>CM059599.1:340220003-341420003 GCA_030412105.1 Cyclura pinguis
AGTATCAAGTCAGACTTGCAGACTGGGAAGGGAACAATTTATGCAGCTACAAAACATTCTCTAGATAAATTCATTGGGAGGGTATACCAGTGTATTAAAGACAGATATAATTTACAAAATGTGGAATTATTCCAGTTGTTCCAAATCCACTATATAGTTACCAGTACAGTTGGTCCTCTATATCTGCAGGTTGTGTATCCATAGATTCAACCAACCACATCTTGAAAATAGTTTTAAAAAAATCCTAAAAACAGACTTTGATTTTGCCATTTTATATAAGGGATGCTATTTTACTACACCATTGTACTTAATGTGACTTGAGCCAGTCGCATAGGGACAGCAGGGCAATGGGGGCAGTTCGCCCCCAGCAGCAATGTTTGTGGGGCGCCCCAGCTCGTAGCCACAGCCCTGCGCGCCATAGCCATGCCCCCACGTACTGTGGCCATGCCCCCACACCATAGTCATAGTCATGCCCCCTTCCACTACCACCCCTTCATGCACTCCAAACTCTGCTGCTGATTTGAGCATCCATGAATTTTGGTATCTGGGGGGGGGGGGGGGGACAGTTCTAGAACCAAACCCTAGAGGATACCAAGACTCCACTGTATCTTGTGGAAACATGGTCCTTAAGCAGTAACAGAAGAATACCCTTGATATCTTACTCATGTGTAAGCTCCCTAGGGAAATGACTAGGCATTTTTGTCCAGTGTGAAACATCCATATTCAGTTCAATGGTGGAAAAGGGGAATGTGAATTCAGTTCCACATTCAGATGTGTCTTCAGTTGCACAAGACTGCCATTCAACACAAGTGTTGTATAGCACAATCAGTGCATAATTTCACATGCAGATATTTATGCTCTGACAGTGCTACTCAAAGTAGCGGTCCCTGGAACTTGGCCAGTCCCTGAACCATTGGTTGCCAGTCCCTGGCAAGTTTCCAGAAAAGAAAGAAACCATTGTACCCCATGGACACAAATTTCACGCTGGTCCCTGGCACATTAGGAAAAAAAATAATAACTGCCAGTCCCCTACATCAGATAAACTGAGAAGCACAATGCTATGGAACCCTGAGGTAGGATCACAACCTATATAAACCTGAGAAGTAGAGAGCTCTTGGGGAAAATAGAAGTAATATTAATAAATTGGCAGGATGAAAATTAGTTCTTCCAAAGGCACTGGAAAAAGACTTCAAAAGTTTATGTTTGGCAGTGGCTTGCTAAAGATGTTGGAGGGAGATTGAACGGTCCAAAAATGAAGTATCATAATTGTAAATCATTTCCTTAATGGCACTTCATTTCATACTAGGTGTTTTTTAAAAAGTATTGAGTTGACCAGGATAGCTACAGTTGGCCTTCTATATTAGCAGGTTTAACTTTCACCAGTTTGATTACTGGTGAGTTTCTCCAATCTCACCTCCAGTGCTTCTGTCCCAGGTGAACATTCCATCTCAGCAGCTCCAATCAGGCTGTGAGGCCCTTTAAAAAAATCCATGTCTGGTACTCCTCCTTCTCCATCAGTCACTACCTGGCCAACTAAAAATGGATTGCAGCCTGATTTCTCAGCACCACAAGCCTTCTCCTGATGCCACACACACTCCCATGGAAGGAGATGGGCAAAAGACCCACCCTGTTTCCCTCTCTTTTCCCTGACCTGGTTTGGACTCTGTGTGCCCACTCTCCCCACCATGTCTCGGCCCCCTTCACACAGATACACACACATTTTGATATTTGTGGTTTTAATACATTTGCCCAGGTCCTGCACCTCAACCTTAGTGAATGTGGAAGGTCAATTGTACATGCAAAACTGTATACTGGACAGAGACTGTATTTCAGATCTTTTTGTCTTTTGTACAGTGCCTCAGAACCTAGTGGGTTGAGCATGAAAGGTTTAATAAATATATCCAGATCTTTTTAGCACAATATGAATAGGAAGCCATTCTATAAGTCAGCCCTTTACTATATAGAACAGATTACCCATTATAAATCTCCAATAGATCCACTTAGACTTCTTCAGAATTATTTCAAAGGTTTTAAAGATGACAAAGACATGCATTAATTATTCATTTATTGACAGCAGCTGTAATTTCAATAACTTCCTCTGAGGAAAGAATATGTCCCCTCCACCACAGGTATCTGACTGCTTCATAATAAAACAGGAGACAATAGCACACCCCCTTGCTGTTTTCTGTTGCTTGCGTTAATATATGCACAGCACCAACTGTTGTACTAAAATAGTGGCACTGAAATGTTATACATTTCTTTGTATTATCTGATGCCAATATATCAATAAAAAACTAATACTGAAAAATGCAGTCTGACAATGGACATTCCACTCTTTCCTTGTTTTGCTACAGTCACAAATCATGTTATTACCAATAGTAATTTTTTCTAACAGCACAACATCTGTATGATGTCAGTGGCAGCCCTATTATACCTGCTGGTTTTATACCAGATGACTTAGAGAAAACATTATTGTCATACATCTTCTAAATTAAATATATCAGCAAACTTTATCATATGATTTTAATTTTAAGAAGATGTTGTTAATATATTAAGCAGTCTGAATAAGTAAATAAAATATGCCCAGCAGGCATTGGTACAAATTGGGGACATAGGCCCATTGCCCTTTATTTACTTACTTATTTACTTACTTACTTACTTACTTACTTATCCATCCATTCATTTATTTCCTTAATTGAAAACCTGCCTTTCTCCCAGCAGGGAATGGAAGGTGACTTGCAAAAAGTTAAAAACCAGATGCAACTCAAATAATTAAAAACCTGATAATACAAAAGTTTAAAATAACCATTAAATGAGGTATCGTGTTAAAATGCCACCTTGGATCCTCCAAAAGGAGAAAGGTGGGGTATAAACAAACTTATAATTTTCAATAGAACATTCAAAAGACATAATACAGGCAAGAATGCAGAACACACATCCCATTTTTTAAAAAAAACTTCTGTACATGCAGTTAATATCCAAATGCTGTTGTGTGACTTCAGCGTTTTTCTGACTTGTGGCATCCCTAAGATGAACCTATCACAGGGTTGTCTGGGGCTGAGAGTGTATGATACGCCCAAGGTAACCTAGTGGGTTTTCATGGCCAAGCAGGGAATCGAACCCTGATTTGCAGAATTGTAGTCAAACGCTCAGACTGCTACATCACCAGATGAAAAGATCTTTACCTCCTGGTGAAAGGAGGTGGAGGAGACAGTCTAGCCTAGACTCCTGTAAGAGGGAATTCTTCAGCCCCACAGCAGCCAGCAAGAAGACCCTGTCATGTGCCCTGGTCAGATGTGCATGTAACAATGGCAGCACTGACCATTATATTTTCTCTCTCTCCCTCTCTCTGTGTGCCAACCTGGAAGCCATTTCTTGCACCTTTACTTCTGGATTGCAGACCCAAAATTTGCAACACTTCCTGCAATTCTTCTTCCCACCATCCCTTACTCACAATCCCACTGAACAAAATATAATTCATGGGTCACAAGTGAAGTTCTTGAAGAAGGGTGACCCACTAGTGCTTGTTTTTCTAAACAGAACTATCATTGGATACTCTTTTTTTTTACTCTTCTGTTGCTAAGAGACACAAAAAAGGAAAATAACCTGTTATTCTACCCATCAATCAAAGAAAGAGAGGCTTCATTCCTGTTGATGTTTTTACCTGGAAACAAAATTCCGGGGAATTGAATGGGGCTTGTCTCTAAGTAGACATACATTGGATTGCATGGTTAATGGAAGAGGGAAAAGAAAATGGGAGTTTGTTTTTACTTGCATTCTGCCCTTTCTTCCATGAGTTCATTATTGTGTTCATGGAATTATTGCATTTTTCTCTTCACAAAAGCATTGTGAGGTAGGCTTTTCCCAGGCCACCCAATGAGCCTCATATTTTGGTAAAGATCTGAACACAGTCCCAAACATCAACATGACAATGTGATTGGAAATCCACTATACTAGAAAATTCCATCTAAACCTGTTGGCACAAAATGTAAAATTGCTCAGCAGATGAAAGAACTACTATTGTTTCTCTCTGCAGTTACTCCCTGTGTGATGTTTTTCACTCTCTACCCAACTTTCCTTTCCCTTAGTCCCCTGCACTATTCATATTTCACGCCCAGAACTGAAACAAGACAATGTTTGACTTTATTTGGGTGCAGATGATAGTGAGATTCACATGGGTTTATGTCTGAGATGCATGATATTATTAGACAAGATCTTCCCAGACAAATCCTCACCCAGTGTTTCTCTAGTAAGGTGAAATGTTTGTGTGGTTTCTTTGTGTGTGATTCATGTAATTGCCCTTAAGATTAAATAGGGGGATAATATTGTACATATGTTAAGCGCACTTACATCCCTTCAACCTTCACAGGTTCAAGAAGCTGTTATTTCACAGGTTATTTCTGATCTCTCTCTCTCTCTCTCTCTCTCTTTTTTTTCTCGTGCGTGTAAGAGTTTGCGTGCCGTTTTTATAATGTTTTCATTGATGTCAAGACCTTGGTATGAAAACAGGACTAGCACTGTACTAATTTACCCTATGGTCTCCCGTGTCTTCTTTTGCCTCTCTCCCTGAGCAACTGGCATAGCTGCAGGACTGTTTACTCCACGGCTTATTTCCCCTTTATCTTTGATGTCCCAGGATGTCAAAGGCTGTGAATTTAATATTGATTTTATAAAGTACTTTTACTGTAACATGTCAGTTAGGATTAGCTTCAACCTCGAGGAGGCTCGGGCACTGAGCTGGATTTGCACGCAATGTGGCTCTCCAGCTCTCAGACTCTTTACCCGAGCCAATGCTTTATTTATAAGAGTGACAGTGTGCTGTGAAAGCAGGGACAGCGCTCAGCCCCCAGCTATCTCTGTGTCTTGTATACACAGCATCAGTGCCCTGTGTATACATTAGGCTTGAAAATGTAAGTGGATCAGAGAGACGTATCATTTGCTGGTATGTAAACAGACAGATGAGTTTATAGATCGCATTAAACCCCAGTGGCTGTAAGGAGTGGGAAGAAAGACACGTCTTCCTAGACTCCCTAACCTCCCCTCCTCTTTCTCTTTCCCATTTTCCCCCACCGGTCCCCTTCTTCTGGTGCCACTTATCACTGTTACCAGAATGCATTCACAACATATGAACATTTCTTCCACAACAGTTCTTTCCATGTAGGAAACTCACATGTAAAAAAGAGGACACTCCTTTGTGCACCCCTTTCTTGTTCTCATTTTCCCTCTTCCCCCACCCTCTTTCTTCTGGTGCCACGTTAGAACTATTATCGGACCATATTCATGACAAACAGAGATTTCTTCTATCCCCAGTTCTTCTGTGCAGGAAAGACATGTCTAAACGGTGCACCCCTTGGAGTGTAAGTGATGTAAAAGTTGCCTTTGGCCTCCACCTGCTTCCCAAGGTGTGTACACTCAGTAAAGAAGCCATGTGCATGGTAATCACAGGGAATAGGGTTAAGAGGACTCTATGCACAGAAATTTCCTACAAGGAAATTATATTCCTGAAGGATATCTCCACCTGTCAAGCAGTCTTGGTGTCTTTACTCCTCAACAGGGGAGACACTGAAGGTTATGCTTTCCAGGGAAATTGCATGTTGAGCCAACATTCAAAATCCATGTTGCCATCTAGCCACTTTGTCATTCTTCATGAATGGAGCTGCTACTTAGCTTTTAAAAAAAAATCCAGAGATTAAACAGCAAAGCTTCATAAACTGAGTATTGATCTTTTCTTGAGATCAATGTATGTGAAAATGTTGCCTTCTTTTGAACTTTTTTTTCCCTCTGAAATACCACATTGCTGCCTTCCTGTTCTTCTTATAATGATACAGTAAAGCTAAATTAGATAAATTTAATATCAATCACTATTTTAGATGTTATTTATATTTGTATAATGAAACATTTTCATTTTCTTAAAATTTTTGTATAAAGCACATATTCATTGGCTTCTCTGCGCAGTGGATATAGCAAAAGGTTTGGTTTGGTTTAAAGACTAAAAATATGTGGATGGATAAATTGATTATACACATGTTGGGATTAGAGGGGATGTTGAACCAGCAAATAATTCAATCTCTTTATCTCTCTTTAAAAAGTTGGATTAAGGGATGACTCCTTTCCCCTCCTCCCTCCTAAAGAGGTAATGAGAAAAGAGAGTGGCCACCTTTAGCATACAGTCACGAGAATTCTAGAACACTGAGCAATTTGTGCCAACTGATTACACATTGTTAATGAAACATTAACTATTTAATGCATTAGCTTCTTATGGCTGTGCAGAACAGCTGCACACTTGGTCCAACCAGGTCTATCCTCTCCCGACATATATTCTCCCATAGCTTGCCAGTTCCTTTCAGCATTTTTGCCCACCCGCTACCATCCCCCTCAGCTGGCAGTTAAAACCATTTAGATCTCTGAAGCATAGTTAATTTTTTTTTTTTTGAAAAAATAATTCATTACTAATTCTAGAGGTCATGGCTTTAAAACCTAAGTCATAGAACTATATAAATAATAATTACTCTATGTCATAGAGAATTCTTTTTAAAGTAATAATCTGGTAAAGTCCAAATGATTATTAGATTATGTATTTGTATCATTTTCAAGGCAAAATTATGTTATCTGTGTGTAAAAAATTTTCCAAATTTTTTTAAACTATTGACTTTTAAAGACAAAAGATGAGACAGTAATTTTACTTGAAGGTTTCCTATTCTTACACTAAAATCTTATGCATCCTTTTTTTAACGTAAGACACTTTGAGCTGGTTTGTATGCAACATTAAAATATGCATTCGCATTTACATAGTGCTAGATGAACCTGAGTGAAGATTTAGGTTCACGCATACTCTGTCATCTCCTTCTCCCATACAGGTGCGAGAAGAACATTATTACCACCGTGATCAACTCACAATGTCCAGCGAGATTCTCCTTGTGAGTGTTCTCAGCGTTGCAGTGATAGCACAGTACAGGAGAAGACAAGTGCCCTCAAGGTGTTTAAAGTACAACTCTCACAATCCCTGGTCATTGCTACTGGCTGATGAAGTCAGGAGACTGAGTGGAATGCTTGATGGAAGTGCATGAAATGTTAAGCAGTTATTGGGTCTTATAACACAGCCAGAGAAGTACAGCGATTTGAATGTTGAACTAGAACTCTGAGAGACCAGGATTTCTGCTCAGCCATGGTAAACCCACTGCATGATATTGGGCTGATTGCACTCAACCTTTAAAAAAGAAAATGGCAAATCTCCTATAAGTAAATCTTTCCAGGAAAACCCCATGATGACTGTGTTATACAATAAAACATAGGTAATTTAATGAAGTGGTTAGACCATAGTGCAGAATTTGATGCCAAACCCAGCTGTCTATTTTTCAAAAATCCATACTTTATACAGGGTTAAGTCCAGACCTTGTTGTTGTTGTTATGTGCTTTCAAGTAGACTCTGACTTATGGTGACCCTATCATATAGTTGGCAATATTTATTGAGAGGCGGTTTGCCACTGCCTTCCTCTTAGGCTGAGAGAGTATGATTTGTCAAAGATTTCTGTGACTGAGCCAGAATTTGAAGCCATGCTGGACTAGGTCCAGACTTAGGGCCTTTCCACAATATACTGTTACAGTGCCGTTATTCCACTGTCAACACCCTGTGGAATTCTGGGGTTTGCTATTTACTGAGGCCAAAGACCTCTCTGGCTGAGAATTTTATCCAGGATTTCAATAGGATGTTGAAACTGAAATAATAGCACTATAACAATTTAGTGCAGAAAGGCCCTTAGTCAGACACAAATTAGGTTTAAACATGTAACTGACAAGAGTTGTGATAAACTGAACTTGTACTGATTCCATTTGGCTTTGTTTCAAGCAGGGCTCAGTCCGACTTCAAACTGTTAGACTGAACTGTGATGCCCAAGCAAAAAGAAAAGAGAGAGAGAGAGAGAGAAAGGTTTCAGCAAAGCTTTGGGGATTTTCCCTTTTAACTGGAGATTTTTGTAAGGTTTCATCCAGTGTCATTGCCTATAAATGCATCTTCCTATTAATTACTGAGATACGCCTTAGGTTGTCTCAGCTCTGAAATTATTCTCAAGACTGTGAGGGGAAACAAACAGAGGAAGTGTTCCTTTTACTAAAGTTCTCACATTTTTTAAAAAAAACAACAACAACCTGATGACATTGACTGCTTCACAGACCATACAGAGGCAATTCCAGGCAGAAATATTTTATTTCTGCCTAGAGTCTGGGTTTTTTATTCCAGAACAGATCACAATGAAAAAAACAACAACACCCATGTTAAAGACTATATAGATCTCTTTCTGTATACATCCAGATGGGAAAGGGTAAGTAGCGCCTTTATGCTACAAACAAGGGATTTTTGAACACTATACCTTTAAAAAAAGAAGGCATGCCCATCCAGATCTTCAGAGCCAATAGTGAGCAGACACAGAATAGTCTGTGGCATTATAAAATCTGAATGTTATTGGCCAGATTGCCAAACCAGCTTCCTTCATCTTTTCTCCTCTCCCCTGCTGGCTGAAGGAGTCCACATGAATGGAAAATTCTTTTCTAGAAAGTCCCAGTGGGAAATGGATGAGGTTTTCTGTTGTGAGAGATCTTTTTCTCTTTTTTTTTGGTAATATTTTGGACAGGGTTTAAATCAACTGTGTTTTGGCAAATGTAAAAACTGAATATTATAATAATTTCTCTTACAATTTTGTACTGAGGAATACTCATACAGACAAAAGCTGTAAGTTTTCCAAGACATCTGCATGTCCTTTAAAAACAAACAAGCAACGAATCTGTGCAACAAAGCTGTGACATTTTTAAAAATGCTTTTCATTCGTCTCTAGCCACTAACCAAGCAATAGATATGACTTTATAGAGAGGATGACAAGAAAATTAGCCATTTTGTATCTTTATGGAGCAACAATTGGAGCAAAAGAATGTTTTTCCTAATATCCAGTGAAAGAAGAGGAAAAACCAAATCTTAAAAGCATTGTCATGTCTTGGAAAGTTGCTTGACTGAGAACAAGCTTTAAAGAAAAAACCTTCTATCTCATATGTATCAACTTCATGTTTGCATGTAAGATGTCTCTCAGTTTCAAGAAAGCATACTGGAAAGTACAATACAGAGACTCACACAGCCGTCACAATTTGAGCTTTTCATCTCTCTTTTTTTGGAAGCATTGCTTTGACTGATTGCTTTGTATTTTCACTGAATACATTGTGCGCAAAGGGATTTCTTTACTCCTTTGCCCTTTTTTATAAAAGTTCATGGCATTATTTTCAACCCATTCACTCTGAATTCATCTCCTGATCCTTCACTAAATATTCTCCCATTATTGCAGCTCCATGGGTTCAACCTACAGTTCCTTATTTTAAAGTGAGAGAGAAAATCTGCCTCATGCCTTAAATATTCACTGGCCTTGAGTTTTAATGGTATAGATCAACATATTAGAGCTTGGAATACTTTTCTCTTGCTACCTGGGGGCTTCAGAGCATTGTGGGTAAAAAAGAGTAACTCTTCAAAACTCTCAAATAGATTCCCTCAGTAGCAAATAGTCTAAATAGACAGCACCGCTGTTGCAAAAGGGACATGCTGATGCAAATCAGTTTGAACCTGCAGAACAAGTAAAGTAGGCATTAGATACTGGAAGGTCTTTCTGAAAGCATACAGCTTAGGACATGTATACACAGCATATGGAGCATATTGTAGGATAAGTTTCATGTTCTGACTCAGCATGTTTAATGCTGTGAAGCAAATTGTCACCAAGTGAAATCTGCTATGCCTTGTAGAGACTGGAAGAATCAAACATTGCATTGAATCAATAGAAGTAGCCCTTTCAGCATTTTTTGTTTCTTGAAACATTTAGTTGGTGAAATGAGAAGTTCTTAGTGATGTTGCTGGAAGAAAATCATGAAAACTCTCTCTCATGGACTCCCTGAATCCTTGATGTTGCTAAAACCACCAAGAAATTTAGGAAATCACACTCCCAGTATTATACAACCCATTCTGACTTCATATTACTTCAGATTCCTGAGGCATTTGGATTTCATGTACAAGTTTTGGTCTGAAAAGCATCTTAGAAGTTTGCTTCTTTCCTGTTTTCTACTCTAGCTGCCAGGAAGGATCAAGAATGCCCTCTTGAGTGAACATCATCTAAGGGCCTTTCCATGCTACACTGTTACAGTGCTACTGTTCCATTTTTGACATCCTGTGGAATTCTGGGATTTGTAGTTTCCTGAGGCCAAAGAGCTCTCTGGCTGAGAATTCTAAAGGTCCCTCCCTAAACTGCAAACCCCAGGATTCCATAGGATGTGGAAAGTGGAATAATAGCGCTATAACACTGTAGGGCAGAAATGGTCTGTGACCTAGCTGTATAACACACACACGTACACACACACATACACACACAGGGACCTCAGATGCTGTTAGAATGTGTCATTCCCAGATAACATGGCAAATGGTCAGGAATGATTGAAATTGTAGGCCAATATCATCCAGGGATCAAGATTGGAAAAGGCTGGTAAAATATCAGTGTGGTTGTCCCACTGCTGTCAAACTTGGGATATCTGATTAGTTTATGACGGCTAGCTAAGAAAGTATAAGATGAAGAACATAGAGCATAACATGAAAGTTAAGAAGAAGAGGACTTCTGCATCTTTAACAGCTGTGTAGTACAAAGAAAATTGCAGTAGGCATGGGGGGGAGGTTTCATCCTCGGATGACAAATTGTTGCTATTGTTGTTATGTGCCTTTCAGTCAGCTCCAGCTTATGCCCACCCTATCATAAGGTTTTCTTGTTAAGATTTATTTGGAGGAGGTTTGCTATTGCCTTCCTATGAAACTGAGAGAGTGTGCCTTGCCCAAGGTCACCTAGCAGTTTTCTATAGCCGAGCAAGGACTCTAAGGCCCCTACCAGACTACGCCACAACTCCGCTACATCCCAGCGTCATCCTGGCAGTGCCTCTGCCAGGATGGGAGTGTATCCCCAACACTCCCCTCTGCAGCCGGCCGGCTACCACCAGATGGTAGTGCTCAGGATATGCTCCTCCCTTCTGCAGTGCAGCTGGACCCTTCCTGTCCTGCACTGAGGAAAGAAGCGCCTCGACAGTGCTTCCATCCTTTCTGCATGGTCGTGCAAAAGGGGCCTATTACTGGATTTTTTCCAATGATAGCATAGTGCACGATTGTGATGGCTGGGGACATGACAGGAGCAGGACCACAACAACGTTGTGCGGTAGCATGTCTTACAGACCAACTTCAATGCATCCCCATGCTGGGATGGGGCTGCAGTGTGGAAATGGCCTATGATCTTTGCTAGCCATCTAGAAAATCTGCTAGGAAATCTAGCAGAATACGGCAAAGCATTTGTCACAACTCAGTATTTAGCATCTATGAAGCCAATGAATGTGCATGACATGACATTGCTATCTTCAGTGGCCTGTAATGGACTGGGATGGCATTAAATACTCTCAGAATACAGCTATGGCCTCAAAGATTGTTTGTGAATGAAGGGATAGAAACAGTCAAGTGGCGTCATTAGCCATGAATAGAAAGTGAGAGTCACTTATAGATTCATGTTTATATACCCTGTTTGCACCAGAGAGTTTGCATCTTTACCCATTTTTGTTGGTTTGTATAGTTTTTTAGTATTAGACCTAAACAGAAAATATAAGTTAGGTTTACTTTGGATAAAGGTAATTTTAATTACAGGTTTGCTTTCATGTTTCTACATTTCAGACCAAAGTAAAATATTTCTTTTGACTTGTTTTGGTCAAGCTGGAGCAGCTCATTGGTGTTTCTCATAACATCCTCTTGGATGAGAGAAGTCTTTATTATTTTTCTATGAGTGATGTAGGCATGGATCCCAAAAACTGTTTTTTTCCTTGTGACAGAAGAGAAACTCTCTTCTGCTCTTTACTTATGTAAAGGTAAAGGGGAAGGTGATTCAGTTCATAGTTAGGGATGGGGCTCTTTTTTCTAGCAAAGGAAACTTTATTTTGACGATTCATAGACCGAACATAATGAACTATCCAAATTGTACAATATTCAGTATAAGAAAGGTACACCTACTAAAAATAGAATATAAAGGCATAAAGTTAATTAAAATTATAAACAATATGGATTATTAGATAAAATATAGATAGGTGTTCATTAATTCCATCTCATTAACACAATAAATTTGGATTGATCTTATAACATATTACCAGTATCCCAACATAATTTTGATACTTCTCTCTCTCTTTAGCAAATTTAGCAACTGATAGGGTTATGTTCAGGCATAAATCCTCCAACAGGATTTTTATATAAAACTTTTTGAAATGGCCTGGCATATAGCTCAATAAGGGAGAGATCAAATGATTGCAACTCTGACTATAAAAAATACAAAATAGCAAAATATGTGACATTGTTTCAACATCTTTTCTAAAGAAAGTTCCTTTCAAAGACAGGAATTCCTGTGGTACCTTACAGGTGGTGGCAGAACAGATGGCTTAGTATTTGAGGATGGCGATATAGTTTCCCCTTCTTAGAATAATACAAGCCTTCCCAAGAGGAGAAGAGACCAAGCCACCAGAGATGACTTTGTCTTTCCCTCTCTTAGAACACCACTGGCTCAAAATTCTCCTTCCTCAATCTCCATTTCCAGGGAGAATAATCAGCTATCTGGACTGTGAGTGAAATTAAGGACAGGATTTTATAGGCTACAGTAGGTAATATGCAAAGAAATTGATATATGACATTTAAATATTTAAATTAGAAGAAAACAGCAAAAAATGAGTGACTTACTCATGTCATGAGACGCTGGGAAAAAATGGTGGAGGGTCAAAATCATCTAGTATTAACTCTCCAAATGAAAAGGTAATACCTCTGTCGAAGGGAAAATACTGTATGAGGGAAATTCCGTTTGATTGGAGCAAGCTTGTTTTCAAGAAATTTATAATAATAAAAAAAAATGTGTGCCTCTGCCATAGCTTCAAGAATGAGAAACCTAAGCATCTAGGGGGAAGACTGGGCATAGATGTTAAGGGAACCATGGGGATGTCATCCTTTGTGTTGTTTTTAAAATTACTTACATTTTTATTGTGTTGTTGTGTCCCTTCAAGTCATTTCTGACTTTTGGCAACCTTAAGACAAGCCTACTATGGGGTTTTCTGAGGCAGAGTGTGTATGACGTGCCCAAGGTCACCCAGTGGGTCTCCACAGCTGAGCAGGGAATTGAGTCCTGGTTTCCAGAGTTGCATTGTGATGCTCAAACCAGTACATTATGCTGGCTCTTAGCTCATTCAAATTCTGCTGTAGAACCATCTTCATTCACTACGGCAAAGACTTCTATAACACCCACCAGAAGTTTGAGGCCTTATCCACTTTGGCTCACAGACCTGCTGCTAAAGGCCTTGGATTTATTTAACCCATTATTGTAATTTGGCCCTGAAGTGGGAGGAGGGCAAGACCCCCTGTGGAAATATTTGCTACTTTTATTTTTATTTTTATTTTTACTTCCCTGACCAGCATTCTTTCTGGTGCTCATTAAATAGGATTCTAAATTTCAGTCAGTGATGTGTTTTAAAACCACTTTAATGAAAAAATTCTAATCCCGTCTAATCACACTATAAGTGCTCTCTTTCTCTTCAAAGGGAAAACAGTGTAAAATTTTAATGCATGCCTCTGCCTGGCTGCATTAGAGGTGTTTGGCCAGACTGAAATCCGATTAGTGTAACTGTTACAGATTACAGAGAAATCACTTCTGATCACAGATAGTCACAGCAACTCAAAGGAGTCATATTCACAACCCCTACTCTGCTGACATAGTTGAGATATTTAAACAGACAGGCCTCACAACGCACTGTAGTCAAGAGTTTTAATCATTCTGCTAGAAGGGAGAGAGAGCATGTCTCATTCAGATATCACAAAAAGCACCTGTCCAAGATATCTTGCAATAACCTGATTGACTGAGCAATAAACCACTGGTTGACTACTCCTTCTGGATTATTTATCATAAATATAGGCTGTTATCCTGAATATAGTGGAACCTCCATGAGAGGTTAGTTTAATTACAGTAAGATTTAAGAACCGTAGTTGTGTGAGAGTTGCCAAAACTTTTGTTGCTGTTGCTGTTGTTGTTTGGTCTGCCTTCAAGTCATTTCTGACTTATGGCAACCCTAACATGGGGTTTTCTTGTCAGAAGTTGTTCAAAGGGGGCTTGCCTTTGCCTTCCTCTGAGGCTGAAAGAGTGTGACTTGACCAAGGTCACCCAGTGAGTTTCTATGCCCAAGCAGAGGATGCCTTGTCCAGCACTCAGATCACTACATGACATTGGCTTTCTCTTTGTCAAAGGTGAGAAGGGCTAATTTAGGGTGGTATTTGATAGGCTATCATGAGATGATGCAACTCACTGGAAAAAAATGATAATGCTCAGTAAAATGGAAGGCAGTAGCCAAAGAGGAAGACCTCATTACAGGTGGACAGACTCAATCAAGGAAGCCATGCTCCTGAGTTTGCAAGACCTGAGCAGGGCTGTTGAAAACCAGGGCTCTTGATGGTCTCCCATTCATAGGGTTACCATAAGATGAAAGCTTGACAGCAAACAACAAAAGCAGGAACAACAACAACAACTCTGATAGGCAAGGTCACCATCTGTCCAAAAAAAAAAAAACTTCTAATAAAATTATTCAATCCATTTCTTGGTCAGCTCTCAAGACCACAGTCTTCCCAAAGCAGTGTACAATGTAAACATAATAATGAAATAATATTAAACATTGTTGTTGTTGTGTGCCTTCAAGTGACTGGAAAGTCACCTCCTGTTTTCAAAAATACATGTTCTAAAATGGCAATGGGGCTAAAAAAAATGACATGTTGCCCCCTGCAACATTTAGAGGGCATTTTGAGAGGGATTTTTTTAAAAAAAAAAAAAACGATCCTGTGAGGGACTTGGGGGTTACATGAAGTCCATGGGCCACATTTTGCCCAGTCCTGATCTAGCCTGATGATTCTGGAGAACCTGTAAACCTGAGAAATTTTGTGGCATTTTGGTTGGTCCTAATGAAAGTATATGCAAATTGCGGAATTATTTTTTGTTTCCATTATGAATCAGCACAGCTATCTTTGTTTCTGTTTAGTTTATTATTGCTGTGGAATATTCCTAGACGAGTGCATGGATTTCCCTTTTCTTTTTTCCTTAAAGGACAAAGTAGTGATATGCCTAATATTTTTGAAAATGTAATGGAAGTCAGAAGCAGGGAGAACACCCGTGATTATAGTGCTTTCTCTTTTAACTATTGTTTTGGTTTGGGCATGACTGCCGGGTTCCAAATGGCATGGTCCTTTGGCATAGTACAAGACAGTCACAGCATTATCAGCAGGCTGTTTATACAGGCCTCTCAACATTGCTTTACCGTTGCTCCATATATTGGCACATATGCTTTGTTTTGGAGACCTGTAGGATCAAGCTTACTGTCAGCAGGGGAAAGGCAGCCCTTTTCAAAGCCTCCATTCATGGACGTTGTGTGGGATTAAAGCAAATCTTTTGTATAATGATAAGTACTATAATCGGAAGGATTTGTACTAATTCCATGCATGTTGCGAGTATTTGAATCTATTTTTTTTCCCTTCTCGGAGGGTTCCCCCCCTTCAAGATTTGCTTTACAAAAACTTGGATTCATACCAAAGCCTAATGACTCTACTTTATATTAATCTTCTTGAAGGACCTAAAATCTGAAAACTGAAAGGAGAGGAACAATATTGCTAATTTATTTTAGAGAAAAGTGTCATAATTTGGACTGGGAAAAAAACAGCAAGCAGAAAGATAGGGAGAAGTTACAAAAAGGCCTTGGCGGTCAGTAATAAACTCCATACCTAGAGGCAGTGAGAGAAGCTTCAGTATGTTTTAATGTTCTCACAACTGTCTATTTTCATTTTGATAATAGGTGCCAGGATAACTGATATGAAAATCTGAATATTCAGCCCAGTTTTTATATTTTAATAAGCTGTACCATATATTGGGATTGTTTATATACCTTGATAAAACTAGAAAAGGAGTACATGCCATCATACTTCTAAACAAGAACCTCTACTTAGTTTCAAATAATTATGAAGCATACAAGATCTGTAAATGTATCTGTGGTAGGTCTAATTTAATGTTAACTGACAAGCAGAGTGAATGTTTAGAGTACAGCTGACCTTGGCAAATAGTACAGAAAATTTAAACACATTTTCACTTTGGAAGAGATTTACTCTGTTGCGTTTCCAGCAGTTCTTGAGGGATAGGGGGCAGGAAGAACGATGGCATAAAGGAAAGGTGAATGCTTTGGTGATAAAATGCCTGCCATATTTATCTAGCACTAATCCTGGGCTGCAGGTTCAGTACTGAAGCTATCACTAGGAATGGAGCTACCTTTGAAGAATGGCCAGGAAGCACAGATAATAATTACATATTAATTATACTTCATGACTGGCTGAAAGCCACCTAGTGAATGTTGTCCGTCAATGAGGACCAGAATCTGAATCTCCTAATCCCCTGCCCAACACTCAAATTGGTGTATCGCCATGGTTTTCTTAATATGAAGCACTTTAGCTCACCTTGTTGTTGGAATGAGATATCAAGGGCATGTTACAAGTGATAACCAAGCTCTGGCTCTATTTGTTTTTGTTTTTTGTTTTGTTTTTTCTTTTTTGGTCTGGAAGGGCTACATGGACAAGGGTTCTGGTAAAAGCCAGGTGTAAGGAAATCCTGCTGGTTACACTTTCCTTGTAACTGATGTTTGTGATCTGTGTGCAAGGTGATTGGGACCCTGGAACAATTCCAAAAAAAGAAGATCAAATTTTGACACATGTGATCTATCCAGGAGAGGTGATATAAAAATTAAAGAAGCAATAAATAATTAAATGCAAAGTATAATGGCAGCACAAAAATCTGAACCTGTTTTCAGCCTTGCAACTTCAGTGAGACTAATGGCTCTGATCCTATGCAGTTTTCTTCCTGGCTGGAACAGAGTTTCACCTTCTCCGAAGTATCATTGCTGCATTTAGCCAATGTCTGTTTCATTTGTGCCACCCAACCACATCAAGACTTTGATTCAGTTTCTGAGGACTGGAAAGAACCCCTGCACTGGGTGTGTGGTTACAAAACCAGGGTTATGGACATTTTGCACATCACTTGAGGGATTCAGAGAGCTCAAGCCTCATGAGAGGTGGCACTAAAAAGTTTTTAAACAGAGAAGAAATTTTGGCTTTATGCTTAGTGGTTTATCCTCTTAGTGACCGCATTAACAGCCAAGTACATTTTGATAAGTTTTTATCAGATCACAGGCCAGCCATGTCCAATAGCTAAGTAACTTCTGCCCATTGCCTTGCTTTCACTGTTTCGTTGTCTCTTACCAGCCTCTGTTATTTTCTTCAGATCCAAGAAGAGACCTCACTTCACTGTTGGCTACCCCAGTTTCCATTCTGGCATTCCACTCTGCACCAAACAGGGCTCAGGGTTTCCTAAATGCAGTTCCCATCATCCCCAGTATTAGCCTTTGCATGGGAAAGTAGACTACTTCATGCCCTTCAGTCTTCTCTTCCATGTAGGCGAGGTGATTACCTCACTGTTGCTTTTCCTGCTGTGGGGCTGTAATCCTGTTAAATTGCTCAAGTGGTCACTGGTGGCTCACAGATCAGTAGGGTAGTTAATCTGCTCTGGGTTTTAGTCCTAAATTTAAAGGAACTATCAAAAGTGCTACATCTATTTTGGAAATCACCTTGCATAGCTTTTTTTAAAAATTCAGACTAAACCACAGTCTGGATTCACCGTTCCATTGACGTGCAAGCCACCAACAATAACTTCAAGTTGTTGGTTCTTGCATGAATTGTGCCATTTGTAGAAAGGTGACAATAAAGTAATTGGAAGAAGAATCCATTTTGTATGCCAGGCAAGTGGATTACAGCATTCAAGGTTTTTTAAACAAAACTTGCTTTTTGAAAAACAGGAATGTAAATAGTCATGTTTAAAAAACTGACTGTAATGGTAGCAAACTACTTTTTCATAGAATCATAGAGTTGGAAGAGATCACAAGGGCCATTCAGTCCAACCTGTCATCATTTTGGGCAGTCTATCAGCCTATTAGTTTATCAGGGACAGCATGGCTCAAAGGTGAAACAGCTGCCTTCTCATCACACAGTGCAGACTGCCAAAAGCAGTTTGATTTGAGCTTTATCTCAGCCTGTTTTCACTCCCATAGAATCATAGAGTTGGAAGAGACCACAAGGGCCATCCGGTCCAACCTCCTGCCATGCAAGAGTACATACTCATACAGACGGCCATCTAGCTTTGGTTCAAAAACATCCAAAGGAGACACACCACACTGCAAGGCAGCACATTCCACTGTTGAAGATCTCTTACCATTAGGAAGTTCTTCCTAATGTATATTTAGGGGGAATCTCTTTTCCTGTAGTTGGAATCTATTGCTCCATGTCCTAGTCTCTGGAGCAGCAGAAAACAACCTAGCTCCACCTTCAATATGACATTTCAAAAATTTAAATATGACTATCATGTTTCCTCTTAACACTCTCTTCTCCAGGCCAAACATATCGAGCTCCCTAAGTCACTTCTCATAGGGTATGGTTTCCAGATCTTTTTGAGCTGTAATTGTTATTATAAATGTAATAAAATGCTTCTAAAAATTATCTTCCAAATCCTGCTTGTTTGGAAAACCATTAGCTCCCTATTTTGCTCATCATTTATCATTGATTCATAGGAATAATCATCTAGTTCAGTGGTAGAAGTCAGTGTAACAATCCTTTCTGCAAATATTTATGTTAAAATAAAATGTATATGCTTTAATCTGGAATTTTGGCAACATTCTTCACTTAATTCCAGGCTTTGTATGTGTACAGTGTACAATCTGCTTTGTTCTCAGGACAACTCTGCAAATTTCGCATTACTTCCATGTTGCCAGAATACATGGATAGTGAAGAGGGATTTTGTAATCTTTTAAGGTTCATAAATGGAATCTGATCATCGACTGAATTCAGCAGTTTATTTAATGACACGGTGTCAGATGAACTGTGGCTTGGAAGCCCAGGGTTCCACACCAAACAAGCAATTAAACCAAGTTTATATAAAATTCTTACAAAAGCATGCAGTGGCAGCAATTGATTAACAAAGGGGACTGACATACACACAATCCACCAATGAGGAGCAAACACTGTTTCCCAACTATTTATATCACTCTTGTTCTTGTTATCTTATTCCAAGGTTCTAGCTATGATCACTTGCTATATCTCAGCAACCTGTTTTCTTCAGCATTAGCATTATCTCATTTAGGGCTTACAGTCAGTCTGTGACATTTCTCCTTCAGCAGAAATGCAGGTTTGCATATATCTGTATTCAAAGACACAGGGTAATAGCCTTTTTTTCCCCTTTCTCAGTCAAGATTTATGTGTTGGTACTAAGCTTGATCACTCTGAAATGCCCAAATCCTTTTTGTTTTAAGGAGCATATTATCCTGTGTATTCGTTCATGCTGCCTGACACCCTTTCCCTGTGTCACTTTTATTCATGAGGAGTCAAAGAAGTAGAACCTCTATGTGTGCAAAGGGGTAATGGACTTCTGCTTCCAATCTATTGCTCTTACCCTGGCCCCAACCCTGATGTTCATGAATACAATTGTTGGACTGCAAGTGAGGACCTCTGGGAGTTGTTTTTGTTATTTATTAACTACTGTCAAGTCTACTTCAACTTATGGTGACCCTATGAATGAGAAACTTCCAAGTTACCCTATCATCAACAGCCCTGTTCAGGTTCTATATTCAGGGCCATGACTGAGTCTATCCACCTGTAATGCAGTCTCCTCTTTTCCTAGAGTCAACACCTTACCAAGCATTATTGTCTTTTCTAGTGAGTCATCTCTTCTCATGGTTTGTCCAAAGTACAACAGGTTCAGTTTAGGCATCTTGGCTTCTAGGAGAGTTCAGGCTTGATTTGCTCTAGGACCCATTAATTTGTCTTTTTAGCAGTCCAGGGTGTCTTTAGAACTCTTCTCCAGCACCTTTCAAATGAGTTGATTTTCTTCTTATCAGCTTTCTTCACTGGCCAGCTTTCACAGTCATGGATAGAAATTGGAAATACAATGGCATGGAAAATCATAACTTTAGTATTCATTGACATATCTTGATGCTTGAGGGTCTTGTCTAGTTCCTTCATAGCAGCCCTTCCCAGTCCTGCTCTTCTTCTGATGTCTTGACTGCAATCTTCACTCTGATTATTGACTGAGCCAAACCATAGAGTATTTTGATGTCTTCATTGTTTACTTTAAACTTACCTAAATCATCTATGGGAGTTGTAGTCCAAAAAATTTTAAGGATCACATGATTCCCATCTCTGACATAAATGAAACTTAAATGTGCAGACTTCTGTGCCATTATAGATTTGACATTGGGTGTGGGTTTTTTTAAGCTCAATTGAGAGTGCTTTGCTCTATATATTTGTCCTGCAAGGACTTAGGATAAACCTCTATCAGTTTACTCAAGCAGGAATTTTGTGATAGCCTTCTACTATATGAGAACAGAACTCTTAGTTATTGAATAAAGGCTTCTGGATTCCATAACCTGTCTGTGTGTTTATATATACTTTGTAAGCTAATTGCCCTGTGCATTTACTCCAGTTCCCAGCTTATGATCATAGAATCATAGAGTTGGAAGAGACCCCAGAAGCCATCCAGTCCAACCCCCTGCTATGCAGGAATACCCATCAAAGCATTCCTAAGAGATGGCCATCCAGCCTCTGCTTAAAAACCTCCGAAGAAGGCGTCTCCACCACAGTCGGAGGCAGCATATTCCACTGCCAGACTGATAGTTTATGCTTATCCACAATTTGGGAATCATCTCCAGATGGGTTAGGACCAATAGTACAGTGGTAACATTTGAAGTGTAGGCCTTCATCATCACAGTCCCTACAATGACATCCCAAGAGGAGGTCAAAAATTCAGACAACTATGTTGATCTGCACATAAAAAACAAATTCATCTCTACCAGGAACAGATATTTTATAAAGCTAATGGATCTTGCCTACTTTAGACCAAGCCAAACACTTCGGATTGCAGCAGGGATGGTTAATGACAATACTTTGCTTCTGGTAAAATCGATCACCACCTCCCCATTACTGTGGGGACTGCAGTTAAAATCAGAAGGAGTAGGGAAGTCCAAGAGAGATGGTAGATTATGTCATGTTATTATTGTTAATTGCTGTCAAGTCAGCTTCATGGTAACTCTGTGAATGAGAGACTTCCTTGTTATCAACAGCCCACTTCAGGTCTTGCAAACTCAGATCATGGTTTTCTTGATTGAATCTGTCCAATCATAATTTAGACTTCTTTTCTTACTGCCTTCTACCTTACAGACCATTATTGTTCTTTCCAGTGTCTTCTCATGATATATCCAAAGCACAATAGTCTCAGTTTAGTCATTTTGGCTTCTAGGGAGAGTTTAGACTTAATTTGTTCCAAAACATACTCATTTGTCTTTTTAGCAATCTATGGTATTCACAGAATTTTCCTCTAGCACAGCAATTCAGATGAATTGATTCTCTTCGTATCAATTTTCTGCACTATCCAGGTTTTAAAATCATACACAGAAACTTATGTAATTTGTCTAGTTCCTTTATAGCTGCCCTTTCAAGTCCTAGTCTTCTTCTGATTTTCTTAACTACATTCTTCGTTTTGATTTATCACTGTGCCAAAGTATGGAACTTCGAGATTTTCAATGTCTTCATTGCCTACTTTAAAATTTTCTAAATCATCGTTGGCTGTTATTTTTATTTTCTTAATGTTCCAGGGTAACACTGCTTTTGCACTTTCTTTCTCAATTTTCTTCAATAGCTGTTCTAAGCTTCTACTGTTTTCTGCTAGTAGTATGGTGTCATCTGCACATCTTGAATTGTTGATGATCCTTCCACATGTTTTCGCACATCCTTCCTCCAAATCAAAGAATTATATAATAGAAGCATAGAATCTTAGAGTTGGAAGAGATCACAAGGGCCATCTAGTCCAACTCATTGCCATGCAGGAATACACAACTGCTACACAACTGCAGCACTCCTAAAAGCTGCTCATCCAAACTCTGCTTAAAGATCTGCAAAGATGGAAAGTTCACCACCCTTCAAGGTAACCTGTTCCACTGTTGAACACCTCTTACATTATTAGAGTTCTTCCTAATGTTTAGACAGAATCTCTTTTCTTGTAATTTGAATCCACTGGTTCATGTTCTAGTCTCTGGAGCAGCAGGAAAAATGCTGGCTCTATCATCTACATGGCCTGTCTTCAAATATTTAAAGACAACTATCATGTCACCTCTCAGTTTTCATTTCTCCAAGCTCCTTAAGTCATTCCTCATAAGGCTTGGTTTGCAGAACTTTGATCACCTTGGTCACTCTTCTCTGAACATGTTCTAGCTTGTCTATATCCTTCTTGAACTGTGGTGCACAGAACTGGACACAGTATTCCAGATGAGTCTAATCAAAGCAGAATAGAGTCGGGCTAATGCTTCCCTTGATCTGGATGCTATACTCCTGTTAGTGCAGCCCAGAAATGCATTGGCTTGTTTTGTGGCTGCATCACACTGTTAACTCATGTTTAGCTTGTGGTCTTCTAAGATTTTTAGATCTTATTCATGTGTACCACTTTCAGGCAAGATGCCACTCGTCCTATATTTGTGCATTTCATTTTTCCTGCCTAGATGTAGTATCATATATTTGTCTCCATTGAATGTAATCCAGCTTTCAATATGATACATTCAGTGTATAAATTAAACAGATAAAATACAGTCTAGTCTGACACCAACTGGAAATCGTCCTGTTTCCCCTAATGGTGACTTCTTGGGCTAAATATAGTTTTCACATCAGGACAATCAAATGTTGTGGCACACCCATTTCTTTAAGAGCAATCTACAGGTTTCCTTGATCCACACAGTCAAAGGCTTTGCTATAATCTATAAAGCATGGGGTGATAGTCTTCAGAATTTTTTTTGTGTGCTTCATTCTCTAACATATGAGCCTTTTTGTTTTCTAAGCCCAGCTCTGTCAATGTGCAGGCAGACAGTCTACCAAGCCAATGAGGAAAATGGAGTCGCGTAGGGATGAGGGGTGGGATGGTTCGCCCCAGGCGGCAATTTTTTGGGGGTGTTCCAGCCATAGCCATGCCCCTGCGTGCCCTGGCTACGCCTCCGCGCCCTGCAGCCACACCTCCACACACAGTGGCCACATCCCTCACACTGTAGCCCCGCCCCCCCTTCACACACTCCAAGCTTCGCCACTGGAAAAATGTTCACTACCACCTCAATTTGGCCAAGCTATATGAAGTCCCTCAGTTCTACATGAAACATTTCTCACTGAATTCAAGGCGTAGTGATGCCATTCAAGTCCTAAGCAGTTGGGAATTGCCAAACTTGAAGAACAGCTCTTCTTTATATATAGTGGCCTCAGGCCTGCAGGAGGGGCCTCATCTATGCTTCACCAGTGGGCACAACAGACAGTGGGAAGACGTGGGAAAGCTCCTTCTCAACTGTTGCACCATAGTTGTGAAACATCCTCCCCACAGAAACTCAACTGGCACCGATGTTACTATGTTTTCAAAGCCAAGTTTTTTTTTTTAAAAAAAAAGGCTTTAGTAGTAAATCCTTTGGGGGTCTAATTGATTTTATCCAAATCTGCACATGCATCACAGTTTCAAATTGTTTTCAACTGTTTTAACTTATTCTAGTTGTCCTGTGTCAACCTGTCAAATTGTTTAGTATGATTTGGACTATTTAAATTATTTCTTAGCGTTTTCATTTTTAAATTGGTTAAATGGATGTCATTGTACACAGCCCTGAGATCATGTGATATGACGGGCATAGGAAGGAAGGAAGGAAGGAAGGAAGGAAGGGTCCCTCAAGTCTTTCAAATATGCTCTCTCCTTTTTAAAGGAAATTAGTCTTCCACATGAGGTGCTTATTTTGATATCCAAAATGTATTTGCTGAGAGCAGGCCTCTTGCACTGTTTTTATACTGTTCTCTGTGGCTAGTGAGGAGAGAGTTAATACACTCTTTACTCTGTTTTGAACAAATTAAGCAAATGCCACAGCTGTTGCTTGCCCTCAGCACAAGGATCACTTGCCTAAAAGAGTAGTCATGCAAGAAAAAGGGGAGGGGGGCAGAATAGCTTGCTTCTGATTCAAGGAAAATGTTAGCCTGAAACAGCTTATAAAAGGAGGGAGTACTGTCAAAGTTTTATCATTTCTAATCTTTATTTGCTGTTGATAAAGAGATAACGAGAAGCCCCAGTGCTGTCTTCATTGGTAAAGCAGATTTACAAAGAGCCTTGCAGGCTATGAGATTTTACCATCGTGCTAACAAGTGCATATTCCTGTTCTTCCTTTCTGTGACCACTACATATGACATTCCAGGTTCTGCATGGAATACAGATAGTTGTCCCAAATTGTGCAACAGACTGTTAGATCATCAGAGTAATATTTTTATCTAATTTTATTTTATTAAAGTATTTATTGTTCTGTGCCTTCAAGTCATTTCTGATTTACGGTAAACCTAAGGGGGGGTATCACGTGGTTTTCTTCGCAGAATTTGTTCAGAGGGAGGTTGCCATTGCCTTCCTCTTTGGCTGAGAGGGTGTGATTTGCCGAAGATCACCCAGTAGATTTCCATGGCTAACTCATGGGGTCAAACTCTGGTCTTCCAGTGTCCCAGTCCAACCTTTGAACCGCTACACCACTCGGGCTCTCTAAAAAATTTATATTCCACCCTGTATTGTGGGATCTTTGGGCAGTGTACCAGTAAAATCTATCTGAACAATGTGAAACAACTCAGAATTTAAAATGAAAATAATTCAGACAAACTAAAATCACATAAAACAATTTGACACATTAAAACAGGTTTAAAAGATAAAAGGGTTTTTTTAAAAAAAATGGGAATCATCCAATGAAATCTGCAAGAGAAACAAGAACCATATCTCAATATGCTCAAAAGAAGGTGGCCAGAATTCTGTATCAACTACTTAGCTTGGGTAACCACCTTGGTTACCTAGATAAGTAGTATCTTCCAGCCCAGGTCCCCTAATCCTCGCTTACCAGGAAGCAGCTATGGCAGTTGAAGGGAATCTGTGCCCACGTTGATCATGAGGAAGCTGACTGATGTTCTCACCCCCTCTAGCAGGTGATGTTTGGTGCAACAACCAGAAGCAGCATCCCTGTCCCAATTCCCCCTCATGTAAGGGCTGGGGAGAAACATTAGTTAACCAGTTTCCAGATCAACAGAGGAACAGACCTCCATTGATTGCTGCAGCTGCTGTCTGGTAAATGAAAATAGGAGGACATTCACCATGACTATGTACTTCCTAAACTAGTCAATAGATAGGGATCGTAAATACAGCCCAGTCACAAATGCATAACTCTAGGTTACACATTCAAAAATGGTTTACTGAATTCTGACATGATTATCGATTTCAGCCCATGGATGCTCTTAAGGCCCTCTTCAGGCCTTCTTCACATAGAATTGAACCATTGACCCAGGAACTCCAAAACCATTTAATGGGAAAATGAAATCATGTATATTTTGGGGGAAAAATTAATTCAGTATCACAGGCTTTAATTTAAAAGGCCATATTTACCTTGGCCCCTGAATGGAATCGATATGGGCACAAACGAGACCTCCAAGGAGAGGGCATCCTGCATTCTGGTGGGAGACAAATAAGATCCCCACCAGCAGACCTCAGTCCTTGGGAGGGGCATGTAGGGAGAGGAACTTCTTTAAGTATCAAGGTCACTATTAGCTAGATATATTGCTAGTCATTGCTGTGATCAGGGCACACCTTCCATTCCCCTGCTTAAAACCAAATGGAGCTAAGCATGGTTTTCAACTTTTACTGGTTATGTATTTATTGCTGGATCACTTCTAGTGTTACATTTAAAAAGACGTTAGATATTGAGGCCAGGAACATTTCCCATTGTTTCACATGTACAGGACAATCTTACTCTTTGTTATATTTTATTCTAACCTAATCAAATGTAGTGCTTTAAAAAAAAAGTTTGTGAAGTACATTTGTTGGTTTCAGTTTGTCTGAATATGCAAATATAGTCAGTCCTCCATATTTGTTGTTTGACTTTCACGGATTTGATTATTTGAGTTTATCCAACCCCTGCCCTCCCACCTCAAGTGCTTCTTTTCCGGAGCAGCCTTCCCTCTCAGTGGCTCCAATCAAGCCATGTTCATGTTGTGAGAACTCATAAGATAATGTACCCTCTCAGAGAGGGGAGACTTGTACAGCTGAAGTTACAATCAGACATAAGGTAACAATAAATCTTAAATGTGCTTAAAAATTGAAAGAAAAAAAAACTGCCTCTGGTCCTCTTCCTCCTCCACCAACTGCTCCCTTGCCAGCTAAAGATGGCTCACAGCCCAATTTCTCGGCATCACAAACTCTCTCCCAGTGCCCTCCAAACATTCAGGGAAAGAGATGGGCAAGAGAGAGGAAGTACAGGGCCACCAAGTTGACCCATCCCCTCTCCCTGTCCTTTCCCTGATGTGGTTTGGACTCTGGCTGCCCCCTCTCCCCATGATGACTTGGTTCCCTTCCCACAGACAGACACACATATTTTGATATTTGTGTTTTTTCCACTTTTACAGGGGTCCTGTGCCCCTAACCCTAGCAAATGTGAAGGGCCAAATGCAGTATTTTCAACATACTAGGAATAGATGAGGCACTCATGGCTGATGGGCAACGTATCGACACTAAAAAGTGCTATAATTACAGATATTGCCAAACTGCACCACAGGGTATATAATGACTAGAAACTTTCTGGCAGCATAAGCAAACATAAACTTCTATTATATCTGCATGTGTTCTTTTAAAGTTGTTGCAGAAGCAAGTGTCTAGGACCTCCTTCATGGAATAACCCCTCTTTCTACACAAAAAGCTAATCTGCATGTAGCTCCTCTGCAACTCCTCTCAGAATTGCAACAGATATTGAAGGTGCATCTTTTCCAGTCATCATTCTGAGAATGGCTGCAGGAAGAAAAAACAAAGGTATTTGGGGCTCTATAAGTTTTTGATAGGTGGAGGTATTTTTGCATGTTTTGATGTGTTTGAATGGTTTTCTGTATGGCTTGGGGGGAAATTGCGCCAGTTTTGTTAAAGAGATTGGGGATGGGAACCTTAAGCCAACTGGTGGAGGACTTCAGGAACCATAACAGTTGGGCAAAGGGGCTACACTTTACCCAACTATGATTTAATGGCTGGAGGAGGACAGTGGTTCCTCAACAGTATCTATATCTGCCATTGGAAGAACATAATCAATCAGGATCTCAAGAATGTTCCATCTGGAGGTCTTCTTGATACCATCTTTGTGCTTCTGCCTGCATGTTTCCAAACACCTAAGTGCCCCTCACCCTCTCTTGCTCCCCCACATGAGGTGGAAGAAACAGAGGTAAAATTTCAGAAGTATGATTGGTGGACCCTTATGTTCCACCAAGTCAATGCAGGATCTCATTGTAGACTATATGGGCTGTACTGAAAATGCCCCCCCCCAAAAAAAAATATTGATCAGGGCTTATCAGTTGATCTGACATATAAATCCCACAATCAGCCCATTTCTTCCTTAATAGGGATGGACTCACAATTTGAAATTACCCCACAGAGTTAATTGAACATAAGCATACTACTCAAATTGTACAATTTCTTTTCTTTTTTTTAAATAAGGAATGCTTCACTAATTTACATGTCATTCTTGCGCAGGAGCCATGCTAATCATCTCTGTATCATTCCAATTTTAGTATATGTGCTGCCAAAGCGAGCACAACAAATTGTACAATTTCAAGTCTGCGGAACTGGACTTGAATTCAACAAATAATATTTGCATCTTCTTAAATGAAAAATTTAACTATACACTGTACCATATTAAGTTTTTGAAATAAGTTCAGGGATATACATAGAGGTACATCAACGAACATATAGTATCTGTGTTAAAACAAGTATGTTAACCCCACCCAAATATTTAATTGAAATGATACTTACCTATCCAAATCCAGAGATATTTCAGTCAACACAGGAGACTCAAAGATTTCAACTTACTCACTTCAGTATTATCCTGAGGAACCAATATAATGGTTTCTGGATAGCAGCAAAATTGCCTGCCTGGCAAAAAAATCTAAATGAAGTGCTGAATAAATGGGCACAGCCTCATGTGAAGACCAGATTGGCCCCTGAACCTGTTAAATTTGTTTTATCAAATCTGGTGCATACAATTTGGCTCTAGAAATAAAATGGTTTCATGACATATCTAATCTCAGTAAGCACACCAGACTACTCTTTAAATTTGTATTCATTATGTCATTCCTTTCTTCTGTTCCTGCTGTGGTAATTGTCCTTCTCTGCTTACCATAAGTAGAAAACGATTGACAACCCTGTTAGCAAACACCTATTTCCACTTTCAAATTTAATTCTCCATTCAGTCATTAATTTTATATTCTTCATCCAACCACTGGAGCTCCAGATGAACAAACTCTGCTTTGTCTTGAAGGATGAATTTCCTTCTGCCATGTTGTACCTGGCTGCCACTTAATGAGTTCTTATCTTGTTTGGGATTACACTGTGTTTTCGGACAAATGCACACCATTTCCTTTGACTCCACTGTGTATATCTGAAGATAGAATGTGGCCTTTAACATTTTGATGGCTGGAGTTCTAAAAAGTTCATTCAGGAGAAATGGAAGAGATTAGCCTCTGACCCAGCCACTGGACCTTTGGCAAAACAGATTATCACCCAAATGAATTGGGGTCAGGTAGGTTGGACAACCTTCAAAGATACTTTGCTTAAACAAGTAAAATGCAAAGGAAGCCCCAAATACTGATGCCCAATTTGATCACCACAGTAGTCTCCTATATACTTTACCACACATTGGTAGTTTATATGTGGCTGAATTATTTCAGGCAATTCCATATCTTTCCCCTGAAAGGGTTGTACAGCCCTTGAATTCTCCAGACACCACTATTCATTAGAAATCAAACTGTCAGATATGGTTTTGTCATTTTCTTGCTGGGAAAAAAACAGTCATGCTGATTTAGTCTCAGTAACATGCTCCCTGGAATGAATGCATAATGAAATGCATCAATAAAAATGTAAATAGACCCCCTCCTGCAAAAATCCTCCTTCCAAGGAAGACCACAACAGTTCAGTATTACCTCTGATGCATAAATATAGTTTTATATTTTGAAAAATGTCACTTCTACCTGAACTTTGTTCTCATTATGTGCCTTCAAGTCAACTGTGACTTATCATGACCCTATCCTGGAGTTTTCTTGACACAACATTTCTTCAGAAGAGATTTGCCTTTGTGTGCCTCTTAGACTGAGTGAATGTGACTCACCTAAGGTCACCGAGAAGGTTTCCATGGCTGAGTTTGTATTTGAATCCTGATCTCCTAAAGTCCTAGTCCAACACTCAAAGAGCTACAGCACTCTAGCTTCTACTCTACCTAAACTACCTCCAATTTCACCTGACGTATAAAATTTCTGCAACATGTACAGTGCCGTCCCCCTGGAAGCCCTACTGGCACCAACACTCACTTCATTTAGGCACCAAATTAAAACTTGCCTTTGGACCTTATTAATTCAACCCAAATACTGTTATGCATAGTTTAAAAAAATTAAATCTTATAAATCTGTTTTTAACTCATGTTATTCAATGTTTTAGCTTATTTAGGTTATTTACATTATTTTACTGGTTTTAAACTTTGACCTGCTTGAATACTGCTTGTAAGCCACCCTGAGATCTTTTGGTACAGGCTATAATTATTTAAATAAATAAATAATCTTGAAAGCATGGGTGGAAATGGGGGGAAGCATTCTTGAGCTGTTCACATTATAGTGTAAAAGGATGCCCTGACTTACATGCACTAATCAGTCAGCCCTCCACATTGAGGATTTGAGTTTCATGGATTTGAATACTTGCAAGTTTCTTCAACCCCTGCCCCCCTCCACTTAAGGCACTTTTTTTCCAGAGGAAACTTCTGTTTCGGTGGCTCCGATCAGGCTGCACAGCCCTTTAAAAGCTTGCCTCTGGTATTCCTCCTGCTTCACCAGCTGCTGCCCGGCCAGCTAAAGAAGGCTCACAGCCCAATTTTTCAGCACCACAAACCCTCTTCCCCTACACCCAAGGAAGGAGATGGGCAAGAGAGGAAGTCTAAGGCTACCATGCCAACCCACCCCCTTTTTCTCTCCTTTCTCACGCATCAATGCACTCTCGCACACAAGCACTCAAGAGCTATTAAGAAGAAAAAGAGAGAGAAAATTGGACAGAGGGAGTATTGAAGGGGTGTTGTTGGGGTAATACTGCACCTTGTCCTGAAGCCTGGGTCGAAGAAGTGGGACTCAGCATGGAGAGGGCTGAGGTGATTGCTCAACAAACAGAGCGACGGTCGGGTGGGGTGACCGGGAGCGAGCCAAAGAAATGCTCAAGAGCCGGGACTATTTATAGGGAAAAAGGTACCTGGAGGGCTAATCCTTTCCTGGGGAGAACAATGGGAGTTGCAGTGGGCGCAAAGCAATTTCCTTTGCGTGATAGGATTATTAGATGTTGCCAAAGTCTCCAGATTTTTGGAGGTGTTGTGGTGTGGATTCTGGTCCCCACCTGATGGGATATTTGCTCAACTTGAGGCACACACATTAATCCTCTCAAGTCAGCGTCTCGGGGCTGAGGACCTTTTGTTTACGGTGTCTTGAGGTTTCCTGGGGCTACATGACTGGGGATTTTACTGGTCTGACCTGGTTTTCTGGTCTTTCTGACCATACCTGCCTACGTGCCCTTTCGGGGGACCTCTCTGGCATACAGAGTATAATTTAATATTAAAATTGTAGACCCCGGAGTAGGGTTTCTCTCTCAAAGTAACAAAAGGAGACTACACTACACTCTAAGGCAGCGTATTCCACTGTCAAACTGCTCTTCCTGTTAATCTCTTTTTCTGTAGTTTAAAGCCATTACTGTGTGTCCTAGTGTCTGGAGTAGCAGAAAACAAGCTTGCACCATCCTCCATATGACATCCTTTCAAATATTTACACATGGCTATCATCTTGTTACCCTAAGAGGTGGGGGACATTGGGAATCACCTGCAATGCTGCCATTTCCTTAGAATTTGAGGAAATTATAACTCAAAGGAGGCCTATGAGAGGAGAGGAACAGCAGGATCTCTTCACCTATGCATACCAGTACTAATTCTAGAAACGACTCCAATCAAAGTTAACCAAGTATTTTATTTGAACCGACAAACACATGAGAAATCAGACACTGTTAAGAACCAAACTAGGCTATCGGAAAGTGAGACAAGAAAGGTTGAATAGAGAGAGACTGGGTGGAAAGGGTCATATACCGGTCCTGAAGAAGGGGTCACGGCAGAGTGGCTCAGATAGTGTCTGAGGGTAGCATGGAGGAATGACAGTCTGATGTACCACATGCAACGTACTATGTCCAACATACTACAAATGGTTGAGGTCAAAGCTAAAGGTTTTTATACCTTGTTTCATACCCTGAAAGGGTGTGTTAACAAAGCCATAATGGCTTTTACCTGGGATTGACAGAGGGGTCTGGAATCGGCTTTGTCACAACACATTGAAGGGGCTCGTGACGATCTCTTAATGTTTGGTCAGGAAGGGTGTATAGGACCATGGGATAAGGCCAAAGGATAGTCTCTGATTGCTTGCCAATCTTGGCAGTTCACATTTAATTGTATTTGGAAATGCAAAAAGCCTGGAATGGTAAAAGGATTAGCACAAACTCGTTAGCATCAGATTTTTCCACCTAATTCTCTCTGGACTTATGATCCTGAACATGTCTCAGGTCAGCTTGACCCCAAAACATGTTCTCTATTCAGTGTGTCCTTGATCATGTTCTCTGATCATTAAGTCCAATTTATGAAAATCACATATCTCATAAGAGGAGTGGTAGGGTAGGGTACCAATGTCACCTCTTAACCTTCTCTTCTCCAGGCTAAACATACCCAGCTCCCTAAGCCACTCCTCACAGGGCATAGCTTTCAGACCTTTTACCATTTTGGTGACCCTCTTCTGGATACTTCTAGCTTGTCAATTTATTTCCTGAACTGTGGTGCCCAGAACTGGACACAGTACTCCAGGTGAGGTCTGACTAAAGCAGAATAGAGTGGTATTATTACTTCCCTTGACCTAGACATTATACTCCTATTGATGCAACCTAGAATCATATTGGCTTTTCTCAGCTGCTGTATCACAAAAGAACATGATTCTTTTTTTTTTCTCAATGTGTATTAAAAATGGATAATACTGCAACATTAAGCAGACTCAGACTCAGAGCCTTCATATTAGTGATTGTATTGCAGATTTTACCTGATTTGCTTCATCCCTTCCTCTTAACTCTAATAGCTCCATTGCTTTCTGTGTCTTCTTTTAAAGGAACTCTAAAAAATAGGCTTCAGCTAGACTTCCCTCTAAAACTAGATTTTTTTATCCCAGAGTTGTAACATTTCACCAGTGAACTGGAAATTTGTATTGAGAAACAAAGGATCATGTCTAATTCTGTAACTCTGTTGTCAATGTCAATATTAGGTGTGAGATTTTGCCTATTGGCTAAACACACTCAAAGGCAGTGGCGGGCTTGTTTCTTGCAAAACAGTTGGACAGAAGCATGACTGCACATTTTGATCTATAATCCTGCTCCTACAAGAGCTATAGACTTCCTTTTAAAGATTAAAAGTTTTGAATCTGGATGAGCTGCTGGTCCCAATGGGCACTGCATGGCATGCCTAGAAACTGAGTGAAACATTGTCAGCCATAGATGTGCTATCTCTACTTTATTTATTATCTTGCATTATAGTGCATAGTGATTCAATAATGGGGGAGGGAGGCGAAGAGAATAGAATAGAATCATAGAATCATAGAAATGTAGAGTTGGAAGAGACCACACGGGCTATCCAGTCCAACCCCCTGCCATGCAGGAACACCCTCAAAGCACTCCCGACAGATGGCCATCCAGCCTCTGCTTAAAAACCTCCAAAGAAGGAGACTCCACCACACTCCGAGGCAGCATATTCCACTGCCGGACAGCCCTGACCGTCAGCAAGTTCTTCCTGAGGTTCAGGTGGAATCTCCTTTCCTGCAGCTTGAATCCATTGCTCCTTGTCCTGGTCTCTGGAGCAGCAGAAAACAAGCCCTCTCCCTCCTCTACATGGCATCCCTTCAAATATTTAAACATAGCTATCATGTCCCCTCTTAACCTTCTCTTCTACAGATTAAACATACCCAGCTCTCTAAGTCTATCCTCATAGGGCATGGCTTCCAGGCCCCTCACCATTTTGGTCGCCCTCCTCTGGACCTGCTCCAGCTTGACCATGTCCTTCTTGAATTGGGGTGCCCAGAACTGGACACAGTATTCCAGATGAGGTCTAACCAAAGCAGAGTAGAGTGGTACCATTACCTCCCTCGATCTAGACACCATACTCCTATTGATGTAGCCGAGAATTGCATTGGCTTTCTTGGCTGCCGCATCACACTGCTGACTCATGTTCAGCTTGTGGTCTATTAAGACTCCTAGATCTTTCACACATACTGCCATCCAGCCACGTGTCTCCCATCCTATATTTCTGCATTCCATTTTTCTACCTAAGTGTAGGACCTTACACTTCTCTCTGTTGAATTTCATTTCGTTAGCCTTGGCCCAGCTCTCCAATCTGACCAGGTCATTTTGAATTTTGATCCTGTCTTCTGGAGTATTAGCAACCCCTCCCAATTTGGTGTCATCTGCAAATTTGATGAGCATGCCCTCTATTCCTTCATCCAAGTCGTTGATGAAGATAGTGAACAGCACTGGGCCCAGGACAGAACCCTGTGGCACCCCGCTAGTCACTTCTCTCTAGGATGAAAAGCAGCCATTGTTGAGTACCCTTTGGGAACGGTCAGTCAACCAGTTACAGATCCACCTGACAGTAGCCCTGTCCAGTCCACATTTTACTAGCTTCTTTGCAAGAATGTCATGGGGAACTTTGTCAAAGGCCTTACTGAAATCGAGATATGCTACATCCACAGCATTCCCTTCATCTATCAAGTTAGTAACTCTATCATAAAAAGAGATAAGATTAGTCTGGCATGACTTATTTTTGAGAAATCCAGGTTGACTTCTCGTGATTACCACATTGCTTTCTAAGTGATTAGAAACCGACTGCTTAATGATCTGCTCCAGGATCTTTCTGGGTATTGACGTCAGGCTGACTGGGCAATAATTATTTGGGTCCTCTTTTTCTCCCTTCTTGAAGATGGGGACAACAATATTTGCTTTCAAGTTGCTTGTCAACTTATGACCCCATGAATTTCGTAGGATTTTCTTAGGCAAGGAATATTCAGGGGTGGCTTTGCCAGTTCCTGACTCTGAAATATAGCCTAAAGCATCTGGTATTTATTGGTGGCTTCCTATGCAAACATTATGTTGTTGGAGTGTACCTTCAAGTCATTTCGTACATATGGTGATCCTAACATGAACCTATCACAGAGTTTTCTTGGCAGAATTTGTTCAAAGGGGATTTGCTTGTGCCTTCCTCTGAGTCTGAGAGAGTGTGACTTGGCTAAGGTCACACAGAGAGTTTCCATGGCTGAGCAAAGATTCACATTCTGCTTTCCCTGTATCATAGTCCAACACTCAGACCACCATATCACACTGGCTCTATAACATTACTCCTACGACTGTAAGCTAAGAAAGCTTGCGTGAAGGTTTTAATGAAAAACGCTAAGAATGTATTTGTTAAATTCAGCTGTGATCCTCTATCAGTTCATCTGGGAATAAGCCTAACTGAATACGGAATTCATTTCTGTATAGGAAGTATTGGTGTATTTAAATATTTAAATTGAGTGTCTACAGAGGGATGTAAAAATTTGGCCACAATGCTAAAATATTTCCATTTAAGTGAAGAAAACCCTGAAATTCTTCCACTCAATTTTTTTGCTATAAACGGCAGATTTGTTCTTTGACCAGTGAAATGCAGCTGCTTCATATAAACATACATTTCTTAGCATTTAAGTCTTATTGATTCCAATGTATTTGTCTTATAATAATGAATTCAAAATAGGAGCACAAGTCAGACCATCCTAGTATAGTCTACTCTGGCAGCTCCCAGAATCCCCATGTCAGCATGCCCATTGCAAATTGTGGTTAAAAAAAAAAAGTAACTTTTCCAAGTGCTGGTTGTAGCACTGATTTGTCTGTTATACCACTGATCCCTCAGTTTGTTTTTAAAATTATGGATTTATATTTGGGAGGGGGGGAATCTTGCTTTGATTCAAAAAGAATGCAGACTCCCACACCACTTAATTATTCCCAGTTACATTCATAACATGGGCTACTTCTTCACTATTGAATGGCAAGAGATTACAATAACAAACTGCAATTATAAATAAATCTATAATATGACTTTGGAGTGCTCAAAGCCCATGGGAGTTCTTTCATTTAATTAAGAATTTAATCAATAAAATGACATGTGCATTTTTCTCCCCCTTAGCCTTGGTCAAATTAGAATCTTTTTTCACTATTTCATTCCTCATTTCTGTCGATTTCCCCATTTTCTCCTTCCGTGTTGTAACTCTTTCTCTCAAGACTAAGCACGCCGAGCTGCACTGCGTTTACTCTGGTTAACTTCACCTGGAAAAGGCAGTTTGTACACGTCAAACCAATCCGTACAATGCGATGTGACATCGTTTGCTTTGGGCACTAGCTCTGGATTAGCACTACTACACGCAGTAATTGTGTGTGCTGTGTTGTGTTGTCGAGTGATACAGAGAAACCTACACAATCAAAGCCTTCACACACCCAAAGAGCCATCACATGCTGTAATTATATTTGTCTGTCAGGCCATGATAATTGTAGATGGCAGGTAGGCAATATAAAGCAGTTCTGTGTTGGTGTTGGTGTTTGCTCCCTGTTGTGGCATGTTTTTCCTCTTCCTCCATCTAAAAACAAAATTGAAGTGGAAAAGGTCAACTGTTTCCCCCTCCTGTAGTGTAATTTCAAAACATGAGCCATAATTTGAATGGGATTTTTTCATTTATTACTCTTGTGGGAGAGGGGGTGTTCAAGCTTCTCTATGTATCCACTGCTGTTTTCTCATATACATGGGTCTATTAAACATGGGGCAAAAAAATGTCTTCCATATAGCTCAAACATAACCATACAAAAGCAGAAGTTTATGCATGACTTATAATTAGTTACAGGGTCATTGTGTATAAGGCAAATCATAAGTGTTGGATCTTAAAGCTTCTGAATGGATTCCTATTTTTAGAAAGAGAAGATAAGCCAACCCCTTCTGTGCCAATTTTTTTTTATTACCATGTCAATCGAATCACTGCTTGGTATCTGGAACAGAGAAGACTAAAACAGTTTTCCTAACATTAGGACTGTGTTTTTCCAACACAATATTGCCTAGAAATGGAATACAATTTCTGGATATATATCACACGCATATATCCATGAGGGTTTTTTTTTTCTTGGGTGAAATGTTTTGCATTAAAAATGCAGTGTGCCTTATTGCAGATGTACACTCTATAGAGATTCACGTTTAAAATCCTGCTCTTTTTTTTCCTGGACTAATTCACGCAAGTAGATTTCTTCTCCTCCTGCACCCCACCCTCCATCCCCTGAAGCAAATTTTAAAGGTATACTAAAGCCTTCAAGACTTAGGAGGAATTGTGTGCCTCCTTATTTCAGTAACAAAAGCTGGTATTGAAATGTGCAGGCCTGGCCAAATGTGGATCCTGGAAATAACTAGTCATGTTTAATTAGTTACATACTGATTCATTACTCTCCTCTAGTGAGGCTTAGTGGTTTAGTGTGTTGTTTAATAGCATTGACTATCAGAGTTAGGGAATGTATAGAGCTTGGAAGTTATGGGTTATAACAAGTAACATAGATTCTTGCAACAAGTTACATTTCTTTGGTAATGAGGGTGTAATGAAGTTATTTTTCAAAACCAAGATGTCACAAGTGGGATTTTTTTACTTCCTTTGTTTAACACAAGGTGGGTAAAGTATGGCCCCCAAGGCTGTTCGAGTGGCCCTCAATCTCTCCAGACTCCCTGGGCTACCATTCTTCTGTCCAAAAAAGGAGGTACTCCTCAGCTGGAAGGCCCCAGGAACAGCAATTCACTTTTTAAATAGGCTACAGGCCCACTAGCACTATTTAACATTTTATGAAAAAAAGATTTCTAGCCATTTCTGACTTGGATTAATTTTCTTTTCTTTTCTCTTTTGGCATATTTGGTAGTCACTACAACCCCTGATCCAGGACAACTGGTGTTCAGTAATGAGTAATGGCTTCTAGTTACTTTTTAAAGTTATTATTTAAGATCATTATTAGGCATTTCTGAGGCATTTAGACAGGATTTTTTTAAAAACCACTGATGCCATTCCATTCTTGTATCATTTTTTTTTAAGTAACAGTGTGATGAGTAGTGCAATGAGTGAATTTTATAGCATTGTCAGTGGCAGAGCTTGCCGCCAGCGGGGTAGGGGTGGGGGAGGAGGGGGATGGGTGGGGCTACAGCTGGTGTGGGTGGGGCGACGGTGCACATGGGCAGGGCGATAGTGAGCGGGGGGGCAGGCAAGGAGTGGCACCGCCCCTGAAAAAGTGCCACCCCGGACGCACAACTCTGGTCACTCTCTCATCCTGACGCTAGTGAGCGTTGTAAGTAGTAAGGGCAATTAATCAGTTTTCAGTCACTGTACCAGCTAATGAAAACAATTTTTTTAAAAAAAAAAGAAAGTCACTCAATGCTCTGGAAATAAGCAGGTGAATTCTAACTCATGCTAATTCAGTTCCTGTCATGCCCTGCTTCCAGAGCATGGACTCTGACTCAGAGTCTGAAGCAGAGGGCATGCCAGAGTCTGAAGCAAAGGGCATGCCAGGACCTGCTGTACAAAGAGAGGGTACAGCACCAGAAACAGAACAGAGGGTGGTGCCAGCTCCAACAGAGAGTCCTGCCTCTTCAGATACAGAAGAACACTTACCTAGACCCACCTTCGCACAGCACAGGCAGCAAAGAGAGACCCAGTGTTGCTCTCTCAGAATTTATAACCAGCAACAATCAATCAAGGCACAGCTGCACTACGCTTTGGGTCTATTTAGCTGGCGTCCTTCCTCTCCAGGAGTTGTCAGAGCTTTTCTGACCTGTTACTTTCCTGGATGCCTTGAAAAATGCTTGAATTGAACTTGGACACTCCCTTGCTGTGACTTTGTCTATGTTGGACTTTATTTATGACTCTTGCTTATTGCCTGGAAGTAAGTAACAAGCTGATCATTCAGTTTGTTTAGTTTGATTTATCAGCTGTGCCAGGACTGAGATAGGACAACTCCCCCTTCTCCCAAGGAGGTTTAACAACAGTAATAACACTCAGTATTCCTATGGTGCAACAAGTAAAAGGTTTATGGGAGGGCATGATCTCAGAAGGATGAGGAGGATCATGTAAGTCCATGCTGGCTCGTTGTGTCTTAAGAAAGCGGGAGAGCCACTACTCTGCCTCATTGAAAGAAGAGTGTTGAAGGCTAGAAACAGAGACTCTTGAAGACTGGAGGATATGAGAGAGTGAAAAGGAAGATCTTTCAAGTTTCCCTGCTATCTCTTGCCTCAAAATAGATATTTTACTCTGCTGTTCTTTCTCTCTCTTCATACCCAAATGCCTTAGTTTAAATAGGTTCAAGATTTACAACTACAAATCCTGCACCCCAGTCATCAACCAGCTAATTGGATTTGTAGTCCAGTAGACACGGAATGTGTCAAATTGAGAAAGATAACTTAAACACTACAAAAAAAAAGCACATTTGAAAGAGCCAGAAACAAAATTTACCTGCAGAGGGCCAACAGAGACAACAAAATATGTTACTATTTAATTATCTACCTATTTAATTCTGGAATTAACTAATTATTAATGCTTCTATCTAAACTCCACTGTGGTAAAGTGGTTTAAGTGTTGGCCTTGAACTGCAGGAGAGCAGGGTTCAAATTCCTGCTCAGCCATGAAAACTCACTAGGTGATCCTTGGCAAGTCATACTCTTTCAGCCTATGAGGAAGGCAATGGCAAACCTCTCTTGAATAAATCTTCAAGATTTATTCTTGTCTTCAGAGGAGTATTGCCTTTGTCTTCCTCTGAGGCTGAGAGAATGTGACTTGCTCAAGGTCACCCAGTGGGTTCCCATGGCTGAACAGGGATTCAAACCCTGGTCTCCACAATCATAACCCAGTTATTGTTGTCATTATGTATCTTCAAGTTGACTCTGACTTATGGCAACCTTATCATAGAGTCTTCTGTGACCGAGTCAGGATTCAAACCCTGGCCTACCAGAATCCTAGTCAAACACAGAAAGCACTACACCATGCTGGACTATTTCCAAACTTACACATACTTCAGTTGGTTTTAAATATGTAACTGACAAAGGTTCTGATTAACTGAAGTAGTACTGATTCCAGTTGGTGCTGTGTAAGCAGGGCTCAGACTCAAACCTTTAAATTGGAAATGTTTTTCCTATGTCAAGGAAAACCCTAGAAGAGTATTGCCATAAGTCAGAGAACATGTATCGAAGTCACATAACAACAATTCCCACCTTCTCAGTGTTAATAATAGTGAGTTTTCCCTTCTCCCACTGATGGTGTTAATGAATTGGTTTTTAAACCTAATATTCCAACCAGCATCTAAATGTATAAAATCCAGAAAAAACTGGCCCAGAGAAGAGTCAGTAAAGGATCTGGATACCAAACTTCCGGAGCAACTTCAAAGGATGCAAGAGAGAGGAAGCAAAAAGTAAGTTCCTTTGCACATGTGTAAAAATGCTTGCATGATGTTAGATAAAGGCCATTTTACAGATAGCTACTTCTGTTTCTATTTTTCCTTACCTCCTGCAGTTTCCATTCCCTGTACATGCATGGCTCTTTAGAGGGGGCAGAAATTTTGGAATCAGGGGAAACTCAACTAAGATGATACACATGATGCTTTTGATTTTTAACTCAACCTTGTGTGTCATGTCTCATGTAGACTGTAAGCCTGAGCATGGGGAACTGTCAAATTAATAATTTGTAAGATGCTCTGGAAAACCTTTTTGGCTAAAAATTGGGATACAGGCTTCGCCCACTTATCTGACAGGTTAGGGACCAGAATGTTGTTAGAAAGCAGAAATGGTCAAAAAGTGGAACCCATCTACTGTAGCGAACATGAGAGACTTATTGAGACCGAGCGACTACGTTCATTGCTTGTAAAGTCTCTCACATGACTTGGCACCTCCCCCCCCCCCAGCACCTTTGAGCATGCTTTGCAAGCAGTGCATTTACAAGCAAGCGAGCCTCCATAGGCAAGAAGTTCTGTTTTGATGCTTGCAATACAGACAGGTTCCATTAATTCAACCATGGGATCCACTCTTTCCACAGGTAAGATTTGGGACCATGTGCACATGTGAGCAGTCCCAAGCAAGCCCTCATACATAAGATGAACTGATCAAAAAGTAGACCTCACTTCAAATTAATGCAACTTGTTCTTAATTTGGAAGCATTGAAAAAGTGACAACAGGTCATTATTATTATTTTATTAAATTAAATAATTTAAATTATCAAATATTATTGTTCTTGTTGCTGGTGATATTCGGGAAGCCCCAACTTTCATCATCATCATCATCATCATTATTATTACTACTACTACTACTACTACTACTACTACTACTACCACCACCACCACCACCACCACTACAGTACTACTATTGCCACCAGTACCAGGGCCATTTCCACACAACACTTTTATAGTGCTATTATTCCACTTTCAACATCCTGTGGAATTCTGGGGTTTGTAGTTTACTGAGGCCAAAGAGCTCTCTGGCTGAGAATTCTAAATGTCCCTCCCTAAACTGAAAACCCCAGGATTTCAGAGGATGTTGAAAGTGGAATAATAGCACTATAACAGTGTAGTGCAGATATAGCCTAGGATAAATTGCAAATGTATAGATTACCAGTAGGATTTATCCTCCAAATATAAAATACTTATCATGCTTACCTGCAGAATCTTGGAGCAGCAGCAACTACCTAATGATAATATTAGCACAAAAGCTTGATAATACTTTGAACTACTGCTGTTGCTATAGAGGTTCAATATTTGAAAAACTTGTTTGGAATATAAATTTCAGGAGTCAAATAATATTATTTTTTTTATAAAAAAGTGCTAGAAATAGTAGACTTTAATCTTTAAAGAAGAATTAAGAACTAGCAATCCTGTTAACCTTGTTAATTGCATCAAGTCTTAATGAAATACTTAAATTTGCATCATTGATAGGAGAAATTATTTCTTTTTAAACAGTGCCATGTTCAAGGAGAATTCTTCAGAGTTTCAAATTTTCCATCATCACCATCACACATGAAGATCTTCCCTGCCTGTGAAAAGAAGTGACACTCTGATGACAGCTCACTTAACCTCCAGTCCACTGTAACTTTGTGAAAGCAGTTGTGAATTGAAGAAGAAGAAGAGGAGGAGGAGGAAGAAGAACTTGTCATCATAATAAGGGGAAAAGGAAAGCCAACACCATTTGCCCATATATAGGATGCTGTCCTTCAAGACAAATTGGCACAAACTCACTTTGTCCTGCCATGTGACAGGCTGGCAGTATGTGAAGTAACAACCATCCAGAATGAGAACAGCGTTTGTCTCACACATACACATATGTGTGTGCGCACGCGCGCGCGTGCGTGCACACACACACACACATCCTAGCATGGACATTTGTCCTCAGTAAATAGTAACAAACATGAAGAGATGTTATTTTATTTTATTATTTAATCGATATCTCACCGTTCTCCTTTCCTAAGTGTTGGTATCAAGGAGGCATCAATGCTTGTAGAAGTGAGACAGAGGAGTCTTGATTATGTCTGCCCTCTGTTTCACCTTTTTGAACCTTTCTTTGGCCTACATACTCAAGCCTTTCACTTCCTTCTTACCTGCACAGTGCTCTTCCCTCTTCTTCAAGGGGTTAGTCTCTTTGTTCCCTTTCTCTGAGAAGGGAGCATCAATTGGGCTCCAACCACAATAATGAATGCTAGCTTACATCCACACATGAAAGTCAGGCCCTTTCTGCATGACGGGGCTCAGTGAAGTCGTTTCATTGCAGCTCCAATGGGGAGGGAAAGCACGCCAGGAACACTCCCCTCCGCACCTTGCCCAGTCGCTGCAGAGGGGAGCTCTCTGACCCTGCCTCTTCCCTTCCTTAGCGCAGCCAGGCACTTGCCATTGCTGCGCTGGGGAGGGAGGCATCGCCAGCGCGCTTCTGCCTTTCCATACAGCCGAGAAAGGCGGCAGCATGGCATGATGGTAAATGTAAAATGGATTTTTTCTGTTTTAGAAATACTGCGCTTGCACGATGCACAGTAACAAGATGGCAGCGGGACCACGATGACGTTGTGCAGAAGCATATCCCACAGACTGCTGCCATCATGTCTCAGCTGTAGAGCTACCATGCCGTGCAGAACGGGCCTCAGCTTTTAGGGGCACTTGTAACAAAGTGTGGGTCCTGTTCTGAAGGGATTGCACTGGCTGCCAATATGTTTTTCTGTTCTGAATTCAAGGTTCTGGCAACAATATTAGAGTCCTAAACAACTTGGGACCTTGATACTTGAGGGAGCGCTTCTCTGTATTTCTGGCTGCCAAAGAATTGGGATCTATTGGAGGGCCCTTCTCTGCGTTCGTCAGTAGGGGAAGTACATTGTGGGAGAACACAAGAGAGGGACTTTTCTGCGGTGGCACTCCGGTTGTGAAATTTCTGGAGGCCCAATTATGGCACCAATGTTAGAATAATTTCAGCATCAAGTTAAAACCTGGCTTTTTATTAAACCCTTCTGGTTAAACTGATCTTATCCAGACTGCATATGATTTATAATTATGTTATTCAAGATTGTTTCAACCGGTTTTAAACTGAAAAATATTTAACATATTTTAAATCTTTTAAACTTTTGTAATTATTTATTGTCGATTTTATTGTAAACCACCCTGAGATCTTTGGATAAAGGGTGGGATATAACTATTTTAATAAATAAATAAGATTATTTTGTCTGTCTTTGTCTGTCCTGTTATCCTACAATGGATTACCTCAGACAATAAATGTAAGTTTCCTTTTTTGACTTTACAAGAGCATCCAGAGTAATCCTGCTTCTGCCACAAGCTCATACTGCACTGGCCGTGCTGGGCACTCTGCTTAATATGGATTAATATTAATGGGCCAAGTGGGTAAAGAGTGTAGTTAATTCCTCTAAAATGAAGTAAAGTTCCAACTTGCCTCAAAGAGGCTATTATAAAACCATTACTAAAAAAATTCATCCCTCTCACTTTCACCATTTTGCATTATTATTGGTCAGTCTCTAACATTCAATTTCTAGGCAAGGTTCTGGAGCATATGGTAGCCTCCCAGTTCCCTGGGTTTCTGGATGAAACAGATTATCTAGAGCCATTCCGATCTGGTTTCAAGCCTGGCTATGGGACTGCTTTGGTCACCTTGGTAAATGACCTACACCAGGAACTATACAGGGGGAGTGTGTCCCTTTTGGTTCTACTGGACCTCTCAAAGGTTTTCAATACCATTGACCATGGTATCCAAAAAATAAAAAGGTTCAGCATCATGGATAGAAATTTTAAAGTTCAAACTAAAACCCAAAGCAAATTTACTACCCTACTGATATGTAGGCACTACTTTCCACTGCTTTTTTTATACTCCACCATACCTTGGACTTCTTCCTGAAATCAGGAAAGACCTGACAACTCACAGAATACAAGGGTTTTTTTAAAAATCATAGTGGATGAATGAAGATTAGGAAAATATTTTTGTAACCACTTCCCATTTACTCATTTAGACTTTAGGAAGGAGGCAGTCCTCCTTAATTGGGACCCCAGCAGTTTGATACTGCTGCCCTAATGCCCGTGTACTGTCCAATGCAAGCAATAAAAAAACTGTGTACCTGCTGATGTCCATCTGTCAGACCAAGAAAGAACCTTAAACTCATGTCATTCCAGTCAGAACTGCTGCTTACTGAAAACAGCATCTATTGTTGGTGACAAGTGCTGTGGAGTCCTGCCAATGCTGACCTAGCAGAAAACTCCAGCTACCCAAGTCAGAAAATGTTTTAAACGTGCCAGCTCCATTGTGTGCAATGTTGTTTAGAAACCTCCCTTCTCATTTCGGTGTGGAATAATTGCTGAATCCCTGACCCACTTCCTCATGAGAAACAAAAACAAAGCAAAGAATATCCATAAGATGTTTTTAAAAGGGATTTCTAACTGAGATGAAAAAAGAAAATGCTTTAAAAATCCATCAGTGAGAGGAAAAGCAGCCAAGCTATGAGCACCAGCCGGAGGGCACAAAGTAGCCAGCCAGAAGAGTTTATGACCCCTTTCGTGCAGGATGAGCTCTCTATCATAATTCCCAGGGCCGCTGTCAGGGGTTAGCATCCTAGCCTCCCTGCTGAAACCCACACCTCAGAAGGGAGGGCAGGGCTGTTTCTCCATAACCTCATGCTCCTCTTACTCCTTCTTGCTTAGTCATCTGCCCTACTTTTTCAGCCTCAACTCCTAAACTCCCCAGCTAGTATGGCAGTTGGCCATGTTGACTGGAGAATTATGAGTGCTGTAGCCCTGTGCAGTAATTTGAGGGTGGCAATAGACAGAAGTGTCAGAGGGATGGTGGATGATGGGAGCTACACAAAAACCTCGGTAGCACCTCCCTCCAGCACTGAGCTCTGGCAAAACAGTGTACCAGAGTCAAGTGTTTGAAAAACCACCATGTAGCAGAGTTTACTCACACAGCTAGAAGTGTCCCAGCAGAGAAGCAGCAAAGACCTGAAACCAGGAAAAAAAAATACTCCCACGCAATGTTAACTTCCAACAGGAGGCTTTTACTTTCCAGTTACAATACATACAAATATATACATTCCTCCAACGGAATTTCAGCACAGCATGCGAAGATATGTATCCAACATAGCCTCCGGCCACTCTATCAGACATCGAGAGGGCTCAGTTGGCTAGAACACACACCCTTATATACATACCTTTCTGATGCAGTTCTAGCCAACCTTGCTAGATCCCTTGTATGATGCAACCTTCTTCCCTGGTTATACAACCCACTGACTCATGCAGGTATTACAAGGGATTGCATCATCCACTGTCTTCCCCAGGCGCAAACCTTAATGTACATCATATATATTTTATTTGGACTCAGGTTCTGTCCAACCTTTCCTGACAAGAAGGATGAACAGCCTGTATTTACTTGGCTTTCCCCTTTCAAGAAGTGGGCAGAAATGGGCATATAAGGAAAGGGCTACAAATGGGCCATGGTAACAATGGCAAGGGGATGAGCCCATTTAGAGACATCTTGACTTAGGAAAGGGTGGGAAAGTTCAGGCTTTGGGGCCAAATCTGGCCACTTTGGGCTCCTAATCTGGCTCCCAGTGGGGAGGGCTTCCAGATGATCACAGCCCTTTTCCTTTAGTTCCACTTGTTGTATTTAGAGTTTTGGAGTCTCTCAAAAGAATAATTTAGGTGTCTTAGAGGCTTAGAGAGGGTGGGTTTTACTATTCTGTGCTTCCTTCCCTGTGAGAAGCAACAAGCTAACTGTTCTAGCCTTCCAAATCCCCAATAGGAAATCTGTGGTAGACTATCTGCATAGACCAGGATGTTCTAACAAACCAGACCTGGATCAAAGTGAATCTGCCACAAACATTACATTACTGTTTATTGGTTTTCCAGCTCTCTCACACACACAAGTCCAGAAATGTTGAAATGCATGTCCTAAAGGTTAGAAAAGCTTGAAGAAAGAGCTCCTAAAGATTAGATAACAAGAGAGAGAATTTGTTGCAATTTTTTACCATGATGTTTAGTCTTGCCTCACCCACCAGTAAAATCAGCCCTAGAAAACATATCTGAAATTGAATTCAGCCCTTGGACTTAAAGAAGTTCTCTTTCTTGACCTAGCACTAGGGTAGAAATTATGGAGCCCATCAGGTATTTCCAAAATTATCATGCTAATACTGGTAAACAAACCATGGATGGTAGGCACATGGTCTGTTCAGCTGCAGAGTCATTAGGCAGCAAGCATCACCATAGAGCATGGGGCCCCAAGTGTAGTTCACAAGCAGCATGTGCCTCCCAGGGTCATCTTTAATGCCACTTTACCTGCCATGGCTGCAACCTATGGAATCCTGGACTTTGTAGTTTAGTGAGACACTGGAGTTCTCCGGCAGAAAAGTCAAAATACCTCACAAAATTAAAATTTAATTTCAGAATTCTAGAGGATGGAAACATAGCAGTTAAAATGGCATCGAATTTCTATATTTGTGTAGTATGAAAGAGACCTGGCATGTTGGGGTCATGCATACAGACCAGACCCAGCATCAAGAGGCCTGAAAGAGATCTAAAGCCTAGACTGGCTACTTTAAGAGTGCAACCTGCTATTTGAAAGGCTCTCAAAGCAAAGTCCTCTGAAGGTGCTCTCTGTTATAAGAGTTCTCCAAGCCTAAAGTGAGTTAAAGATAACTATAGGAAAGCAGAGCAGCAGCGAATTCAAGGTTCCCCATCAACAGATCACACCTGGGAAGAAGACTAGCTGACATATAGGTCACCTGGTCACACTATGATGAGATAGGTTGTATTTCTATTTAAATGATACCAATTATTGCTAAAAAGGCAGCTGTACCTATAAATGCAATCCAAATAAATGCCTGCTTTTGAAGTGAAGTATTTTTGGAAGGCAAACTAAATGATTACCAGTGAGAAATCAGTGGAGTCTAGGAACCCTTCCATACGACACAATTATTTGTGATGTGACTCCATTATAACTTCCATGGCTGCATCCTATGAAATCTTGGGATTTGTAGTCTGAGAAATTCTAGAGCAGTGGTTCTTAACCTTTCCTTTACCAGTGACACCTTATAAATATAATTTCTTGCTGGGGATCCACAAGACTTAACTCAAGATTTAAATATTCAAATAGTTAGTTAGTTAGTTAGTTAGTTAGTTAGTTAGTTAGTTGTAAAAGGCTTCTGGAGACTGGGATGCAAATCCCCACTCAGACACTGGGTGACCTTGGGCAAGTCACATTCTCTCAGCCTCAGAGGAAGGCAAAGCCACCCCCCCCCCCACCAAACAAATTTTGCAAAAACACAAACTGTGGTATATTCACCTTAGGGTTACCATAACTCAGAAGTAACTTGAAGGCAAATGAGCAGGTAGTTTTGGCACCCGTCCACACACCTACTGCTGTGCACCTGTTTTTGCCACTGCTGTTGGTGTCCAGCAGCAGGGCTTCATGGACCCCCTGTGAGGGCTCTGTGGACCCAGAGGTCCACAGAACCCAGGTTAAGAACCACTGCACTAGAGTTCTTAGATTAAGAATTCTAAGTAGCCCTGCCTATATTGTAAGCAGAGAGCCAGTGTGCTGTAGTGGTTTGAGCAATGGACTACAACCCTGCAGACAAAAGCCATTTCCGCATGAGGCTGTTATAGCGCTATTATTCCACTTTCAACATCCTATGGAATCCCGGGGTTTGTAGTTTCGGGAGGGGCCAGGCTGCCTCTCGAAAACTGCAAACCCCAGGATTCCATAGGATGTTGAAAGTGGAATCATAGTGCTATAACAGCCTCGTGCAGAAATGGCTAAAGGTTCAGTTCCCAATTTTGCCATGGAACTCCACTGGGTGACCTTGGGTGCATCATATACTTTCAGCATCAGAAAGCCCCATGATAGGTTCACCTCAGGGTCACCATAAGTCAGAAACAACCTGAAGACGCAGAACAACAACAGATTCCAAGCCCCAGGATTCCATAGAATGCAGCCATAGCAGTTAAAATGGAATACAGTATAGTAACGGTGTACTGTGAAGGGCCCTTTCACATGTATGATAACTTAATTTCTAAAAGATATCCTTCCCCATGTTCCTTTCAAATGACAAAATTGAAAGCAGTTGTTTTCTTACACAAGGAAAGGAAACAGAAGCAGGTAAAAAAGGATCTGCTAGGACACAGGAAGTCATACGTGAATATGTAAGCTGGAAGCTAGCTGCTAGTTCCACCTGGAGTAAACCCACTGAATCAATTGCTTAATGTTTACTCAATCCATAGATATATCCCGCTGATTCATCAGATCTATTGTAGTTGGAAGCAGCAATAGGATTCAGGTCATAATGTTTCTTTGATGCTGATTCAGAATATTGGCCCATTTAATATTGTCAAAAAACATTCAGTGCATACCAAAATTCTCCCCATTAAACTATTTTGTTGTTGTTGTGTGCCTTCAAGTCATTTCCCAAGTCGACCCTACAGCAAACCTATCACAGGATTTTCTGGGGCTGAGAGTGTGTGGCATGCACAAGGTTACCATAGGTTTCCATGGCCAAGCAGGAAATTGAATCCTGGACTCCAGCATTACATTACATTACTCAAACTACGGTACCACTGGCTCTATGCTACTAACATCCTTTAAACCAGCAGTTCTCAACTTTGTTCGTCCAGCTGTTCTGGACTTCAACTCCCAGAAGCTTCCATCAGCCTGGCCAATGATGACAGATTCTGGAAGCTAAAGTCCCAAGCAGCTAGAAGACCTAAAGTTGAGAATGGCTTCTTTAAACTGAAGACCTATTTCAGTACAGAGCTTTGTACAAACTCTTTACGAAGGTATTTATAAATGATTGTCCACCAAGAGATTCCACAAATAGAAACCGCCTTCCAACAAATGAAAACAGAGCACAGTATTTCTATATACCTTCAGGCTTTCATTTTATATGATGGCACAGGACCTAGCCAGTAAAGGGCTTCTTAAAAAAAAAAAATCTTATTATCCGTTTCATTTCAGGGCAGAGCGGATTTTACCCCTCCTCCAAATCCTGACCTAATCCCCTTACCACAACACAAATAGAATATAATATTTTCCCCTATGCGTGACAAAGTACAGATGCCTATCCCAGTGATATGACACATGACTGTCAGCCCCATAAATCTTATTCCTGCAACTATCTATTTTAATAGTCACAGCAATGTTGCAGTGAATCTAGCTGTGAATAGAAAATTGTTCTGGGAGGGGAAAAATCTATTCAACAATAGAAATTTAATACAGGGAAATATTCTTTCTCTGACTAGTTCAAGTGAACCTATAGAAAGTTGGCAGTATACATAAAATGTGCCATTTTATTTTGAGACTGTTCCTATTGTTTCTTCTGTCTTGTGGGCTGAATCACATGTTCTTTTGTAACATTCTTTTTGGTGAATAAGCGTCTACATGTCAAAATTCTGAAGCAACAGAAGTGGATCTAGGCGAGTGCAAAGAAGGCAAAACTGCTGGGTTTCATCCCATCCTGCAGTCCCTGCCACAGACAGAGGAAGAGGGGAGAAGGAATAATTCAGTGGCAGCTTCTCCTCCTCATCCAGTGGGCAGGCTCTCATTCTGCCAAGAAAGAAGAAGTGACGGATACACAGTGCTTAACTATTGTTCTGAAAGCCTGCTATAGCAAAGGCACTGTAAAAGCAGGGGCAGGAAAATCATCTGTGTAGCAATATGCCCAGCGCCCTCACCCACAGTGCTTGGTTCCAGTAGATATTCAACACAATAGCCAGGTTACACATTACCCCTATCCAGTGACGTAGACTCGAGTCAACTGACTCAGACTCAAGTCGGACTTAAGTCGCTTCAGTGACTCGACTCAGACTCGACTTGGCAATAAATGATACACTGACTTGACTTGACTCAAGACTTGTACATTTTTATTGATTTACTTGCTGCCCTTGATTCAGTAGCATAACACATTCACCCAGAAACCATATGACTTTGAACAACACTTCCATCTCTTTTTGCCTACTGGTCACATGACAGTCTGTCTCAAGCCCAAAGTGTAGGCACATTTCTCAGAAGAGAACAGCAAACATGTTAGGCAATGGGCTTGAGGTCTGCTCAGCAGCATGTGCTGCTGCATATTGGAGGAGCCTTCTAAAACTTTTCCTAAGAGCAGAAGACAAGACCCTCCCTCTCCCCCCCTTTCTCAGAGAGAAACAGCAAGTGTGTTAGGCAGTGGGCTTGAGGAAGAAGAATCCTTCCTTCTAAAGCTCTTGAAGCTTCAGTAATGTGGAGTAAGAAGGATCCTATTCCCCATGTCTAAAGCTTCAGATGGCAAAATCACTAACATGGAGGGCCGACTCTGCTTAAATTGTTAAAACTGACTTTATTTGACACTGTCCAGAAATTCTGGAATATAGGGTGGGATATAAAGTTGGCTCCAAGAATTGAAACTTGACTTGAGACTTGGAATAAAAGACTTAAATACATCACTGCCCCATCTTCTTCTCTTTTGGCGTCATGCTAGGAAAGCTAAAGTAGCCACTAAATCCAACATGGCAACCCTATTTCTCAGGTTTCCCAGTAAGTGATAGTCAATAGCATACTAACTTTGATTCTGGAAATAATGTGGAGTCACCATGTCTAATAGCCTTCCTCTAATTTTCATGCTTGTCTTTTTCTTTGTTTTCAAAACATCCTGCTCCCTTACCTACTTGAAGTCTGGATACAGATTAGGATGTTTGCGACCTCCTCAAATGTTTGTGTAAGCTGGACCACATTTTGTTATATTTAACGCATTTCTTTACATTCATGTCTTGTAATCCAAGTGTTCCACAGATAGCCAGCAGAGTTCACTCAAAGCAAACTTTGTTGAACACACAGAATTCATGTTTGGTGGGGAAGGATAAGTGAATTACTTCCTGGAAAACTGGAGAAACGTAAACCTTTCTTAAAAGGGCCATGAGACAAATTGGCACAGCTTTCTCTAGTTAAAGGTGATGGGAGGTAGGGAGGCTTAGTAAAGTGTTGAATGAATAGAGCTCTAGGTGCTATGTCACCTGCCCTGCACCTCCTAAGGTAGCTTGTTGCCTCCCATTGCGGTAAAGGAAATTCTCAAGGGCAGCTTTCATTTTAGGCCATTTCTGCACTAGACTGTTATAACACTATTATTGCACTTGCAACATCCTATGGAATCCTGGGGTTTGCAGTTTTGGGAGGGACCTTTCGGACCCCTCCCAAAACTGCAAACCCCATGATTCCGTAGGATGTTGCAAATGGAATAATAGCGCTATAACAGCCTAATGCGGAAATGGCCTTAGAAGGGCAGTGTGAATTTATTTTAGATGTCAAAGGAGCTATCCAGCGTCCTGAACCCTATCTCTATGTTCAGCACTTGGCATAATTCCTTTAAAGTCTTGAATAAAACCTAGAGTAGGTTCAACACACCTCTGTCATAAAAGCTACCCTTCTTAATGCTCTCTTATTGCCAGTATTTAATTAAGTTTCATCTGGCAATCTGTTCAGAATTTGGACATGGAAAGTATAGGGAGCACTATCATTCTTAGGCTAGACTGAACACTAGCTATTGGACCAAAAGAAGAACTATGGCAATAATCACCATTTGGGTGTGCATTTCCTTCCATCTACTGATAGATATTCAGAAGGCTGCTTGAATTCATGCGGTCCCCCTGTCTGGATATGGACACCTAAGTGTGATCAGGAGGGCAGCTCCATACCAGAGCTTGAAAAAGTGGCCATGGCAGCAGAAATATTCTGGCAACTGTGGTCCAAAATAGCAACTTTTCTCAGCTCTGGTCCATATGGAAACATCACTTCGATTTTTTTCAACAATTATTTGTCAGCAGTAAACAATGATTGCTATTTATGTAGAAATCTGATTGTTTTACTAGTGTTTTCCAAAGTTTTAACACTGAAAATACGTCAATGGTTGCACTTATGTATTTGATTGAGCCTAAAGAAGAAATCTAATTAAAGATTTGGGCTCTGATCCCAAAAAGCCTTCTTTTCACATGGCCCGTAATTTGAGAATTATTTCAAAAGGTACCTTTCTTTTAAGAACTGAGAATTATTTTAAGATTTTTTTTAAGAAAAGAAAGGACAAGCTGAAGTTCTATTTTAATAAAGCTACCACACATGGAATTGCCTTCTGCTTTTACAACAAAATTTCACAGAAACTAGAGGGAAATTATCTCTATTAATAAATCTGTAAGTATTATTTAGGCAGTTAGCTTCAGCAGCAAAATATGTTTTCTAAGACAATTAATTGCTATGCAATAGAAGAATAATTGTTTGCATATGAATGGAACAATATAGGAATAATGTAGCACTGGAAGCAAGAAAATAAATAACAGGTTACATAAAAGCAGTGTTAATCAGTCATAATACTTTGTCTACATGCTGGCTCAGGAGGAGAAAAACTGTTTTCTTGAAAAGTTTTTTTTTACATTGTTTGTTTTGATTTGCAGCAAGGGTTCACAGTGGAGAAATAACAGCTACCAGTGCAAGCAAGGTAATTATCACAGACTAACCAGAAAGTATAAAATAAACGACCATCCCTTGCTATACAAACACATATCTGCTTTAGACACATTGGCTACCTCAATGGTAACCAAATCACTACATCACAGGTTGAGAGGTGCAGTTAAAGTAGAATCACAATGCTCAGAGTACTGTGAAAGAGTCCATGAACATATGTGAAGTTCACATGAAGGAAGACTTGCAGTGGCATCCTTTCATGCTATGACTAATTAAATTCTTATCTTTCTTTTTAGTTGTAATCTGTTATTGAGATTGGCCTGTACTCACTGCTAGCCATTTTTGTTGTTGTTATATACTTTCCCTACATAAATAAGGTTTTTTTGGCAAGATTTACTCAGAAGAGTTTTACCAATGCCTTCCTCTAAGACTAAGAGAGTGTGACTTGCTCAAGATTAGCCATGGCAGATTAGGTATTCCAGGTCTATCAGGTATTCTCAAGATTAGGTATGCCATGGCAGAGCAGGAATTTGAACTCCAGTTTCCCAGAGTTCTAGTTCAAAATCCAAACTGCTAGACTACACCAGCTCTTTACATTTGGAAGCAAACCCACAATCGTTTTTTATGTCTCGTAGATGATAAGATCTGTTAACAGATCTAAAGATTTTCCTAGGATTAGTATGTGCAGGCAAATGGCAAGAACTATGTAAAAGAAGCAATACTTCCCCCCATGCCCGGAAAGGAAAATCAATGGAGGAGGGACCTTACTCTGAGTGGACTGAGGACCCTATCGTTGGACCATGAGCCAAAATGCATATGTTCACATGGAAGCTGTAATACTTGCTTGTACAGATATGAAGATGAATTTAACAAACGAGGATTACTGTACTGAAACATTAGGACAAGGTTGTGCAATTTCCCCAGATCCAGGGTTACTAACACCCCATGTATACTCTGCTGGACATGAGAAACCACACTTAACTCCACAAATAACAGGGTGTTTTTTGTTTTATTGAAAACAGCCTCCTATGCCTTTTAGAGGCAGAGGCAGGACAACTAAACTAGGATTTTAGCTTTCTCAGTGTGACTTAGGCCAAGAAAGGTCTATTTAAAAAAAACAGAAGTGATCAGGAGTCTTTATGTAGTGTGTGGGGTGCACCTTGCCCACCCCTTTTTGTTGTGTACTTTCAAGTCATTTCTGATTTATGAAGACTGTAAGACTTAGCAAGGTATGTCTTGCAGAGGGGGTCTAACTTTGCCTTCCTCTGAGGCTGAGAGAGTGGGTTTCCATGGCTAAGCTGGGTTTGAAATCCTGGTCTACCAGAGGCTTGGTCTAATACTCAAACCGCTACATGACACCGGTTCTTTGCCCACTCCTCCATTCAGATATTTTCAAAGAGAAATAATTGGATCTATTCCTCAAAAGCCTAAAATATAAAGAGCTAAATCCAGGGTCAACCTAGCTATTAGACAAGATGAGGCAGATGCCTCTAGTAGCAGATTCTCAGTGTCCTGAAAAGACAGGAAACTCTTAGTTATTGTAATGTAAGTGCCAAAGATCAGGAGTGATCTTAGTAGGATTTTCTTCTTGAAGTATCAGAGTAACTTCTGCGTGTTATGAATCTTGAATCAGAGGTGACATCATTTTCTGTTTTGCCTTACATAATATCTTGGACTTGACTTCAAATCTTAAAAAATGTCTTTGTTCTCCCAGTGAACTTAAAATGTGAAACCAAAGTGAAGAAGTTGTCCAGGTATATGACATATGTGGAGGATGGTGGCTTTCATATCAGTGGAGTGATGACTCCACTCCCAATTTTATCCAAACTTTAAGGAGCTATCCAAAGTGCTGAATCCTACCCCAAAACTATTTTCAGTCACCTTTAAAGGTTATTCTAAATCCTAGTGTATATTCATTGCATTGTTGACATGGAAGCCACCAGCTGCCACTGGGTTATGTGGGTGAAATTCAGCAGGCTTTTATGAAGACCTTGTCAAAGATTTTTACCTATGGTCCCAAGAAACTCTTGTGCTGATGACTGCTAAATGTAATTTTGTCACACCAAAAAAGATTTTATTTTAAAAAAAAGTCCCTCTGAGTCAGATGAAAAGGTGAGTGTGAACCAGTCCAGTGACACAGTATTACAGCAGGATAGCAGACATCTTAATAATGAGAGGTTACACTTTCCAGCTATCCTTCAGGGCCAGAGGGAGGGAATTATTTGGTTTATGCTGGCAGCAATTTCCCTAAGCCATGTGAAATGACATACCTCAAGCTGTTGCAAATGTAGGCAGAGCTGCTACAACCCATTGCTCTAGGATGGATCTGGATCCCCTGCCGGATCAAATATATTGAAAAAAAGCCTCCTAAATAGAGACTGATCACTTAATCTGACTGCTTGAATGGAAGTTCCACATAGACTTCAATCTCTAACACTTATTCACAGCTCCTTTGAACTTAATCATCACTTCTGGTTATAATTTTTCTTTTAATAAAATTAGATTAGCCCTTCAGGTTACAGTTTCAGAGAAGTGTAACATATCAAAAGTGTCAAACGCCAGTTATGCCGTGTTCCATTTCTTTTTGCGTGTTGTAAGGCAGAATGGCAAGAAAAATGGATGACCTTTAATGACCTGATGTTTATTTTCTTGACAATGTACCAGAAAAATATTAAACGTGTTATGAAGATGGGCACAAAGTAGAAAAGTGAATTAACCCAAGTCCCCAAATAAATATTTAAACAGGTAAATTGACTGTCTTTTGAAAAATAGCCCCGTGATTCATCTGCACTAGCTGATAGTCATAGGCAATTCTACTTCTGTTGATTCTTTCAACATTACCATACAAATAGACTTTTTTGTCCTTCACTATAAAAGAAAATTCTTTGAAGTATTTTAGTCTTTGTCAGTGAGAAACACCTGTCTTTTAAAATACAGAGTGGCATCAATTATTAGGTATGTTAAATAGCAAGCTTCTAAATGCACCACTTTGTGATACTTTGCACTGTCAAAAGAATTCTTGCTTCTAGGCTGGGGGACATACAGAGGCTGCAAAGCTAAGAAATGGTTCATTTCTGACTTTCCAAGTTGTACGTTTTTGTTTTTTGTTTTTTTGTCATAAAGACCCTTACAATTAGTTGTATTATGGATCCATTGAAAAATAGAAAACAATTGTATAATTGTAAATGCCACTAAGGAAAAATTGGCCTTATTACAGGTACTTGGAAGTTTAATGCTTTATTACAGTTAATTATATTTATACTCCTCTATAGCTTTCCATAAGCATTCAGTCACACAATTATTTGTAATTGTATATTAATAGATTCTTTAATAGTGAACTAAAGTTCAGAATATTTTGCCCGGCTTTTTTCTTTTCTTTTTTTACATCTGATGGCATAAACCAATACACTTTAAAATTATCCACCCGTGTAAAACAATACCTGCAATATTACAGAGAAAATGATATATAGTACTACATATCTTCTACAGTTTCTTGTATTTTGAGGTATTCACTATAAACAAAGTATAGTGGCATTTTATTTTCAGGAACTACAGCTTTCTAATTATTTTTATATAGTGCTTTGCATGTGCTTAAGCCTTTTAAAGTAGTTTCTAATTACCTATGGCTGTAATCAGATCTGAGCTCTAGAATGCTATTTAATAGTGCAGCATAACATATTTAGAACTTGGAAATAAAACATGGACAAGCAATTTTCCTCTTCCTGCTCTTTATCCTCCTCACAGAGACCTAATGAAAGCCAGCTGGTGGGGTAGAATTACATAGAACTGAAGACAGAGAGCGAAGGTTCCTTGTGATTCCTTCTCCTCCACAATAACATTACGTGAGAAATACATCCTACAATTGCAGATAAGGGAATGTGGAAGGCATTTGCACCATGTTTGGAGCCCCCCTGGACCTCCAGGGATCAAAACAAAATTGTACAAAAAAAAAATTAATCATAAGATAGCTACATTCCTATGCAACATGACTATTTTTTTCAGAGAAAGTAATCATAAATTATTCGTACAGCAACTTTTTTTAAGTATAAAAAAATTCAGTTTTTCAAGCCAGATTCAAGTTCCTGGTTTTCTAGACAAAGGATCCCTGGTAGCAGAACTATGAAAGATTTATGCTTTTAACCTTGAAAAGGCAAAAAGAAAGAAAGAAAGAAAGAAAGAAAGAAAGAAAGAAAGAAAGAAAGAAAGAAAGAAAGAAAGAAAGAAAGAAGCTGATCTCAAAATGTTGTTCAAGGTAGGTTATTATGGTTTTGAACATATAGTCTGGAATTCTCTTAACATACAGAGGTATAATGTCACCTTTTATGGTCGTTGTGGATGGAGGTATGATAATGGGGGTTCCAATTATCCAGGTAACAGACCTGAAGGAAGATAGTTCTCCCTCCAGGCATACAAAGGGTTAATGAGTGCTGGGTTAGGTTACATTTTATTGGGGGTCAGCATCATAGGTCACAAGAGATAGCTGCCCAATCAGGAGGAGAAAGTTGAGAATCTTCAAGATGCTTTGCTGAAGAAGTTTTTAAAAAACCCTCATGAGACCATGAGGCAAAGAGAACAAAGGTGAACAAAAGGCATCAACTAGAGGAGGCATATCACTGGTTGCAGGTAGGCCAGCTAGGCTTTGCCTCCCAGCTGTGCCTCTGCACACTGTCTCAGAACCTGATCAAAGATGTGAGTAGCTAGGATATTTCTTAGATAGTCACATTAGGATTTCTGTTCTTTTGAAATATGATGTAATGATCTGTAACTTGTAACTTCTAAGCTCACCTGGGAGGAAGAAGCCTTCCAGGTATAGTGATATCTTCTGTTATTTACATTGCCTGTTCTTGGAATAAATGCTTTCCTTTAAAGAACTTTCTGCTCTCTCCATTCCCACATGCCTCTCGGTGACACACATAGATAGGATTCCTCTCCTCCAGAGGGGGTTGGGGAATGAAAGAGATCTCTAAGCTTAGAGAGTGTTGGCTCCCTTGTGGCATTCCACTGTCCTACTGAGACAGGAATTTAATTCAGTGGTTGGTAGCAGCGTTTAATTAATGGAACCTGGGGAGTTCCCATCCCCTATTCAAGGGCAGAAGTCAGCACTGAGTGGGAGAAGGGCCCTGGGTCCATGACAGAAGGTAACTCCACTTCCATTCACAATGACCCCTTGCTACACCATCTTCCTCCCTGCACACACCCACATACAGCAGTTTAGTGACAGGACATATGGCCTGCTAGGTGCATTTAGAAGAAGGCATCTTCCTGGACCCCATCAGAGTCTTCTGGAGGTCCAGAAGAATGATGTAATCTTTGGATGTCTACCTACAAAAATAGCTGGATGCTGCCGGGCCACCCTCCATCCTCTTCCAGACACTAAATGGCTGTGAGAGGCATCTTGACAGCAGAGAAGTAGGTCACACACATGTGGCATGAGGGAACAGAATGATGCCTGGTGGAGCTTTACATTCCATCAGTTTGAGAGATCTTGGGCATGTTCTTCTTCCTCTGGCCTGGGGATATACAATCTGCCTCTTCATTAGAAGCCTGCACTTGCCTAAATGATAGTAGTGTGGTAGTGGTATTTCTGACATGCTGGTGTTGTTTTGAAGGAATAAGACAGAACTTGGAAGTACTACTTATTTGGGTTACAACTCCTACAGCAGGCATGCTATCTAGATGATTTTGGGAACTGTAGTCCAAAAGTTTAAAATTTCCTCATTCTGGAAGGTAGGGTCATGGTGCTTTTGGCTCCATCACAGAATGTCCAGACTATGAATGCCTACATTTTCGTTCTGGGAATGTCCTTTCTCTTTTGTGATTGAATCCTAATAGATGTATTGAATCCCAACAGATATGTGAAAAGACTGGTAGAGACTGCACTTTCTTTTGCTTTCCCGTCATACCAGGCTAAATTGTATTTAAAGTTAAGCATAGTTAAAATTGTTCTGAACAGAAATCAAAATGGTGGTTCTGGCCTATAAAGCCCTATACAACTCAAGTCCAGGTTATCTGACAGGCCATATTCTCCCATATGAGCCCGCCCATATTTTTGAGATCTGGAGAGGAGTTCTCACTGCCCCACCACTCGCACTATAATTATTGGGAACACAGGTGAGGGCCTTCTTGGTGGCTGCCACAGGCTCTGGAACTCCGTTTCCAGAGTTAGTTGAACGGGAAATCTCCTTGCTATCCTTTCATAGGCAAGTGAGGATATTTTGTTTCAGGAGACCTCTGAGGACTGACTGTTCAGGGGAAAGGACCTTTCCGAATGTGCTGTGCTGTTTATTCTTGTTGTTTTTCTTTTTAATGGTTATGCTTTCAACTGCTTTAAATTTTATTAATAGTATAATTATATTTTTAACATTTGTACAATGTAAAAAAAAAGCTATATTTGTTCTAATTTTTTATATTGTCTTGAGTCCCAGATGGGATGGGGATGATGATGACAATGATGATGATGATGATGCTTGTTCAGCATCTTTGCAGTAAAGCAACTGAGGAAATCTGATCATGAAAATGGACTACATAAGCTGAATATAATTGTGGATGCTATCTGTGCAAAAGCTTTTATGAGTTACAACACAAAGAACTATGTTAGGATATTGGATACTGTGCTGGTTATGTCCACAGGGTGGAAAGACAGATCTGCCAGTTTCACTATTTCCCGCATTCATTTAAAAAAATAAATTTCAAGTTCTTTTCCTCATGTGCATATAGAAATCTATGGTTTTTCTTATCATAAAATGAACCAAACAAAATCCCCACCAGTCTGCACAGGCTATTTCCAGTATGAATAGGTCTATGTTGTACCTACTTGCCATGTAGTTATTAAAGTTGAAGGGCCTACCAAGGGAAAAAAAAAAGTGTGGTAGCCCTATGGTTGGAATATAAACAGGGATCCAAACTGAACATGTCAAAAGCTAAGCAAATCAGGTGTTTTCCCCTAATGGACAAATTTGTCAGTTTTACTTCTTTTTTTTTTTGTCACTGTAATTTTTTTAAAACCTCACTTTTGTTGGGAAAGGTGAAAGATAGCAGTGGACGTTTTAGACAGAATAACCAAACTAGCAAGGCAAAAGCTGAACAACAGCCAGTCCCACACCTTCCCACGCATACAGAAGGTCTAGCAGGAAAAGGCAGGAAGCTTAATTTTCTTGATGAAACATATAAAAGTGCCTTACTTACAAATTACTTGTGCATAATCAAAGAAATTGAACAGAGAGGAAAGAAATCTGAAGGTGAGAGTGATGGAATGAGGCAGGAAAATGTGTGAGTAAACAGGAAGTCACCATAAATATATGCTACCACTAAACTTCTAAACAAGAGGTTAGTGACTATAGCTATGCAAAGGTTACTAAATCTAGCAAGTTTCTTCTGTTCTAAGCTTGAAGACATCCACTAAATTTGCTAAGTTCAACAAAATGTGGATTGAATTACCAATACTTATTCCAGGCATTCCTTTTTGTCTCAGACCACCAGAGAGTCACCACTAGCTAGGATTGTCTGAGAGCCTTTGGAAGCTGTAACCCAAGGAGAAAAAAAGCTACTTTTCCAATCTCTCTCTCTCTCAATGTCTCTATGGCCATTTCTGCCCTACGCTATTACAGTGCTATTATTCCACTTTCAACATCCTGTGGAATTCTGAGGTTTGTAGTTTACCGAGGCCAAGCAGCTCTCTGGCCGAAACTTCTAAATGCCCTTCCCTAAACTGCAAACCTTATGATTCCATAGGATGTTGAAAGTGGAATAATAGCACTATAACAATATAGTACGGAAATGGCCACAGATCTTGACAATATGACTTTTTTTTAACTACAGTTCCCAGAAACCCCCAGACAGTGTCGCTAAAGGTTAACTTGGATCCAAGCTTCGATCTAGGCTATTTAAAGTGCCACATCAGACCATATAAGCCTGCATAGACTTATCTTCCAGGGAGACCTTTGTCTTGGTTCTGCCATCCTCAGAGGCCTGTCTAGTGCGAATGTGAGAATGAGCCTCTGGAACAGCCTTTCCAGGAAAGTTAGATTGTTTCCTTCTTTGCTGGTTGATGTAGGCAGCGGAAGATTCTTTTATTCCAATAGATTTTGGGGAAATGGCTTTTAATAATGTGCTATACTATTCCTATTTCTTGCCTTTTTAATGAACATGTTGTATATGTTCTTTTAATTTTATAGGTAACTTACTTACATTTTAACGATAACGTTTTTGTATGATTGAACTTACATATGTTTTTAATCTACTTCAATTCCTTGAATCCCAGTTTTAGGTAAAATAAATAAATATGCAAATTTTCCCATTTCTGTATTGTGAAAAATATCCTTGTATAAAGGTGCCTGCAAATAGTAGACATCCGCACATGAGAATAACTCTGTCAACTAAGATGTCCTGTAGATGCAACAAAGCATAGTTATATCAGATCTTCAGGCTATGACCAAATAATAGGTAGGCAGGCCTACCCAGTCTAGTTTTAATTGTGCTTTTAATTGGATTTTAACTATACTTTACCTGTATTTTAACTGTACTTTTAACTATGATATGTTCTAATTATGATATATCTGTATCAATTGTCCTATGTGCATTTTAACTATGACTTTTAACTCCATCTATTCTGTCCCCCGCCTCAAGCCTTGGGGAAAAATGAGTAATAACTTCTATTACTATTATTATTATTACTATTATTACTATTATTATTATTATTTTCTTCAGCTGTACATTTAGCCAGTTCCATTTTAAAAAAGTAACAGACTTCATTATAAGAAAACCACTGCACTCCCTCCAGTTGTCAGCATCAAAATCTCATATTTTAGAAATCTGAAATACATATCTCTTTTCAAAAAAAAAAGAGAGAGAGAGAGAGAGAGAAGGGAGGCAGGGAGGCAGGGAGGAGGAGGGGGAGGAAATTAAATTTAAATTAAAATTAAAATCAGGGAGGGAAACTTTGTCTCTTCATATGTTTTGAACATATGTTTTGAAATTCTTCAGCACTGAGCATTCTGGTAAAGGCTGCTAGCATTTGAAGTCCAAAACTTTTGGAAAGCTAAATGTTTGCCTCACTACTCATTTTGTTAGACTGACTTTATGTTAGTTTACACATAGGCCATAATCCTATGTTGTCCAGCGTAGAATAATACCCACTTTTATGGGTTCAGCACTCATGGATTTGATTATTTGTGGCTGATTATATTTCAGTTATTTTTTTATTTATTTTTTAAAAAATCGTACTATATTTGCCCTGCCACAGAAGAAAAATGTCCTCTCTAAGAATCTCTCTGTCCTCCAGTGCAATTCTGTGGACAACTTCCACCAGAGTCATGCTGGAGGATCTGGAGAGAACACTTCTCAAGACATAGTTAGGTCTTCCAGCTCCAGCTCTAGACATTTCTAGATCCTCCAACCTCCAGCTGCTGGAATTTGACCATTGAATCATTCTGGAGACATACAGATTCTTCAAGAAGTGTTCTCAGATAGGAAAAAAAAATAGTGTACATGATTTTGATTTTGATTTGCATTTTTCCCACTTTCGTCGGGGCCTTACATGCCTAACCCATACAAAAGTGAAGGGCTCACTGTAGTTCCACATATGAAACTACACTATGGTTGGCCGTTTACCAACCCCTAGACCTACTATAAAGTCACAATAACCTCCCCCACAGCCATTCCACATCTGGTGGGAATAGTGAGGGACTAGAGAAGTATTTGGCTGTGTCTTTGTAGACAGATGCAAAATGGTTACATCTTCTGCTGAGGTCTAGTAGGTTCTTCTAAAGCCAGATGCTTCTCCAATCCCTCACCATTCTCATTAAGCACAGTTTGACCATGGGGGAGGGTCTGCAGTGACTCTATGATAGGTCTAGAATTGTTTTAGTCAGTGCAGGGGGTGGAAGGAAATACCAGCCTCTGCATCAGCCAAATAGAGACATATGCCCATGTAAGGTTGACTTACACTGGCATATGCTACTAACAGTTTGCCAGCCCTAGTATGGTCCCTACTAAATTTATTGGGATTAAAACTTTGTGGCTGCCAACTAGTGATATGTTAGAGACATGCAATACACAGGATGGATTTGTAGATAATTAGTGGATAAGATATGATGAATAGATAAAATAAGTACTGGCATGAGAAAGGCACAACAAATTGAAATCCTATATACATTTTGACCTGATATAGATCAGTGTAAGGGTCATATAAGGGCAATAGCTCAGCGGGTAAAGCAAATGCTTTGCATGTGGAAGTTCCCAAGTTCAGTCATTGGCATATTTTTACTTAAATGATCACGTAGCACAGAACTGGGAGAACATTCATGTACTGATGAACTATTACTTTCATAATTCCTCACCTTTAGGCAGACTGGCAAAACCTGATGGGAACAACAAGCAAGATGAAGGGCCAGTTTCTCCATCTTTGAGACAGCATATGCTAAGAAAGTCTATTGCCCAAGACACTGGAGACATCTTGTCAGTAAGAACAGACAAAACTGCAGTTTAATTAGATCCTCCTCTAACTGCAATGTTCTGACATCCAGCATCATACAAATAAAGAACTTAATACTGAATTGTATGATTGAAAGGAACTGTTACCCTGATTTCTGAGGTCCCTTGGCAGACACCTCAATGTGCTCCACACGATGGGGAATGTAAACTAGCCAGAGCACAAGCAATAGCAATGCGAGGGGCAGGGTAACCTAGCGTGCTCTTTTTACCCAGTTTTTAAGGGGTCAGGCCAAACCAAAAACCAAACAAAAATATCCAATAAATGATTTTATTAAAGGTAAGTCTTACGCACCAACGCACTCTTGCACACACACACCCAAGAGCTATTAAGAAGTAAAAGAAAGGAAATTGGACAGAGGGAGTATTGAAGGGGTATTGTTGGGGTAATACTGAACCTTGTCCTGAAGTCCTGGGTCCGAGGAGGCAGCAAAGAAGTGGGGCTCAGCACGGAGAGGGCTGAGGGGGTTTCTCAACAAACGGAGCAATGGTCAGCTGGGGTGACCGGGAGTGATCCAAAGAACTGCTCAAAAACTGGACTATTTGTAGGGGGAAAGGTACCTGGAAGGGTAATCCTTTCCCAGGGAGAACAATGGGTGTTGCAGTGGGCACGAAGCTCCACCATGGCAATTTCCTTTGTGTGATGGGATTGCAAGGTGTTGCCAAAATCTCAGGATCTTCGGCTGTGTTAGTTTGTGGTGTGACTTCATGTAAATGGTCCTCACCTGGTGGAATATTTGCTCAACTTGGGGCAAACATGCTAACCCCTCAAGTTGGCTTCCTGGGGCTGAGGACCCTTTGTTTATTGTGGATTTACACATCTTGAGGTCTCCTGGGGCTACATGACTGGGGATTTTACTGGCCTGACCTGGTTTTCGATTTTTGACCATTACCTGCCTACGTGGCCACCTCTTAGGCACATTGAATCTTATTTTAATATCAAAATTGTAGACCTCGGGATAGGGTTTATCCTTCGGAGTCAAAGAACCACAAGAATAATCTAAATCAATCCTTTTCCAGTGCCAATGAAACATCTTGTTAATTCCAATGCATATAGTTTATTCTGAGTCCCTTCATGCTGGTCTAAATAGCAAACACTCATCCCTAAATAAATGAGTAATGACCGCAATCGCTTGGCACAGATAGACCCTCATTCATACAAATATTTACACTTGCTACAGAACAGGAGTGGTGTAGTGTCTTGAGCAGTGGACTGTGGCTCTGGAGAGCAGAGCTCAAATCCCCACTTAGCCATGGAAACCCAGTGGATGACCTTGGGCATGCCACACTCTCTCAGCCTCAGAGGGAGGCAAAGGCAAGCTTCCTCTGAACAAACTTTGCCAATGCGAGAGTCAGAGTAACCTAGCGGGGTCTTTTCACCCAGTTTTTACGGGGTCAGGCCAAGCCAAAAAACAAACCAAATGTCCAATAAATGATTTTATTGAAGGAAAGTCTCACGCAGCAACACAGTCACTCACACACACACTCATTCAAGACTTATTAAGAAGCAAAAGAGAGGAAACTGCATAGGGGAATATTGAAGGGGTGTAGCTGGGGTGATACTGCACCTTTGTCCTGAAGTCCTTGGTCCGGGAAACACAGCAGAGAAGTGGGGCTCAGCCCGGAGAGGGCTGAGGGGATCACTCAACAGATGGAGCAACGGTCTGCTGGGATGACCGGAGGTGATCCAAAGAACTGCTCGAAAACTGGGACTATTTGTAGGGGAAAAAGTACCTGGTGGGCTAAATCTTTCCCAGAGAGAACAATGGGTGTTGGAGCGATAACGAAGCTCCACCATGGCAATTTCCTTTGTGTGATGGGATTGCAGGGTGCTGCCAAAGTCTCAGGATCTTCGGCTATGTTAGTTTGTAGTGTGACTTCATGTAAATGGTCCTCGCCTGATGGAATACTTGCTAAACTTGGGGCGAACATGCTAATCCCCTCAAGTCAGCATCTCTGGGCTGAGGGCCCTTTGTTTATTGTGGGTTTACACATCTTGAGGTCTCCTGGGGCTACGTGACTGGGGATTTTACTGGCCTGACCTGGTTTTCGATCTTTGACCATTGCTGCCTACGTGGCCATCTGGGTGACCTCTCAGGCACATTGAATCATATTTTAATATCAAAATTGTAGACTCCGGGATAGGGTTTCTCCAGTGGAGTAACAACCCCATGACAGGTTTGTCTTAGGGTCACCACAGGTTGGAAACGACTTGAAGACACACAACAACAAAACAAGAGAAATCAATACATTTGGCCTTTTGTGCTTTTCTATCTCCTTTTGTGCAACAACTACTGGATTTACCAAAGGGATATCCGCCTTCAGTGTGTGAATCCTGAATCTTCTGTCCCCATATACTAGTAGCTTGCTCTGAAGTTTGGAGCATATCATGTGGTGCTCCATATTTCTAACCAGCAGCATGGCTGTCATATCTGTCTATCTATCTATCTATCTACAGAGAAAGAGAGATTGAGAGAGAGAGAGAGAGAGAGAGAGAGCAAGGATGCAAACACAATGCACATAGCTCACAAGCAGGAGCAGCAGAGTTGGAAATTAAAAATGGAAAGCATCTACTGGGCTGCCCACACTGCTATCTTCACAATGAAAGCATTCAGCAGGAGATTCTTTCAGAGGCATCTCTCTCAATATCTGAAGAATGTACAATATGGCTCAATCCATCACAGTTGGCCATGTCAGTCCTTATGCCTAGCTTCCTGAAGAGCTCCGGTGCATTTTGCTTTCATGTGCATGATGAATGTGTGCCTCACATGCCCACACACTCAATATGCTTTTTTTGTAGAGGATATTAAAAGGTCAGTCTTTGTATTTTAAATTCAATTGTTCATAGATGAAATTTAGAAGGATGACACTTTGACTTGGAGACCAGAAAGGAGACATATTTCTTCTATTCAGCATTGGATTATTGTGTACAGTATACATGGAAAACATGATAGAATTTCAAACCCCTCGCCCCCTCCCAGAAAAAAAGGAAATAAGATATTCCCTCTGCTTTTCCTTTAAATAACACTTCACCAGTGCAACTAGCAAATCCCAGGTAGCAGTATGAAGCATGAAATACCATTTATTGTTTGTCTGATAAACTGATGAGAGCAAACAGAATCAAATTGGGATTTTCTGAATGTAACTCCGGTATTTAATTTATTAATATTCTTACCCAGTCAGGCCCTACTGAGAATTCCCCTACAGAAGAAGGTAAGGTACAGATGGGACAAAGCAGGGACTTTTCTGTGCATGCCCAAAGATAACAGAATGAGTCAAGAAGGTTCCACTAGGTTTTTCTTTCCTGATCATCAGAAAGAAACATATTTACTTTAGCTGGTTACTGTTAGAAATAACTCCATTTTTGTTTTAATAGATTTAATAGATTGACTGTTTGACTGTACATATTGGGGTTATTATTGTGTACTTTTTTTTCATATGTAAGATGCTTCGAGAAACTTTTGGCTATGAAAGTGGACTGAAATTTTGGAAGAATGAATTAAATTAATATCTGTAAGAAGCTGGCATTGTTAACTTCCTTTATTGTTATATAAGATTATTTGTCAGTAGAAGTGCTTATTTTGCAATGAGATCTGGACTATCTGTCTGTTATTTGGGAGTCACTTCAAGCATTTAGAAAGGTGTCATATAGAAGTATAATATAAGCATAGTCAAATTGTAGACCAAATCCCTGCGTCTCCAGCCCTTCAGTGGTAAAGATGTGCTTCCCCCTTCCACTCTGTCAAAGTGTGAGCTGGACCTCCATACAAGCATCCAATTGCACAAATACCTTTATATGTATGATTTGTTTCTCTCAAAAACAGTGAAAGAAATCGTAGCAAATGGAACTTCTTTGAAATCAAGCATCTATCTAAGCCATGGCTCACACATCTTATGAAGTAGAGTGAAAAGATGCCTCCCTTCTAGTGGTAGAAATAACTTGAGCAGTATTGGAGAACAGGCAAGACTTGTTTGCCAATCATTCATAAAAAGTGAGGTTCTGTATCATTCACAGGAGCTTACAGGTGTTTCCTCTTTTTTTTCTTTTTTTTTCTTTTTTTTCCTTTTTTTTTTTAGAAAGGTGTCATCAAAGGCATTTTGTATGATGTGTCTTCAGGGCTTCATCTCAACTGTATCTTCATCACAGCGCACCTTTGTAAGCCACATCTATCCAGAGTTTAGAGTGGTTACTCTTTTGGATTACAATGCCCAGAATCTCCAGCCAAGCATAGCCAATGCCTTGCTTTTCTGGAAGAAAGGAGATATGGTGGGGCTACTACTGGTGGCATCAGCTATATCTTCAAAAGCTGATGTTTGTAATCATCCAGATTCACTGGACAATCCACCAGAGGTTCTAGTTTTATGAAATGAGGAGTAAGAACCTTCTCTGGATTGTGCTATACAGTGTCCAAGATCCTCTTGGCCCACTGGTGGAGTGGAAATCATTGCCACCATACTTCTGCTGGGGATGGCGAGCAGAATGGATGCTGCAGCTTCCCCAGGTGATTAAGGGAAATTTTTAAAAATAAGAACAACAGTGCTAAGGTTCTTGAGAGATTTTTTAAAAATATATATTTTATTTAAATCCTCCATCTCAACATTTGTATTATTACATCAAGGAAACAAGAAAGTTCTCCTCACATCCATAAATATGTATATATGTAATATTACATGAATTTCTTCATGTAATGATCAATTATAGTTAACTAAAATAAAATTTTACATTCAGCAATAAAAATATATTTGAAGTAGTAAATATGCCATATTACTTCCTATCTTACCTTGTTGGTCACTAAATTTGCAATCTTATTTTTTTTTAATCAATGTGCTTCTGTGTTACTCATTTCTCATTCCAAACATTCCTGAACATTCAAAGAAAAATGCGCCCCAATACTAGAAAGACTTAATGGCTCAGTCTTTCTAACAACCACAGTTGAGTTAAGTGAGGCGCTGTTGGAAATTAACTAGACGTTACAAGACCATTGGAAAGTTATAAATTAATAACGGTAAACAGTTTAGGCTTGTCAATGAAATATGAGATTTGAGTATAAGATATTTTGGTATGTGTCAGGAGAGATTTTTAATAAATTTTTAGAAAATTGAAAGGAGGTATTATAGAGAAGGAAGTTGCTGTTGTTGTGTGCCTTCAAGTCATTTCTGACTTATGAAGACCTTAAGGTGGCCTTATCATGGGATTTTCTGGGGACTAGTGCCATTTCTACACTAGCCTGTTATAATGCTATTGTTTCACTTTCACCATCCTATGGAATCCCGGAGTTTGCAGTTTAGGGAAAGGCCTCAAAGGCCCCTTCCTAAACTGCAAACCCTATGATTCCATAGGATGTTGAAAGTGGAATAATAGCACTATAACAGGCTAGTGCAGAAATGGTCTGTGTGTGTGTGATATGCCTGAGGTCACCTAGTGGGTTTCCATGACCAAGTGGGGAATTGTCATAGTTCAAACCACTACACCATGCTGGAGAATTACAACACATCTAGAAACACATTTGGGAGCAAAAGAGGTTTGCGAGGGGCTGGACACACCCATACCTATTTTTGCAACCCACAAGCAAGGTATCTGCCAGTGAACCACAAAGTGTCAATCATTCAAGTCTTTTTTATGTCAGGCAACCATTTAGATGGGGAAACAGCAAATGTCAAGAAGCAACATTAAATGATGTGGTATTATGAGGCACAAATTACTGGTCTTTTCTGGTGTGATTGTTATGGAGAGTTTGATTTCCTCAAGCAGCTTAGGTAATGCAATGCTATTTTGATTTCAGTTGACTCATTCACCTAATACACCAGCTTTGTTAATTTTATTTTCTACTCCTGGCATCTATGCTCTGAGTAGAGAGGTACCTGCTGCAGCATTTCCTTGCTTCTCATAGAAAAACATGACTACCTTCATTTTTCAAAATTTAACAGATGATATTTAAAATGTTGCACTTTCAAAGAGCACTAACTAATGTTCGTCTCTACCTTCAAATCATCCCAGCAAATTTATAGTATTCTGTGTATGTGTGTGTGTGTGTAGTACTATAAATTTCTTCTCTCCTCAAGTACTATTAAATTTCTTCCTCCTTCTGCAAATATGCAAGATTCTAGCTCAGAGGAGACTATACAGCTTCAGCAAACCTTCCCATTATAGACATTCCCCTGTGAACAAATGTTATGGCCCAAATTATAAATGTCAGATTTAGCATGACTGGTTATCTTTACAACTGGTTCATCGGTGTTTTATTGCTCTTATAAATGTTTTGCTTTTCATCGTGGTATGTCTTAATTGCAAGATGCTTTGAGTCATTTTCAGAAAAAAAAATCAATATTTTTATTATTTATTTGTTTGTTTAGTCATCCAATGCAGGGTGGCAGGGGATAGGGTTATGATGATGGGTGGGAGGGATAGTGATTGTTGATTTTATGGGAGGGAGTGCCTGAAAGGAGCCATTGTCTGCACTGAAAACATTAAACACTGCATCTCTGAAACAGAACAGGGAAAGAACATGTCAGACGAAATCCCTTGATAACTGTACATGTCTGCTTCTTCTCTGTGCTATTAAAATTTTTCTTGTTTTACATTCCTTACACATTCTGTATTATCTATATTTGGCATAAATATTTCATGGACGGAGGGTGGTGAATTCATTCCTTCCTCCTGGTCACCCAACCCATTCTCTCTGAGAGATACGTAACATCCAAATCTTGGCTCAATCGCTCACATGGCAATGGAGACGCTGAGCAATTAAAAAGTGAGCAGGACACAAGAAACGCAAGACTCAACATCCTCGCCCATCTTTGCAGTTGCAAACTAATTAATGGGTTCTGCTGAAAGTGGGAGCACAAATGAATATTTGTTTCTGCTTGCAGGCTGCACTGTATTTTGACAGGAGGCCAAGTTGTCCTAAGACTGAACATCAGAACACGACAGCACCGTTTAATCACCAACTGATGAGCTAAATAGTTCAAGAGAGAAGGCCTTTGCTTCCCCTCCCTCCCCCCCCCACCTGAAGCCTGCCCACAGTTTGTCTGATTGGTCAACCATTTCATTCCAGATGACGGTAATGAATGGAAACAGTCCAATCACCCCACACCCTATTCCACCCCCCTTCCCAGTGGTTGCTTTTTTAAGCCAACCATGTAAACATCACTGTTCCTAGCAGATCCATTTTATTGTTCTCTGCCTTTTAGAGAACCTGCATGCTTTTCCTATTGTTGGATGATACAGACAAATATATTTCCAGCGAAGCCCAGAAAGAAGAGGAGGGGGTTCAATTAAATCACAGGATAGTAATTTTATTTAATCAAATCAGAAATAGATATTAATTTTAAGTCATTTCTAAAAAAAATTAAATATCCTAAGTAAATGAATAATAGACTGTAAATTCTACCAACATTTTATTTCTGCCAGCATTACTCTGATGGTTAGCATTTCTTGTTTTATTTCCACAAACCTAGGTATCACCTTATTTATGTTGGGATACTCTTCTTCCCCTTCATCTTTTTCCCTTTTGTTGCCCAAGCAAAAAATTTTTTCAACAGAGGAAACATCTCAGTTTCTCAAGCAAAAATAATTTCATCTTTAGCTTGAAAACCTTCTGCAAAATAATCAATGGAAAGAACTGGAAGGATACAAATGGTTTATATCAATCCGTCGTGTTTCTGTATTTTTCTTCAGTTCCCTTTTGTTTTAAAGGCTATAATTTTGCCTTCACATTCAAATGTACTGAATGATAGGGTTAAAGAAACCTAGAGTCTATTTTTAAATTGGAGGACGTTGGTTGGTTTTATTGGTGGTTTGGTGACATCTAGTGGTTCTAGGATGAGTAGCAAGCTTTATCTAGTAGCACATGATTCAGCTTTCAAAACACCACCAGTCTCTTTAATTATGGGCACCAGCAGAGCATTTAGGCAACATGGACAAGAGTCTGCTGCATCTCTGTCTTCTTCTGCTGGTCAGTATCTTCCTGATGTTTTTCCTTCCCAGTCATTCAAATGACCTCCCTCTTTGCAACTGCACCCATACACCCATTTACTGCCCCTAGACATTGTAGGCATTCCCTTTCCTTCTCTTCTTTCATTTCTAGGAGGTCAGCCCGAATACCAGCCAGCCAAGGGTACCCACAAAGACTAACAGGGATAAAAATAAAATAAAATTCATCCTTCCTGCCATAATTTTGGTTTATTTTTAATACGGTACCACACAAGCATACTTGCATGCTTGTCCTCCATAGGCAAAAATAAGGGTGCTTGTACATGCTTATAATATCTTTAGTCTCAGACTGACAGCATAGTCCTACATATGTTGGGCCACAATTGAATTCTGTTGAATTTAGTGGCCTGATCTAGCAATGAGAAAGTGAAGGGGTTGGCACCCACAGGTTGTCGATCACTTCTAAGCGAGCAAGAAAATTTTGTTTTCTGAAACATTCAGGCTTGAATAAATTCTGGCTTTTCAAGGAACTGTTTCTTTCCTGCTCAGACATTTATCCCAAAATAAGGAACACTGGAACAGAACTAGATATGAGGTGATGTCTTCCACAGTTTTTTGAGTGTTAGTAGTGTTTGATGGGGGTTGAGAGAATCCTTTGGATCAAGATTGTGATGCTGAGTGAGGAGGGAGGTTAAACTCTTCTTTTGTACTGTTTTCTCAAGGAAAATCATCCACAAGATTTTATTTAAACCAAAGGGGAAAATAGACAATTCCTCATATGGGTACTCAAATGGTAGTTAACAATTTTGGGAGGAGTAGTTTTAATTGGGAATGTGGCATACAGGAGCAAGTTCAGAGCCTCTTCCCAGTGTCATCTTCTAATCAGAATTAAGGGATCCTACATCTAATAAATCTTGAAAAATCGTAGAAGATCTGACCTACTGATAGGTTGGCTGTTGGAAAACATATCCTCATATACTATAAAGGGTCAACAGTAAGTTGAATCAGTCTCTGAGAATTATAACCTTCCCTTATAATGTACAAGATGAATTGGTACATTTTTTAGTGTTTTAGCTATATTGTAATCCTTTCTATACCTAAGCTGTATTACTATTATTATTACCATCATCATCATTATTGATGCATTTTGTACTGTATACATTTACTACAGCGTATAAGACATAGAATAACATGAAATAAAAAAGAAATAGTTCTCCAAAGTATTTCTGCTCACATTAATATATACAGTCAAGAAAGATTGTTTCCCTGAAAGAAATATACATTTATAAATAATGCAAAAGCAGACAGTGGAGATAGCTCTCTAACTATATAGATGCCGTAAAGTCTTACCATTCTGTTACAAGATGTTCAAAAGAAGATACTTAAATATGTACATTGGTAATCCATATTCACAATCAACTTATTAGCAGGAATCAAATGCACCTTGCATTTTTAGTTCCTGAACCACAAAAGAGTTGCCCCCGCCCCCGGGCAAGAAAACATTACTTCTCCATGATTATATGGATCTGAACTAGATTTGTTTGTGTTTCTTCCACACTGATGAAAGAAATGAGCTTAACAATTGTAAGTACAAGCCTGCTCACAATATTTAATTCCCCACAAAGACCCTGTATCTTTTCATCTGTAATTTCAAGTGGCCAAATAGCAGGGAATGACAGGATTGCAATCCTGCAGACATCTTCTCCCACCTGTACAGCTCCCAGCCGCAAATATTTTTTTAAAAAAATGAAAATGAAAAATCCCCGGGCTGCTCATGTATCTCCTGTACAACGTACAACGTTAGATTAAGTTACTTTGCTTGAGAAACCTTAATTTCCACAGTATAGCATTTTTACTCTTTAAAAGAAAAATAATGATATTGAATTGGATGGCAGAAAAAAACACTTTTTTAATTTTTTTAAGTAACTGCACTTTAATAAACAAAGGTTTATGTACTTTTCATTCACAACAGATACTGTGTGTTCATGTGTGTGTTCATGTGTGTGTGCAAGCAGAGAGAGAGAGAGGTGGCAATGAGGTTGCTATGGCAATTACTTGTCACTAATGATAGGAGAGTAATTACTGCAGTAGATTCCCACGTAGCTGTTCAGCACTCAACTTAAAGACTTCTCCCTGCTGTATATTTCTAACTTTACCAGTGCTGGCTCCTGTTTATGTTCCTGTATATATAGAATCCAGCTTTGATCTGAACATATTCTTACAAAAATCAATTATCTGTGCTTGTAGTAGACACACTTATTCAGCCACTGTGGTCTTCTCTTTATGGGATGTAAAGTGGGTGAAATATTGGTGGGCAAGCCTTGGCTTGCTGACCACTACTGACTATACTGGACTGGACTGGACTGGACTGGAGAGGAGCACAAAGTCCCTCCGATCGACCTGCTTTCGCTCCCACAATGGGGTTTCCTTGGAGATAAATGCCTAAGCAACTCAGCTTGCAAATTAAATTCGTAGTGATGACTTAGGGAAATCCTTAAACTACCACTGTAACAAATTATTTTTAAAAGTAACTTTCCAGACTTTGGTTCCAAGAAGCTAACTAAGGCCATTTCCGCATTAGACTGTTACAGTACTATTATTCCACTTTCAACATTCTATGGAATCCTGGGGTTTGCAGTTTAGAGACAGGCCCCCTCCCTAAACTGCAAAGCCCAGCATTCCATAGGATGTTGAAAGTGGAATAATAGCATTGTAACAGCCTAGCACAGACATGGCCTAAGTTGGACCTGGGAGGAAATGCAAAGATGCACAGGCTGAATTCAAGACAAATAAGGCTCAAGACAAAGGAAGATACAGGTGCATACAGACATCAAGATCCAAGGCATCATTAAAATATCAAGAAGTCCAGAATGACAGATATGACATTACTCAAAGTTAACTTTCAGGGGTGCCATATAATCAAGTGCCTCCTGAAAGAGATTCAAGAAGCATCCCAGCTTTGTAATGCTAAAATGTTGCTATAAAGAATTTTCTGTGGGGGTTCCTAGAGAAAAATCTTTCAAAGGTCTAATAGGCAACAGACAGCTGGTAACATTTGGATGATGTGTTTCAGTGGGAGTTGGGATGTGACAAATAAGTGTAGGCCAGGATAGGGAAAGCATGGGACATAGGCCACATGCGAGCATGATCTCAGAGGGCCAATGAATCTCACCCATGTTTTAGGCTTAACCTTACAGGACTGATCCAAGGTGCTGAATCCCATCCCCAGATTAGGCTCAACACTTTGGAGAGATCCACTGACGTTTGGACTAAAAACAAGAGCAGATTCATCACCCCACTGACATTAGAGTCATCAGCCAGCAGTGATGAGATTTCAGAACCAAAATCTAAGACTCAGGGTCACCCCCCTGATGATGCTATTAGATATAGCTCCTGAAGCAGCAATCAACATTGCTTAGAACTGTGATTCAAATAGTTAATACCAGCTCCAACACTAATGAAAAAAATGTTTATAAGGTTACTTTTTGTTCTGCATTTGGACAGAAACACATACAAATACTTTTCCCAGCTCCATTTTTAACATTTTTGTCAAACCTTGCTTGTAAGAATACATGGAAGTTGCTGTCCAACTCAAAAAAGTTTTCCAAGCTCTGCTTTGAAGAGAAAACAGTCTGCAGTAGTTGTGGAGGTCTAGACAGAGTGACAGATAGCTTCGCCCTCAGATTTCTTTCCCTCGCTCTAACAACCAGAAAAGAGATTCCAGGCCCTGAGATCTGAAGGCCATGCTCCTAGAAGCCTACAGAAGAGGGAATTTCGCTTTTTTTTTTCAAAATATTTTTATTTTAAAAAAATATAAAAGAACATGACATAATATAAAGAACCTAACATTATATAGTACATTATGACTGTACATTTATTAATATAGAAACTAACCTTAGTTTCAATATTTTATATCTTCTTGTTCAGTAGTTCTTCCCCCTACCAACTTCCTTCCCTCCAAATGTTAGTTGTTTAAGTATATATTATATTCCTCCAGCTTTGCAATAAATATATAATCACCAGTGTATCTCTATCACTTAATTTAATTTGTTGTTAATTGAGGCATAATTCCACTTTCTTATCATTTTTACTTTAATATATTCTGACAGTATAATTGTTGTTCTTCCCGTATGATTTCCTCCACCGAATACATCGGCATACATTAAGTTATTTCTATGTTCTTATATAAATATAAATGTGTGTGTGTGTGTGTGTGTTTCAGAACTTTTTAGGGAATTCACATTTTAAATAAGTTGCAGACACACACACACCCAACTACACTGTTTAATGGTGAGAGAGAGAGAGAGAGAGAGGAGCGTTTTTCAAAATTTCCATCCACTTATTTGAGGATCATGTTTGGCAAGCCATCTTCTGGATGGGGTTGTACTCTCTCTGGAAGATCAGATCCATAGCTTGGGGATGCTCTTGAGCCAAGTCCAGCTCCTGAAAGACCAAGTGGCTGCTGTAGCCAGGAGTGCCTCTCCTCAGCTTCAGTTAGTGCCTCAGCTGCACATCTTCCTAGGACAGGCAGATCTAACTGCAGTGGTATGCGCCTTAATCATCTTCTGATTAGACTATTGTAATGCGCTCTACATGGGGCTGCCCTTAAAAAGTATTGGGAAGCTACAGCTAGTGCAAAATGTGGGAGCCAAGCTGTTCTCAATTGTGCATTTTAAAGATCACATAGGAACAGTCTTATATGAACTGCACTGGCTTCCAGTGTGCTTCTGAGTACAATTAAAGTGCTGGTCTTGACCTATAAAGCCCTAAATGGCTTTGGCTAGGACATATAAAAGAACATGTCCTCTCATATAAGCCTGACTGAAATCTAAGATTATCATTGGAGATCTTGTTACATATGCCACCACTCTGTGAGGTTGACTCAGTAGATACTTATGACAGGGCTTTCCTTGTAGCAGGACCCCAGCTGTGGAATTCTCTCCCAACGATGCCTAAGGCTCGCTGCGTCCCTTTTGAGTTTCCAGTAGGCAGTAAAAACTGTGCTGTTTCACATGGCTCTTAAAATTAGAGACGTCTGTTCTGGCTGTTTTTCAAAATGATTGCCTGGTTTTAGCATTTTTTTAAAAAAGAGGAGTTTGGACTGTTTTCAATCTTTTTAGCTACTTTTAAGTGTTTTTAAAGTACATTTATTAATTGTATATCGTCTTGGGGACCCTGCAAGTTCTTTTCATAACTGCTTATTGAAAAGTACTTCCATTACTTGGAGAGGGGTGGATGCTTTTTCACCCATCAACCCATTCCCCTTTGTCTTAATATGTTGATGGCACTGCCTGGCTTCCAAGGTGGGTTGGGAGGGAGCGTTCATGGTCATTGCACTGCTGCAATAATTGCAAATATGAATTCAAAAATGTACAGTGTTGTCTGGCTCATGATGTTGTAACTTCTGAACAGGATGCCAGCCATTATCCTAAGAAATCAAAATATTAAATCCTCGTTACCTAAAAAAGTAATGCTTTCTAGATAATGTTTTTGCTTGTAACATATTACTTTCAAACTCTGTACTGGACAAGTATAAATCATTCTTGCTAGAACTCTTAGCTTCAAGAAGGCTCTTGAATTTAGGCCAAGAAGTGCTTGTAGCCTAAGAGGTGCTAGTAGCCCCATTACCAACACCATCAGAAGGCAAACTCAAGAGTTTGGGAGATGTTTCTGGGAGTTCTGGGAATTGTAGTCCAAAAAAGTAACATTTACAAGCTGTCAGCCAACTTCAAAAAGGCTGCCTACTAGGCAGGTAGGGGTGGAGGAAGAATTGGCTTTTGATGTTCACATTTCTGAGATGTTAAGAGATATAAAAGTGAACCAAAAACCAATGTTGGTAAGAGGCTGGTTTTCTTGCAATTTAATCTTGAATGTATCCAACCACGGGCCTTGAAGCTTTGCTGAATGCAGCAGTATCATTTAGATTTCATTGCAGCCTTATCTTCTGAATAATAAAAAGCTATATTCATTTGTTTACTGATGACCTTCCATGCAAATATCCTACAGCAACATTAATAACTGGTTCTTTTTCACAGATTAAGCAGTTTTGCAGTGTTATTGGTGCTTGCTTTCTTTACGACTCCAATGAGACATTCATAAATGTGACTGAGACCAGCTTTTGATGTGCAGGATTCCTGCATAATGTACAAAACCCTTGTACTGTAAGCTCCTAACAGGTGCTCTGGGAGAATTGTTTTTAAAAACATGATCCTTACTTGTTCCATTTCATTGGTTCATGGAACATGGTTCCCTGAAGTACACGAACTCAGCAGGAAAGATGACTGCCAGATAAAGGAGAGAAGATAAATGTGCAAACTTCCCGGTAAATGCCACAAGTGCCAGCTTGCAAGGCTCACAAGCAGAGATGGCAGCCCATCCACGCTCCCAGGCTGTCACATAATACAAGATGCTGGAAGTTGTGAAGCAATGTGTTTAAGTATAAATAGTCACCACTGGCTTGAAGAAGTAAAACTGTTCTCTTAGTTCAGTCAACACATTGCTTGCTGGGGAAGCTGAGAAGCCAATGGCCTCAACTCACCAGTGATTTCTCCCTGTAAAATGAAAGCAGGCAATAATTTGGTGTGTAATATTGTCTATTAGGTGGTGCATAAAGGCCTGCATTGTATGTTCATACTGTAGCTGTATAGAAAACATTACAGAATGAGCCTGCTTTTAGCCTGATGCCTCATACAGTGGTAATTAAGGAGAACAGCCTTTTGATTTGCTACTATTTGCAGTTCCGCAGGAAAAACAGAGTTTAGGCCATCTTGTGCTGTGCATTGTTGCTATGCTTAATCTTCTGATTTGCCTGCAACAATTACAAGCAACACCTATGGAGTCTTTAATTGCTTGCCTTCTTATTCTATGGCAATTGTAATTACTGTGCAGGAGTTTGCAAGGGGGAGTTAGAGAGATATGCACATGCGTACATCACCCCAGTTGGCTTATTTTCTGTTAGGATACAGAAAGAAAGGAAGAAAACTTGGAATGAAGTTTATAGGGGTTCAGCTCAGGATAATGTTAAGCTCTTCTGTGTGGAAACGTCTAAGCCATGGCTGGACAGACATCTGATGGAAGGTTCCTCTTCCAGGTTGCCCCTAAGCCAGGTGACCTTGTTATCTGAAATATGTAAGGCTTGGATAAATTCTGCTATTTCATTTGCCAGAAGTTATGGATAGCTGAAGCCAAAAGAGATATAGTGCAGGATCTCCCTTAGTTTTGGAAGGATTAAAAGCAATCTGTATTAGGATCATGAGGATGAAAGAGGTAATTGATCCCTCACTACTATGCTGTTTTCTCCAGTAAAAAATCTCTCTTAAGCCTCTATTTGACCCATAGGGCAAAAAAATTGAAAAGAAAAAGGTGAAATACTAGTACTTACTCATGGAGCAAATAGCAACTCAAGGGGATATGATTTGATAATGGTATGGGAATGAAATTTTTAGAAACTGTCTCTACTCCATGATTCAGCTGAGAAGGATGGCTACAGCCATTATGAATATCATGGAATATCCTATTCACTGCCAGTTTTGACAGCAGTACAATCAGGTGATATACATTCTAGTAATGGTGGTTGGTGGCTGTTATCTCAGTAGAGCAATGAATCCAATCTGAGGTTTAGTCCAGTATTTAAAGGAGCTATTCCAAGTTTCCTTGCTAGTGAGTCAGGAAATCTGCTCTGAGTTTTAGTCTAAACTTTAAAGGAGCTGTCTAAGGTGCTGGACCTATTTTTTACAAAGGCCTCAGCTTGGGGCCTTTTCACACTATATAGTTATTGCACTATAATAGTGCTCTAACTGGGAAGTCTGCATCCTATGGAATCCTGAAGTTTGTTATTTAGCAAGTCACTGGGGATTTTTGACAATTCTAAACACCCCTCTCTAAACTGCAAATCCTAGGTTTCCATAGGATGGGACCACATGCAGTTAAAGTAGAATCATAGTACTATAATTGTCTAGTGTGAAAGGTCCCTTTGATGGTTTTTTAAAATCCAGATTAAAACCTGGAGCAAATTCAACACCATACTGACATGGAAGCTAACAGTCAACACTGCATTCTAAGTGTGCTTATCTTACACTGGTTTTGGATAGCCCCCACGTATTCCGGAGAGATGTGGCTCTCTTGACTTTCCCTCATTCTTTTAAATAGGTTTTCTCTTTTGGACTGCAAGAGGTGTTAAGCAGATTTCATTAGATCAGATTCTGTTCAGCACAGCAAGATTTCAGATTGAACAGACAGCTATGAGACAATGAAACAAGAATCGCTGCTCTCTTCAGCACTCACCAAAACTCATGCATCTCTTGTAAGACAATGAGCAGAAATAAAGGACAAGATCCTGTATCATCAGACACAACTATAGCTACAACTGGCAATGACACCCCTCAAGAATCTACTTTTAGCCAGACAACACCTCTACGAAAAGGTTTCCATGCCTCTGCAGTTTCAAGCACTGGGAAATGACACCTGAATCACTCTGCTGGTGTTGGGGAGTATTGTGAACAGGCAGCTGGAGAAACCCATTGGGGTTCTGTTGCAACTGCTTCTCTCAATGACCAAGAGATTTCACAGCGAACATCCTTTCCCAGGGCCCAGATCTGCAGCAGTCTGGAAACAGTTTAGATACAGCACTCCCTGGTTGAAAAGGTAGGCTTGGAGGGGTCACATCCAGTTCTTTATGATTGTAAATGGAAATATCAAAAGTTACAAGATCATACTGAGTAGGATGTCCATCAAAGTCTTTATATAATAAAAGTGGACATTAACTTTAGGTCTGTTTAGGTGTATTGTCTAGAGCAGAGGTAAGAAACTTGGCCTGAGAAAAGAATGATGGTGCATTCTGAGGTTCAGAACATGCCTTCCGGGGCACTGTGCAAAGAGATACCATATAACTCATTCCACAGCATCTGAGAAAGGACATATGTTTGCATAACCACAGTTTGTGCAAGTATATGTCTTCAGCAGAGTTCTGGTCTAAAAAAGAATTAAGAAATTTGACATTTGCATTATGTTACTTCTAGGAAATATTTTATACCACCAAAATCACTCTTTTGAACACGAAAAGTGAAACTAGAGAATATTTGGCACAGCCCTATCTATTTTTCTTCTGAATTTGTGAACAGAACTGAAAGACATATCAAGTTTCCATGGGTTTCTGAACTTTTATTTGTAAATGATATCATCAAGTGGACTCAATTACTCTGAGGGTCTAAATAACTAACTTTTGTCCCTAGGGCAGTGAAGCCCTACAGGGAAGAAAATCTCCCTTGTGTACATCAGAACTTCTGATTAGTCAAGTATTTTAGAGGGTAGATAAATGAGATTGCACTGTATACAGATGTGGGAACAGTTCCCTCCCCCCATAACAACGTGTGATACCAACAACTCATATGATTTACAGTCTACCAAAACAGTAATTCACAATAATAGCACCATGATGAGATTAAAAATGCTTCTCGGCTGATGGTGAGAACTCACTGTTTGGCAGTACTGCCTGCAAAATAGCTGAGACAATGAGCTGGAAATTGCCGAGCAAGCAGTCAGAAGCTCATCTATAATTTTGTCTTCAGAAAAGTTAAGCATGCTGACTAAAACAAGGTGAGCCTTTTCTTCACACAGCTTTCTGAAGCAGGCATGATATGATAACTAATGTTATGGTAAACAGTGTGATCCAGTGGATGGAATATTGGACATCAACCTACCAACTAATCAATCATGTTTATTGTTACAAATCAAGAGTTGTAACACAATGAATACATAACAGCAGCCAGGACAGAAACAATCAAATGATAAGGATCATTACCATACCACAGAACCAGATTTTTTTATGTATTATTTATTTTCTCCACCAAAATCTTGCCACAGTTTTCCTCCAGATGCTATAAACAAGGCTACAATTTTAGTAAAAATCTTGTTTCTGCCAGCTAGGAGAACAATTTACTTTGGTTTAGATCAAAGTCCAGTTCTGATCCAAAACTACATGGAGTTTTTGAGTCTGTTAAGTAGATTACATTGTAGTAAATAATGCAGAAAAGCTGCCTTATCCACACCTTTGCAAGCATACCTGTCTTACTCATGCTTCTGCAAGTGTGTTGGATCATTTGGACCTTCACTTGTGCAACAAGGATTCCCTGGTTCCTTCCACATACAAGTCCTCCCCAGTCCAAGCCACTCCTGAGGGCTGATTGATTGGGATGGCATGAAATAAGTCACAAAGAGACACAGAAGTTGGGGGTGGGATGTGAAGGAATTCAATGAGGTTGTCTTGTAAAAGTGGAAATACATATCCATCCATTCAAGGCATCTCTGATTCCAAGCCATTCTTTGGAGTCAACTGGCAGTTTCTTATGCTGATGTCGTAAGGCCATGGATTGATATCTGAATGCAGTCGATGTTCTCACCTGGGAAAAGCTGGGACATAAGGACCCTAATTGGAGATTCTGATGCATAGCTAAACTACCTGTATATCCTCAGACAAAGTCACTATCTTTCAGAGAACCATACACCTGGCCTGGAATTCTAGGATCATCTAGTGCAATGCAGGAAAACTACAGCTAGAGTGTTCTTGATACATGACAATCCCGCCTTGCTTAAAACCTTCTGATTAAGCAGAGTCTACCACATCTGAAAGCAGTCTGTTCCATTATGAAATTGCAGGAAATTCTTCAAACTGCCAGGAAGTTCTTCCTAAAATGTAGTCAAAATCTGTTTCCCTGTTCTTTGAACCTGTTGGTTCACATCCAAACCCGATGGAAGAGCAAAGAAAAAAGAAAAAAAAAAACAGCCTCTACAGTGTAATCTGAACTAGTGGATATGTATGCTTTCAGTGAGGAGTTGGTAGATTTGTGTTTTTTTCTGTGTGTATCTTCTGAGGGAGATGAGTTTGTGGATGTGCCTATGAGAGAGAGAGTGAATGGGGTGGCAGAGAATGTACTGAAAGAGAGGAAAGTGGATTTCTTCTTGAATGGTTATCTGCCTGGGGATTAGGTGAGTAAATGTGAGGTGAGTGGATTTCCACCTGGAGTAAGGAGATCTCCACACTTGTTTGATTGAGTGAGTGATTTTATTTACAAATATTTATATTTATATTTCTGGACACTTCATTTCAAGAAGGATATTGACAAGCTGGAATGTGTCCAGAGAAGGGTGACCAAAATGGTGAATCCTCTGGAAACCATGCCATATTAGGAGAAACTGAATATGTTTAGTCTCCAGTAGGTTAAGAGGGGACAGGATAGCCATGTTTAAATATTTGAAAGGATGTCATATCAAAGAAGGAATAGATTTGTTTTCCACTGCTCCATAGACTAGGACAAGGAGCAATGGATTCAAGCTGCAGGAAAAGAGATTCCGCCTAATCCTCAGGAAGAACTTCCTGATGGTCAGAGCTGTTTGGCAGTGGAATATGCTGCCTCAGAGTGTGGTGGAGTCTCTTCCTTCTTTGGAAGCTTTTAAACAGAGGCTGGAATGTCATCTGTTGAGAGTGCTTTGATGTGTGTTCCTGCATGGCTGGGAGTTGGACAGGATGGCCCCCATGGTTTCTTCCAGCTCTATTATTCTATGATTCTGTGATTCTATATACTGCTTAGATACAAAAAAAATCAAAAATTTTAACTAAGGCCATTTCCACCCTAGACTTTTATAGTGCTATTATTCCACTTTCAACATCCTGTGGAATTCTGGGGTTTGTAGTTTACTGAGGCCAAACAACTCTCCGGCTGAGAATTCTGAATTCCCCTCCCCAAATTGTAAACTCCAGGATTCCATTGGATATTGAAAGTGGAATAACAGCACTATAACAGTGTAGTGCAGAAAGGCTGTATGTCTTTTTAATTGTTGTAAGCCATATTGAGTCCCCTGGGGAAAAATTTGGGTATAGATAACAATGACAACAGTAATAATATTCTGTAGATCAGTAAAAATATATATGTATATACACAATACACAAATACAAAATGCACAAATTAATATACAGGCTATATGTGGCTCCTTTAAGAAAAAAGACATTTACCTGGATTAACCAGGGAAAGCATGAAGAAATAAATAAGTTCTTTTTTACTTATTTTGCATTCATGAACTTAAGGTGACTTTCCTTTGCTGGTGGAACAGAAGAATAAGAGCCCCAAAGGAGTGCTTTTGAGTGATTTTATGAATTCTTATTATTATCTGCAAAGGGATGGGTTGTGCTTCCTGTGTTGCCCATGCTTTCTCCTAAGTAACCTAGTCCTTACTTCTGAACAGACATGCAGAAGTGGGTGTTTTGTTCTGTACTGTTTTCACTTCACTTCTGAGCAAATATCCTAATGGATGGTTTGGCTGATGTGTTGTGATTAACATGCAAATAACTGAATCTGAGATTCTCTCAGACAATGCTGCTGTGTTCCAAAACCTGCATTTTTTTGAAGGACATCATCATCATCATCATCATCATCATCATCATCATCCCACCTCCACAGATTCAACTTTGCAGGTATTTTTTTCTAGATCCCTTTTTGCAATGGGTCATTACTGCTGCTGCTGCTGTTGTTGTATCGTAGGTATTTTATGTATTTTGCATTTTATGTTCCTTGAGTGCCAATATTTGGGGCAGCCAGCATGGCATAGTGGTTTGAGCGTTCAACTACGACTCTGGAGACCAGGGTTCAAATCCCTGCTCAGCCAGGGAAACTGACTGGGTAACCATGGGCAAATCACATCTTCTCAGCCCCAGGGAACAGAAAAAGCAATCTTCACCCACTGAACAAATCTTGCCAAGAAAACTCTGTGACAGTTTCCTCTTAGGGTTGCCATAACTCAGGAATGACTTGAAGGCACTTAATAACAATGCTGTTTCACTGTAGAAGGCTGAATATAGGTTTACTTATGAAGATTTTTGTGCTGGTGTCTATTTTTATTTTTATTTTTTATTTTTTTACTTATTTATTTTTTGTATTCCATTTAAACCCTGGTCTCCAGAGTCATAGGCCATTTTCACACTAGTCTGTTAGAGTGCTATTATTCCACTTGCAACATCCTACGGAATCCTGGGGTTTGCAGTTTCAGGAGGGGACGGCCAGACTCTCCCGAAACTGCAAACCCCAGGATTCCATAGGATGTTGCAAGTGGAATCATAGCGCTATAGCAGGCTAGTGCGGAAATGGCCGTAGTCTAATGCTCATGCCACTACACCACATTTGCTCTTACAGCCACATGGGTGAAACAGAAATTAAGTTCTTTGCTATGATTCAAAAGATAACAAAGTCAAAGCTATCGGGGGTAATCTCTTGGTAATCCATTCAAGTACAGATTTGCTGCTTTCCAGAGCTAATAGGAGAACCCAGTCTTAACTTGACCTACAAGTTGTGTGTTCCCTGGTAGTTGGTTAATCAAATGTGATATAACTACTGGTACTTCTTTATAAGATGTGGGTACTCACGTGCCAAGTAATCCACCAACTATTTTTCCTCTGTCACCTCAGCAAACTGCCAATCACATTTGGTCAGATTTTTTTGTCATACTTCTTAAAAAAAAAAAATTGAGTGGGAAGTCAGCATATTGGTATAGCAGAGTGCTTACCCAGTTTCCCAGAGGAGAAGACAGATAACTAGCATCTAACATAAAGAGCCTGTGCTCAAGCAATTTCTATTTAATTTTGTTGTTGATACAGTCACATAAGGATGTGGGAGCCGGTGGGCGATTCGCCCCAGGCGGCAATGTTTCTGGGGCATCCCAGCCTGTAGCCATGCCCCCATGCATTGCAGCCACACCCCAACACACAGTGGCCACACCCCTCGTGCCGTAGCCCCGCCCCCACACACACTCCATGCTCCGCCGCTGTATTGATAATGACGATGTTGTGCCTATGAGTTGTTTCTGACTTATGGTGACCTTAAGGCAAAGCTATCATGGAGTTTTCTTGGCAAGATTTGTTCAGAGAAGGTTAGCCTTTGCCTTCCTCTGAAGCTGGGAGAGTGTGACTTGCCCAAGGTCATCTAGTGGGTTTCTATGGTCAAATGGGGATTTGGACCCTGGTCTCCAGAATCATATCAAACCACTACACCACTCTGGCTGTCTATTTAGTTCTATAATATTACACAGATGCGAACAAAACTAAAAGAAACCATTCTCAGACTGTGGCATTTCATTGCATGGGCACTGAAGACACATAGCCCTGCAGCTGCACTTCCAGTTCCATGTCCCTGATGTGTACTTTTTTAGTAATCATGGCCAGGAAATAATCTCTGGGGATCCTTGCACACTATGCAATTATAGTGCTGTTGTTTCACTTTAATTGTCATGGTTCCATCCTATGGGATCTTGGGATTTGTAGTTCACAGAGGGGCATTTGGAATTCTGAGCCTGAGAGCTGTAGCACCTCACCAGACTACAAGCTTCCAGATTCCACAGAATGCAGCCATGATAGTTAAAGTGGAATCACAGTGTGATAATTGTGATAGAGGCTCTAGTGAGTTAAACCTTTATAGCATGCAATGTAGGAAAGAGAGGACATGAGGATCATTAACTGGAGTTTCACTAGGCATTGTACGTATATATATACATATATCATTGTACGTATATCTTCACTAGGCATTGTACGTATATCTTTTCAAAAATGGCTGCTTATGTTTTTTGTACAGACTATTTGTAATCAAACAACTATGCATAGCTTAGAAGTACCCAGTGAGACTTTGGCCAGGAAAGAGATTACTCAAAACCATCAAATCCTAAAATCCTAAAGTTCCACCTCTTGCATTTGCATATATCTCAAATCATATGCAAACGGAAAACTGTCTGTTCCAGACCATTAAAATAAGTGCTGATCATTTTTATAAATCTCTTTGAATTTTAGCAGGTCTATGGATAATCTCTCATGGTGACACATTATTCAATGGAAGTATTGTATTAGTGATACCAGTATGCTAGGCGTGCATAAGTCAACTAAAATGGAATCCTAACCAATGTAGTAATAGTGAGCAAATAATTGGACATTTTGCAGATACAGACACCCCAAATGCATAGTTTTCACCCACCCTTTTCTTCTGACATCACAGTTTTGAATGATTCAGGAAACTAAGTTATGCAAGGACCCAACAGTGCTTTCTTTCAGTTCCATCTAGTGAGAAGGCTGTGCCATATTGCCTGGTATCATTCTGGTCTTACGTTGACAACCCACTCTACAGGAGGCTTCCTCCTGTGCTGACTCCAAGTTTTAAGAAACTCTTAGTAGGTTCTTCTCCTCATTTCTGTCCTTGATGGCAATTTTTTTTCCACCTTTCCTCCATACAACCAGAAGGACAGCACAATGCAAGTGAGAGAAGCTATTCTGTCTCCTCAGTCTTTTCACTAATCAGAGAGGCCAATGAACAGACAATAACATTAAGAAGAGGAATTGGAGAGGGACCATGAACTGACAGAGGACCCTCAGCAGGAGCATGGGCCATGACAAGTTCCAGTAATGCCTGGCACTGGTTACCACTGAGGAATACCTGGAAACTTCACCCTGGTTTAGTGCAGCAATCTGTTTCTGAACATAAGGTTCATTACTCCAATGATTCATTATTTGCAGTTGCGAACTCGCCTTTCCCAGGCTCAACTCAAAGTAATACATCTTCCATTATACAGCTTTCTTTGGCGTGAGTCTCATATATGTGTTGAAACCATCACCTTCTTTACTGTTTTGTTTAAAATCAGGCACCAAAGTCTTGTGCCATGAAGTTTCTGATTGGCTGTGTTACAGTGCTGGAACTGCCTGTACCTGAAAATTCTGCAGAATGAAAAAGATATAAAGGAATCCTGTCGCACCTTTGAAACTGAGAACAAGAAATTCTTTGCATAAATTTTGCAGACGCCATTAGCTGTACTTGATGAATCATAGAATCATAGAAATGTAGAGTTGGAAGAGACCACACGGGCCATCCAGTCCAACCCCCTGCCATGCAGGAACACCCTCAAAGCACTGCCGACAGATGGCCATCCACCCTCTGCTTAAAAACCTCCAAAGAAGGAGACTCCACCACACTCCGAGGCAGCATATTCCACTGCCAGACAGCCCTGACTGTCAGGAAGTTCTTCCTGAGGTTCAGGTGGAATCTCCTTTCCTGCAGCTTGAATCCATTGCTCCTTGTCCTGGTCTCTGGAGCAGCAGAAAACAAGCCCTCTCCCTCCTCTACATGGCATCCCTTCAAATATTTAAACATAGCTATCATGTCCCCTCTTAACCTTCTCTTCTGCAGACTGAACATACCCAGCTCTCTAAGTCTATCCTCATAGGGCTTGGCTTCCAGGCCCTTCACCATTTTGGTCGCCCTCCTCTGGACCTGCTCCAGCTTGACCATGTCCTTCTTGAATTGGGGTGCCCAGAACTGGACACAGTATTCAAGATGAGGTCTAACCAAAGCAGAGTAGAGTGGTACCAGTACCTCCCTCGATCTAGACACCATACTCCTATTGATGCAGCCGAGAATTGCATTGGCTTTCTTGGCTGCCGCATCACACTGCTGACTCATGTTCAGCTTGTGGTCTATTAAGACTCCTAGATCCCTTTCACACGTACTGCTATCCAGCCACGTGTCCCCCATCCTATATTTCTGCATTCCATTTTTTCTACCTAAGTGTAGGACCTTACACTTCTCTCTGTTGAATTTCATTTTGTTAGCTTTGGCCCAGCTCTCCAATCTGTCCAGGTCATTTTGAATTTTGATCCTGTCCTCTGGCGTATTAGCAACCCCTCCCAATTTGGTGTCATCTGCAAATTTGATGAGCATGCCCTCTATTCCTTCATCCAAGTCATTGATGAAAATATTGAACAGCACTGGGCCCAGGACAGAACCCTGTGGCACCCCGCTAGTCACTTCTCTCCAGGATGAAAAGCAGCCATTGGTGATCACCCTTTGGGAACGGTCAGTCAACAGTAGCTGACAGTAGCTCTGTCCAGCCCACATTTTACTAGCTTCTTTGCAAGAATGTCATGGGGAACTTTGTCAAAGGCCTTACTGAAATTGAGATATGCTACATCCACAGCATTCCCTTCATCTGTCAAGCTAGTAACTCTATCATAAAAAGAAATAAGATTAGTCTGGCATGACTTATTTTTGAGAAATCCGTGTTGACTTCTCGTGATTACCACATTGCTTTCTGAGTGATTAGAAACTGACTGCTTAATGATCTGCTCCAGGATCTTTCCGGGTACTGACGTCAGGCTGACTGGGCGATAATTATTTGGGTCCTCTTTTTTTCCCTTCTTGAAGATAGGGACAACATTTGCCCTCTTCCAGTCTGCTGGAACTTCTCCTGTCTTCCAAGATTTCTCAAAGATTATAGCAAGCGGTTCCGCAATGACCTCTGCCAGTTCTTTTAATATCCTAGGATGCAATTCATCTGGCCCTGGAGACTTGAATTCATCCAGTGTGGCCAGGTATTCCTGTACCACCTCTCTACCTATTATGTGCCGCATTTCCCCTGCTTCCTCCCCTGCTCCCCAACCGCCAGGTTGAGTACTTGTATCCTTCTGGGAAAAAACCGAGGCAAAGAAGGTGTTAAGTAGTTCTGCCTTTTCTCTTCCCCCTGTTAGTAATTCGCCATCTTCTCTGCGCAGCTACCCTATCGCCTCTTTCTTTTTCCTTTTGCTGCGGACATATTTAAAAAAGCCCTTTTTATTGTGTTTAATGTCTCTGGCCAGCCTAAGTTCATTCTGTGCTTTAGCCTTTCTGACCTTCTCCCTACATTTCCTGGCTACTTGCTTAAATTCTTCTTTGGTGGTTTCCCCCCTCTTCCATTTCCTGTACATGTTTCTCTTAACGCTTAGCTCAGCTGAGAGTTCTTTACTCAACCATTCTGGTTTCTTCAGATGCCTTCCATTTTTCCTCCTTACTGGCACAGTTTTAGACTGTGCCTTCAGTATCTCCCTTTTAAGGAACTCCCATGCCTCCTGAACTCCTTTCTCTTTCACTATTCCTGACCACGGAATTTCAGCCAGCAGCTCCCTAAGTTTACAGAAGTCTGCTTTTTTAAAATCTAAGATGAGTGTCTGGCTACACTTATCTTCTCCTTCCCACTGAATGCCAAATTCCAATAGGGCATGGTCACTCCCCCCTACAGATCCAACCACTTCTACCTCATTAACAAGGTCATCCCTATTGGTCAGGATCAGATCTAGAATATTTGATCCCCTTGTGGCCTCTTCCACCTTCTGGACCATGAAATTGTCTGCAAGACAAGCAAGAAACTTGCTGGACCTCGCTGTCTTGGCAGAGTTTGACTGCCAACATATATCTGGGTAATTGAAATCTCCTATTATTACTGTATCTCTCCTTTTTGAATGCGCGGTCATTTGGTTGAGGAAGGCGTCATCAAGGTCCTCAGTCTGGGCTGGAGGTCTGTAGTAAACCCCCACCAGAATATCCCTATTGTTTCTCGCTCCCTTAATTTTTACCCAGATGCTCTCGACCTGGCTTTCTGGGTTTAAGTCACGGATCTCTTCACAGGTGAAAACATCCTTGACATACAAGGCTACTCCTCCTCCTTTCTTGTTTGGTCTATTTCTACAAAATAGGCTATACCCCTCTATTCCTACATTCCAGTCCTGAGACTCATCCCACCAGGTCTCAGTGATGCCTATCAAATCATATTTATTTTGTTGTACTAGGAGTTCAAGTTCATCTTGCTTGTTTCCCATACTCTGCGCGTTAGTGTAGATGAAGTGAACTGTAGTGCATAAAAGCTTATGCTAGAAATTTCTAGGTCTCCATCTCAAAGGTGCTACAAGATTCCTTTATATATTTGTATGCTGAAACAGATAAACACTGCTACGTCTTTGAATTCCGAAGGATTGTGCGGGAAAAATGAATGTGATATTGGCATTGACTTTGGCACCCCACCCACACTGGGGATGGTAGAAGGACAGGACCCTGTCGGAGCTTATGCATGACATCATCCAGGTCCTGTCTTTCTCCTGTCCCCGCACTGCAAATCACTGATGGGTTTTCCCCATCAATAACTAGTGATTGAACTCCTAGTACAACAAAATAAATACGATTTGATAGGCATCACTGAGACCTGGTGGGATGAGTCTCATGATTGGAATGTAGGAATAGAGGGGTATAGCCTATTTTGTAAAAATAGACCAAACAAGAAAGGAGGAGGAGTAGCCTTGTATGTCAAGGATGTTTTCACCTGTGAAGAGATCGATGACTTAAACCCAGAAAGCCAGGTCGAGAGCATCTGGGTAAGAATTAAAGGAGCGAGAAACAATAGGGATATTCTGGTGGGGGGTTACTACAGACCTCCAAGCCAGACTGAGGACTTTGATGATGCCTTCCTCAACCAAATGACTGCACATTCAAAAAGGAGAGATACAGTAATAATAGGAGATTTCAATTACCCAGATATATGTTGGCAGTCAAACTCTGCCAAGAAAGCAAGGTCCAGCAAGTTTCTTGCTTGTCTTGCAGACAATTTCATGGTCCAGAAGGTGGAAGAGACCACAAGGGGATCAAATATTCTAGATCTGATCCTGTCCAACAGGGATGACCTTGTTAATGAGGTAGAAGTGGTTGGATCTTTAGGGGGGAGTGACCATGCCCTATTGGAATTTGGCATTCAGTGGGAAGGAGAAGATAAGTGTAGCCAGACACTCATCTTAGATTTTAAAAAAGCGGACTTCTGTAAACTTAGGGAGCTACTGGCTGGAATTCAGTGGTCAAGAATAGTGAAAGGGAAAGGAGTTCAGGAGGCATGGGAGTTCCTTAAAAGGGAGATACTGAAGGCACAGTCTAAAACTGTGCCAATAAGGAGGAAAAATGGAAGGCATCTGAAGAAACCAGAATGGTTGACTAAAGAACTCTCAGGCCCTTTCCACATGTGGGGGCGGAAATGGGCGAAAACGCCCAAAAACGGAACTTACCCGCAGCCGGGTAAGTCCGTCGCGACGCGGAGCAGTGCGAACTCACTGCTCCGCAGTCCTCCGGTGTCCCAAATGGCGGCTTCTGGTTGGTGGAGGCTCTCCACCAACCAGAGAAGCTCGCCAGCTGGAAGCCCGCCCCCAGCAGATCTGCAGGCACGCACTTGCGCTCGCCTGCAAATCCGCGTCAGAGCCGGGCGACAAAGCTGCACTCTCCTTGCTTTTTAAAAACCTCGAAAAAGAGGTTTTTAAAAAACACGCAGCGTGGCTAGTCCCAGCCACTCCTGAGTGGATTCTGGTGTGGAACTACAAAAAGTAGTCCATGCCAGTTCACTATACGGTGTAGAAGACCTCCATGAGAGGTTGCTCTGCACCATTACAGAAGCCCGGTGTGGAAATGGCCTCAGTTGAGCTAAGTGTTAAGAGAAACATGTACAGGAAATGGAAGAAGGGGGAAACCACCAAAGAAGAATTTAAGCAAGTAGCTAGGAGATGTAGGGAGGAGGTCAGAAAGGCTAAAGCACAGAATGAACTTAGGCTGGCCAGAGACATCAAAAACAATAACAAGGGCTTTTTAAAATATGTCCGTAGCAAAAGGAAAAAGAAGGAGACGATAGGGTTGCTGCACAGAAAAGATGGCGAATTACTAACAGGGGGAAGAGAAAAGGCAGAACTACTGAACACCTTCTTTGCCTCGGTTTTTTCCCAGAAAGATACAAGCACTCAAACTGGCGGTTTGGAAAGCAGGTGAGGAAGCAGCGGAAATGAGGCACATAATAGGTAGAGAGGTGGTACAGGAATACCTGGCCACACTGGATGAATTCAAGTCTCCAGGGCCAGATGAACTGCATCCTAGGATATTAAAAGAACTGGCAGAGGTCATTTCGGGTCATTTGCTATAATCTTTGAGAAATCTTGGAGGACACGAGAAGTTCCAGCAGACTGGAAGAGGGCAAATGTTGTCCCCATCTTCAAGAAGGGAAAAAAAGAGGACCCAAATAATTATCGCCCAGACAGCCTGACATCAGCACCTGGAAAGATTCTGGAGCAGATCATTAAGCAGTCAGTTTCTAATCACTTACAAAGCAACGTGGTAATCACGAGAAGTCAACATGGCTTTCCCAAAAATAAGTCATGCCAGACTAATCTTATCTCTTTTTATGATAGTTACTAGCTTGATAGATGAAGGGAATGCTGTGGATGTAGCATTTCTCGATTTCAGTAAGGCCTTTGACAAAGTTCCCCATGACATTCTTGCAAAGAAGCTAGAAAAATGTGGGCTGGACAGGGCTACTGTCAGGTGGATCTGTAACTGGTTGACTGACCGTTCCCAAAGGGTGATCACCAATGGCTACTTTTCATCCTGGAGAGAAGTGACTAGCGGGGTGCCACAGGGTTCTGTCCTGGGCCCAGTGCTGTTCAATATTTTTTATCAATGACTTGGATGAAGGAATAGAGGGCATGCTCATCAAATTTGCAGATGACACCAAATTGGGAGGGGTTGCTAATACGCCAGAGGACAGGATCAAAATTCAAAATGACCTGGACAGATTGGAGAGCTGGGCCAAAGCTAACAAAATGAAATTCAACAGAGAGAAGTGTAAGGTCCTACACTTAGGTAGAAAAAATGGAATGCAGAAATATAGGATGGGGGACACGTGGCTGGATAGCAGTACGTGTGAAAGGGATCTAGGAGTCTTAATAGACCACAAGCTGAACGTGAGTCAGCAGTGTGATGTGGCAGCCAAGAAAGCCAATGCAATTCTCGGCTGCATCAATAGGAATATGGTGTCCAGATTGAGGGAGGTACTGGTACCACTCCACTCTGCTTTGGTTAGACCTCATCTTGAATACTGTGTCCAGTTCTGGGCACCCCAATTCAAGAAGGACATGGTCAGGCTGGAGCAGGTCCAGAGGAGGGCAACCAAAATGATGAGGGGCCTGTAAGCCATGCCCTATGAGGATAGACTTAGAGAGTTGGGTATGTTTAATCTGCAGAAGAGAAGGTTAAGAGGGGACATGATAGCCATGTTTAAATATTTGAAGGGATGCCATGTAGAGGAGGGAGTGGGCTTGTTTTCTGCTGCTCCAGAGACCAGGACAAGGAGCAATGGATTCAAGCTGCAGGAAAGGAGATTCCACCTGAACCTCAGGAAGAACTTCCTGACGGTCAGGGCTGTCTGGAAGTGGAATATGTCCGGAATGTGGTGGAGTCTCCTTCTTTGGAGGTTTTTAAGCAGAGGGTGGATGGCGATCTGTCGGCAGTGCTTGGAGGGTGTTCCTGCATGGCAGGGGGTTGGGCTGGATGGCCCGTGTGGTCTCTTCCAACTCTACATTTCTATGATTCTATGATTCTATGTTTATGCTGCCCTCCCACCACGAACCCACACTTACCTTCACAGTGGAAGTCCTGGAAGGGCAATGGCTGCACTTCTTGCCCCAGCACAGCCTGGGACAGTACTCAGCTGTGCCACAGTAGGATGATGTGTGGCCATCACTCTTCCTGGTTCCCAGAGGCAGCCAGTATGGAGGGGAGTGCCCCATCGTTCTCCTCTCCTGGGAGAGCCCTGCGGCCATCATCACCAGATGCCGCCAGGATGCAGGTAAGCTGTAGAAAGGGCCTTTGTTAAGGCTTATGGCTGGGAGGAATTTAAGTTAAAATATGCTGGTTATTTTGGCCTCACCCTTTTACCTTTGGACCTATCTACCATTGGAATGAGCTCTCTGTGAACTTATTTGCAATCGAATTGGAATTACGAGCTGAAAGAGGCTCCTCATCCATTCCTGCACAATGTTGCTTTCCTTGTTCTCCAATTAGCGGAGAATTAAGGTCTGCAGCAGACAGTCCACTCTATACATGTTGCCACCTTCACACAGCTTAAAGAAGAATGTAATAGAAGAGGTGTGGCTAATAAACTCTGTTCCATCCTCCCCTCCCATAATTCTAATTGCAGGGAGGCAGAGTGAAAACCCTAACAGAGTTTCCGATTGCATATGCTGACAGGGATGGAGTTAATGAGCATGTATCATATGAGAAAGCGGTGTTCTTTCTTAGTCAACCAACCCAAGGATGAGCCATTGGCCATTGTGTTGTAGAAAATAAGCACATAATTAATGCACAGTGTAAAATTGAACAGCTAACAGATGGATTAATTACAGACTGATTGTATGTCTGTATATATATGTGTGTGTGTGTCACTGCTAACAAGAGACTATGACAAAGTTATTTTGAGATAGAGATTTGATTTTGCACAGAACTCAGGATATTTGCGAGGTTACTGAAAACTGTGCTTCCCAAATGAAACTGTTAGCAATTTAGAGTGTGCCTAATTAAAAAGAAATATCCATACATAAAGACACAATAAGGGTAAACAAGTGGCAGAGACCAGATTTGTTTCTAATAAATGTGGAGGCAATCACAACACAATGCAAAGACTCCCAGCATAAGGGGCAAAGTATCAAACACGCAATAAAAGCAAACTATTTGAGGGGAAAATGTGTTTTCCTCAGCACAAATTGAGAAGGGAGACAAAAGCAAAATACATTAATGAACATGCAGCTGTAAAATAAAGGCCCGATGATGGTGGTTGTGATGATGATGATCATGCCAAACCAAACTTCTTGCTTGATTCTTCTCAAAGCAGGACTTTACAACAGATTGCTTTGTGACACTGGGAATAAATGAACAAAAATTGAATTTCAAAACAGATCTTGATGCTGAATGCAGCATAATCACACAGCCAGCAGAGACAAAAAGATTAGTGATTGCCCACTGTTAGCACTGCAAATTAGGCTTTTTTCACAAAACAAGCCCATGCTACAAAGCTATGCTGGCATGACAGCATAAGGACAGATGCAACTCATAGATTGTAAAATTCAGCAAGGCTGGAAATTTCATGTGCGAGTAGGTTAAAGAGGTGTTTGCAAACAGAGATAATCCAATAGGTTTAGAACCTGCTTGCAATAAGAACAGAAGAGGGACAATTCTCATTCCGCATTATGCTGAATCATCACAATGGATTTATGATCCTAGACAATTGCACCAGTGCATTTACACATAACTCCAATGTAACATTATGGTTTGTACTACACCAGTGATTCTTAACTTGGGGTCTGTGGACTCCCAAGGGCCTGTGATGCTCTCACAGGTGATCTGCGAAAGGTTCAAAGGCTGCTGAGCCTGCCCCTCTCCCCACAATGGAATGGAGACATGACAGGAACCAAATCGAAAGGAGGCTGGCTGGCTGGGCCTGAGCACTGCCTGTCATGGGGCTAGTCTGCTGCAGGAAGGAGGAGGGCTCAGCAATTGAGTGACAGCAGAGTTGACAGCCAGCCAGCTGGTCAACATTTGCCCTTTTCGCTCTCGCTCTCTCTCTCTCTCTCCCCCTCCCCTCCTTTCCAGCACAGAGGAGTCCAGTCTACTATCAGAAACAGTCAAACACTCTCCCTTTTTGTCTTTCTCAATCTCTCTCTCCTTAGCCCATTTCAGTCTCTTCTCCTGATGATGATGAAGGCAAAGAAAGGGAGGTGCTTGAGAATTTCAGATAGCCTGGATGGCTGGAAAAGAGAGGAGGGAGAGAGCGATAGAGAAGGGCAAATGCTGGTCATTTGGCTGGGCCTGTGTGTTCAATCCACTCCAGTCTCAAAATAGCAGAAAGAACCAAGAGAAAAGTCTTCCCCTCCAGAGCCTCCCAAGGAAGTGTGCATTTACTTATTTCTCCCTTCTCTCCCAATCTGAAGATTATTGATCAGCAATTTTAAATACATATTTGATGTACGTTAGTGTTTTAAATCTTGAGTTAAGTCTTGGGGAGTCATTGGCAACAAAAGATATTTAAAGGGGGTCCCTGGTAAAGAAAAAGTTAAGAGCCCCTGTAGTACACCATTCAGAGTTCAGCCTTCCTCCATTTGGTGCCTTTCAGAGATGTTGGACTACAATTCCCATTAGACCCAACCATCATGTCCGGCTAGGTGTTAAATTACAACCCAACAAATCTGGAAGGCACCAAGTGGGAAAACGCTACCCTAGTCAATGGGCCCCATAAACAACATTAGCTTGCAGTTGTAATGAATATTAGATAGAACAGAATTGTCAAAATACAATTGTTTGGCTTAAAAACAAATCATACCATTTCAAAAAGGGCTGGAGGAATCATTTTTAAAATTCCCCATTTTCTGCCTGTTACTCTGAATTCTGTGGGAATGTTATGTGGAAAAACAACTCACCCCTACATTCAAGGCATGCAAATTTTATTTTTATTTTGATTGCAATCAACATACACCAAAGCATTTACCAATGATTAAAAACTCAAGCAGCAATTTCAAGCTCCGTGTTTCCACACTAGTGGTTGATCACATCATGGCAAAATGAAACATTAGACCAGGGAAAGAGAACAGTATAGCCTGGGGTTTTCACCATACTCTCCAACTGTCCTGATTTGGTAGCGATCATTCTGATGAATCCTCTGTTGTCCCACTTTTTCAGCTACTCTTAAAATGTTCCAGTATCTCTCTCTTCCCCACACACTCCTCCTTTATCCTTAGGTTCCTTTGGCTGATGCAAATGGAGTTCAAACTGCAAAAGAAGTTGCCAGTTAGCAAGGCGTAGAGGTGAGGCAGGGCATGTCCTTCCTAGTGGGCTCTGGCAAAGGTAAACTGCTCCATTCCTTCCAAAAGGGGTGAACCAAAAGGGGTGGTGCTGGAAGACTTGGCCTTTACCTCTTGGCTATTGGTCGGTGGAGTCCTACAGGTCTTGGTTCTGTCCCCCACACTGTTTAACGTATACATGAAACTGTTTGGAGAGGTTGTCCAGAGTTTGGGGGTTTAGTGCCACCATATGCAGATGATGCCCAACTCTGTTACTCTTTTCCAACACAAACAAAGGAAGCTATTTTGGTCCTAAACCAGTGCCTGTCATCAGTAATGTACTGGATGAGAGCAAACAAACTGAAACTTATTCCAAACAAGACAGAGTGTTTCTGGTTAGTAGAAAGACAGATCAGGTACTAGATCTGTGCTGGATGGGGTTACACTCCCCATGAAGACACAAGTCTGCAACTTGGGTGTGCTCCTGGATTCAACTCTGAGCCTGGAAGGTCACGTTTCAGCAGTGGCCAGGAGTGCATTTGCACAGTTAAAGTCTGTGCACCAGATACGCCCATTCCTTGAGATGTCAGATCTGGCCATGGTGACACACACCTTAGTTACATCCCAGTTGGACTATTGTAACATGTTCTATATAGGGCTGCCTTTAAAGAGTGTTTGGAAACTTCAACTGGTCCAAAGAGCTACAGCCAGATTGCTAACTGGGGATGGCTACAAGCAGCACACAATTCTTTTGTCACAGCAGCTCCACTTGCTGCCAGTTCATTTCCAGGCACAATTCAATGTGCTGGTTTTGACCTATAAAGCCCTATACAGCTCAGATCCAGGTTATTTGAAGGTCTGTTTTTCCCCTTACAAATCCTCCCATGCTTTCATATCTGCTGGAGAGACCTTTGTCTCTGTCCCACCACCCTTAAAAGTGCATCTGATAGAAACATAGGTGATAGCCTTCTCAGTAGCTGTCCCCAGTCTCCAGAACTCGCTTCCCAGACTGGCATTCTCCCTACTTTATTTTCACAGGCAAGCAAAGACTTTTCTGTTTAGACAGAATTTGATGATTGATTACGTGAGGCCCATCCCATCAAAGAGTGTGCTGGATCTTGCTAACTGTTGTACTGATGTGTGTGCCCATTTTAAACATAGAGGTTTTGATACTAATTTAATTTTTGGTTATTTAATCTCATTCTAACTTTTGTATCTCATGGACTTTAATTTGTTGCAAGCCACTTTGAGTCCTGAACTGGGGAAAAGGCAGGGTAGAAATAATAACAACAACACTAGATTGGCAAATTGACAGTAAATTATCCTGGCTAGAAAACTAAAACAAAATCATCAGATTTAGTACAAACCTGGCTGTTTGTTTATATTTAAATTGTATAATCTTCATTTGTTTATTCATATTTAAAATGTATAGCCTTCATTTGTCTATTTATTTAAAATGCATTACTATCTCCATGTGGAGATGTTGAAAAGGGGCTAACAAAGACGTGGAAAACAGAAAACAATAATAAAATGAGTAAAAAATGTGATAAATACATCAAAATGAAATAGCATTTCAAAGCACAAAAACTGAAGAACATGAAAACCCAAGAGAACCCCAGCTGAGAACATAATAGTTTGAACAACAATAAAATCAAAAGCCTGTTGGAAAATTCATGTACATAAGTGCCAGCACAAAATGGGCAAAAGTGTTGTGTGCATATGAATACAAATACTCTTCAGCATCAATGGGACTTTGTCCCTGATTGCAACAGTAAAAGGAAGTAGAAAGGAGAGTTAATAGTAGAGCTTGGGACTATTACCAATAGTCGTGCTGGCTGGGGGATGCTGAGAGATGCAGAATGGAATCACATTTGTTCATAAGTCTCCCAAAGTTTCTGGGATATACTTGTAGTGAGTTAATATCTCTAAAATCAGTGAAAACAGATCCTGCTTTTGTATCCATGGCATCTTTTCCAATTTTTGGTTAAAGTTAAAAAAAAATATACAGACACCAAAAGGAGACTTAGGTCAGAACTAAACTTCCTTGCTGCTAATTCTATATGCCTGTTTTAGTCCATCTACAATTCAAAGAAGTTTCAAGAAAGAAAATGGCAAACCCTTCCCTTTTCTTCTTCTTTTTTTTTTTCTTTTTATTTCTGCTAACCCTGAAAGCTAAGCATGTACCATTTATTTTTAAATTAAGTGAAAATTAGCCAGGTGTGTTAGATAAGCTTTCTATACACAGGTCTAAATATTGACAAAGAGAGATGTGTCACTGGAAAATCATCAGTCTAGCAATTATCACGTTAGCATGTTAAGTAGAAAAAGATGTGAAACTTCCAAATGTGTCAATACAGATTATTTCCACCAGCTATCAGCTATATTGTGAACAGTGATGACTTGATGTATACACAAAAGCAGGTCACCTCCTACAAGCAAAGGCTTTCTGTGTGTCAAGCAGAATTGCTAGGGTCATAGGGAAACCATGGATGTTTCATAGTCTGGAACACAGTGTCAGAAATTATTTAGCATGGAACAAACAGCAAGTGGCAGCTGATGTCCATGGGGTGGTGAATCCACTCCAGGTTTTAGTTTGAACTTTAAATGAGCTATCTAAAGTGCTGAACCCTCTCCTCAAAATAGGTTTAGGACCTTGAATAGCTCCTTTCTAGTTCACTCTAACTCTTGACTGCCCCACTGACATAAGAACCACCATCCATTACTGCAAGTAAGAATAAACTAAAGTTTCCTCCTATCTCCCCTGTTTATTAAACCTTCGTTCTGATACATTCTAATGGTTTCTGTGCTGTGTTATCATTGCCCAGGTACCATTCACCACTCTTTTGCCAGAGGTCTACTCCCTTGTGTTGTTTGCTTCCTCCAAAATTTACAATTCTTTAAATAGGTAGAATGTGTGGTTCTCCAGATGTTGTTGGGCTCCAAACCCCAGCAACCCTAACAACATAAGCAGTGCTGAATGATTCTCGACACATGGAGGGCCACAAATTCCCCAACCTTGCCATAAACTGCAACAAAGTAGAGCTCAGAAATGGTATTTTGGGACTACAACTCCCAGAATTCCCCAGCTGGCATGGACTATATTTCCCAGAATCCCTTGGCCCATATAGGGATGCTGGGTATTGTCATCAGAGCTCTGTGACAAACCAGTAATAAAAGAATGAAGCAGTTCATGGCAACCTTCTATCTATAACTTGGGCTGTTAGCTTTTTGCAACATTGCTTCTTGCTAGAACAGACAGGAATATAGGAAGCTGCCTTGCAGGGATCAGACCACTGGTACATGTAGCACAGCATTAGCTATAGAAACAGCTCTCTAGGTTTTCAAAGTTCATTCCCAGCCCTACCTCAAGATGCTGGGGATGGAGCCTAGGACTTTCTTCATGCTATGCATTTACCCTTCCACTGAGCCACACTTTTCTGCTAAGGTTGCCTTATTGTCTTTTTATTCAGTGACTCCTTTCACATTGATGTGACCTGGTCACCGGCCATAGATGCTAGCTAATGTGAAATCAGTGCAGCAGATGGTTTGGGTGGTCAGTTCACACCCACCTGCAGAGTTGGGGAGAGACTGTGAAACTGGTTTGTACCCTGCCATCCATGTGTAGGCGCAAGGAGAAAAGAAAGCAACAGCTTGTTCTGGAAAGAAGCTGATGGAGTTGTTAATTAAGGGTTTCACAGGTCCAGCTATTATGTTGGAATGGATGTTGCTGCCCTCTAGCACTTCCTACCTATATGGTTTCTGAAAACCTTCTCAAAATACAGATTTGTAAACAGAGTAGTACAAAGTCACTATTGCCTTCTTGAAGAAAATTGTGTAAATAAATATCCCAGATATTCCCAATTTCAGATTAGAGGTGCGATGTAAGAGTTTTGTTAGTAACTAACAAAATTTCTCTAACAGGTAGTGTTGTGTTGTTTTGTTTTCTTTCCTAAGAACATGAAAAGAGTCCTGGTGGTTCAGTTCAGAGGCCGATCTAGACAACAACAACAACAACAACAACAACAACAACAACAACAACTTCTTCTTCTTCTTCTTCTTCTTCTTCTTCTTCCTCCTCCTCCTCTTCCTCTTCTTCTTCTTTTTCTCTTCTTCATCGTCTTTCCCTTTTGCCAGCCCTTGGGTTCAAGGCAGCTTACAAAAGTTCAAACAGATACAGCTACAAATATACAAAAATTAAATTATAATTAAAATATCATTATAATTAAAAGCAATTACAAGCATGCCCATTAGAAAAGAAAAACAACAATTACAGGCAATAAGGAGATTAATAAAGGCCTTTCCCCATGAGCTATCAGTCCCCAAAGGCTTAACAAAACAAATGTATTCACACGGATGGAAGGAGTTCTATCTGTGGAGCACTGGTTAGGACTCAAAACAGTAGATGTGTGAAAGTTTTACTTCTTATTCAGTTAACAATGCTGCCATTTATGCTCTCTGGTTACTGGTATGAAAAGATGAAAAGATGTGGTATTACTGTCCAATTCCTTTGTGTTCAAGTCAGCTCCAAGTTATGGTGACCCTATATAGAGTTTTCTTGGCAGGACTTATTCAGAGAATGTTTATTGTTGTGTTTCTCCAAGGCTGAGAGAGAATGTCTTGCCCAAGGTCATTCAGTGGGTTTCCCTGGCTGAATGGGGACTGGAACCCTGGCCTCCAAGAGTCCTAGTACAATATTCAAACCACTATACCATGCTAGCTCTCTTTTCTAAACTTTGTTGTGTGCCTTCAAGTTTTTTCTGACTTATGACAACCCTAAGGCAAATGTATCATGGGGTTTTCTTTGGTAGATTTGTTCAGAGAAGGGTTGCCTTTGCTTTTCTCTAAGGCTTTGAGAGTCTGGCTTGCCCAAGGTCACCCAATGGGTTATCATGCCTGAGTGGGGATTAGAACCCTGGTCTCCAAAGTTGTAGTCCAACGTTCAGACCACTATACCACACTGGCTGAACTAGACAGTTCTAAACTTGCTCGAAAAGGAATGGCTGCTATCCTTTATTTATTTTGCTCATTCTTTTCTGCACCTTTTCCAGTTATATGATCTCTTTTTTCTAGGTGTGACATCCAGAACTGTATCCAGGATTCCAAATGTGATCACGCTCTTAATTTAAAAAAAAAATAAGAACAGTATCATATGATCATTTTATTTCCAATTTCTTTTCTAATTATGCCCAATATGGAATTTCCCTTCTGTAGAGCAGCCATACAAGAACTCCAAAGTCCTTCTTCCAATCTAACATTTTGAAAATGAAGTCCAGTCCTAGACCAGGACATAACTGTGGGAAATTAAACATAACAGCTAGAACCAACCACATTGCATTACTAAGGATATTGATTGGAATAGGACTGTCATAAACCAGGTAAGCTTGCCCGGGCTCTCAACAGAAGAACTGGTCTTTTTAATGCCTATGTTTCAGTTGGTTTTAATAAAAGTAAAATTTATCTTATACTAAAGTTAAAAGTGTAATTAAACTAATCACATTTTTAACTTTTCTGTGAGGTAAATGTTTAGCTACATTTGTTTTAGCTGTTGTAAGTCTCCTTGAGTCCCAGACTGGAGAAAAGGTGGGATAACAACAGTTGTTGTTGTTATTATTCCCCTATATTTTGCACAGGGTGTCCACAGACATGGAGCTGGTCCTTTTTGGAGGTAACATGGAGGTATCATTTAACAGCTAAATGATACCTCTCCATTAAATTTTGACCTGTAACACACAACCTATCTTTAAAAAGTGACATCAATGCTATACGTTTGACAAAGTTGCTCAAAGACAACATAGAAACTTGCTGATGATTTGCACTGACCTGTCAAATCTGAAACTGTTTATTGTTGGGTTGGTTGGCATACCTAAAGTCCCCAATGATTATCCGTTTAAAATAACATACAACACAGAATGTCAGGAAATATCCCAGTATTCTACTTTCAAAGCATATTGGCTTTAAATTCCTCATGTCTTTTTTTTTCTTTAAACAGACTTCTACTCCTGGTATTGAATTTTTCATACCATGGATTGAGAATCAAAATCTGTGGCCAGACAAGGCCCACAGGGGGTCTCCTTGAACAACCTGCAGCACCTTTTCCTCAATACTTTTAGTAATTTTTCAAAGAAGCTTTCACTGGTGCCAGTGGAAGTATTTTAACCCTAATGGCAGCATGTCAGTAGAATTACAAGGGAAGGGACCCATTGAGGAAATGTAGACCCTTGCTTCCCCATAGATTTCAACTTCGCATCCAAATCACTGACCTGGACACCGTAGGTTTGAAATGACTTCCCATTCAGGCTAATAGAAGCTTTTTCAAAAGCCTAATTTCAGGGCCATGGGGAGAGGAGTTGAAACCAGGGAAGAAAAGACTCCGTACCTTCCAACATTTCACAGATGAAAACTGGGACATATGTTGCCAAATATCAGAGTGTGCTCAAGTGGGCAAAAGTTATTAATTGGGAAGAACAGACAAATTGGAGAGGCCTCAGCTGTTTGCTTTTGCTTGAGTCTACAAAGTCGTACAAGATTCTACCCTCATCTTTCTACAAAGTTTGCAGCAACCGAAGTAAGCTGAGGACAAAGGCAGAAAGTGGGGGGAATAAGAAGAAACTGGGATGTTTTAAAAGATGCAGAAAACTGGAATGACAGAGGATTAGTTCAGACCATCCCTGCAAAATTGGAACAATTGAAAGGTATGCGGTTTTTTTGGGATTTGCTTTCCACATGTGCTGTGTCCATTCCCCAGAAGATCATACATACATATATCATTAGGTTGGTCAGCAAATAATGTATGCTCTGAGCACCTTGCATGGTACATTCTACTCTAGCTTACTTAAGCCATCTTCCTAAAGGGAAGTTTGTGCTTTACAAGAGTCATACGAAGACTGCATAATACTGAAATGATGGCTATAACACAAAGTGATTCATAACACATTTATCATTTCCTTGACATTGTGTGTCACCTCTTGGAATTTTGGTTGGCCGCATAAAGCTTCTATTCATGATGGTGGGCAATAGTTGTACTATGTGCTGCTCCGTACACTGCAGACTCTATATGATGGAGCAAATAACATCTTGAGCAGACTCATCATGACAAGGTGTAAATCAAATCTATACGAGGAAACGAGAGGGATCAAACATGGCTATATCTCATATTGATGGCGTGATGTAAGCTCCACATTTTTTAAACAGAACATGAAATCTGTCTAAAAAGAGCTCAGGACACTAACCAACATGCAGAATATGGCCCCAAGTCACCGAGATTTTAGGCAACAGTTTCTCCTGTATTTAAATTTTTAAGAGTAGTTGCCATAGCAACTGCTAGACACAGCATATGGTATGTCTGCTACCTCTGAGATAACAGAGCAATTTCTAAAGAATTTACTTTACAATATGGTGTGAACACTTGTACTTTTTACCATTTTTTCCAGAGTGTTGTATAAGGTACTGTTGTTCCCTGACATACTCCTCAAGCTGAATGCTCATTTTGTGCATTCTTTACATGCAAATCAAACACTTTCTTCTTTTTTTTCCTTTATTTAGTCTTCCTAATTCCCTGTAAATTCAAAGCAAAACAAGAAACATTAAAGGACACAATTTGCTGCAAAGTTTTTCTAAGCACGCTGCAGCATAATACGCTTGCAGAACTCCTATGGGGATAGAATGTGGTCTATATTATCTTGTCCAGTAGTGGACAAGGTATGGGATACACACACTCATAGAGTCTGCAGTTGTTGATTTTCTCCTTTCCCCATGTCCAGTCCATGAGCTGCATCCATAGTACACTATAAAAGCACTGTGATACCACTTTATCATGACTCCGTCTGGGATTTGTAGTTTGGAGAGGTCGTTAGCATTCTCTGTAGACAGCCTCTAGAGCTCTTAGGTGACTGCTGACCGAACGAGAGATCTCAGGATTCCATAGGATGGAACTAAGGCTATTTAGCTGCTGTGAGCTTATAGCATTCTGTGAAAATAAATTCTTCAAGAAGTTCAGTATGTCTTTTTTCCAGAAGAGAGACACTTCCTTCTGCTTATCTTCAATGTACTGCTAATGATCTTCATTATGTGACCTTGTGTTCTGATATTTGGGAAGAATGAATAATTTTGTGGCTTTGTCTCCTTACATAGCATTATCATTTACTTCTATCATGTTCCATGCTCTCCGTCTTCCCTAGGGGAAAAAGCCTCAGCTTGCTCCAAAAGATGATGATTCATACAATGATCAGTTGCTCTTTTTTGTACTTACAACACTTCTACCAATCAGAATCCAACACAATATTCTAAATATGAAAACCGCATTAAGGCCATTTCCTCACTAGACTGTTATAGTGCTATTATTCCACTTTCAACATCCTATGGAATCCCAGGATTTGCAGTTTAGGCAGGGGCCTCTGATGTATTTTTTTCATGTGTTTCCTAATCCCTATTAATATTTCCAATGCTAATAGTATATAGCATTGGTTCACACCAGAACCTGTTTCTTGATTTATAGTTAATTCTTCAGCAGCATCTTCTCATCTTATGAAAAGATGCTTAATGTTCAGATATAACGACAGCCACATATTATTGTCACATTTTATACAAGTATCTTCAGCTTGCTGCTCAAGGCAGAATAATATATTTTCAAGAAGAAAGAAGGCAATACCAGCTTGAGTTCCTTTTTCTGGACAATAGGACGCACTACAATTTCTATATCCCTTACATTCTTATGTCTTACATTGTCTGGAAGCACGTTAAGTTTGCACTAGAGAGCTGGTATGCTCCAGATGTATTTAGACTACACACCCCAATACCCACAGTCAGCATGGCTGTATGACATGAGGTATGTAGTCCAGAATCTCTGGAAACTAGCATCCTACAAGTGAATGTTGCATTAAACTTTCCAGGATAAGATAAGAGGGAACTCAAAACAGGTCCCTTATTTTTATCTATGTTTCTTACAGTATGTGATACCACATATGGTCAACACAACCTTACCTATTTAGGCCTGTGTGCTATTTCATGAAAACTTTTTTTTAGTTTTGAACTTGGCACACAATCTGCAGCCAAAAGTTCACAAATGATTCTATTAGAAAAATAAAGGTCTACAAACTTGATCACTGTTAGTTATCTTAAAATATGCACTGATCCTATCATGTTTGCACTCAGTGTTAATCCACTCTCCTAAGACAATTCAAGGAAGTATAAGGTTGATAAAGTTCAGCCAGAATTTTTTTTATAACTGAGAAAAGAAAATAGATAATCTGAGAGAATCAAGAGTGTAATGACTTCCAACCATGACACATCTAAAAAATGAAAGTCTTTTCCCAACACTTCCATTTTCCCAATATGCTTTTAGCACCTACATACATTGCTTGTACAACTCTAAAAAGAAATACTGAGTATTAGAATAAATGCAAATACAGTTTCATTTACTAACAGAAAGGGTGAAACAAGCTAAGAAGGCAGTCATCAAAAGTGAAAGTATGTCTCTGTGCTTTCTTCACCAATAATTGTTCTGATATTGTGAGTCACCACACCTAACAAACGAAGATTTTTTTCACTCTTGACACATGAACTCCTAACTTCTCCAATCCTTTTTTTAAAAAAATACAAATACCTTTCTAGTGTCAAATAATAATTTGTTTAAAGTGTGGAGTTAAAAGAGTCATGACAATAAAAATAAATATATCTGCTATAGTATAGAAGTATAAGATCATAGATCTGTAGCTCTTCCAATATGAAAACTTAATAAATATTCTAGATATTCCAGGTGCATGCTGGTGACTCACAAGGACATAATCAGTGGAAATAAGAATACATCTATATATATATCATCAATTACTTGATGTAATTATTGGCTTTTTTCAAATAATGGACTCACAAAAATCTTTTTGAATTGTTTTAACTGAACAAACACAATACAGTTCAAGTGAACAAACTAGGGTGTCAATGTTCAGAAAAACTGACACAATCACTGGGTTTGGTGCAAAACTCCTTTGGGTCAAGATATCTGTTATCACAAACAGGTGTGTATTGTGTGGGTTTCCCGTCTGCACTGAGTACAAATGTACACCCACTCTTCCCAATTTGTGTCTGTAATGCACAGACCATGGGGGAAAAGAAATGAGTCTCTAAGTTTGTGTCTGTCCTTCAGAGACTAGTAGTCTCCCCATCCCCCCCCCCCAAAAAAAAAGATTTCTCATCATTGCAGACCATCTGGAATTTATATTTGTTGACCTCTGACTATGAGGGTAGCCTATTAGAGATAAGGACTCTACATATATATATTATTATCAAAGTTACTGTTGAAGACAGAGTCTACATTCAGAGAAATTACACTTTTACTGCCTATCACGGAAGGATGTGTGTTGTGTGGGGAGAGGGTACAAAAGTAAAAGAAAGTAGGCTGAGTAAAGATGAGTAAAGCTTGCTTGGGCTAGCCTGGGGCACAGACAAACCAGGCCTGCTTTCTTTTCTCCCTCCTGGGAGTAGCAATGACCCTTTTAATCTTATTATCACACCCTGGCTTCCTCCCCACACTTAATCGCAACCCTGCTTTCCCTAAAACCCACAAGCTTTGTGGATAAAGGGCAAAGCTTATTAATGGTTACTCCAAAAAGGAATGGATAACCTCTGGTAGCATGTTATTAAAAACAAAACTGGAAAAAATACTCTGTTGAGGCTGTACTTACAGAAAAATAGAATGAAATCTTTATTAGGATAACAAACTAGGAAAAGAGTATTGAGCATTCAAGAATATTCAACCCAAAATCCCAATTTCTTAAAGATATTTAACTACTTCCTTCAAAACACCACAGTATTCACCAACAGAGCTTTCAAACATACTCCTTTGGTTCTCCTAGCACAAAGGTCTGTTTCCCCATTCAGGGTTCCACTCTCTGACCCTTTCAGAAGTGGCTTGGTTACTTCTCTGCCCCCAGTCTAGACCACTGAGAAGCTAACCCCCTCCCAGAAAACCCTCTTTGGTTAACTGGACATTGTGACTTAAAGTTCTGTCTATGAATCTCACTGAAGGAAGCCAGATTTTCACCCACAGCTCCTCCCTCTGGCTAAGGCTGAGTTCTTCTCAGTCAGAGGACCAATCTGATTACATCACCCTTTGTTATTAGGGCTGCTCTGCCAGCCACATCTGTTGCTATATCAGATCTCAGAAATAAGAAGTTAAAATACTACATCAGTGTAGGAATCATGCAGCTCTCTGTATGTTCTGGGCAGTGCTCAACATAGCCAATGGTGAGGAATGCTGGAAGTTGCAGTCTAGTAACATGGGGCACCACATAATTCTTATCCCTGTCCCATATATGTGATCTGTATTGGCTATTTTTGGTGTGGCCACGTTGAAAAATCTACATGGCCTTGAAAACTATCTTACTTAATTGAGCCAAAAGCTTTTACCCTTTCTAGGTAAACATATACCTACTGCAATTTTAACAGAATCATACCACAGTGTTCCATTCTGTTTAAGGCACTGTACCTGCAGACTGGAGACATATGAGGCTGTTCTATATTATTTCTTCTCTGTAATGGAGATTGTACAGTACATGTTTGTCTATCATCCATTAAAGGCTTTGAATATTAGTCCAGCATGCACATGTATGTATGTTTATGATAATTTATGATCAAGCAACATCACCCCAAATTCTACTACTTTTGCTCCATAGAACTGCCTTTTTGTAGACCTAATATATCTTGTCACTCAAGACCAAACCAACACAATTCCACAGAAATGTACTGGCACCCATGTCATTGCCTGGCATTTGGAATCTATTCCATGACTGTTAAACTCTTTAATGTAGCATGTTTATTTGTATGGATGTGTCTTATGTGTACATTTGATGCAATTTCGCAATGTTTTTCATGGCTGGTATCAGTAGTGTAGTAGTCAATTTTGAAGTGGAGGCCCTCATCATGACAGTTCCTCTAGAGACATCCTGAAAGAGAGTCCAAAAATATAGGCAGCTGTGCTGATCTATACATAGCAACCATTTCTGACAGTTTGTGACAGCCAGGATGGTGTACAGTCTTGAGTGCTGGACTAGGATTCTTGGACACCAGAGTTTGAATATCCATTCAGCTACTGAAACCCACTCTATTCACATACTCTCAGTCTAAGAGGAAGGCAATGGCAAACCTCTTCTGAATAAATCTTACCAAGAAAACTCTATGATAGGGTCTCTGTAAGCCACAGTTGACTGGAAGGCACATAAACAATGACAAGCAGTTTGCATCTCCTACAAGAACTGCCCTTTTGTAGACCTAATATATCTTGTCACTCAAGACCAAACCAACACAAAATACTTTGGATTGCAGCAGGGATAGATAATCCCTGCTAATCAAAAAGTCCTGGAGCTTCAACAATGTGAGCTCTGGTTCCACTACACCATTTGCTTAAACAAATAAATCTTAAACATCAAAACTGGCATATGGCAGACCACTCACACATTTGAACTGGATAGCTCTACTTGATTTCATCAGAGTACTAAGGGGCTCACATACATCCCATGATGTATGTGTAGGAAGCATTGTGTATATTATTCTGAATGAAAACAAGAGATCTGTTTTAGCACATGGAAATCTGCTACTACTGAATGCAGCACATGTGCTAAAGTAAGCTCATTAGTAATCTTTGTGCCTGTCTATCATAGGCATAAATATTTCCCCTTTCATCTATATCAGAGGTGGGAATTGATGTTGTAGGATAGAAACTCTCAGCATTCCTCACCATTAGCTATGCTGGAAGTTGTAGTCCATCAACATCTGGAGGACTGCCCTGATATATGTGTTTCCCTACATCTATTTGTGAAATAGTCCTAATATGAAATATGAAGCATGCAGGAACAGACAAATCATGCTTCAGAGATGCCAGGTGACTTCCTCATTGAAACAAGATTTGAAAGCAAGGAAATGGGGTGTAGAAGTGACCTCAGGCATTTTCTCTTTCACCTTCTGAATAGACTGTGGAGGCATTATGTCCTTATCAGAATCTTAAGGGGACAGTAACCCTTTTCTTTTTGAAATAAAATAACATTTGTACTTTTTCTCGATACTCTGATTATACAATGAAAACACAGTTTATTTATAGGAAACTTGTTTCCATCTTTCTTGACTTAGTAGTCTACAAGCTTTGCTACTTATAAAACCAAAGTCCTATGCATACTTTATCTAGGAATAAAATGCATACAGAGAGAGACAGTGAGAGAGAGTGTATTAGAGTTAGAGTAAATGTGTATAAGACTGTGCTAGAAGAGAACTAATAGATATTTCTTCTAAAACATTATGTGTTTTCAGTGAATTGGGTAGAACAGAATATTAATAACACCACTCACTTGTATATGCATGAATTAATCTCATTTCTATCCTGTTCCATATTTTAAAATCTTTTCTTCCCCAACCTGTAATATGTCACTACTTCTCGAGCAGGTTAGTCCCAGGAGGTCCCATAACTGCAATTACTGCATTTAAATATTCCACATATCTGTCAAGTTTCAAAAGTATTCTGTGGTGTCAGTTTAAATATAAATATCTATAATTCTACTTAATCACCATCACTTTTCGTCAGTTTTGAAAACTCACTTGATGTCTATTTTGTGCTTGTGGCTGCATGCTGCTCAGGTTGCAGCTCTTGCCATTGATTTATTGGTTAAGAGGTTACCCAAAGCCATTCTGCTACACAACAGTGTTCCTGTACAGACAGTCCAGAGCTTTTCACAGAAGTAAAACTTGTCAATATCGTTTTTCCCCCTTAATTGTTCAAAGAAATTGCTCTGCTTTTCATAAGGAACGGTAAGTGAGGCTGGAGTTGTTATACAAATATCGGGCTCTATCGGGGCTCTACTTACAAAAACACAAGCTTTTCATTCAAGTTGCCTTCTGCTTCTAAAGAACCCCCATATATTTAAACAGCAACGCCAAAGTTGTCAATACTTCTCAGCTGCCTTTGCCTTTTGAAGCCAGTGCTGATTCTATATAGTTTCTAATGACATCTTGTAAGTGGCCTGAATGACTGTACAATGGGAAACAAGCATTTGAGTGTTTGGGGAAAGCTCTGGTTCCTTAATTTTGACCAGAGATGTGTCACAAGGGCACCGTGTTTACCTTTAAACTTAGATATGTTCATATGTCGACATTTATTTATCCTGCTCCAATAGCCCTTGCAGTGCAGATAAAAGTGCAATTATTTTTACAACAATGAAAGATTCAGGGTGCCAGAACTAATATCCTTGTGCCCAGCAACCATAACTAGTACCAATGAAAAGCACTTCAGAGCTTTTAATCTCCATGACAACCTACATCACATTCTTCAATAAAAAAATACCACTTTACACAAACATACTCTTTATGCACACCTACTATATATTCATAAATAGTACTTCCATTGCACACTGAACAACCTGTTCTTTAGCACCCTTGACTTCTTTTTCTTGCAAAATTAATCAATCAGCTGCACAGTTCAAATGGAACTTAATTTTATGCTCTTATGTCTAAGGTTCACTGCGGAATAAATCAAAGAAACAGATAGTGAAATTGGAAAGGCTTTATGGTTTGTAGGAGATTTATACGCACAAGACCAGAGCCATTTGTATAACAACCAACCACAATGTATTCTTTATTTGTTAAATGTATATTCTCACCTTTTGGCCCACAAACAGCACTAATGGCAGCAAACAATGGTAAGCTAAAAAAATCAAATGGTAAACTTAAAAAAAAAACCAAATCCAATTAAAATAGAGAAACATATTGGGGGCACAATCTAGTGGGATACACATCGCCATCGTTGTTATTCCAGATTTCCCCCCCAAAATGTAAAGTTGGCTTACAAATTAAAACAACAACATTATTGTCATGATGATGATGATGATGATGATGATTGTGGTTGTGGTCCTTCCAGTTATTTCTGGCTTATGGCAACCCTAAGGCAAACAGATCATGGGGTTTCCTGGGAGAAGAGAGTATGTGACGCACCAAGGTCTCCCAGTGAGGAGGGTGAGCAGGGAATTGAATCCTGGTCTCCAGGGTTGTAGTCCAGTGCTCAAACCACTAAACTACAGTGGTGGTTGTTGTTATTATTACTATTATTATTATTACTACTACTACTACTACTACTATCATCATCTTCCTTTTCCCCAGTTCAGAATTCAAGGAAGCGTGCAACAATTAAAACAAAGACAGTTAAAAATCTACAACATACAAACGTTAGAAAGGTAAACTATCAAAAAAATTAAAACCTGTTAAAAACATAAACCATTATGAGGAAATCATCAAATAGAAAATCCAATACATAATGCAAGGCCCTCTTCCCTTGAACAATCAGTCTTCCAAAGCCTGCAGAAGCAAAATAAGTATTTACTTGTCTGAAAAGATAGCAAGAAGGATGACAGTCTCAACCTCTCTGGGAAGGGAGTTCCAGAGCCTGGGAAGAGAAGGCTCTGTCCCATGTTCCCATGAGATGTACCTGTGAGGGACAAAAAGAAGAGTCTCCTCAGAAGAGCTCAAAATACAGGCAGATTCATGTCAAAAAATAAGGTTCTTCATATATTCTGGACTTAAGTCATATACATATTCATTGATTTATCATTCAGCAGTTCATTTAATGGATCTTCTCTAGTTGGAACTAGCAACAGAATTTAGGCATTGTGTATTTTGCAAGGTGTAGGGAAATTAATCCTGAGATTTGGAACCAGTTAAGGAATTAGAGAGAGGCAGTGCAGTGTATGGTTTGAGTAATGAGATAGGATTCTGGAAGATTGGGGTTCAAATCCCTGCTCAATCCACCGGGTGAAACCTACTGGACAAGTCACACGCTTTCAGAGGAAAGCCACAGTAAACCTTCTCTGAATAAATTTTGCAAAAAAATCCTATATAGGGTCACCATAACTCAGCATGGACTTGGAGGCACATAATGACAACAAGGAATGGGACCGTAATATCACATCTTCTCATACCAGTAACCAGAGGGTATAAATGGCAGCAAAACTGAATATCCAGCAAAGCTTGCACCCATCCATTGGTATGATTCCTAAACAATGCCCCACAAACAGAATTCCTTCCATTCACAGAAGGGATTCATATAGAGGCTTCCACTGAAGCAACAGAAGAAAGAAGCTAATTCCCTTGATTTTCCCCTCTGCAGCACCTTCCAGACACAGAAACAGGGACAGATTTTCACAGGTATAAGGGGCTGCAGAGGATGGGAGGGAGGGCAAAAATCTGAGGAAAAAAATCCCCTTTCCCCAACATCTTGTGAGAGGAATTCTGCTGACAGGACATTTCTACTGACAGAGCTTTGGTTAGCATCCAAGCAATTCAATTTAATTGTCAAATTAAGAATAATGAATTTCAATCTTGTTTCCTTCACTATCTGCTAAAAAGATCCTCTCTAACTACAAATTCTACTTCTGTTCCACCTTCACTTTTTTTTTAAAAAAATAAATCTTTCCCTGCTTGCTGTTCTAGCCTAGATTTGTTAATTTAGAGCAGGGATTATACTGATTCATTTTCCTGGGTTCCATGAGCTGGATTAAAAAGATCTGGTTCATGAAGAAATGTGGGTTAACTTGCCCAAGGAGGCCGAACAATACAAACGATAATCTTCTCCTGCTGCCTGGATATATTCCTTTCTGCCCAGATGTCTTGCATCTTAAAATGACAACTCACTGACAACCTGATACAGTGATTCCTTCTTCTGCTACACACCAGTTAATTAAAAGATACAGTACACTTCTCTTTTTGTTTGCATGTGTTCACTATTATCTCTTTTGCTTCAGTTTTCCCCAGTGTCCTTCTCTGCTCACAGCAATCCTAGGAGGACTTCCTCTGAGTTCCATCTCTTCTGTGAATCTTCAGCCCCTTTTTATTTTTGCTTTGATCACTTCTTCATACCAGCTATTGTGGTGAAGCTCCTCCCACCCTTCACTCACCTCTGGTGCCCATTTTGTAGAGAGCTACTGTGGAGACCACACCAGACAGGCAAGGCCTGGCTTTGCTTTTTCTTCCCTCAGACTGGGATGGCAGCTTCCCCGCTCCAAGTCTGTCAAGGCATCTTGCCGCTCCACATACAACTCTGGCTCTTCCCCAGAACACCACCCCTGTGTAACCAGGGTAAAGACTTTCAGTCATCAATTAAGTCTCCATTAATGATGTACAGTAGCATGATGCTGGATGTTATAACCACTGAGAATCATTCAGTTGAGACCAACTGTATAAGAAGATATAATATTATCTTTATTAAAACAACAAACAGAATAAAGTATTGACTTTATAAATGAGTCCGAGTTTAACCAGATCTTTAGAATACTTTTAAAAAGTTTCTTGTCTCTTTAAAACATCGTAAATGCACAGGTCTCACATATACACCCACAAACACACACACAGCCCTCTGGCTTCCCTCTTTGCCAAAGGCTATGTTCCCAAATCTAGGCCACTGTCTCTGGCCAGATTTAATACGGGGGTTTTCTCTTTTGCCCCTTCTCTAGGCTTTCCCTGATAAAACACCCCTCCCATTCACAGTCATGTAAGAACGTGGGGGTGGGGGGCAATTCGCCCCGGGTGGCAATGCCCCCGCGCACAGTGGCCCCACCCCTCACACTGTAGCCCCACCCCCTCCTGCCCCCCCTCCACACACTCCAAGCTCTGCCACTGCCCATTCTACTATCAATTGAATGAGAACTCCTCTGGCTGAAGAATTCACCCATTGCCTTGAACCTCACAGTTTGACACTTCTGGAAAACTCTCTCTCCCAAGTGTGCCTGCTAGCAGTTGCGATGGGAGCAGTTCACTCAGGGCGGCAGTGTTTTTGAGGTAGCTGGGCTCGTGGCCCCACCCCTGCGCATCATGGCCCCGCCCCCACATGCCACAGCCCCGCCCCCACACGCTGCAGCCCTGTCCCCTCCCACCCCCTCTACACACTCCAAGTTCTGCCACTGCCTGCTATCTATCTGTCTGTCTGTCTGTCTCTTCACATACACACACATTCACATTCAGGCCTTCACCCCTCCTTCCCAGTAAAAGGGCTGGGCCTTCCTCTTGAGTGGCCATTGTTAATGCCTAGCAACCTTTCACTGTGCAACTTTTCTACCACTCAGGACATCACTCCCCCTATATTCCATCACAGGTACCTTCTTCCTTATTTGGGGAGGGAAGGGATACGCTTTTTTCCAAAGCACCTGTGCCAGATCAAAGTGCATCCACCACTCCTCTCGTATTTCATTTCAGCTTTCATCTCTAGCTGTTCCAGTACCAGGAAATGGCATATGAAAGTTACTTTTCAAACATAATTCATCCCTGTTACTCATTACACTGTTTGAAAAGCAGTCCATTACCTCATGCATCACACTGCTCATTATTTATCTATTATTTCACATTACTTTTTTAAAGATTAAATCTCCTAGGACTGATAAAAGAATGGCATAAGAAAAAAAATCTTGTCAAAATGCCTGTAAAAATATAGTTTAAAAGTAACAAGAAACTATTACTTACTGCAAATCTGACTTTGTTGCATCCTTCCTCCCTCAGCTGAGAACAGTTGGGACTCACTGGTTCCAAGATGTGTCCAACACAAATGGTTCTTCATACTCCACTGAAATGTGCTTCCTTCTCTTCATCCTTCTGGAGATCTAGGATCTGATTATAGCTTGGCTCAAGGATGACAAAATAGGTAATTTAAGATTTGTTCAATGTGGAAACCAATTGTATAGGCAGGTAGAAATGCAAGCTTATCTTATGAAGAGGGTAAATCCTGTATTGTAAAACCAGAAAAACCAGGATAGCACAGGAGTTTGCATACAGTCCAATTACAAAAGGATTTTAACTCTTTAGTGATGTATACTCTTTCAGATCAAAAGCCCAGACCTGGGGTATCAAACCAGAATGAGAAATAGGAAACATAACAGTATGGGTCTGAGACTGCTGCACCATCTCATTACATGCAACCGATTGAATGCAGAACTGCTGCCTGTGCTTTGAGAAACATCATGATTCATAGGCCAGCATAGAAATCCTTGATCATGCAAAAGGGAATTTCAGAAACGCACCATTTGTTAATGAAGCAGTAATACGCATGTGGTAAAAAAGGCTAGGAAGACTAGGAGGATATTCTCAACTTGGAAAGCTGTCTGGGCACAACATTACGCACTCTCTTTCTCACTCTGTTTTGTTAGGACCTGCGTTTGGCTACCAGTAATAGTATGGTTTGGATGGGCACCATATATAATTGGCACCATGTTTAATTGGCAATACATTTTAATTGGCTCTGATATCAAATCAAACCTGAAGGTGACCTCGAGGTCAAGCTGGAAAAAGGAAGGACTCTGACTGTAAATGTGAGGTCACAGGCAGGTCAACCTAAAACACTCTCTAGGTATAAACATATTATTTATCAGGTAAATCATAGCTGTTCCAGAGAATAACAGTCTTAAGCAGAAGGCAGAATCTCTTCTGTGAATACAATGGTCAGAAGGGAGGTGTTTCCCACCAGAGCACCAATTGCTTCAATCTTGTTCCTGTACATTTGGATGTTTTCCCCATTGTCCTGTCCTATCCACAATACAGAGCTATTACAACAGTCATTATTTCTTTGTCATCTAAGCATTGAAACTATTAGCACCATCTGGACCCCATTGTCTGTGCTGCAACCCCCATTGTTCCACACCTAGAACTGCACATATCTTCCACTGCCACAGGCTATTTTTTGGGTACAAATACCCCTGATTTCAGGATGCCCAGTACAGTCTCTCAAAGGTCTACCCGTCACTCTGTCCATCTGGCTCCTGAATGAGAATTGTCCTTAGGTCCTACCTAAACCAAGTCACCTGTCAGCTTCTTCACTACTCTTCCCAACTGGTAATTATAACCCCAAACCCTAAGCCTCTCTATTCATATTTTTTCTCCCTTTATCCTTCTGTTAGGTCTTGTGTGAATGTTTGACTGTTTGTATCTTGTGTGCATGCATGAGTCAATTCCCTTCAATAAAACACATTTTTAGTTTACTTTTGAATCTCTGGCTGGTTCTTTTCCTGCGTGAGCTCATAAACATTGATAGAAAGGTCTCGCTAAGTTGCCCCCTTCTTGTTAGCCTCCTGATTTTGAGCTAATTAATTCCTCACTTTTGCAAGGAGAAGTCTTAGGTAAAGGAGATGTTCCTAGAACACAGTGAAATAAGAGATTATTCCTTCTCATTTACTTAGCGATATGGTATAAGGAATATCTACTGTATCCTATTTGCTTCTGGCCAGAAGGTGAATGCAAAGCAGAGTGGAGGGTGAGCCACACGAAGAAAAAAGAAAGCTAACAAAGTAAATACACAGACCCTCCTCTCCTCTCCCCAAATAATCTTTGCATGTTGCAACAACAATTAAATAATAATCTTTGTACGTTGCAACAACAAATAAGCTTCGAAGATTGTGACAGGCTCCTGCTTTAGTATGTGAGCTGGACATTTGCACACAGCTTTCTTCTTGCCTGGAACAGAGTCCACCAATGCTGGAAAGCTTGCACCATTGTCTCCCATCCAAATATGACCCACAAGAACCAGAAACTCAGGGCCAGGCCCTGCAATCTGGAAATCCTTGTGCTGTGAGTTTTGGAAACAAATATCACGATGACTGGGAGCTCCCACTCATTGCGAAAAGTGCAGGAGTACAAAAGCTTGCAAAATACAGGTATCTAGGGTTTGTGAGATCTGAAGCAGTGACATTTGGAAAGAGATTCATCCCACATAGTGTAGACTCAGGCCCTTTCCACTCCATCCTCCCAACCCACCATAGGGACGGGAGAAAGATGGGACCATGACAATGCTTATGTATGACATCGTTGTGGTCCCATCCTTCTACCCAGAAAAGGGATCAAGCCCAAAACATCTCTCTTCCTCTCTCTCTCATTCTCAGCTTCTTTCTCTCTCTGTCTCTCACCCCCCTACAGTCATGGCCTACTCGGGCTCCTTCATGTCAGAGGTGAGTGGTGGTAGTACAAATGCAAAGAATTAGGTCACCTGACTGGACATTCTTGGTAAACTGAAGAGTCTTAGCAAGTGGGCTTAGCTAGAAGACATTTGGGGCAAGGGCAAGCAGACATGTCTCCAGCTGGGGCAAGTGAGAACCAATACTCCAAAGAGGCAACTTGAAATACAAGAACAGCTTCCTCTGGAAAGACTTAAAAGGGAGAGACAATATTCCTCCCAATCTAACCTGGTGGAAAGTGTCCTTGTCTCTTGTGAACCACCTTCTACTGGCCATTCAATGTAAAAAATGGAAAGAGGGCCATATTGATTTATTTTCTCCACTTTTTCTTGACCTGGAGGAAAAGTTTCTAGTTCAGGAAAACATGCCAGTGAGCCTGTCCAAGGAGGCTGAGCAACTTACGCAGACCAAGATCAAGTGCAACTGGGATGTTTAGTTAATCTGGGTAAATGATTTATCAGAAGATTATACAAATGCAAAACTGTTCTGGTAAAGGATATATAAAGATCTAAACAATTTTTAGGCTGTTTACCTAAAGGACCACCTTGCCCAATACAGGCCTGCAAGGGCACTAAATTCCTCTGAGTTCTTATATTTGTGACACCACATCCAGTTGACCATTTAGTCTTTATAATTTGAATTATGTTTTTCTTTTTCTTTATCTGTCATTAGATCAAAATATATTATGGTTAAGAACTTTATAATACTCTCAGACTGTTGATAACACGTCAAACCAAGTTATCTCCTGATTTACAAGATATTTCCCCATTAGATAATAATAAATTAAATACTTTATCCGGACATATTCAAACCAGTAGTTCTGCTTTACTTGATTTTATTCACATGTCCACATATGACAACCTATCACCATTAATGAAGAGATCTATTACATAACCCATTTCCTCCCACAGTGCCTATTTTGAATTATTGGGCCCATTTTCACTAAACAATTATAGTGCTATGTTCTATTTCAAGTGCCATAGTGACATCCTGAAGAACTCTGAGGGTTGTAGTTGATGCACTGAAACTCTCTGACTGAATTCTAAATACCTCTACCTAAACTACAAAGCCCAGGATTCCACAGGACAGAACCATGGCAATAAAGTAGAATCATAGCACTCTAACTATGTTGTGTGAAAGGGACCACAGCTCCAACCTCCGCTATTTAGTTAATACGAACTTCATTTTTATTTCATTACTAGCGTATTTACCCAGCGTTGCCCAGGGTTTTTATTTTCCTCTTAAGAACTCACCAAACTGTCTTCTCAGTTTGCTGTAACTTTTCTCCATATTTCCCAACGCAATCTGTATTCAGAGTTATTTACATACACAGTTTGGGTTCCTGAGGGAGTACGCTCTCCTCCTCCTTGCTGCTAGGCCTCATCTCCATAGGAACAGGCCTATTCCAGTACCTGTAACTTATCCCCAATCTGTATTCAGAGTTGTAAACATACACAGGTTGGGTTCCTGAGGGAATGCACTGTTTTCCTCCTTGCTGCTAGGCCTTGTCTCCATAGTAACAGGCCTATTCCAGTACCTGTAACTTTTCCACATATTCCCCAATCCAATCTTTATTCAGAGTTATTTACATACACAGTTTGGGTTCCTGAGGGAGCACACTCTCCTCCTCCTTGCTGCTAGGTCTCATCTCCATAGCTACAGGCCTATTCCTGTACCTGTAACTTATTCCCATATTCCCCAATCCGATCTGTATTCACAGTTGTTAACATACAGAGGCTGGGTTCCTATGGGAATACACTGTCCTCCTCCTTGCTGCTAGGCATTGTTTCCATAGCAAGCGGCCTATTCTAGTACCTGTAACTTTTCCCCATAGTCCCCAATCCTATCTGTGTTCTCTGGCAACGTTGACGTACTGGATTTTGATTTTTTTGCTTTCTGTTGAATTTGTGCAAAGACTTTACGTTTTTCTGGAAGCATTTTTTGTTTTTAATTTCAACTTTAAGATTCCTCACATACAGAATCCATAAAAGCTACTGTGTGAGGCAAGAAGACCCTGTAACTATGTTGTGTATGTCACTTTAATTTTTCTCACTCATGCTTCCCAAAAGTTTTCTGGTATCCTTATTGACGGTAGGCCTCATCTCCATAGCAACCGGCCTGAGGCCCAAGAGCTCTCTGGCTGAGAATTCTAAAGGCCCCTCCCTAAACTGCCAACCCCAGGATTCCATGGAATCTTCACAGCCAGCCAATTATATGTGGTCTTCTCACCTCACACAGCCAATCATATGCCGATGCGGACAAACAGACAAACGCACAGACAAACATTCGTATGTACTTGGAAACATGAGTTTGTTATCGCCCTCTGGTGCATGGGTGATGCCGGTTTTACTCGTATAAATGCTAGTGCTCATCAGACGGAATAGGTGAAATGGATGCTCCATTTTATGCCACTGCTCAGCTTTAGTTATGCATGTGATTATATTTACATGCAAGGAGTTTTGTCAGAAAGGCATGAGCATTTATGAATTCATCCATGGAAAGCATGTTGGTGTGGGTTCACTAGGTTGCACACCCAAATGTATTTCTGATTACACCTCACAGTTTATAATCTACCAGAGGATACATCCATTGCAGTTTGTTTCCTGTATACATCATCTTTGGATTGGGGCAGCTGAACTGCCTTGTTATGTCTGATTATTTAATTTGAAATGGGAAAAAAATCAATTTAATGAAAAGATATAGTCAACACACTGCACTGAGTTTACTGCATAACATTAAATTGTTGTTACGTATTTTCAAGTCAAGTCCAGCCTATAGCAACCATGTCATAAGGTTTTTGTGGCAATTTTTGTTCAGATGAACTTGGCCTTTGCCTTTCGTACTTAGACTAAAGCCATTTCCGCACTAGACTGTTATAGCGCTATTATTCCACTTTCAATATCCTATGAAATCCTGGGGTTTGCAGTTTAGGGAGGGGCCAGCTGGCCCCTCCCTAAACTGCAAACAGCAGGGTTCCATAGGATGTTGAAAGTGAAATAATAGCGCTATAACAGTCTAGCGCAGAAATGGCCTGAGGGGGTATGGTTTCCCCCAGGTCATCCAGTGAGTTGCCATGGATGATCAGGGATGCAAACCTTGGTCGCTAGAGTCCTAGTCCAACCGTGCTGTTTCATAACATTAAGTACAGTCCTCCAGTTTTAAAGACACAGATAGATCAAACTGTGTAAGAAGGAATAAATAATGGCATAAATAGCATGGTTTTAAAAACATTTGAGCATACTGGGGCTAAGAGACAGAATATCAATACCGATATTACTTTTAACATTTTGCAATAGAGTTAGCATGGTAAAAGATTCTCTAGATGTCACTGGAACATGGGATCTGATGTCTGGAACTGATAGGTTCTGGAGTCCAAAAAAAAAGAGGCACCATATTCATAGAATCATAGAATCATAGAAATGTAGAGTTGGAAGAGACCACACGGGCCATCCAGCCCAACCCCCTGCCATGCAGGAACGCCCTCAAAGCACTCCCGACAGATGGCCATCCAGCCTCTGCTTAAAAACCTCCAAAGAAGGAGACTCCACCACACTATGAGGCAGCATATTCCACTTCTGGACAGCCCTGACTGTCAGGAAGTTCTTCAGGTGGAATCTCCTTTCCTGCAGCTTTAATCCATTGCTCCTTGTCCTGGTCTCTGGAGCAGCAGAAAACAAGCCCTCTTCTTCCTCTACATGGCATCCCTTCAAATATTTAAACATGGCTATCATGTCCCCTCTTAACCTTCTCTTCTGCAGACTAAACATACCCAGCTCTCTAAGTCTATCCTAATAGGGCATGGCTTACAGGCCCCTCATCATTTTGGTTGCCCTCCGCTGGACCTGCTCCAGCCTGACCATGTCCTTCTTGAATTGGGGTGCCCAGAACTGGACACAGTACTCAAGATGAGGTCTAACCAAAGCAGAGTGGAGTGGTACCAGTACCTCCCTCGATCTGGACACCATGCTCCTATTGATGCAGCCGAGAATTGCATTGGCTTTCTTGGCTGCTGCATCACACTGCTGACTCATGTTCAGCTTGTGGTCTATTAAGACTCCTAGATCCCTTTCACATGTACTGCTATCCAGCCACGTGTCCCCCATCCTATATTTCTGTATTCCATTTTTTCTACCTAAGTGTAGGACCTTACACTTCTCTCTGTTGAATTTCATTTTGTTAGCTTTGGCCCAACTCTCCAATCTATCCAGGTCATTTTGAATTTTGATCCTGTCCTCTGGCATATTAGCAACCCCTCCCAATTTGGTGTCATCTGCAAATTTGATGAGCATGCCCTCTATTCCTTCATCTAAGTCGTTGATGAAGATACTGAACAGCACTGGGCCCAGGACAGAACCCTGTGGCACCCCGCTAGTCACTTCTCTCCAGGATGAAAAGCAGCCATTCGTGATCACCCTTTGGGTTCGGTCGGTCAACCAATTACAAATCCAACTAACAGTAGCCCTGTCCAGCCCGTAATTAAAAGTACAAGGCGTTCAAGAACGCATTTAGCAACTTTGTGTGGAATGCTAACAAGGCCTTGTAACCTGTCATTCTTTGCAGGCACTAAATGGTAAAAACCATGTGACGTTATTACAAACCCATTTTTTAAAAAAATTACAACACAGCAAAATTACCACTGAGTGTAAACATGGCAAATAATCATGTCAAGGATCATTATCCAAAATAACAACTTGGTATGCTTAATATATACACCAGACCTGAAGATAAATTTCATTTAGTGGCATTGTCTTTATGGGAACTGGGACCTTTGCTTGAAAAGTCTGTTTTAAAGGCATTTAATACTTAACTATGGTTTGCATTGTGGACGTGGCCCCTGAGTCAAAGACCCAGTTTTCAGAAACTCACTGCTGACATTTACAGGGCCTTCAATTAACTAATCAAATCATTTCTTACCTCCTTTTTCCTCTCTTATTATATTGCCATGAAAAAAATTATATACTTTACCACTTCAGAACTGGTCTTGTTCTTTTTTCAGCTTACTGCCTATAGAGAACAAAAACTTTTAGGTATGGGGTGAAGGTAATACTTGAAACTATAGTTTCTAGTTATATATAATTACCTTCAGTGGAGCAAAATCATAATGAGAATAGCTTTATTGTCATATTTTTCACTAGTGGGTGTGAAGAATGATTTAACTTACAGGTAATGATTATGTAATTGTATTGATATAGGGCACGCAGCCTACTCTCCCTTATGAATCATGTAGACTGACAAGAGGAGGTGTAGAACACCCCACATACTTCTGGCTTCACAAAAGGAGAGAGGTGCTTTCTCAGGGAGCCATTAAAGTTCTCGATCACAGATATTCATAAAATAAAAGAGGACGTGGCAGTGCCATGTTGTGCCATTTAGAAACTAATTGGACAAAGCAAACCAACACATGCACAATGCAGCTGCCTATCAGAGGTTGCAAGAGGTCTGAAAATAAAGTGGTAAACTCACCTAAACAGGACTGATATGTGATCCAGGGGCCAGAGTATGCCAGTTTATTTATGCTTTGCTTATGGAACCCCATAATATCCCATTGTAAATAAGCCCATGAAAATTACTGCCTTCCAATTATTAACTGGCCTTGCTGAGGGACAATTTGTCTGTATATCTATGCTAGTCACAGATGTGGTGGAGCCACCTCCTCCTCTCTGTAGTAAATACGGAATGCAGTCCAGCAACGTGTGTGTGTGTGTGTGTGTGTGTGTGTGTGTGTGTGTGAAACAGGACAGATGGATTATTCTTCAGGCAGCCCACTTACTGTCCATGCTGGCCAGGGAAGAAAGACGGTGCAATCTGACACTTCTCTGCTGGCCTCCTCGTGCATCTGCATGGGAAGTTGTTAAATACAAATAGGCCCTTAATTTAAAAGGGGAAAGAAAGTCCAGCACTTATATAAAGGGAGGAAGGTGGTTAAAATGGCATAAGAGTGCCACGCTGGTTCTTTTGCAGAAAAAAACAGTATATTCCATGGTACCTTAAATACTAGTAATTGTATTAAGGCACTCCAAGCTTTTGTCCTTGGTACTTTGTTGAATTGAATTTTTCCTCCATTCATTCATATGTCTTTATTTCTTTTCCATGAAATGTTTGTAGACAGCTCTCCAAATCATGTCCCAGTGGTTAGCAGATATGCTATGTCTCTCCCCATAACTGCTTCATTTGGCCAAGGAATTGGTAGACAGTGGGTCACTTTATAATTTCAAATTTCTAAGGCACTAAAAAATGACAAACATAGCAGTAAAACTTCACTTAACAGCAGAAAACAATAAAAGGCTGTTCAAGCTCATATTGAGCTACGCAATTGGGCAAGAATGTCACTGCATATTTTCTCTCCTTACCTTGACTTCTGAGGGGGCTAGAAACTTACTTTTTAAATAAAATCTGAATTCCCCACCTGCTAATGGTGCAAACAGGCACCATGGCTAGAATCTAGGTAAAAGCAATTCAAGTGAGCAAGATGGAAATCCAATAATTTCATGAGTTTTACCTGGCTGAGTATGGAAAGCAATATCATACAAGAACAAAAAAAGAGAGATCCTTATACTTCTAATGATTTTCCAGAAAAAGAAACAGGACTAGGCGACATCATCAAAGACTATCTACTAGCCTACAAGCTAACTGATTTGATTCTTTCTCTTTTTTCTGGAAAAATTACCTTTAGATGCTGATGCCAGTGTACGTTCTATTTCCCACTCTATTGGCACCACAAACCCAAGATGGATGATTGTACTGTGTTTAATACAAGCATAAAATGAGAAATGACAGCTAGCGACAAGCAAGGCATTACATAGGAGGTCTATGATCAGGAGACTTACCATGGTTTAGGAGGGTGGTATGTTAACTGAGTATTGCTGTACCATGGAGTTAATAACAGCTATTTTTGGAGGGCCATTTTTAAAAGGGAGAAAGTGCTGAGCAGAAAAGTTACTTGCCCCTCCTTCAGCATCATTTCTTTGATCTTCAGAGCAGCCATGTGGATCTGCAAATTAGTCACACACATAAACATATATACTGTAGGAATTCTTGATAACCAGCTTTCCATGTGTCGCCTAATTTGGCCCTTGAGTATGAAATCTTTCAAATGTTCATATCTACAGACTAATTGTAGTACAATATGGTTTTTAAATTAAATTATAATTAAATTTAAATTACAAATTATAATTTACATTAACAGTGAATTATATAACTATTGTCTCATTTCAAGAAGCTAATTCATAATACTCCTTATATTAAATACTTCTTTTAAAAGTATTATGCCAAAAAGTTCTGTGCGCCAATGGTCTGTTAAGTCTGAAATTTCATATATAAATGGATTCTATATTTCTGCAGAGTTGTCTTTTACGATTTCCGTTCCTCCCATTTCACCTTTCATTGTCAATTTTTCAGCTAGAGCAGTCTACCAGATCCTGTCCTTCTTCATTTTCCCAAGATCTTGCTAAGTATTACACTATCTGTGGACATAAAGAAGTTGCCTATATAATAATATATGTAATATTTCATTTTTACCAAAGTCATGTGAGGATCATACAGTTCATTTCACCCTGTTTACATCCAAAGAGACATCAAAAATAAAGAAAAGTTGGGTTGCGTAAACCAGTTAACCAGAAGCACATATGCAATAAACAATTCAGGCATATTCTAGTATTTTAAAACTAATGATCATATAAAAATTAGTTGATAACAGTCTGATGGCAGGGATCCCAAAAGTTATGATGTGTGCATACAGTGGAAAAACTGTGAGAATTTCTAGATCTTCATTTGTTACTTTCAGCACAGAAGCTCCAGCTGCTGAAGAGACAAGCAGCTTCTCAGTTGAAAATGTTGCCTGTCTCTGGCAACAGAAGCTGATACAACATAAGCAAAAGGATTTGCTGTGCAGAGTAGATGTTATCCCTGAACAAGAAAATGTAACATAAACAAGGAGCACAGGGACATGCATGCAGGCCCCATTCCTTACATCCCTGACTATTCCGTTACTGACTTGAGAAGGTTTGAGGGGTTTTTTACATATATTCCCCTGGGGTCTTTCATACTACACAATGATAGTGCTATGATTTCATTTTACTTGTCACGGCCATATTCTTTAGAGTCCTGTGATTTGCAATTAGAGTGAGGTGAATTCTCAGACAGAGAGCTCTAGCGCCTCAACAGACTACAGACCCCAGGATTCCATAGGATGTTGCCATGGCATATCCCCCAACAATTCACAGATGTTGCTCAGGGCACATACAGCCAAGTAATGTGAGCCAAGATGGCAAAAATTATTAATGAGCTAGGGGAGGCTGCAGCAGTTTGCTTTTTGCTTGAGTAAAGATTGCACACCCTTCTCCTTTCTCTCCACAAAAGTGAAATTTACTTTTGCCCTTTGAACTCAGTTTGCAGCAACCGAAGAAGGCTAAGGACAAAGAGGGAAAGTGGGGCAAGGAAAGATAAACTGAGATATTTCAAAAGCAGCTGAAAAAGTGAGCTGTCAGAGGATTAATCAGGACTGTCCCTGCCAAACTGGGATAGTTGGAGGGTATGCTGTGGCAGTTCAAGTGGACTCATAGCACTAAAACTGTCAATGTGAAAGGGCCCCTGAATGCAGTGAGAAACCTTTGAGCAATCAAGAACCGTGCTGCATCAGTGGTCCCAATCACACCAAAGTTTCCATGCATTTTCAAGCAAACATGCTTAGATAACATCTAGCAAGGTGGGAGACCCAAGGCTGGAACAATGAACCACATGTGGGGCAACTTTGAGAAACACATGACTTTGAAGACCTTATGTCAGTGGTCAACAGCAGCACTATGGTCTATACCCAGTGCTATTCAAAGTGATGGTCCCTGGATTGGTGCCAGTCCCTGAGTCATTGGCTGCTAGTTTCCAGTGAGTTTCCAAAAAAGAAAAAAGAAAGAATTGTAGTGACTACAGATCACCAATATATCAGTCCCTGCAACACTTGAAAAACAAATTTGTGGGACCCCAACATCAAATAGCCTGACAGCACTGGTCTATACTATCCCCTTTGGGATGTCCCTCCCACCAACTCTCCCTTACTGCTGCCTGTGTTCAAGGATTAGAAGGACCAGAAAGTCCCAGATTTTGTTTCTGTTCTCTCTGATTTTGTTTTAGAGATCCATATAGGCTTTGTTTATCCCAGAATATTTTCTGTCAGGTCCCAGTATGATCAGAGACTTCTTATACCAGCTCCCCAGATCAGTTTCTTTTAACCCAGTATGAAATCAGAAGAACAAGAACAAACTCTGGGACTTTTTAATCAGTCTGGATGTACCCTAGGACTAAAATTTGGGATAGTGATATGACCACACACATGACCACTGCCCCAGTTATAATTTATGTGTAAGCTAGACCTTTGTGCATAGAACATGAAAGTCTGAAGAGGGATCTATAACCACATTAAGTGGAATGCAGTTACAGAGCTCTTGCCATCAGGAACCCCAATAAGACTGGGTTCCTGTTCATGGGACAAGAGCTTTGTAGTCATGTTTAGCTAAACATTGCCACAGAGCCCTCTTTAGACTTTTGCATTCAACAAGCAAAGATCTAACTTACTTCTGAGTGGGCAAGAAATCATAGGCAAAGTTTATGTGCACACTGACATTCCTTAACAGAGCCTCTACCTCATAGGGATGCACAGATCTCTGTCTCTCAGACTATAGATAACCCCAGATTAAGCATGCTGTCTGTGTTGTAGAGAAGGATCTAGACCATCAACTTGCTGTTTGGTGTTTCTTATGCTCTAATATCACTGGATTGGTCCAGCAAAATTCATTAGATCTGAGCAGATAGAATATTAAATAAAAGAAAATATGTTTCTATAAACATACTTAAGCATCATCTATGATTTAACCTCATGGTAAATGACACTAAATTATAGCTTAAACCAGCCTGTCTCTTGGATCACCAGACCCCACTCCCACTCTTGTCAGGTACAAACAAGAGTATTATGGGAGGCAACCCTAAATTCAAATAAATTAAAACACTTTTCATTTGCTATTGGCAGAACAATCCTACCCCACACTTGCAGAGTCTCACAGAGATTAGAATAGGACAGAGGCTTTTCCATTCTCCAAAAATTAAGATATTATGCAGAAGAAAACTATTTTAATAACAGAAACCAGATGAAACACAACAAAACTAAAACAACACCAAAAAATTGTAGCAGAAAAAAATCCATTAGAAACCAGTATTATACAACATTGCATTGCATATTGTATATTGTCTGTTTCTCTGCTGAAAAGCAACTTCTAAGGCTGCAGTCTTGTGCACATTTATCTAAAAGAAAGGGTCACCGAACTCAATAAGACTTAATTATGACTAGCTATGTACGGATTGCCCTGTAAATTACACAGATAAATCACACATAAATAGAATATTATCTTAAGTTGCAATAGAACAAAATTAAGAGGAGAGGAGAATAAATTCAGCAGCATACCACGGGAAGAATCAAAAGGCAGATTGGAATGTAAGAAGAATGTCAGTGCAGCAGTGTTTCAGAATTAGCTATGGGACTTACTTGCAGGAGGAAAGGACAGATTCAGGAAAATGACTTATGCAAAATGTGTACACTCCTCAATCTAATAGTTGAATTATGGCTTGGAAAATCATTACCTCTGCTGAAATTGGCACATTCCACCTAAAGGTATAGCTCTGCTATTTTAAAAAAGAAAACAACTCATTTTTTGTAATTCATAAATTTTTAGTAACTCCTCCATTCTGATATACAGCTACAAAAACCTTTGACACCCTCTAGTGGTGGCAGTTTATAATCTGCAGACGTTTTAAGAAAATACTAAAATACTAAGACTACTACTACACAGCGTATTCTTGTTACAGTATCATTACTGACTGAAAAGGGTGATGTATCCTACATATACAGAATTACCTGTAATTAACTGTAATTTTATTCACATGGAAAATTTAATCATATGTCTATCACACATTACGATGATTTGAATGCGAGGAAACTATGTGTGAAGATTTTCAGATGGGAGGAATCATAATCGCCTGGTATAGTGGTTTGAGCATTGGAATATAACTCTGAAAACCAGGGTTCAAATGCCTGCTCAGTCATAGAAAATCCCTGGATGACCTTGCGCAAGTCATACACTCTCAACCTCAGAGCAAGGCAAAGGCAAATCCCTTCTGAACAAATCTTGCCAAGCATGATACATTCACCTTAAGGTCACCATAAGTTGGAAACAACTTGAAGGCACACAACAACACACAAGTTCATATACAGATACAAAGATGTATATTCTGTAATATAAAGATGCATATTCTGTTACAGAATATGCATATTCTGTAAAGTAACATGATACTAACATCATCTCCTCAAGCAGAATATTATAGCCTTATAAAAAAGTATGAACTATTTGTTCCAAATTGCCTCTTCCCTATAAGTCTCACTAAGGGGCCTTTCTGCACTACACTATTATAGTGCTATTATTCCACTTTCAACATCCTGTGGAATTCTGGGATTTGTAGTTTACTGAGGCCAAAGAGCTCTCTGGCTGAGAATTCTAAATGCCCCTCCCTAAATTGCAAGTCCAAGGATTTTATAGGATGTTAAAAGTGGAATAATAGCACTATAACAGTGTAGTGCAGAAAGGTCCTTAGAGTGTATCAATACTGCATAGCTATACTAATCACTGTATTTCAGCTTCAGCCATTTCCACCCTACACTGTTATACTGCTATTATTCCACTTTCAACATCCTGTGGAATTCTGAGGTTTGCAGTTTACTGAGGCCAAGCAGCTCTCTGGCTGAGGATTCTAAAGGCCCCTCTGTAAACTGCAAACCCCAGGATTCCATAAGATGTTGAAAGTGGAATAATAGCACTATAACAGCGTAGGGCAGAAATGGCCTTTTACTCTGCTTTGTTGCATTCCTCCTCCTTCACCCCAATGATTGCATTTCTTTCTTAGCAGTCTTTGAAAGAAATTCTGCAAAATGCATTTCATCTAGACTTTCTTCCCAAAGCTATACTTTCTGAAGAGTTGTAATAGTAACCCAGGGAACTGAAATTTGGAATTGAGAGAGGATGATTCACAAATATCAGTCACAGATGTGAACACCCTCAAAGGAAGGGAGTACTGGTTTGTTTCTTGGAAAGCAATTGCACAGGACAGTGGTTGCATGTTTGCATCATAACATGTGGATCGAGGGAGATCACAGTCACACAGCAGCTTTACCATACCTCAAGTGGGAAAAAAGAAATGGAAAAGAAATATGCAGATTGGGAGTAGTGCTAAACTCCACTACAACCAGGGCCAAAAACCTGATATATTCAAGGTATGACTGGATGCTGAAGTGAAACAACTGTTTCAAGTCATAAAATCCTGAAACAGAAAGCCCCAACATTTACCAGAGCCTTTGGGCAATCTAGAGGAGCCTTGTGATGAGTCTGAGGGGCTCTAATCTAATACCGTTTTAGAGTGGTGTCCTTCAAACAGAAATTGTCCTTCAAAGTTTGGCTCTCTGTTTAGGTTGCTTATAGGCTGAGGTTCTGGGAAATGTGAATGCATTCATTCTTGTCTTCTTCAATGGCTTATTAATGACCTTTAAGATTAGGTAACTTTATTTGCTTAGGGTTGTATTCTGAGCAAATTGTTGCCATTTAAATGTACGTGTAATGAATTGAAAGAAGATAGATCTTTAAAGAGAATTCAAGGGTTCTATGATCCACTGAAACTAATACTATAGTAGCCTGACCACTCTCCAATTAAAACTAACACATAGTCAACATATTCTGGTTCAGCCCAACCACCATGACTGCAGAAGGTTCTGAGGCACAGCAGAAGTGGCCAGCCTTTTGGAGGTTGACAGCAGAACCTGGAAAAGTTACTTTTTGGGCCACAAATCATAGAATGCCCTGGATGGAAGTTGTGTAAGCTATGACATAAATAAATAACTTCCAAGTTCTGGTTGAGGACCAAATTCTCTCAATGGAAGTTGATCAGCAAAAGGTTTGCATGTTGATGTTGGGCACAGCTATAACCCAAAAAGGGGGAATTCTCTCTCACTCACACACACAGCACCACAGTTCTTCTACTATCTACCACCCTTGTTCAAAACTGCTAGCCAGCTGTCCTTCCTCTGGTATTTCCAGCCTCCACTCATCTACAACCAGCCTAATACCAAACAGCTGTTGTTCCAGCCAGGTTTAGGCTCAACTAAACCTGAATATACCTCTACTCCAAGGCTGGGCAACCTATCATTTGCATGCAAACCAGTCTCCTCTCCTTCCAATCTACATTTCTGCTACTTCTCTCAGAAAATGAAAACAGCCATCCAAGAATCAGAATTTAGCCAAGTCCACACATAAGCTAGGAGGCTGCACTACAGAGTGGGGTGCCTATAATATCATTCGAAATCATTCAAGCAAATCATTTAATGACAGCTTTCTGACAGCCTGGTGTCTATCCATTTGCTTTTCTGTGCAGCGATGTTTCTGTTTTGATGGTAGCAGAAAACCATAAAAGTACAGACATCATCAGATACACAACAGAGAAAGAAGAGAGGGCTACAGGCAACCTTTTGGTGCTGGGCTGCAACCCCTAAAACAAAAAAACATCCAAATCTGATTGAACTGAAATAGTTATAACACATGTTCTGCAACTGAGCTATTATTGTTCTTCCTCAGCATGGATCCATGAAGGAAAAGAAAATATAATCACTTTTATCAAAGGGATACATCATATTAGCTATGTTTAATTATTTTTTAACAATAACATTTGGGGACATGTTTACTTATGTACTTTTATTAGTTTTGGATTTTATTTATTATTATTAGGGTTGCCAGATCAGAAGTATCCCAGGTTCTGAGATTTCAGGGCTAATACCTGGACAACCACATGTATTGTTAGAGGAGGCAGCCCCAATGATGTCATTAAGCATGATGCATTAAACATAAACCACAGTCGTACTGAGTGTGCCAATCAAACGGACCATGCCAAGTCTAATAAATGAGGAAAGTATATACACACACACTTTCCAAGGTATCACTCTTGCCCTAAGATCCCTCTCCTTGCCCTGAAGATCAGAAACTGGGGGCCAGGCCCTGAGACCTGGCAGACCTAGTTTTTATCTGTCTCTGTTGTAAGCCATATGGAATCCTAGTTCTGAGATAAACAAAAGAGGGACAAGTTTTATCCCAGCGATTTGCTGCTTCTTTTTTTCATACCTAAGAGGTGGCTACTAAAGTACCTCATACTGGTGCACAAGCAGATCTGCCTTATCCATTAGGCACAGTGCTTTACTATGAAAATTGTAGGGCCTATGAAAATTGTAGGGCCTATGAAAACAGGATTTTAGGACTTATGAAAACATCCCTGGTGCTATGTCAAGGCAAGGTAGGGAGTCGAATACGAGAGTGGTTGGGGCCTATGAAAACCTCAATGTGGACCTTCCCAGGCTGCACTGAGACAGGAAGCACGACCGGTCCAGCTCCCGAGGCTCCGCACGCAAAGTAAGTGCGCGCGGAGCCCCGGAGCGATGCGCAACCGCACAGCATTTTTGGCTTCAAGCCGAAAATGAAAAAATGCGTGCGCAGTCCATGTCAGGCCCTGGAGCGTCGTGCAAATGTGAGTGCATCATGTGGACCGCTCCTCACATGTGCACAATGCTCAAGGGGCCCTTTCGCATTGAAAATGCCGTGTGAAAAGGGCCCTAGTTTTCCTTCCTCTGATACAGGATTCTTGATTACACACACACACACACACACACACACACACATACACACATATATATACATGCACACATATATATTAACAGGCCTTGTTATGAATCAGAAGTGTAGCTGGAAGCACTATTGTTGTTGTTGTGTGCCTTCAAGTCATTTCAAACTTATGGTGGTCCTAAGTCAAACCTATCACAGAGTTTTCTTTGCAAGATTTGTTCAGAGAGGGTTTGCTATTGCCTTTCTTTGAGGATGAGAGAGTTTGAATTGCCTAAGGTCGGCCAAGGGATTTCCACGGCTGAGTGGAAATTTGAACCCTGCTGCCCTGGAGTCCTAGTCCAACACTCACTATACAAATATTTAATAATAATTAAACTTCCTACAGAATTAAGAACAATTTTAAAGTTATTCATTAAAAAAACAAGTATAAGTTGTACAGCATGGTATTAAAAGCCCTTTTAACAAACGGTTTCTAAAAGAATAAAAAGTTCTTCACCTGCCAGTGGAAGTAAAACAAGAGGGAGCTGTTACCCCAAAAATGTGGGCGCCACAAGGGCCAACCCGTAATGCCAGTACCCCCTTGCCAAGGTGGGGAATTAATTAGCTCAACAAGGAGACTAGTGAGAGGGGGCCAATTTAGTGAGACCTTCTACCCAATTTTTACAGAGTCAGACCACACAAAAACCAGCCAAATGTCTCAAGAAAGGAATTTTATTAACAAATATGTTCACTTGCACAAATGCAGTCACTCACTCACACACACAAGGACTATCGAGATGGGAAAGAGGTGAAAACTTATAGGGGATAGAGCGAAGGGGGTGTAAAGGCAGTAATACTGCACCTCTCCAGAAGTCTTCAGTCTGGAAAGTGGTGAGACAGAAGGAACTCAGCGAAGCAAGGCAGCTGAGGGGAACTCTCGCCTAACAGGGTGCCGGTCCGCTAGCGTGGCGGGGGAGTTCTCCGAAAAAGGCCTTGAAAGGGGGGACTATTTATAGGGCAGAAAGTACCTCAGGAGCAGACCCTTTCCCGGAGAGAACAATGGTCAAAACAGAAGGAGAATACGGCACAATGGCTACTTGATGGCTTGCATGATTGTTTCATGTAAATGGACCTTGCCCTAGTATGTTTTGCTGTTGTAAGCGTTGCTCAACAGGGGAAAACCCAGTAATCTCCTCAAGTTGTCTTTGTGGCTGAGGACCCTTTGTCTGTGCGGACGTGCCTGCCCGAGGTCTCCTTGAATAAACGTGACTGGGGACTTTCCTGGTCTTGACCTCTGCTCAGTCATTAACCTATTTGTCTACACACCCACCTGGTCAACCTCTCTGGCATAGCCAGTATTTTTGATATTAATCTGATATCCCCTGGGACGGGGTCTGCTAATGGGGATTACAGAGCCAGTGCAATGTCCCTAAAAAGAGATCTCCAGAGATTGGGAGCAGATAGTAGGAAGGCCTTCAGTTTACATAGTACAGTCATCCTTCCATATTTGCTAGGGTTAGGGGCACAAGACCCCCGTGAAAGTAAAAATACGTGAATAACTCTAGACTGGAAGTTGAGGTGAGAGTGCTCTGAGATTTGCAGAATGCAACTTATTTATCCATGCTGTAGTTACCAAGAAGAAACAATATGACATGAATATTATCATTGACCTGCTGGAATTTATTAATAAAATAATCAGAAATTACTCCATTTTTAACTTTAAGTTTTTTAAAAAATATCACCTTTATCTCAAAACCTCCAAGGCAGTTTATTTTGAGATTTATGTTTGACTATTGCTTTAGATTGCATTAATCTTCAACCATTCCATTTATAGGAAAACCTCACAATGAGTTCCAATGATGGTACAATCCTATGCATGCTTAATCAGAAAGAAGTTTCCTCAGTTTCTTTAGGTGTTAACTCACTTGAGTCTGTACAGAATCATAGCTTTGGATGGCTACATTCAAAGCACAGGGGAAAATATAGCTGGATAGAAAAACAGCCCAATAATAATTGTGTTCACTGAGTTCACATTTAATTGGGCTCAAGACAAGTCTGAATACTCACATCTAGATGCATCAGAAAGATACACCATTAAAAGTGTGAACCGAGAAAAAGGGAAATGAAGAACAACTGAACCTACATGGTGTCTTGAAGATCGAGGAATGTAGCAGAATGATGTTGCATTCATATAAACACATTATACTTGTGACCCACATTAGAACAAAGTAATGCAAACCTACAAGCAACATCTGAGCTCTCTCTGGTGAAGCCACATGGTCACACAGCAGGGGAAATATCATTCCTAGGCACTGCAGCTCACGTAGCTACTTATTATCTGAGCGACCCAGTAACAAGAGTCCTGAAATTGCTGTTTTGTGAAAAAAATCCTGCTGTTAAGAAGGTGGCATGTTTGAATTTAAAAGGCACCCAGCACAGCCAGAGGTTATTTCTGGATCAAAACACTCACACAAGGATGTAAGAATGTAATAGGAGAGATTTTTTTTTAAAAGTTATGTTCTGTGGTAAACAACAGATTGATATGCCTAGGAAATGGTAAGTTGGAAGTTAGGAACAGTCCGAAGTCAACAAGCAGAAAGTCATATGATGAGCTGACTGAACATTTATTTCTTCTCTAAAATAGTACAGCTCAGACATTAATTATTTATTAATCCTGACTAGTCTTTTGCTTGCCTGTTTATTTGGGAGTCATCATCAATGGATATGGCTTGCAATTAACACGTGATACAAATGTAGTTATTTGTAGTTTGTCACTTACCTCTGCCTCCTTTTTTTAATAACAAGAGGAAAATGAAATTACATTTCAAAAGTAATGGCTTGCTGGTGTAATGAGTAATATTTTCTAGTTACTTTTAAAGTTTTCCTTAAGGGCATTTAAAGACACATTTAATTCTGTTCTGAGTCGAATTTTTCAAATTTTATACTATTCCACTTCTCAGTCCTTAAGGTTTTATGTTGAGGGAGGCAGAGGTTAATATTAATACATTACTTGGGAGGGTTTGTTGCATTTAAAATACATATATAAAATATTTTTTTAAAAAAACGTTCAAACTCAGAATGGGGCTTACTTCTGAATTAAACTTGTTTGGAACAGAGCTGTACAGGTTGCATTTTACCTGGATTTTGTACTTCTTGTTTTAAAAAGAGGGCACATATGAATTTCCATGCAGTAACTGTTGCATTAAGTTTTCATTTTGTTGACAACAAAACATAATGTATAAGTTATTTTGAATATAGGAAGCCAGTAGCTATTTTAATGATACCTAGTTAGAAAGATGACTTTCAGCAAAGAATAATACAATCCAGTAGAAACTGTAAGAGAAGATCAAGGATTTTAAATGTGTACCCACCAATCTGATATTAGCTCCACTGGAAGAAACAAAGAAATTATGTACCTATATCAGGGTTTCTCAAAGGACCTGGATACCTTTGATGTACCTATAAAAGATTCTGTGAGAACTTACTAGAGGTTCTACAAGAAATCACGACTGGGGAAAAAAATTCTTTGAAATAGTAGATACAATAATATTTATACAAGAGTTCCCTAAGACCTGAAAATTCTTTCAAAGGTTCCTCCAAAGTAAAAATTGAGAAAGGCGTTAGCCTATATTGTTAAGTAATATACCATATCTCTATGCCACCCAACAGGTCTAATAGCCTGGGGCTATTAATGGGGAAATATGGGGAAATATGGATTAATTAAATACACAAGAGGAAAGGTTTAACCACTTCTTCTCCCATCTCCACTAACCATATCTAAATCTTATCAAATCATATCCATCAGTATGTTTGTGTTTAAAAAAAGAAAACAAGCTGGCAGTTTTGATTATCTCTAATATCATATGTTCACAGAAGCACGCTGAACTTCTGTACACTGTTGTCTGCATTTATCCATTCATCATTCATCGATTCAGATTTTTTGCAGATTTTGAGGGGCTTAATTTCTGTACACTTTAGTATTTTCCTCTTGTACCTGAACTCTCCAAAATATGAGAAGTCAGGCTGGTTCTGTTGGTATTAATCCATCTACATAAGTTTTCAAGACTACAGAACTATTTCATTTAGTCATTTACATAATTCCAATCCTTCATAAAACTGACAGTAATAAAAATGGGGAGACAGAGGGCATCAGCGATATGTAGTGCAAAACAGAAGGGTTGATGCATAACAACAATCAAGGGCAAGAACACAGAGACATTCTGGGATATCACAGATTGAGATGGAGGGGGAAATAGAACTGAATAGGCAAGAAACAAGTGTGAGAAGATCATTAGGCGTTTATTATCTATAACTCAAATATCCTGCGGGAACACAGACACCTCCAAGGCCCCTAAGAGAACAATTAATGAGACCCTAAACAGGTACGTTTTGGTAGTATCAAATTTAAATTATTAGACAACAGACAAACATTGAATCTCAAGAAAGTCTAAATATTTGGCAGAGTTCCTGGATCGTGTGTCTAGATCCTGAGTGAGAAAGATGATCTCTATTTTCTTCAACCAAAGATTATCCATCAGTGGAGAAATAATCTAACCACAATAGGGATGAGCCTTCATTTTATGTTACATGCTTCCTCTCCAAGTTCTAAACATCTTTGAGGGAGGGACCCCCCCCCGCATTTCCTAAGTCATATACTATTTCGATTATGCTCTTAAGTATTCATAACTATTCACTTAGTACATATGACAACATTTCATACTATTGTTAATATGTAAGACAATAAATGTTAGTGTTAGAAATCACCATCCTCATCCACACAATTGCTGTTAGATTATTTGCACTGAAAGCTGGTGGTTCTGATGTCAGTGGGGAAGTAAAATTGCTGAGTTTTAATGGGCTCTTCACTTTAAATGAGCTATCCAAATGCTGAAGGCTATTTCCAAAATAGCTTCAGAATATTACATAGCGCCCTTAAAGGTCAGACTAACACTCAGAGCAGTTTCACTGCCCCAATGATATCAGAGCCACTAATCTCCACTGAATATTTATCTTCTTAAAATGTCCCTCTTAAACAGGAGGATTCCCCACTGGAGCACTGGCTGTCTTCAAAGAGAAAAAAGGACTGTAAAATAGGCTTGGGAGGAGACTTAGCTGACAGAAAGGCACCTGGCAGGGCCAAGGGAAGTGGAAGAAGAAAAACCCTACATGCACTTATATGTAGGCTAGGATAAGGACCTGGATACCTTTGGACCTCTATTCTGAGGTCTAGCCCTAGAAAAATAACCAATGTCTCGCTCACCTGTAATCAGATCCCACTTGTTTTCTGGTTCTCCATTAAAGATCCAGTGGCTTACTTCAGTTGCTGAAGATTCAACATAAAGGCAGGAAACATATGGGATAGAAGCCAGATAAATCAGCCAAACAGCACAGAACCTGTCATTTTTCTGGAGCCCCAAGCACCAACCTGAGGGAAATAAACATAAAGACAGTAATAGCATTTCCAGATGGAGTCCTCTTGCTAGACACTAGAAAGCTCTTTCACTTATTTCTCCTTAACAAGGTTTCCCCAAAAAGGAAGAAGACAAAAGTGACAGAAAATGTAAAGGAAGAATAAAAGGGAGGGGTATTATGTGTGATTTCCATAAAATTCAGTGCATAGGACAGTTGATGGCATAGGAAAAGCATCTCATACACATATGCATCTTATGCGCACATAAGGTACTATCTGGCAAGTACCAGGTCTAGAAGAGTAGCTTAGTGAACTAATGAGATCTATTGAAACTGCAATCCACCGATGCTGTACAATAAAATTTTGCATCCAGTTCAGTTCCCCACAAAGTGGGAAGGGAGCCTCAGATTGTCTCGTGATACTTTTGTCCCCCAGCTCCCAAGTTGGTACTTTAAAACTGAGATAGCAACCAGGGCCCCAATGTAAACCCTAATTCGGTGCATTTGGCCTGTGTCCAGATGAAAGATAAGAAGCAAAGAGTCTTTATAGAGCACACTGGAGTGGTTTAAAAGATCTTTTTTAATTGCTCGGTAGGGGTGCTAACTCAGCCAACGCACTAATTGCTCTATAAATTTGAAAAGATGAAGATATCCAACCATTAGAAGAGCAAAGTTCTGGAAAGTAATAATCTCCCAAGAGCAACTGTAAATGTAAAAGTGGATAAAATGAGGTATTTACATCTCTGGGAAATTACTAGGTGATGAATCCACATAGATGAATCCGCATATCAAATCAGTTTCTCAGATTATATCCAAGGAGCAGGGGGGGCGGGGGGAGACAGACAGAGAGAGAGGGGGGAGGGGAGAGAGAGAATTCTCTGGTAATTTTCTTCTATGTTTTAAAAATATACAAGAGAAAAGCTTAATGTTTATTACTCTACTATTTCTTAAAAATGATACGGGGAAAATGCACTTAAGCAGCAGTTACACAATGCAGTTTTCTGTGTGTTTATTTCAAAGCCCCACTAAATTCAATGAAGCTTACTGCCAAATAAGTCTGCACAGTATGGCTCTCATCTTAATAAGCAAAGGATGTTAAGTAGGGTAATCTATTTTGAAGGAGTTGAAGATTTTAATTCATTCTGTATAGAATCTGAATATACAGTGATTAAAAGATGGAGTCAGTAGACTAACAGTAAAATTGGTCTATGGGGATGACCATAATCACTCAGAACCACGTTTGCTAAAATCATTTACCATATTTGCCAGTGTATAAGACACACCAGCATATAAGATGCACCCCATTTATATGCCAGCAAATACTGTTTGTTGGTGTATAAGATAAACTGGCATATAAGACACACCTCATTTTCAAATAGTACTTTTCAGGGGGAAAAAGTGAGTCTTATACACCAGCAAATAGGGTACTTAAAATAATGAAACCCGTGTGTGACAGACCATAGGGAAGTAGCTATCCTGGGTGTTAGAGAAGCTGACCAGCAACAGGTTGGCAGGCAACCAGAATAGTCACTCCAGAGAGTAACCCATCCCATTAGTGGGAAGGAGGAGTTGGAGGGCTGTGAGGAAGAGGCTCATATAGCAGGCACATTGAACTGATTGGAAGTCAGACTTCAGGGAACTGGGCCAGAAATGAGTCCTTAAGCCAGAGAAGTTCTCATTCAGTCAAGTGGGGCTGAGTGAGAAGGGGAGTGTTTTCTCAGAGAAAGCCTAGAGAGAGAGACAGAAGAGAAATCAATCCATTTTTGAATCTGGTCAGAGAGAGTGACCTAGATTTGGAACTGAGCCTTTGGCCAAAGGGCAGCCAGAGGGCTGTGTCTGAGAGAGACCTGCGCCTTTATGCTGATGAAAAGATATAAGAAAGTGTTTAAACACATTCTGAAGATACAATTGAGCTTTGACGCACTGTACATACAAAAACAATACTTCATTCTGTTTGTTGCTTTAAGAAAGATTATAGTATATTTTTATAAATTTTGACTCAGCTGAATAATTTCAGTAATTCTAATACACTACCATAGATCAGTAAAACATTATAAATAACAATTGAAAGGCTTTACTCTTTTTACGTGAAGATGGTGTTTTAAAGTGAAAAGCCACATAGTGGCAAGGCACTTTAGAAGACTGGAGCGGGAGAGCTGCCATACCAGTCTGTGAGGAATAAAAGCGGGCCTTGTTACACCTTGGAATTTAATCTGGTTGACTTCCAAGTGAACATGGTTTGTATGGTGCCAATTGTGCTGAAGACAGCAGTTTTCTAGGAATAAGACTTGCAGAAAGCAAGGAGATTTGCAGGAAAGCAACAAGATTTGGTCAAATTGCCTATCAAGAAATGTTACAATGCTTGAGATTGGATTCGTAGACATAGGCCCTTGTTATCCTGTATACTGGGGGTCTCGTGAGGGACACCAAAATGTGCTCAACAATAGGTGGGGAAGATTAGCTCTGAGCACTGCTTTAGCGTTACGAGAGGCAGGGTAACTTAGCAGGATCTTGAACCCTATGTCTACGGGGTCAGGCCGAGTCAAGGAGCACACAGAAGTTGAAATAATAAATGATGTTTTATTGAAAACACAATCAAACAGTGTATGCGGCACACTCATACAAGATAACTAAAGAAATAAAGGTTGGAGTGGGATAGAGGGGTTTTTCGAGGAGTTGTTGGTTTGGGTGATACTTCACCTGTCCTGAAACCCGGTTGGAAGCGGAGAAGCTGGGGAGCGTGGATCTCAGCACGTGGAGCTGAGGGGAAGGCTCGCTGGACAAAGCGACGGCAAGGCAGGATGGAAGCCAAGAGCGATCCAAGGAAGCGCTCAAAGTCAGGAGGTTTTATAAGGAGAATTGTGACCACAGGTTAGGTCGGACTTGGGGAAAACAATATATTTGGGGCTGGAGACAAAGCCTCCGAAAGGTCAGAATTTGAATGATTGAGTTAGCATCAAATTGTCAATAGGATAGCCAGGATGCAAACGCAGAGTACTCGAGTGTTGTATAGTCAGATCATCAAGCTGCCAGCATGGGGCAGAAGATCTTTTGAAAGTTGCGTGCATATCTAATTGAGGTACTTGCCTTGAGGTCTCCTAAAGCGGCGAGTCGGCTATTTCTGGCCTGCCTGTATTGTGTTGTAATATTACGGCGATTATCGGCCGAGCCTGTGTGCGTGCTTGTTAGGGGGCCTTGCAAGCACGTGGAAGGGAATGGGTATGTGAGGCCAAATTATTGATATCAAGAGATATCTTTTCATATCCCCCAAAGCTTGGGCTAGCCAGGGCAGTAACACCCTTTCTGCATGACAATGCTCTTCTGGGCCGTGGCACTGCAAATCTAGGTCGGAAGGGAGCACATCTGCAATGTTCCCCTCCGCACCTGCTCATTCCCTGAGGAAGGGAGTGGGATAGTCCTGCCTCTTCCTTCCACAGTGCAGCTGGGCACTTGCCATTGCTGTGCTGGGGCAGGAAGCATCACAAATGTGCAGCCATGGCTTCTGCACGAGGGTATGGGACTGCTGTGGGAGGAGATGTGTAAAATGGATTTTATCCGTTTTTCAAATACCGTGCAAGTGCGACGCTTCACAATGGGATGGCAGCAGGACGGCAACGATGTCATGCAGAAGCACAACCTCCTGACCGCTGCCATCCCATGGCAGAAGTGGTTCAGTGACATTGTGCAGAAATGGCCATAGCCTTTTTAGTCTGGATCTGTGGTCAATGGGATCTTGTAGCACCTTTGAGACTAGCTGACAGAAGAAGTTGATAGCACAAGGCTTTTGTAGACTAAGTCTACTTCATGAAATCCATAGAGTGCCTAGGGATAGATATTCATACCTATGCACGTGTGAACAGCAGTAAAAATACAAAACTTGTGGGTACTGTGATGAGGTGATATGTTCAGTGTTAATGATAGTCATTGGGGAACAAAGGTAGAAAGATATTGCCTAAAACTAAGGTGAGTAAATAACCATATGAATGGTGGAGGGAGTTATTGGAATGTAGTGTAACACTGGCTGGGAACCAGAAAGGAGATGTGATAAACCATCAAAGAAAGTCCTCATGAGGCTGCGGAGTTAACTAGTGTTACAGCATGTCTAATGTGCCAGGAAACCATTGCCTCAGTTCAACCCACTGATGATCGACTGGAGTTTGTGAATATATTCTAATTCCGTTGTTTCTCTTCCCAGTCTTCCTTTATAGCTTTTGTTTTGTTTTGTTTTTTGTTTTGTTTTGTTCAAGGACTGCTGTTCTGAGATCTGAAATGAAATGGTATTTCATATCTCAGAATGGCAGTTCTTGAACAAAGAAAGAAAGAAAATTGGAAAGAGAAACAGCCAGAATTGGAATATATCCACAAGCTCCAGTCCTGTGTCACTCTTCCTGCATTTTTATTTCCTAGGGGAAGAACTGCAGGGGTAGCCAGGTTGACCATATGTGTCTTTTCTGGTTGGCTTAATAAAAGTATGCATAGATTCTGGTATTTATTAGAGTTCCCAAAATCTGTTTGGCTGCATTTTATCTGGATTCTAGAAATTCTACCCAGTATCTGTTTAGATCATTAGCTGGCCTGGATGCCAAGCTTTCACTGTTTTTAAAGTAATTTTCTGGCCCTTCCGTGAGCTAAGACAGAACGCAAAAAGTAGAGCCCCACTGTTTTGATAGAAATGAGCCTTCAACTACCCTTGAGTGTTTCAGCTAATAAATGAAAGATCACAGTCTCATTGAGATGTAAAGTAACTCTCTTCTGGGTAAATGTTGCACTTTGGGCAAGAAAACCTAATGTGTCTGCAGAGAGCAGCATGGAGCCTCGCCCTGTCCTTCTCAGTTGGGTAAAAGGAAAAGGTCTTGCAGTTGTTCAGAGGTTTGCCCTTCTTCAACAGCCTGTGCGACTCCAACTGCGTCTTTTGGTATGCAAAGAGAGGCTTTCCTTGTAGGGATTCTCTTTGAATTAACAGCATGGCAGAACTGAACAGGCAGGCTCTCTCTCTCAATTTGTCTCTCTCAAACACCCAGATTTCCCTCCATTGATGGTTTTCGGATTCCCCCTGAAATTTTCCACAAGTAGGACCAATATTGCAAAGAATCATTCCTGAAAAGTATTTGTAGTAATTGTAGCAGCTTTGAAGCTTTCAGCATCTGCAGCCAGTTATTTCGAAGCAAAGGCACAGCAATAGGGTAGATCTGGTAACTGCTGAAAGCGGAGCTAGAGCCTGGACAGTATTTTGGGTGATGTGTGTGTATGTGTGTATTTATGAATGTGTGTGAATTAGTGGTAGTTGTGCATATATGGATGAAAAGAGTGTTGGGACACCCACTACTCTCATTTCACACAATAGTAAATATATGAAATAAACCCTAATGATGCATAAAAATGCAGCACTTATATACCTTTCATATGATTCAATAGTTGATTTACTACACCCCTTTACCTCTCCCCTCCTTCTGTGTCATCCATCACTTTTTTCCTTCAAGTTGAGGCTGAGAGATTGTTAAAAATATTTGGTAAAGATGGAGTGTATTCCTCAATTCCAAATTTTGAAAGAAAATCTAACATATAAAAGTCAACGTTTGTTTGTGAGTTTGTCTGTGTCAAGCAGGAGGAGACCTCATATGATTAGCTGGCTGGGCAGATTCTATGGAATCCTGGGACTGGCAGTTCAGGGAGGGGCCCTTAGAATTCTCAGCCAGAGAGCTCAGGCCAGTTGCTATGGAGATAAGGCCAAGCAGCAAGGAGAAGTCCAGTGTATTCCCTCAGGAAGCAAACCTCTGTATGTTAACAACTCTGAAAACAGATTAGATTGGGGAATATGGAGAAAAGTTACAGGTACTAGACAAGGCAGTTTGGGGAATTAGAGACACAGGATCTCAAATCTGTGTATTTCAACCGCATCTAATTCCTAAGGTAAGGTAAGCTAAGGTGATTCCTAGGGTATTTCTAAGAAGTAATACCTATGAGAAAATAAAATCCCAGACAATGCTGGGTAAATACGCTAGTTATTAATAAATTTAGGATGGCAATATTCATAAAAGTAGAGTCCTAAACATATTTCCCAAGGATTAAAACTCACTGAACTCAGTGGGATCTACTTCTGGGGAAAATGCACAGAGCTCACCTGTGCATATGATACTCTGCTGGATCATAAGCTCAGCTACATCATCTCAAGCAACACCAAAATAATCACCGCTTAAGAGGGAATTTGTCTGTCTCATCACTGCTAAGCCCTGTTCTGTTAACCTGGAGCTTATCATATTGCATGAACCTTACAGTTCCCAAGAGCCCTAACTAGCATAGCCAGTGATGAGGAAAACTGGAAGTTGTAGTCCAACAATATCCAGAAGGCCATATGATCCACACACTGGCACAGCATTTAGAACTGCATGCTCTGACATAGGTCTGTTGCCACAAACAGCTGTCCCATAAGCCGTACGCCAATCAAAAACTCATGAGTCTTGAGTGGAGTAAAAAAGACGCTTTATTCAGCTGTGCAGCCGGGCTAGCCAGGGTGTTACCACACCAAAGCAAGGCCAAGCAAAGAATACATTGTTCATTTGGAGTTTATACACTCTTTGTCTTCCACAGATACATGTTAACAACTCCTCATTGGTTACAAATTCACACAGGCGCATTGGCTACATGTTGCATAACCTCTTAGTAATTTTTCTCATCTACACATGCATTTGCTCATCTCTACACCAAAAAGTTACACTTTCTTTATGCATGAGGCATGCTTAAAGTGTTTTTCACTCTGTGACACACTTAATTCTCAGTGGAAGCCTACTGAGGGCAGCTTTACCTTCTCTTATCTTAGCAGGCTACAACCACGTTTCTTCATTTCCAAGATTTTCGCTTTTTTGTCCCCCCCACCCACCAGCTATTACCTCTTTCCATAGGATCATCTTTTTGCAACTGCCTGTACAAGCTCTCAGCACTTTCCAGTAAGTTTCAAAATGCGACTTCTTATCAGTGTTAATTTTTAACAAGTGCATTCCAAGGGTCTAAATGGCAGAGTTCCCAGAACAGACAATAGAGGATTCATTGTGGCTTCAAGGAGCATAAAAACTATCAGACTGATCAGCATGGCCTTTAGTACTGCAAGGCCCATCATGCTCAACAGCAAACTCTAAAACACGGCAAACTTAAACTCCCCTACAGTGTTCAGAGAAGATTTCCCGTTGCCTTCCTTTGAGGCACATTCTACACATTCCTTCATTGCATATCAGCAGGTCCTACCAAGTTAAACAGATTTTACTCCAAAATAAATGTGCACAGAGAATGTATGTCTTTATATTTATCAAAACATATGACTATGTAAATACATATCATATAAAATATGTAAGTAAACATGTGGCAGAAATATGCCAAAGGCACTAGATCATGACTGATCTTGAAAGCAAAGCAGGGTTAGTATTTGGATGGGAGACTGCCAATAAATACCACATGCTGTGGGCTATATTTCAGAGGCAAAATCATCTCTGAGTATTCCTTGTCTAAGAAAACGCTATGAAATTCATGGGATCGCTGTAAGTTGACTGGCAACTTGAAGGCACATACAGTCTTCCCTCCACATTCATGGGTTTGACCTTTCTGAGTTTGATTATTCGCGATGTGCCCACATGCCTCCCTCCATTCTCCCCTTCCCATTTCCTTGCCTTTTGCCGAGGTGCACTGTGCCTTCTTTCTCTGCATCCAGGCAAAAGGCAAGCGAATGGGAGGGGGGAGCTCTGTGCAAAGAAAAAGAAAGGCGCAGGTGACCCCCCCCCCCCATTCTTCCCCTTCCATTTGCTTGTCTGTTGCCTGGGTGCCTGGAAGGAAGGCACATGCCCTCAGGAAAAAGGCAAGAGAATGGAAGGGTGAGAATGGAGGGGGCATGCACATGCTTTCCCTGAGTGCAGGACTGCTCCCCATTTGCTTGCCTTTTGCCTGGGTATGTGGAAGGCAGGCATACACACATGGGGAAAAGGCAAGGGAATGGGGGGAAGCATGTGTCTGCCTTCTCCATGCTTGGGGCTGCCCCCTCCCATTCCCTTGACCTTTGTCCAGGGATGGAGAAGGAAGGCAGCATGCCCCAGCAAAGAGTAAGGGAAGGGGAAGGGGAAGGGGAGAATGGAGGAGAGGCATGCTTGAATGGGAGGGAGAGCTGTGACAAGCTCTTACTTCTCCCAGATGGATATGGCAATTCCCAGTCTGGTAAGACACCCTGTCTTTATCACACAGTTCTGCCTCCACCATTATAATACCCCCTTTATGTAAAAGGGTGAAGGTTTTCAATGTTTGTTTAAAACTACTCAATAACTGTATAGTAGCGTATTTTCTGTGTCACACACAACTCAGCTGAACCGGTATTTACAAAAATAAACTATAACATTTATTAAGATAACTATCAGAATAAAGTAGTGTTTCAGATTTCAAATGCAGTTCAAGGTGACACACTTCTTCAGTGTACTTTTTAGACAGTTCACTTATATCTTGAGGCTCACCTATAAAGTATCATAAACAGCCCTTTTGGCTACACCCCCAACAAACGTTCAACCTCCATTCTAGGTCACGCTCTCTGACCAGATTCTACTAGGGCTTAATTTCTCTTCTGCCTCTGCTTCCACTGAGAATTAAACCTTCCCACACACTCACCCTCCCTGGCTGAGTGAGGGACTCTACTCCATAGCTTTTTCCTAGGAATCTCACTGAAGGACTCAATGCCAACTGTTACTTGGGTTTACGTGATGTTTCCTCTCAGCCAGCAACCCCTCCCACACACTACTGAGCTGGGTTTCTCTGCTGAGGAGCTATTCTGGTTGCGGGGCAACCTGCTTGCAGGATACTCTGACATTTCAGATAGCCACACCCCCACAACTTTCTTCATAGGAGCTCTTAAGGAAATGCTCACTCAGGGAACAAGGGGAGTCATTCACTTTTTTTTTTTTTACTATTACAAAGGTTCTGTGCCTCCAACCCTTGTAAAAGTCAGTGTGCCACTATATACACACACAAGTATTCTTTCTTTTTTAAAAAATTAGTGTATGAAGTATCATTTCTCACTGTCATATAATTTGCTTTCTATTATTGCATTACAGCGAATTATATGGAATGGCAGTTACAATTCTAGCAACAGGATGGGGTATAACAGAAAAGATTTATACTGAGAAGTGGAAGCAAAATATTAACCTCCATTGGTGTAATCTCAGGCACAGAGGGGTCTCATGCTAGGGATTGGACATGCTGCCTAAGGGAAAGAGAGGATAGGTATTTGAAATTTATTCCATGTTTTGGTCCTTCCCCCATCTTTCAAGATCCAGGTTGACCTGTCAGCCTATTCTCGAATCTGTTGGCGCAGCTGCTAAATCCCAGGTCAGTCCACAATAAAACAATGATTATCTATGACACAGTTGCAGATGAAAGGGCTGAACTGGTATGTGTTGCAGAGGCTTGGGTAGATGAGCTTTGTAGAACAGGTCTGTCCCAGCATGTAGGAACAAGCTAGACTGAGGGATCAGAGGGGGAAGCTGACATAAGTGTACAGATTCCCTCTCCCTCCCAAGGAAACCTGTCCTCCCTAGGACCAGTTTTGAAGATTGGTACCCTCTGTTGAGTGATTGAGACAGAACAAGGATGCTACTGGCATACTGCCAACCCAACTGCCCAGCAATGTCCCTGCACAAATTGGTCAAGATAGTCTTGGAGGTGGTGCTAGGGCACCCTAGGACTAAGGTGCTGGGCAACTTTCAAGCTTATTTTCCAAGGGTGTCCTGACAAGACTAGCTTCATGAGTACCATGACAACCACCGGTCTGCCTCAATACCTCACTGGCCCAACACATGTGGCAAGACATACCTTGGACCTGGTTTGTGCTGTTGGGCAGATGGAGAATAATCAGAGTGGGTCAAAAACCTTTTGTATTGGTCAGATCATATAACTGAAATGGCCTTCATTACCCTGACTGGTGACCTACTCTAGATGAGAGACAGAGAAGTGATAGCATGTTGATCTCTTAAAATCTCTCCCCAACAGCTTTTGATAACATTGCATATGGCAGTTACATAGTGTTTCACATATTCACACTGATTTGTAATAGGTGATTGTTAAGAGCACCAATTTATGCATAAGATGAAGAGTCCTGTTGAAGATCAGGCTACTCATGTATCAAAGCAGCAACATCATGGCCATAGCTCTCCTCTCTCTATTCATCCCCACCACAACCTTAAGGCCACTTCTACACTACATTGTTATAGTGCTATTATTCCACTTTCAACATCCTGTGGAATTCTGGGGTTTGTAGTTTACTGAGGACACAGAGCTCTCTGGCTGAGAATTTTAAATGCCCCTCCCTAAACTGCAAACCCCAGGATTCCATACGATGTTGAAAGTGGAGCAATAGCACTATAACAGCGTAGTGTGAAAATGGCCTAAGGTAGGCTAGGGATAAGGGACAGTGACTGCCCAAAGTAGGCTGTGAGATCAGAGGCACTGAACTGGGATTTCCCTACTCCAGGACTAGAACCCCAATCATTGTCCAGCCTCTTTCTTTTTCTAGAAGTCTCAGGGAAGCCCCGCGTAAATTTTTTTATATCTACAGATCAAAAATGTTTTTCCACTCCTTTGCAGTTTAGCCATCTCCTACAGAATCCTAAAGTTCCAGAGAATCTTGGTTGAGAAACCCTAGATTACAGTTTACCAGCCTTCTGGGATCAGTGCTTAGCATAATTTAATTTAATTTAATTTAATTTTAATTGATTGATTGATTGATTGAGAGTTCCAAGGCTGAAACTGTGGTTGACTCTACTAGTCCGACAAACAATGCTCCAATTAATGTGCACGTTTTTCAAATTACGCAAAACAGGCAGCCCAAGTCTCAACAACCGGAATACGGCAAAACCCATTCTGTATTTCCTACGCAGTGTGTACATGCCCGAGGTCACGCTGACAGCATCTGCACGCCTCCGCAGAAATACGCCCGGCCATGCGCAGTAAGTGAAAAAGATTTTTTTTTTCCCCTCGTTCACGGGTGTATGTTTTCCTGTCTGGGACTTTCCTCTTCTGCGCCGATCCCATACGAGAAAGGGGTGCGCGTTTTGCTGAGGGGGAGTTAAACCAACTTGTGCTCCAGTCTTGACGGGCTTCGCGCAGGCCGTTCGAGGCTGGAGCAGCCACACTCCACTTCTTGCTTGGAAGCCTCCAGCAGCGGGTTTATTTTAATTTCTCAAGGTGACGTCCCCCGAGCGTCCGAACTCAATGGACGAGGCCAGGGGGGCGGAGCTTCTTTCTGAGCGTCCTTTTGTGACGCAAGCGGATGTTGGGGTTTGAATGCTCCGGCGGTTATTCTGGACCAGACGCGGGGATTGTGCGGGTCGAGGCGGTGAGTGGAGGGTTCGCGGAGGAGGACGACGGACCGAATTGGGCTGGGCTGGAGGGGGTGGCGAGGGGTGCCCGCTGGGGCGGGTTGCGGTGTGTGTGGGTGTCGGCCAGGGGCTTGCTTTTCCGTACGACGGCGCCTCCAAAGCGCTGGCGCTTCTCCCGGGGGAACACCCTGCCTGTGTGATTTTTCTGGCAGCGCTTTTCGGACTGCGCCTCCCGGAGTCCCGTAGCCAGGGTGGTTCGTGGCGACTTTGGAGTTGTAGTCCAAAAAAGTATCCCTCCCCCCCGTAGGCTCTGGGATGCTGGGTTTCTCTCCTTTCCCTTTAGTTAAACTGGTTTTTTGCAGACCTAGCTAGAAGTAACCGAGCGCGAATGTCTCCCAGGCAGACGAAAACCCTAAATATAGCGATGCAAAATACCCTTCTTGGAGGAAGGAAGGGCTGGACTTGACTCATTCTGGCGTCGACCCTGCAGATGCTTGAGGGGCAGACCTTTTAATCTGTTGGAGGAACAAAGATGTTTCGCGGCAGGAAAAAGAGTAATGAATTATGGTCTTCGTCTAGACCCTAAGTGCAGTTAGGATTCCGCCTTTAAACTCGAATCTTAACTTAAACGAAATCCTACTGAATTCATCTGGATTTTCTTCTGTGTAAATATTCATAGCGTTGTCTTTACCCAACCCAGGAAGTCTTTGGGGCTTAGATGTGATATCTGAGTGTTTCAAAAGGCTTTAAAAGGTTTTTGTTGCACATCTTTTCTCGTTCATGACAGCATATTTCTAAGTCATTATTTGAAATCTTCATAGAGAAAAGTTTCCACTTCTTTTTGGTTTCCTTTAGGACAGAGTTTTGCTTTCTATTTTTAATAGGCATCACTTTAAAAAAAAACAACTCAGCAGATAGTTCCAAAGAAATTAACAAGCAAAACATGAGACATTCAGCATGAGTTGAATACTAGAAGATTCTTTGCCAGATATGTACCAGAACTTCCGGATTATGTTCTGTGAAGAATTGCTTCTAAAATGTGAGGATATTAATTATTACGGTAAAAAACTACCTAGCAAAAAGTTAGTCATACTTTTCATTTTAGACCAAACAGTGGCACTCTTGGAGAGTATTTTATTGACCTTGGCAAGTATATCATTTATGGTTCAGCTTGCAAAAGTGAGTTATTATTGAATTTAGTATTTCCAATATAAGAAAATCAGCTTGCTGTGTATTAGTTTTTCCCAGAAATCGTAAGGTGCCCTGAAACCTCTGAGACAACTAGAAGAGCCTAATGCCTCTTAGGTCGTTAACTTCCTCTGTTCCATTTTAAGATTTGTAATGTGTAAATTTCATGAATTCAAACTTCAAGTCATCTTTCTTCCCTTATTCCTCCTTTTCAAAAGTATACACACTTGTCTGTTTACTAAAGATTTAATAATAAATATTTTACCTAACTGGTTTTTGGACTTTTTATTATGAACTAGCATGGCTTTCTTAATATCAAAGGAAATGGTTGGAGAATTGTCTGGAGTGTTGAGTGTTGTTTTCACAAAGGGACATGCCTTTCTCTTTTTACTAGGCTTTACTTTAGGTAAAGGTACAGGAGGGGGGGTGTGTGCATGTGTATAAAAAGAAGAGTAGAATGCGTATAAGAAGAGACTTCAGTATGGAGGAAGAAACAGAGAACTCGGTTTCAGGGGACTTCAGGCTAACAAGTTTTTGAATTGTTGATTGTATCCAGTGAAAGCAATAGGTTTTAGGTGCAATTTGTAAGCCACTGGTCTATACCTGTACTCAGCATGTATATTTACAAATAATCCAGTGTAACAAAAACTAGTAAGTCTTCCAGAGATTTTCTTCCAAAGAAAAGCAAACTTCTGTGTAAACACTGTTCTCAGTTATCTCAACACTTTAGGGCCTTTCCATGATACATAACTATTGCGCTATAATTTCACTTTAACTACCATGGCTGCCTCCTATGGAAACCTAGGGTTTGTAGTCTCGGGAGGTACTGGGGCTCTCTGGCTTAGAATTTTTAAATATACCTCGCTAAACTGCAAGTCCCATGATTACATAGAACAGAACCATGGCAGTTAAAGTGGAATCATACTGCAATAATTATTTAGTGTGAAAAGGCCCTCTAGAGAAATAAGGACATGGAACTGTAAGGTAGACATAAGGCATGGCTTAAAGCATTGTTTACAGTTGTGAGAGAAGGTTATTTTCATTATGTCATTTTCCTCAGCTCACATGGGCATAGGATCCAACGTGGATATGCATACATTGTAATAGATCATGCAACATCATATGTGTATAGGCATTGGACAGACAGTATACTACACTAAATGCTATAATAGTTGAAATATTATGCAGTAGCAGCATAATACAAACAATACATGATGGCAGTGTGATAAGAGTATTCTGATAGTAACTTGTTTCCTGTAAAGTTTTTATCAGCTGCCACTCAGCATATAAATGCTGGAAGTTGTAGAATTCTGATTTTCTGTACTATATGTCTTGCCTCTGATTGTTGGCTTAATACAGGGGTGGGGAAATGGCACCCATAGGCCACAGGCAACTCTTAAAGCCCATTGGCACACTCCCAAAGCCACCCCTCCAGCTGAAGCCCTTTGAAGGTTGGTCACAATTGGATAAAAAAAGAGAATCAGAAGTAACATGACATCTCCATTGTGGTCCATCAGGGAGTGAAAATTAGCTACTACTCTGGCAGATTACACAATGTGGGAGTAAAAATTATACATCTGAAATTACAGTCAGCCCTTCACATTTGCAGGTTTCACTTTTGCAGATTTGATTATTCATTCACAGATTTGTTGTCACCTCTGCTGTCTCCCCATGCCATTTTTAATAGAGACTACAAGCCTCGTGAGACTGAGAAACTGCAAACAAGGCTTGTAAGTCTTATTAAAAATGGAGAGGGACAGCAGTGGAGGTGGCAGTAAGCCCCACAAGCCATCCACTTCTGCCTTATGAAGGAACTCTGATACCTCAAAGGAATCCCTGGTGGGCTGAACATGGTGATCATACTTTTTTGTGTGTGTTTTTGTGAGAGGGCCTAGAGTTATTCATGTTTTTTTCACTTTCACGGGGATCCTGTGCTTCTAACTCTAGCAAATGTGGAGGAATGACTGTACTGTGATTTGAAAGAGATTTATATGCACAGTGCCTTTTAAAATTTTGTGTGGACTAACACCTGAAGACAACTTCACAAGAAACAGATTACTACCAGAATGCCAGTTGTGTTTCTGTTGTACTTCCTTTTTAGAGTATGTTTGTATTGCAGTATATTGCGGAAATATAGTATTTCAACTCTTATATTATTCATTCTATCATATTGTTTGTCCTATGTTTGCGTATGTATGGTGTCTTATGGGCTCGTATACGTGTGCCCTCTTTATATGCAGGGTTTCTGTTCCAGGAACCTCCACAAATAATGAGATTCATGAATGTTCATATCCCTTTATAATCAGTGGTGGTGATGTGTATGTGGACACTTCACCGTGTCTGTGTACATGTTGCTGCCATTTTAGGTATAGAATGCTCCAACTCACATGTAGAGACTGCGGATAAGGAGGACTGAATGCATTTTATACTATAGAATGTGGTAGTATATATCTTGTGAGTGTTTCTGGTGTTATCTTTCCTCCTTTTGTTTGGTCATAGCCACTGCAGGAAACACAATGCTTGACAAGAGATGTCTTTGATCTAATCCATTAGGACTCTTGGGTTAAATTTTGCTTTTCAAAAGCCAATTCCTGTCAGAAGCAGAAAAGCAACTCCATCCAGGAGGGAAGCTATTTCCTTTTATGCCGTTGTTTGTGAAGGAATGGGAGATGACATATATCCACTGTTCTCTTTTGCTTGTTTCTTCTAGTTGATATGATGATGGTTTTGATGGTGCACTGGCTACAACATATATGATGTACATCTACTTTCTGGGTACTCAGATACTTGTCTTATTCATGGCTGGGTTGAGATCCTACTGGCACTGATACTGGCTTTAAGCCCCAAATTAAAAGATGGCTTTTTGTTAAATCCTCTGGGATCGCATGCTGTTTTGTACTTATACATGTTTTTAATTACTTCAATTTGTTATTTTTTAAAAAAACTTGTACATTGTTTAAAATGGTTTAAATTGGTTTGGCTGTAAGCCAGCCTAACATCTTTGGATTTGGGATGAACTATACTTTGAGAGCCACCATGGCATAGTGGTTGGACTAGGACACTGGGAAACCAGGGTTCAAATCCCCACTCAATCATGGGAATCCACTGGGTGATCTTGGGGAAGTCACACTCTCAGCCTCAGGGGAATGCAAGGGCAAACTCCCTCTGAATAAATTCTACCAAGAAAACCCCAATATAGGGTCACCTTAGGGACATCATCGATCATAAATGATTTGAAAGCACACAACATCAACAACCTAAATATTTAATAAATAAATATTGTCAATTATGGAGATTTTGCAAATAACGATACCATTAACACCAGAGATCTTTTTATTGAATATGTTACATCAAGTGAATAAAGAATACCGCAAATATGAAAACAAGATATTGTATATGATCACAGCAGCCAGAATAATATATGCTAAATATTAGAAAAGAAATATAATACCGGAAATGGAAGAATGGCTGACGAAACTACAAGAGTATTTCTCTCTAGAAAGTCTATCACGAGCAATGAAAGGAGGAAGAAGGGGAGAAAAAGATAATGAAATGATGGAAGTTAAGAGATATATAGAGAACAATTGGGTAAAAATTTGCCAAGAAGGATAAATTGTGCAAGATATGATAGAGAAGAAGCGGAAAATGACATATAAACGAAGAAATGTAACATCAGAGGCCAGTCAACAGTAACTTTAGGTATAGAGGTAACAGATATAAGAGAGAAAGAACAACCAAGTAAAAGAAAGTAGGAAGTGAAAGATGACAAATGAATTATAGATAAAATGGAAGATTGTATAACTTAAGCGTCTAAGTATGGATAGTTTTTTAGGATATTTGTAAAGAAGGTTAATATAGAGATAATGAAATATAAGACTTTCTTTTTTCTTTTTATACAATCAAAAAAAATGGAATATGTCAAGAGCGAATATGTCGGTAAAATGTGCGGATTTTAATAAAAAATAAAAAATAAATAAATATTGTGTTAATATAGGCAAGGATATTTCCAGATATTTTAAATTCAGCAGCTGCCTCATCTATCTCTATGAGTTCTAAAATGAGTGAAAGACTTAATTTAGTCAGTTTAATCCAGTGTTCACATGCTACATACACATGCATGTGTTGTGTTCCATAAGCTGAACTTCTTCCCCATTTCTGTAAACCACATCACAAGTGTAAGCTCAAATACGTCCCTTTTCCTGGCAGGGCTTAAGTCAGTGTTTTGGGTCTCCTCCTCAGTGTGTTGCCAAAGCCATAAGTCCAAAGCAAACATACTACAGAAAAAAAATCATTGAACCCAGTGAGACTTCCTAAACATGTTTATTTTGAATTATTGGACTAAAATAGTTTCAAGATGCTTCCTAAATTCAGGAAGTTTATATCTTTTTCAGACTTGCTGAGCATAATATGCTTGGGCTTATTTGTTGTCACTGGGAGCTGCCGTTCATCTCAGTGAGCATTTCCACTGAAAACAGAATATGATTTGCTAAACAAGTAGCCCGGTGGTTTCCTTTCAAGTGGTGGCATTAGGCTGTCACAAACTACAATGTGAACCTAGGACCTTTTCATATTTAAATTCAAAGCACATACTGAGAACTGAAATGGCATCTGTGAAAGCTGCTGAAATGCAGTCTGTCTTTGTTGCCCTTTAATAGGAGGGAAAACATGCATCTGAAGTTCTGCCACCTTCTACTGTTTTGTATGTTCGGAACATCTTATTTAAATCAGACTGCTTTGAACACTCTTTTGTTTATAGAAATGCTTGACTTTGAAATCAGGCTTACATGTTGAGAAAGGATAAGTTTTGCTTCTTATTTGCTGTGTATCTCTTCCAAAAGTATTTTGGTAAAATATATGTTACACAGCTTTCTTTTCAGAGATTTCAATAGCAGCTATGAACTTCCAGGTCTCATATTGTTTTGCCTGAAGCTATGACAGCATCTCATTTAAAATCTTTTAATATGGACAGAAGAATAAGAATGTATCTGGTAAAACTTGCCTTGTTTCTTTTATTAATTAATATTTAAAAAAAAAGACTTGGTTTCTTACCAAGGACTGTTCCACAACAGTTTTTTTCATAGTTAGTCAGGTTATTTTGTATTTTATTCTAAAGTACGCATACAAATACACATTTTCCACTTACTAATTCTCTGTTTCAAGTCATTCTCAGAAATTTAGGAACAAGAAGCTGCAATCTACCTGGCAGTAAATCCCATTGAACTCAGTGAGACTTGGTGAACACATTTAGGATTATAGTGCAAGCATCTTCCACATATCTTTTTATGTAGATGGTAGCTGTGGTTGAAACTTTTCCACACTTACTTGGTCTTTGCACCTATAGAAGCTATTCCCAAATGCATTAAAATTCCATAATCTGTGTTTATTTTTGCAGGAGATTCTACTGGTACAGATGAGATCACTGTTGAAGTACTTAGAACATCTGGATCTTGAATGCCAGTGGACATTATTTGGGAAAGGATATTTTATTGGAGGCATTGAAAGAGGTAAGGGTTATTTAAAATATATTCTAAAATTAATCAGCAAAGAGAAAAAGAATAATTGTTTCTAATATGGTCAGCTAATTCTTTTGCCCTTTTTGATAGTCTAAAAATGCTTTTTATATCCTGTAATAAAAGTGTGAGTCTGAACATATATAAAGGTCAACGTAATGTGGAAAAGACCCTTTCTATTAGGGAGCTCTTTTTGTGGGAAGTTCTTTCTAGGAATGCTTGTGTAGCACCCATGTCCAATGACTCTCAAGGACCAATATCTTCTTAGTCCTATATGGTTCTAAAATGATTTGTATCTGCTGTTTGACTAGTGCGTTTTTTTTATTGTATGTATCTTAATATTTTATATTGTGAATCTGTATAAAAGGAGAACTCGTAAATCTTTGAAATAAAAAAGGCTTGTTTTTTTCTTATTCCAAACACTGGTGTATAACTAAGTCTATGACAGTGGAGAATTTCGTACTTCAAGTATTGCCTGAGAGAACATTGCTTAGGTCCTGAGCCCTGCAGCATAGTACCTTATGTAAGAGAACTTTATACGTTCACATGAAGTTCCAGGGATCAAAAGAGCTCAGTCTTTGAGGCAGCTGAATATGAGCAACAGAGAGGAATTAGTCTACATGTGATGTGTGATTGTGTCTGTCTAGACCAGCAGACTCTCAAAGTGATAAGCCAACTCAATTTTTCCTAATCACTGAATTCTTAAATAATCTTTACTTTCCCTCCTGCTAGGTTAATAGAAAGTCTGGAAAGCCATTAGGTTTCACAAGGTTTTCTTATTTGCATTTTCTTTGTAGAATTTTTTTCAAGTAGGAAATGTTTGCAATGTTGACTAAACTACCTTCAAGTTTTGCATTCTGACAAAAAAAAACTTAATTCTTACAGCTGTAGTGAAACTTATCAAAAGCAGTTTTGGAATGTCTAAAATCACCATGCTAATGGGGACTATTTGTGAGCTGGTAAAAGATAACTATGTTAGAAAATGAAATTTGATTATCTGTGAAATAACATGAATTTTCTTTTAAACCGTCATAGGGGAAGTTTGGATGGTGAATGGCATGTGGTTTGCCAAGACCATTTTTGATGCCACCAAAGACGCATCAACCAAAAATTTGGAAATTTTGCTCGGTGTTCCCCTGTGCCTTCTGTGGAGTGTGGGGACAATTTTACTGTGTTTCTACCCCCTGATCTTTAGGTCCAAGGAGGGCTTTTTCCCAAAACCAGAAGTAATTCCACTTTCTGTTTTTGAAAAAGGCCTCCCCTGAACATAAAACAGCATGAGGAACATAGACGTGACAAAATTGCTTCCCACACCCATCTGCAAGCCATAGGGAACAGTTAGATTTTTTCTCTTTAAATTAAAAAAATTGAGTTGTATCCTCTAGGATCCCACCCACCCTTGATTTATGCTCCTCTAACCTCTTAAGTTACTTCAGTGAAAGAGTGATAGGTGCTGTCAAATATGGTAGAGGACACTGTAGCAGTCATATTCGTAAAAAGGCACCACTCCTTCTTTTAGCTTTAAATTCTGGCTACAGTACTTTGAAAATACTGTAACTTTTAACTAGTGTTGCAGCATGGGTTGCTTCTATGTCATTCAGTGACAAACCAAATCCTGTTATTGCGCATACTGTCAATCACCTAGGACTAAGACTGTCAATATGTAAACATAAGGTTATCTGTTCTTGTGCCAAGGCATGCAGGCATCCAGTGTCCCAACCAGGTCAGGGAAAGAGGGTGGGTTGACATGGTGACCCTGTGCTTCCTGTCTCACCCATCTCCTTCCTTGGATGTGTGTGGGGCATTGGGAGAAGGTTTGTGATACTACAGAACTGGGCTGCAAGCCATCCTCAGCTGTCCAAGCAGCAGTTGATGGAGGAGGAGGAGGGTCAGGGTGGGTTTTTAAAGGACTGCATGATCTGATCGGAGCTGCCGAGAAGGAAGGTTCCCCTGCGAAAGAGGTGCCTGAAGTAGAGGCCAAGGTCTGGAGAAACTCACAAATAAATCTATGAAAGCTAAACCTGCAGATGCAAAGGGCTTTACTATATACTGAACCAGTGGAAATGAACCATTAATCCCTCCACACTATCAGAATCAGGATAGTGCAGCAAAAAGGATTGTTATGAATTCATAAGTCCTTTTCCAAATTGATCAAACCAAACTCATAGAATCATAGAATCATAGAAATGTAGAGTTGGAAGAGACCACACGGGCCATCCAGTCCAACCCCCTGCCATGCAGGAACACTCTCAAAGCACTCCCGACAGATGGCCATCCAGCCTCTGCTTAAAAACCTCCAAAGAAGGAGACTCCACCACACTCCGAGGCAGCAGATTCCACTGCCGGACAGCCCTGACTGTCAGGAAGTTCTTCCTGAGGTTCAGGTGGAATCTCCTTTCCTGCAGCTTGAATCCATTGCTCCTTGTCCTGGTCTCTGGGGCGGCAGAAAACAAGCCCACTCCCTCCTCTACATGGCATCCCTTCAAATATTTAAACAGAGCTATCATGTCCCCTCTTAACCTTCTCTTCTGCAGACTGAACATACCCAGCTCTCTAAGTCTATCCTCATAGGGCTTGGTTTCCAGGCCCTTCACCATTTTGGTCGCCCTCCTCTTCTATCTCTGCTTGTTAAAGCCTTACTGTTTGATTTATGTACTATATTTGAGTGGAGAATATTAAATAAAGTAATTTGGACTTAAGGCTAGTATGTTTCGTAAGCTATCTGTTTTGGTTACATGATCCAATAACACACGTGTAAGTTGCTAAGGGATTCACTTTGTCGTTTTGTAAATCTCAGTTTTCCACTTAATATTGATGTCTGGGTAGCAAAGACTTTGAATTAGAACTGGACAGGAGAGAGATACTTTTATAGAAAGCAGTAGCTTGTTTAGACTTACCGGCATATTAAAACTATACTGATCTAGAGTAGTGGTCTTTGTGATCTAATGATCCTGATGCAAACAGCCTTTGTGACTTACTATCTTATCTAACTGCTTGCCTGTTCAGTTGACACGATACACTTAACTCCCTTCTCATCCCCTCCCCTCCCCTCCTTCCCTTTCTCTTTTCCTTTTTTGTTTTTTTCTCTTGTCTGTTATCATCTTACTTACCTGGATGAAGGCTGGAAGCAGGACTCTGAGCTAAGTCACAGAGACAAAATAGCTAACAACAAGGACACTAGGAGCTTATTTTCTTCTGGATAATTTTGTACCATCAAAGAGATAATGTATTTACTTTTCTGAATTTGACTTTTATTGTATAATGTTTTATTATTTATTTCTATTGATAAATTAAGATTGTTAAGAGAAATGAAAAAACTTTCAAAAAATTACTAATTTAAAAACAATATGAGACTAGATTTACTTAATATGATATTTTTTCTGCCCTGAGTTTTCTTGACTTCACTTTGAAAAAGTAATAAGTAGTTTCCTATGCTAAAAATACTAATACTAGTATTTTAGATTTGTTTTCTCTCTCCTATATTGCACAGTTGGAAGGAAAACACTAGAATGAGTGATAACATTACTATCTGCCTTCAAAACCTACGTAAGTAGTTTTTGCAGCATGTTTGATGCTTTAGTTAAAAATTAGTTTAAAATATGTACTTTTAAAATCTCCTTATTTAATAGTTATAGATTTTCTCTATTCAGAATGATACAACAATGGCTTCAGAGAGCAGATATTCTCTGGTGCCATCCAACTGTGGTTCCCCAAACCTGTACCTTAATATAGTTGGTGGTGCTAATCTTGGCTGTATTGTACATGCTGGAAATGTATATATAATCAAGTACCGCAATAGTTACTACAGTAGTTATTAAGAGTTAGGTTAGCAAGAGAGTTACCATAGTTTCTTTTAGGGGTGTGAGGATAAATTAGTCCTATTTTAAGGCATTAACATTGTAAGTTCTTTTGGAAAGTAATAGAGTGAAGTAAAATACAGGAAAGTTTTCAATATTTTATGGTTGCAAAATAAAAATTGCCATGCGTTGTGGAATCTCCCATCACCTCTTCTGAACCTTAAACAGTTATTATTTTAAACACCCTGTCTGTTTCCTATAAGGTAGAGGTTACAGAACCTGATATTTCAAACCCAGGACATTTAATCCTCTGTGTATGTTACTTTCTCTATATGTTACTTTTTCAATTTAACTTGATATTATTTACATCCTCCACTAAGGACATTTTGCTGTGTTTCAAATATTGGAACAAAATAAATGAAATCAAAACTTTCAACATATTTCAGAAACTTAGATTTTGCTATGTGCTTTAATTAATTATATTCATTCATTAAGGTTTCCATAAATTCCCCTGCTCATGTGGCCAAATTGCTTTTTATACACTGAGGAAAGATATGTCTTGTCATCTTGTCTGACTTAAGTAATTTTAACAAATGACAAGTTCATAGAGATGTGTTCTCCACCAATGCACCTGCATCCTGTTTTTAAACAAGAATGCTAATGTCTGTGCAGAAGTATAGCCAGTAGCAACTTAGTTCATTGCTCCTGGCAGGTGCTGCTTCTGTGATAATTGAAATAGCTGCAGCTTAATGTACAACTGAGCTAACACACTGTACCAGGGGTTTAAAAAAAATCACAGTGAATTGGAATTTGCCCCACCCTGGCCAAAACTGCCCACTTTTAATCTGTAGCCTGTATATAGTGTGTCTGCAGGTAAAATAATGAGTAGGCCTGTTTGCTGTAATAAACATCTAAAGAAAATAACATTTCATAGTAGTTGTATTGAATTGTTTGTCATTTTTAGCATGTGAATTCTGTCAGCGGACTGATGACTGTCCTGACAAATACGGAGAAAAAAGGACTTACAATGACTATAATCTCACTGTTCATTATTACTGTGTGGTAAGTAGTTGTGGATTACTGTCAGAGAGCTGGCTAATTACAAGAAAGCTCCTGATGAGTAGAAACTGTCAAATATATCCCATTGTATGTATGTCCTTAGAGTAATATATGCTAGAAGTTTTTCCTAAGTCCAAATAATTTGGAAAACTGTATTAATGTAATGCTTTCCTTTCAGATTTCAAATTGTCAATAGGTTATTGCATTTTGAATGTATAAGGAAGCATTATCAATTCAAAGTGCTACCTTTCAGTCTTGCATTGTCTCTGCAGTTATTCACAAAAGTATTGGTACCGTTAGTAGTACATCTCAGGCAGTCCTCAGGAAGTCCTTCCTTTTTCCTATTTGGATACTCCTCTGAAGGCCAAGACCAGATGCAAGGCTGAGAGGAATTGTGGGGGGAACCATTCAGTATCTACCATCTCATGGGTTTCTTCTGAGTTACAAGAAGCACCATTTGAAATTTAAAAAGCATTGAACGTATTTAAGCACAGACATGCAAACTTTGAAGAGCATGTTTGTTTCTGTGTCAGCACTGAAATCTGCAAATATTACACTTGTCCACATGTTCTTGGTATCTCCAGTTCAGCTATGGTGGTGCCTTCTCTTTTGTCAGTTCAGCATTCACAGATTTGATTGTTTGTAGGTTATTTAATGTAATTTATTTATGTTAAAGAATTCTTACTGTATTTACCCCTGCCACAGAAAAAATATCTTCTATGTAAGAATCTCCAGATCCTCTAGCATGATTTTATGATCTTCTTCTGCTGGAAGAAGACCATGGAATGACAGTGGAGGACCCAGAGAGAACACTTCTCTAGCCACTACTAGTCCTCCAATATGTCTCTGTGGTCCACCTCCGCCAGAAGCCGACCATAGAATCATGCTGGAAGACCTAGAGATTCCTAGAGAAGTGTTGTCAGGATTTGTTTTAAAAGCATTCATTATTTTATTTTTATTCTCATTTTTGCATGGTTCTTGCCACCCTAACCTCCAGGAAAGTGGGAGGGCTCACAGTAGTACTGTACTGTGGTACTTCCATAATTGTTTCAGAAGTCTCCTCAAACAGCAGTTCTTGTCAATTGTCACTGTCGGATGAAAATGAAGAGCCCTTGTCAGTAGCTATTAAAAACGAAAGGGCTACCAAGAAACAACATTAAGTGTGGATAATAAATTGAAGTGAGAGGGTGCTTTCTGGCAATAAACATGATGCAAAAGTAGATGAATAGGCAGGCAATAAACGTGAGTATTATTAGATTTTCATTATACAGTGTAATGCTGCAGCTCTTTTGGTGAGCCTCAGCTGACTTCAGTGGGAATTGCACAAACAGGCTGCAAGTGTCATTTAACAGTAGAAAAAGAAAAATCATGATGAACCTGTTTGTCGTTTTATCCCAGTTTATCTCAAGTAAGCAACAGTTCAATAACTATGTGTATTTTTCAAGTAGTTCTGTTTGACACAGGAGAAAAAGATCTAGGAGTAAAGTAAGAAACAAGATTTGAGGCTTGTGATATTTTACTACATTTCTAGTTTACTCTAAAGTGGCATGCTTGTTCACCCCTCCAGGCAAGTAAAATAGCAGTGTTAGAATCACCAGCAGTGATTAAAAAATGGAGCCACTGCCCCCAGCCTTCACATTTCTAATTGGGCACAAGATGTGATCCCAGTGCACAAGAGCAACAGGATAGATAACTAAATACAACTCTGTTTTTAAATAAATTGTAAATGGTGTGAATCAACAGTTCATCAAAATACCTATTAGATTTTAGTGCATAGAGTGATTGACAAGCACGTTTTCTGTCACGAACAGTTGATACAAATATATGCTTTTCTCAATTGTTACTAAGCCTTTCTTTTCAAAATAGTTAATGTCTAGTGGGATTTGGCAGAGAGGTGAGGATGCAGAAGGTTTTTATGGCTTTTTACCTGAAGATATCCAGAAAGAAATTAATCGAGCTGCAAGACTGGTAAGGATATATTTTGAATGTTGCATCTATTCCTAAGTTTGTTAGATCAGAGGGATGTAGCCCCAAATATTGTTAGTGGCCGTACACTTCCATGCTTTGATATGGTCTAATTGGCAAAATATGTTAATTGGCACATATGTTTAATTGACAAAAAATATAAATTATACACACTTATGGCTTGAAAGGCCATGCGGAAAAGGGAAAAGAGGTGGCATATCTAGATGTCATGATAGCTGTTAAATAATCTCATCTGAAGAGAGTTTCACAGTCTACACACACAGATGCTTTATTAATTCTAAACATTTGGGACACAGCCTCAAAGACAGTGATTGCCAGATGGATAAAAAAGCGTGTATTTTTAAGTGTTATGACTATGGCCATTTCCGCACTAGTCTGTTATAGTGCTATTATTCCACTTGCAACATCCTATGGAATCCTGGGGTTTGCAGTTTCAGGAGGGGCCAGCCGGCCTCTCCCAAAACTGCAAACCCCAGGATTCCATAAGATGTTGCAAGTGGAATAATAGCACTATAACCGACTAGTGTGGAAATGGCCTATGAAAAGAAACCAAGGCCCAAGAGTATGTGGCTGCATTCTACTAGATCAATAGTAACTAGTGCAGCTTATGCTGTTTTGGCATCCTTTCAAGATTTATGTGATGCTGTGGGATGGTCAGAGCCATTGACTAGTCAGATATTACAAACTAGATAAATATAAACCAGCGCAGGCAGCTTTTGGTGGAACTGTGCTGCAGTCGTGAGTTAAAAAGTAGTAATACAGTAGGTGCTCCACATTTAACTTTCACAGATTTGATTATTTGCGAGTGTCTCCTCCTTCACCAGCCACTGCCTAGCCAGCTAAGGATGGCTTGCAGCCCAATTTCTCAGCATCACAAACTTCTCCCAGTGACCCCACGCCTCCCACCCAAACAGGTGCTTTAGTATGTGCCAGTTGTGGTGTACTGCCCAAGAATGAGAGATTGGACTTACCATTACTATTAGGTAGGGTGTAGGGCTAGATATAAAACTGTCAATGAAGGGAGGGGGCCCTAACAGTCACAACTGAAAAGAATGTGGATGCCTGCCTGATCCACTTGGCACATGGAGGTTAACACAATTGTAGTGAAATGCTCCTCCTGCCATCCCATATCTACAATAGGTTCAACCTCTCATTTTAGTGAGTGACAAGCTAAATGAATCAGTGCTCTGACCTTAAGATTCTGGAAATGTCCAATACATGTTGGAAACTTCCCACAAGTGTACACTTCCACTCTTAATGATAGAAACATTAAACATGCATAGTGAGTGTCATGAGCAAGATCTTTGGGTACTTCAAGCCTGAATTTTGGTGATGCTGTTCAGTTACAAAAATTATTTTTAAATTTAAAAAATGGGAAATCAGAGGCAGAATGCACCTCTGGATGTCTGCTGGCACACAGTGGAATCCAGTGGAGGGGAACAGCCCTTCAATCCTGCTGCAGCTCCCTGCACATCCCTCAAAATCTCCTCAAGAGGAATGGGACACCTTTGTGATGCTTTGGGTGCAGCTTCAAGATCTATAGGGGAAAGGAAAAGGAAAGAATGTTCTACTTACTGGCAGTGGGTTGGGTTTAGGCCTAGCATTTTATATCATCAGAGTAGCTAGGGTTCTTGATACAAAGCACAAGATAGACAATTATGACTAAATAACTTGTGCAAACTGTGGAATTATTGTGTTATTTCACAGTTAGCCATACAAGAAGAGAGAAACAAATAATGGTTATTCTTCCATTGGATAGCAATAATACTAAATTTCTTAGATTGTTAGCAAACAACATTCACTGAGTGATTTTTTTTAATACTTATCATTTATTTGGATAAGAAAATAGAATGTCCAATTGTGTTTTGATCAATTATTTTGTAGTGCAGCCCAATATGCATTTCCATGTAACCTTGGTTATAAAATAATTGTTTGCATTTGTATCTTGTTTCTAAACCTGGAAGTGATTATGGCTTAATGCATACATTAAAAATTAGCAGATTGCTGGGCTGCTTTAGGCTAATGTACTTGATTCTTTCTTTTTAGAAATGTACTATCTGTAAGAAAAGAGGTGCTTCAATTGGTTGTGTGACATCCAGGTGCAAACGAAGCTACCATTTTCCTTGTGGGGTAGAGAGAGGATGCATTTTCCAGTTCAGGGGCAACTTTCCGTAAGTTTTCATTCTTTCAAGGAATCAAGTTTATTGCATTTTAGCAGCCAGCCATTGCACAAAAATGAAAAAATAAAATAAGATAAAATGAGAAAGGATAATCCAGCCAATTTACATGTAACACATAATCAACAATAAATGAATCACTTTCCATACCCCTCCTTGTTCTTCATAGCACGTAATTGTAAGGCCCTAACAAGAAATTTAGATGTTCTAAAAGACACATATTTCACAGTATCAGATAGCAGAAAACAAACTTTCGCGAAGGAGGAATTTCCCTTAAAAGACTTCAATAAAGGAAAAATATACTTGCTCCTGAGATCATTATAAATAGGGCACTCAAGTAGAACATGAATTAAATCTTCTATTGAAACAGAGTTGCAAGCACATACTCTGTCCTTCATAGGAACATTATTGTACCTGCCCATCCGAATTGCCAGTGGGAGAACATTCAATCTAGCATGCAGAAAGGCTAACTTCATTTTAAAAGTTGGAAGATCAACCAGATAATGAGGAAGGGGTGAATTCAACGGAATGTAAGAAACAAAAAATGTATTAGATTGGCAGGACTTAATCTCAGCCATCTGGGATTGCATTGCTATATCCTTGAGTCTTTGGAGTATAAGTAATTTTGCTTTATCATACCCTTGAGTCAGAAAAAAAGGAACAGAGAACCCCAAATTCATGACAATCAATTGCATTTTATGCATCCATGAATTTGGACCAGGCTCTTCGAAAGACATCAAAAGGAGCTCAGATACCCGCTTAAAAATAATTTTCAACCAGAAGAGGAGGGCTAATCTAAGAGCCTCTGTTTTAATTGGCATTATACCTAACTCTGCACGGAGCAATGCTAATTTTGTGGAAATGGGAACTGCCACAAGTCTGCGCAGAAATTTATTTTGTGCTCTCTCTAATATATCTAAATTGGCCAGAGCCCACAGTGGTGCTCCAAATAGCAGTTTAGGCAGGACTCTGAGCCTATAGAGTTCTAAAGTGGGTTGAATCATATTGCCCCCTTTTGTGCGATAGAATCTTAATAATCCATTTAATGTTCTTTCAGCTAACAGGGTACTTGACTGAACCTGTGAAGACCAATTACCAGTCCAGTGAAAGACCACACCAAGATATTTAAAAGAGGGGACTTGTTCCAATTTATTCCCGTCAAGTAGCCAATTATAAATTTTTTTGGATTTGCCGAATACCATCACTTTTGTTTTTTGATAGTTGATGGAAAGTTGTTCATTCTTACAATATAAACTAAACTGATTCAACAATCTACGCAGGCCTACTTGAGTATAGGAAATCAGGATAGCATCATCTGCATACAATAGGATCGAATATATCCGATTTCCAATTTTAACTGGGAAAAATTGGTCACCTTTTAAGAACTCAACTACATTGTTTATAAATAAATTGAAAAGAAGGGGAGCAAGCAGACACCCTTGTCTTACTCCTTTAGAGACAGGTATCGAGTCTGACAGGTGTGTACCATCAACTCTGACTTTCAAGGATGTATTTGAGTAAAGGGATATTATACATTTTAGAAGATTCTTATCAATACCCATAGTTTGTAATTTAACCCAAAGACGTTCCCGTGAAATAGAGTCAAAAGCAGCCTTCAAATCAATGAATGCTACAAAAATATGCTTTACAGTTCCTGCCAGATATTTATCAATAACATATTTCAACATAAAACAATTATCCAAAGTTGACCTGCCTAAACGGAAGCCAGCCTGTTCTGGGGCCAGCAGTGCATGCTCTTCCACCCAGTCCTCCAATGTATCTAGAAGAGACCTGGCATAAATTTTCCCAGAAACATCCAAGAGACTAACGGGCCTATAATTTCCTGGATCATTTCTAGGACCCTTTTTGTAGATTGGAACTACAATAGCAGATGACCAATTAGGTGGTGTAACTCCTACATTATTAATTAAAGAAAATAATGAAGCAAAAATTGGAGCCCACCAGTCTGAAAATGCAATATAAAAGTCTGATGGAAAGCCGTCTTCACCAGGTGCTTTACCTTTCTTTTGTCTTAATATTAATGAATTAGCCCTATCTATAGAAATATTTTCCCAGCTATGTTCCAATCTAGGCCCAGTATAGTCCGGGGGAATAATCTTAAGATGGTCTGAATCATTAAATAGCTTTCCAAAATAGCTTTCCAAGTTGTTTTTAGAAATAGTTCCTTCTAAAATTGGAGATGACCTTTTTTCGAGCTTTGCAATTGTATCCCAGAATTTCGATGGATTCTTTTGCAGGAGTGCTAGGCTTAATTTCTTCCACTGTTCCCTGTAATATATCCTTTTTTTCTCACTAATTAATCTTTTGTATTTTTTACGAAGATCATAGAAATATGAGGGAATTTCAGTGGAGTTAGTGGATCGATATAATTTGATGGCTTTTCCCATTTGCCTTTTTAGATTCCTGCAGTCTTTGTCAAACCAAGCATTATTGCTTTTGGTTTGGCAATTTTCTGAGTGGGATACCTTTTTTATAAAAAAGGGTCTGAGGGAGTTTGTTAATTGTGTATACAACTGATTTGCAGACTCGACATTGGATGCTTGAATCAGATCTTTCCTTAATTTCATAAATTCCTCAGAGTAAAGTCTCTGTTGCAAATCTGATTGCAACAGGGGATTCCATTTGATCCTTTTATCAGAGGTTAATTGGGCTTGTTCAGAATTAAGGTGGTGAGCAGTATTTATAACAGTACTGTTAAACCACCGCAAGGAAAATCTAAGTGGCTGGTGATCACTACCAGCAACTGGGTCAACTGTAAAAGAGAGAAACAAGGATCGATGCTCATGTGAAATTAACACATAGTCAACTGTACTTGCTCTAGAGTTATTTATAAAAGTAAACTCTCCCTTAGAATTATCAAGATGGGAACCATTTATTAAAGCTAAATTTAGTTTTGTCAGTAAAGTAAAAAAAATGTGGCCAAAATCATTAATCTTCTCATCTTTAGACTTTCGAATTTCCAAACCTTCCCACAACTCAGTTGGGCCTCCTAAAGCCCTAGCAATATCTTGGTTAGATGAACCTGTGCGTGCATTAAAGTCACCGACAGTTACCAATGGAACTAAAGGAAATTCATACTCTAACTCGCATAGATATTCTTCTAACTTATGCCAGTAGTTTGGATCATAATATGGTGAGGTGCGGGGGGGAACATAGATGTTAACAAAAATATAAGAGTGGTGTACATTTTTAATAAAAATGGCCATGGCGCATGGAGCTAATCCTTTAAGAGGAATAATTGAAGCTGAAAGAGAAATGGATATCAATATAGCCAGGCCACCACTCGGTCTACCACCTTTAGAAGAAGAATGTGCGGTATTTGAGTAGGCCACATATCCAGGAAGCCAAATATCATGCTTTAGCCAGGTTTCTTGAAACAGCAGATTCTTTCAGTAGAATAACATGAATTAATGTAATTTCCAGGGGAGTAGCTGTGTTAATTTGTTGCACCAAAAGGAACAAAGCATCCTGTAGCACCTTAACAAATAAAAAGTTATATTTGTCTTGTGTTTTTCATGGACTGCAGCCACTTCAGCTGGTTTGATAGATTTGGTGTGTTTTGCTCATTAAGCTTGTTTTGCTCATTAAGTCTGTTAAAAGTGGCTGGTCCTGAAGGCTTTATCTTCTCATTTATGCTCTGTATAATTGTCATGTCTACTACAAACTTGTGCATTGCGTGCTCTTTTAGTTCACAAATACAGTTGTTTTTAAACAACTTCTCCTAACTTGTCTCTATACAAAAGTTATATGTCCAGTTTACCATATTATACATTTGATGAAGCAGACACTAACCCACAGAAGCTCATGGTGACAGAAATATATTAATCTTAATGTTTCATAAGTCTCTTTCAATTATTCTGAAAAGCTACAGCTTTTAAAAATTAAACTTGTGTCACTCAACTTTTTATTGATGTACTAGCGTTATTTACCCAGCATTGCCTGGGATTTTATTTTCTCGTAGGTAACACTTGTTAGAAATACCTTAGGAATTATCTTACCTTATGAGTTAGATGTGGTTGAAACACACAGATTTGATATCCTGTGTCTGATTCCCCAGACTGCCTTGTCCAGTACCTGTAACTTTTCTCCATATTCCTCCATCCAATCTGTATTCAGAGTTATTAACGTACAGAGTTTGGTTTCTTCTTGCTGCTAGGCCTCGTCACCATAGCAACCGGCTTGAGCTCTCTGGCTGAGAATTCTAAAGGCCCCTCCCTGAACTGGTAATACCAAGATTCCATAGAATCTTCACAGCCAGCCAATCATATGAGATTTTTGCCTGGATACAGCCAGTCATATGAGGTCTTCACCTGCCTGACACAAACAGACAAACTCACTCACAAACTTTGACTTTTATATAGTAGATTTATATTTACGTGAGTCTAGTTTAGATCCTATGTAAGCAGAAAGACAGGATATTAAATGTGACTATATCCAATTCTGATTCTGTACACTCAAGGTCATATTGTTGGAAACACCGTCCTACCCAAAAACGTCCACCTAATTCGAAAGGATCATCACAATGCACAATATGTTTGGAACTGATTGAACATGCACCATCATACAACATTTTGACAAGTCCATGCTGTAAAAATGCTTGGTTTCATAGAGACTGTTTGCAGGTATGTCTGGAATGTTATGTAGTACTGTCTTAAAACTTTATAAAAGAAAAAAAATCTGTGAAATGATGACATAAACAGTTTAGCTTTAATGTTGCAGTGTACTTTAAATGTTGTGGTGGAGTTTAAATGCTGCAGATGCAGAGTGCTACTCAGCCATGCTGTCTTCCAAAATACTCTGTTCTATTAGTCCCTCTCCAGAATCAGTCAGCATTTCTGTGTTACAGTTCTATAGCTGTTGGCAGATTTCTTTTGATGAGTTGGTTCTTCAGAGCTTTTCGTAGTGATTTCTTATACTTTTGCAAATGTTGGAGTTCCTCACGTCTATTGATACCGTATTTTTTATGTGAATGGTACCATTTGGTACCATTAAGATCAGTACTTGGAAAATAAGTGTGCTATTAGTATTACAGTAGCCCATCCACTTTTGTGAGGGTTCAGGGAGCAGAACCCTCATGAAAGTGGAAAAAACACAAATAACCCCCAATCCCCCTCGCATTCCCTTCTGGGGCTCCCCCCCCCATTCCCTTGTCTTTTGTTTCGGCGCATGTTCTCAGTCGCAGGGCCAAAGACAAGGTAATGGGAAGAGGGAGCTCCAGAGAGGTGAAGGAAGGCACATACATGCCTTCCCCATGCCATTCCCTTGCCTTTTTCCTCAGGATGCATACTGAATGCTGGGGCCAGAGGCAAGGGGATGGGAGGGGGAGCTCCAAAGCAGAGAAGGAAGGCACACATCCCTTCCCCCCATTCCCTTGCCTTTTGTCTGGGTGTGCTTGCCTTCCTTCTCCACACCCAGCAAAACACAAGGGAATGGTGGGGGAAGACACTCATGCGCATCACAAATAATCAAATTTGTGAAGATAAAACCCATGAATGTGCGAGGACTGTATAATGTTGAAAACATAAAATAATACATTAACAAGCAGTTGTAGAAAATCCAAACCCCCAGCTGATAATATGCAAAAGTTCAGAACCAACAGGTCATACTTTAAACTAACTTTTCACCAGCTGTATTATAACAGTCAAAGAAGGTGCTTAGTGAATCTGTGGAAATATAACAGACTTCGTAGTAATTTATACAATAATTAGCGTAAGACTAAGACCAAATTGAAATGGATCTAGATAACTGGCTTCTTCCAAAAATGCCTTGAAGCTGCTCAGTCATTACACTCCTAAGCATCTTTCCCCAAAAAATGAACACTGGAATCCTTTATGACAATTGCATACTACATAGCACAGTAACAACATTGCTGTATAGTAAGTTCCAGCATGACCCCATAATCCCACTTAGTAGTAAGCAGCCTTTGTGATCAACAGGGGTCCATTCCCCTTTCGACTGAGAAGCAGCTGCCTGCATTCTGACACATTGGCAGACATTACCATTCTTATCCCATTAGTGAACTTGTGCAAAGGACTTCATCAGACCCTGTTGTCCTTTCCTGAAGAGAAACTGAAGGAGGGGAAATATGTTGTTTGATCGGCTCGTTTGGTAAACATTTGCATAAGTAAAGGGATAAAGCTGCTTCCCAGCTTTGCAGTCTTGATATCCAAAGAAGTCAGTGTTGTTATAGCTCCCACAATATTGTTGTGTACCCCTGGAGTAAATAAGCATTACTGTTCCCTCTTCTTTGTCTTTCTGGATCCAGTGTCAAGCTCTGAGTGCAGGAGTGTTTTTCTTTAGATGCCCAGTATGTAATAATGAAGAGAAATTTCAGAATGAAATGTTGAGAATGGGCATCCATATTCCAGAAAAGTAAGTGATCCCTATAATTTTATTTGTGCTTTTATTATACAAAGTGGTTTTATGGATATGCTGCTCCCGTTGAATATGGCTGTTTTTTTCCAAGAACGAATAAATTACAGAAGTAGAAATGTTCTAATAAACATTTATCATTTTTCAGAGATGCCTCCTGGGAATTGGAAGAGAATGCATACCAAGACCTTCTTCAGTGCTATCAACACTGTGATGTAAAAAGATGCCTGTGTCCACATGGAAGAGATTACAGTGAGCCTGATAGGTATTAATAAATGCAATTCTTGCAGATGGAAGTTGAATATACTTGTAGGTTTTAGAAATGTAACGCAGTGCTGTTCCTATACACAATACTTTAGAAGTAAACTGCAGCAGATACTGTGATAGCCATATTTGGAGTTATTTTAAGCAAATAATAATTATAATGACAATAATTTAATCTGCCTAGTATGCTTTTCTTTCTATTTTCTGTTTGTAAGAAGAAGCTGATAGCATATTGAGCATTGGTCACCAAAACACTAGACACTGGACAATTCATTTCAAGTAAACAGTGTTCTGGTATAAATTCTTTCGATGCAAATAACAAAAATTTAATGGTTGCAACTCCAAAACTCAAGAGAAACATAAAGAAGTGTGTCTGCCCATACACTGAGATCAACATTAGAGGGCGCTGGCTTGTATCCTCCTACATTTTGAAATTAAGTTTATGATGAAGTAGGGCAGGGCGTTTTCTTCTATGATTCCACCCCACCCCGAATCCTCATGATTTGCCTTCTGTCAAATGGAAAATCGATGGATTTCTTTGAAGGCTTTTGGGACTACCATAGGTTATCTGTAGGGTTGAGTTAGTAATAGTCTGGATTACAGGGTTGTATCAGTAGAAGGAACCTGTATCAGAATGGAACCTTTAGATCCAAGCCAGTATTTTTATTGAATTGCTGCCGCCGCCGCCCCACCCCAACCATGTGCTGGTTATTTGCTTTTGTTTCTTTCTCAATGCATGTGTGCAGTGTTACGTTTTGATAAGTAACACAAGCCACTTTAGGATAGTCTTTGTGCTAGAAAAGCAGATTTAAAAATATAAATGATATATGTTGGTAATATTCCACCCCTACTTTCCATTTTATTGCAACAACCAATGTGTTGAACTGGATGATTTTGTTTTAATTTGAGTGATAAACTAATGTAAAATGGAGGGTATACAGGAAAATAGCTTTATTGAGCTGAAGTCATTTGTAGTTTTAATTTCAATTGCATTTTTTCTTGTAGCAAGTGGGAGATAAAGCGCTGCCAATACTGCGGTTCCAGCGGAACTCATTTGGCATGTTCCTCTCTAATAAGTTGGGAACAAAATTGGGAATGTATTGAATGTGGAACCATCCTTGCCAAATCAAATGGTATGAAATGATTGTTAATAATAGTTGAATTGACTAGAATTTGTTAAATGACATCCAGAGTGATTCTGTGAATTTCATTACATAGGGACTGGTCAGAAATGGAGAAAACGTTCTTTGAGTATGCCAGACAAAACAGATATTGGAGATGGTTTGCGAGAAGATCCATCACCCAAATGCCCAAGGCAGTCTCCCGGATCCCATCTTAGCTTCCTCATCAGGCATGTCTTTTTTTGTCTCTCTCTTTTCACTACATAGAAGCAACACTGGCTGTGTTCACACATCCAACTGAACTCGATTTAACAAGCTGTAATGAGTCACAGCACACCAAGAGTTCATGCAGTTCTCCTCCTCCCTTCTTGTGCATTGAAGAGAAGTTCAGAAGTTTTTGCTTTCTTAGCCACCAGAGAAGGAGCCATCCATGTATGGTTCACTCCTGTTGCCATCCATGGAAAGCAAAGAATTATATGTCTTAAGAAAGTTTGTTTCTCTTGCTCCTTCTAATTTTTGTCACCTTGCCTCACCCAGGAAAGGTTGTCTAATCTGCTCCTCTGTCTTTCTCTTGGCTACTTTTTCTCCCCATTTTTCCTTCACTTCCAAACAGAAAAGAAGGTCCTTACTTTTTGAATTCTTTAAGACAGTAATAAATTCCTGTTTCTAGACTCCTCTTCTCCACTTTCCTCTTCCTCGTGTCCCTCCTTTCTTCATGCTGCATGCCTTTGGGATGGTGATACAGAAAGTTAAAACTAAATCCAGAGGCAGCTCTCATGCTCAGAGTTCCTCAGCCCCCGTACACTTCTGAATTGTAAAAGATGTGAATGTTCTTATCCACTTTCTGTGGGAATAAAGGTACACATTCACTAGCAACTTGCATTGCCACAGCTACCTCTGCCATCAGTTGGGCGGTTGAAATAACCAGATGCCTTAAACTTATGAAATAACCAGAAAGGGATATTAACCCCTTAGAAGTTGGTCTTAGAACATTTCCACAGGATGGTGTTCTCCTGACATGGTGATGCAAGAGGAGCGGGACCACAACGACAGTTTTGCATAACATTGTCACGGTCCTGCTCTTCTCACGTCCCCAGTCGGCATGATCGCTGGGTATATCGTTGACGGGAAAACCTCTGTCAATGGCCCCCGATTGCGTGAGGCTTTTGTCACCTCTGGCCACGCAAACCCAACAAGCCATAGCCACCATGCTGCCTGTTCTCCAAAATCACACTTCGTGGTCAACAAACAGAAAAGTCACCTCTTGCAGTTCACAGACTAGTTCACCGGTGTGCCTCCATAGACACCAGAAAGGGTCACATTGATCCTTTGCAGACAGAATAACAAAAATCAAGAATGAGGCTCCCTTCTTCACCAGACTGAAGACAGCAGACCTAATTTCATTTATTAGGACTGATGATTCCCTGTATTCACACTCCACTTTTGCTGAGTTCTACAGTCAACCCCTGCAATGGCTCCTCTGACCTTTTCACACACTCATAGCCAAACACCAATACACCAGGATTCACCTAATCTGGGAGTTGAGATTTTCTCTCAAGTGGTTGAAGAACAAACATAACCTTTTTCTGGGATATCTTTTACAAGATTCGCCAAGAGTAGTTCTCACCACAGATACCAGCCTCCTGGATTGCAGAGGCCAAGAAGTATGGACTCCAATATACCAAGCTCACAGTACCAGTTGGCTAGAACTTCATGCACTCCTTCACATTCAGAAAGACCTCAGACGAGCATATGTTCTAGTCTGCACAGACAATGAGGCTGCAAAATCATACCTGATCAGGCGGATAGAATCTCACTCCCACTCCCTACATGAGGAAGCTTGTCAGGTCCTCTCATGGGTGGAGAAGAACATCCTCTTCATTTCAGCACAATACATTCAGGGCTCTTTGAACAAAGAGGTGGACTTCTTAAGTTACCACACTCTAGATCCAGGGGAATGGAGCCTGGACATAACTGTTTTTCAGTTTGGTGACCTACAGATCAACCTCTTTGCATCATATACAAACCACAAACTGCCCAGGCAGTTCATCCAGTTCTTCTTCCTCAGAACAGAAGCCCAGGATGCTCTCCAGACATCCTGGCCTTTAGGCCTGCTATATGCTTTTTCTGCTGACATTGCTAATCTTCAGAGTTCTCAGGAAGATCAGACAGGAAGAATCAAGTCATTTTCATAGCTCCCCACTGGCCCTGTAGGCCTTGGTTCTCTTACCTGATATCCTCAGCAACCCAGGAATCTCTGCTTCTTCCTGTCATACCCAGCCTTCCTCAGTCAGGGCCCTGTTCTACACCAAGACCCAGGTTGGCTCCGCTATTCCGAGAAGGTGATGTACATTTCCAGTCAAAAGTCGACCCTCAGGATATATGAGACTACCTGGAAAGCCTTTCTCAGATGGTCTCAGAGAAAATCCATTTCACTAGAGAGCAGGTGTTAAAAAGATCCTAGTTTCCTCCATGCAGACTTTATCTTAGGTCTTTAACCATACACCATACAGTGTCTGACTGCTGCCTTGGTATTCTTTTTATCAATCACCAAAAAAACCAGACCTATTTCCTTCCATCCACATGTGAAGAGATTTCTAAGGGGAGCTTCTCCACTCATTCCCAGAGTTGCTCGTTGCTTTACATCTTGGGATCTCCACAAGATATTAAAAGCCCTTTCTAAGCCTCCATTTGAGCTGCTAAAGATAGTCCTCCTCCAAATTCTGTCCATAAATGTACTCTTCCTTGTGGCAGTCACCTCAGCAAAGAGGGTTTCATCGCTAGGAGCTCTTTCTGTAGACCCCTGTCATTGCAAATTTGATATCCATTCCATTTTGCCCTAATTAGATCCTGGCTTCCTACAAGGATCTAGCCAGGATAAATTCTCTCTTCCATAGCTCATAGCCCATTATTTTTCCATCTTTCTGCCTTCCTCCTGTTCATTCTTTATAAAACCAGTGGCATAAACTGGATGTCTGCCAGCTCTGAAACTGTTCATCAGGTGCACTAAGCCCTTTGGGAGATCAGAAGCACATTCTAGATGTGGTAGCACATTCTACCAATCAGTAGCTTTCTCAAGTAGTCCTCCACCAGAGGAAATTTGCACAGCAACAATCTGGACCATGCTTACTTTCACAAAATAGATAAATTCACCTCAGCTAGGGCATCATTTGGCAGCAGGATATGTCCAGCAGGTTTCTGTCAGATTAACTATTTTTGTTGCCACCTTCTCTCCCATGTCCTGTTTATGCTAGGAAATTCCCATATACTAATGGCTCCTTCTCCACAGGCTGAGAATGGTATACTGGAGAACTTACCATGAAGTTCCATTCTTAGCCAAGCAGAAGGAGCCACCCAGACCCACCCTGTAGAAGCAAGACCATTTTTCCTTTCTCTCGGGATCTTTCTCCCTTTTCATTCTTCTCAGCTTGGGAATGAACTGAGGCGCCAGGGATCCCAACAGAAAATACTTTCTTAAGATACATGATCACTTGCCAGGATGGTGACAGAAGTTAACCCCAAACATGGATGGTTCCTTCTCCTTGGCGAGAATGGACTTTTTCAGTAAGTTCTCCAATGTGTCATTTTTATTACTTTTTTTTCTCTACAGATATTTTTAGTTTTTATAAACCACCTAATACAAACAGTGGTTACTTTCAAACTAGTTTAATTAAATTGACAGAGGTTGTTAAAATTAATCCCTGCTCTGAATTCTGAAGAAATGGCACATTATGATTAATGACTAATTAAAAGCAGAACCAAAGCTCCCAGCTCCTCCTGGGAAACAAGGAGTGCATGAGTCTGTGACTTGTTCACGTATGGGAAACTGCTTTAGAATGATGTATGAATGCAGCCACTGCTAAATTACAGTTTGAACCTAAAAATAAAAGCTTAGCTATGCCGAAACAGTGAATTCCACAGATGATTAAGGGACTACCTGAAGCATCTTCTTGTGCCTTCTAACAAGTTGCTTCCCAAGTCAGAACATTCAGCAACAGCCTTCAGTGCACCATCCAGTGAGATTAGGAGGGGAGCAAACTCTTGCATCCTGTCTAAAAATTTTGAAGCAAGGAACCAATAAAGTACTAGCTTTTAATGAAAGTATAGTTGCATGTTTTTTTAAAGCTGTTGTGCACCATAGTTTGAATGGACTTCAAGTGAGTTCTAGTTGACCAAGAAGTTTCCAACTGTCCAGTAGATGTTTGTCCATTTCTTAAATCTAGAATTGATTCCTCTAGAATTGACTCCTCCTGAACTATTCATTTATAAAGGAATTTCATTACAAACTGTAGACTTGTCTATTTTCTGTTGGAGATATAAATGATTAGGTCAGACTTTAAATGTTTAAGGAACTAAATATGTATGTTTTTATACTTATATATAACACAGTTTTTGATTCATTTAGGTGCATCTCTAACTCTCAGAAATAACAAGCAAAACCGTTCTTGGTTTTTTTTCCCTTCAGATCTCCAAAGATGATATACTCCAGTCCCTTTACTCCGTGTTCACAACTGGATCTTTCCTGTTCTGATAATAGACTGATATCCCCATCCTCTTTGATCAGTCCTTCAGTGAGGAATCTGTCACTAAGAAAATTGTAAGTAGATGAACAGTCTAATTGTCTCTACATTTTATGAAAAACTAGTGTATATACCCGGCATTGCCTGGGATTTTATTTTCTCATAGGTAATACTTGTTAGAAAGATTTGAGATCCTGTGTGTCTCTAATTCCCCAGACTTTCTTGTCCAGTACCTATAACTTTTCCCCATATTCCCCAACCCAGTCTGTATTCAGTGTTATTAACATGCAGGGGTTGGGTTCCCGAGGGAATGCACTGGCCTCATCCTTGCTGCTAGGCCTCGCCACTGTAGCAATCAGCCTAAAGAGCTCTCTGGCTGAGAATTCTAAAGGCCCTTCCCTAAACTGCAAACCCCAGGATTCCATAGACTCTTCTCAGGCAGCCAGTCATATGAGGTGTTCACCTGCCTGACACAGACAGACAAACGTTGACTTTTATATATTAGTAGATGAAGAGTGTAAGGTGGAAGTTACATTTAGAGTAGTGGCTTTATGGATTTGGCTCTGAACAGCTGTTCTCCATGTCATATTTAGAATTTGATTCCCTCTGCAGTGCACCCTCTTCTGGAGTGACCTCTGCACACAAAATGTGAGGTCACACAAAGCAGCGTTCCCATTACAGTCAAGGGGACACAACATGTATGTGGCAGGCACACTGTACTTCATTGTTTCACATTGTTATGTTATCCTGCTTGTGGTGTGGATACAGAAGAGAAAGCCAAATGTAACATTAAGTTTATGGAAACAGTTCTGCACTTCTCTGGATTTGTTCAGTTGTTTCAAGGTTAGAGATAATTGGCTTAGATCTTAGATAGGTTTCTGCAAACATAAAGTTGGCTTCTATTGAAAGATACTAAGGATGGCTGTATCAAGAGGAGTGTTTTGTTCCAGTTCCACTTCCCTCTTTCCAGAGGGTTCCCACGATCCTCTGGAACAAATTTTCAGGGTGCACAAGTGGGTGCTAGGAGAATTGGTGAAAGTATCCTGTCCATTCCTCCTCCAACTTGGGTCTTCTGCTGGTGGAGACATCTGTGAGTAGAAATCCCGACACATCCTATGAGCGGGTCCAAGCTGTGTATCAGTTCGGTACAGGGTATTAAGTGCATTTGAAAAGTAAAACAAAATCAACTTATCAGCAAGCTTTTGATTTTACTCTAAAATGTCATTGGGATGCAGAAGAATCTTGTATTCCATGGCTTAAAAGTTAGTGAACTGCTATGACTTCTATATAAGTGTACTCATACTCCAAAATCTCTGGATTATCAACAAGTTTAAAGTTGCAGTGAACCAATTACCATATTCCCAAAAGACATTTATTCTAAATTTAACCAACTAAAAATTGTATGACAGAAGATTATAGATTTAGAATTGTTGCCGCACATATCTAATACATGCTTTAGTAATCAGAATACTGTTTTTATATTGTCTAGGCAACTCAGAGTACAGAAAACAGAAGTCTCAAATATTCTGAGGGAATTAAGATTACAAATTAATACCAAACCAACAAGATTAAATATTAATAGACAAGACATCTGGGATAGTGCCTTAAAGGGATTTCAAAAACGCAGCTTCAATCCTGCCAATAACATTGAAGTAAACTACATAAACTGCAGGACTAAAACAGAGATGGACAGCTGTCATTCATCAAAGGAAGATTTTTTCCTGTTATTGATGCTTCATCTTCAGAGTTCATCACTCTTTGAAGGCAACTGTTCAAAGAATTTGTCTTTTGATTTTCAAGGTAAATCTGTCCTTTCAGTATGTGAAATATGGTTTGGAGAGATGAGCATTCATTTCTCCATCCTCTAATGAGTTTATGATGCTGTACTTGTGATATTCCACTTTTATTTCTAGAATAAGCTTATTATTTGTTTCATGGAAATATGGATTGGGCTAAAATGAAAAGGGCCAGAGAACTCAAGTAGTCCAGCAGAAACTTACAGCATACTCTATGCATCGCATAAATGCTGCTGCTACAAGATGTGATGACTAGCATTTAGATGGCTCTAGAAAGCAGGTAATTTCATGATAGATCTGTCAGTGATTATTTCCTCTGCTAGATAAATTGAACCTCCATATTTAGTGATGGTATGTTTATGGGTGTCAGATGCTATGGGCAAATGGAGGAGATGGCTTTTGCTTTTATGCCCTATATTTAGGTTTCCAATGCCATGTTTCCAAAGCCAACAGCCAGAATATTGGAGTAGGTGGACCTTTAGTTGGATCAGTGCAGGAACATCTCAGCTTTGTTTTGTAAGCCCAATAGTTATTTTGCACTATTTGTATTTTCAGCTCTTAAAGATAATTTATATTATGAAGCGGGAAGAATGATTGCAGTTTCTCTGGTTCATGGAGGCCCATCTCCTGGCTTCTTCTCCAAAACTTTATTTAATTGCCTTGTTTACGGTACAGAGAATGTGAAACCAACTGTAGAAGATGTTGCAGATGCGGATGTTTTGCTAACACTAGAGAAGGTAAGCTGCTAACAGTAGAAAAGGTATTAGTGTGTTAGAAACTACTATATTCAGTGCTTTGCAGTAGAAGTTATTCCCCTCTGACTTTCCACGTTATGTTAAAATCTAGAATTGAAATGGATTTAACTGCCATTGTTATTGATGTGCACATAATATTCAACATTGTAACAGTGTGAAATATTTTTTACTGTACCATGAAAGTTAAGCAAGCAAAAACAAACTGGCACTTGTTAACTGCATAAATATTCACCCTGCTGAGTCAGTACTATAGAGCCTTCTTGGGCAACTCTCTATCAGCTTTGCACATCTGGATCCTGCAGTGTTTGCTCAGTTCTCTTGGCGAAATTGCTTCAGCTATTAAGTTGTATGGGGAGTGCTGGTGAACAGCAATTTACAAATTGGATTGAGGTCTGGGATTTGACTGGGCCATTCTAAGACTTTTAGCTTTTTGTTTTTAGATTACTCCAGTGTTGCTGTGACTGTTTAGGGTCATTATGTTGCTAGAAGGTGAATCTCTGCCCTAATCCCAGATCTCTTGCAGTCTGAACATGTTTTCCTCTAGAATTACCCTCTCTGTCTCCATCCATCCTGTCCACCAGTTTTCCAGTCCCTGCCAAGGAAAAGTGGCCATAGCACATGATGTTTTATCACGAGATTGATGTTCTCAGAAAAAAAGTGCTGTTGGCTTTGTGCCACAGATTTTGTGGCATGGCCAAAATATTCTGCTTGGCCTCATGAGTGCAAAGAGCCTTTGTCCCCAGGTTTGCTGTGTCTTCCACATGCTTTTCTGCAAACTGGGATTTGATGTGGGTCTCCTTCAGCAATGGCTTTCTACTTGCCACTCTTCCATAAGGCCCACCTTTGTGAAGTTTCCCGGTCATAGTTATCCCTTCTCAGCTGCAGAGCTTTCGAGCTCATTCAGAATGACCACTGACCTCTTGATTTCATCTGTGAATTAATACCTTCCTTACCTGGTCACTGAATTTTGATGGACAGTTTTATCTAGACTGAATTGGAGTTGAATCATATTATTTCCGTTTTGTTATAGTGGATTTAACGGGGCCTCAAGGGATATTCCTAGTTTGGGATTTTTTTTTAATAATGCAACCCTGATTGGTTTGTCTGTACAACTTTATTCTGGACTTGTTTGAATAGCTTCTTAGTCTTCATGGTGCTGTTTATTTCAGTATGCTCTAAAACAAACTGTATGACCTTCAGAAGTGTTGATTTGAGTTCATGTGGTACTGGAATTGCACACAAGATGGACTTCATTCAACTATTTAGGTGACTGCTGGAGGCAGTGGATTGCACCACTTTTTATTTAGGCAAGTGACAACAAAGGGTGTGAATATGCACACATCCAATAAGTGCTAGTTTGTTTTTCTTAACATTTGTGCAACGTAAAAAAAAAACGTTTAACTTTTACAGCATTAAATATCTTGTATATATCAAATGGCAACAATACCATTCTTTGGAAAACAAAGAGGAGCACCCACCACCTCTTGGGTTGTATCCCTCTTACCAGCAGAGTAAATACTGCTGCAAGGCACTGTGTCTTCTAGCATTTTATTCTAAATACAACTTGATGACATTATTACCATCAGAAAAACACCTATCAGTTTGAAATCATTGGTTCATTTATTTAGCATGTTACTTTTTTTTTCTGAAGTAAATTTTTTTTATTTGAAATTGTATCTGCTGACAAAACATAGAAACACTGGATTAAATATGTTAATTAAAGACAATAACAATGTAGCTGAGCAAAATGTAATAGTATACACTGAGGAAGACCAAGATGACTGTACAGTTTTAGTTTTGAGAAATTACCAAATGTTTCACATAATGATTAAAGTGGGTTTTTCCAGTATCTAAATTCTGAAGAAGGTGGCCACTGGGGAGATAAGTCTTTGAGGCAATTAGGTGGTTTTTTTATTTCATTTGTTTACAAACTTGTCATCATTTGTCTGTGTGCTTAAATCAAGAAATTTCTTTTTCTAGCAGAGCAAGATTCTAAGTTCATCCAATTTCTAATAGATATTCAGTATGTTAAGCTGATTAATGCCTTATTTCCTTCTGTAGATAAAATCTGCATCAACTTTAAGCAGTTTAGAAGCCGCAGTAAGTGATTGTTCTGAATATCTTGCCACTATTGGATATTTGAAACCTGTAACAGCTCTATCTGATAAGGATGTATTGGCGGATGAGATATTGAATTACCATGTGGTCAAGAGAACTCTCTTACCTTTTGACAGGTTTGTTTTGCTGAAGAACCTCCTCCTATACTTTTTACAGTTTATAATCTAGAACAGTTTTATCACTTCATTAAATTCTGTAACTGCTGTTCTACTTGTATAGTTCAAAAACAGGTGTTATGTTCCTCATATTATGAAACCCTTCTAGCAGTGGCTTTCAATAGACTGCTTTCTCCTCTGAATTTTTATCCGTATTGGAAATATACATTTCAGTTACAGTGCTGAGTGAAACATATATTACCCCTAACTTCTGAAATATTTTGGAAAAAAATTGTTGGGTGAACACTAAAATATAATTAAAACTATAGCTGTTTAACATTGGAGAAGAGGAAATTGGAGCAAGGGAACTAAGCTTTTTTTTTTTTTAACTATTGTGAGCAGCTTCCAAGGGAGTTCAGTATATCTGAAAAATTATAGTTAGGAAGAACAGGAGTCAACACCATCTCAAGTACAGATATTTTGGCTAACTCTGGTAACTCATCTAAATGCAGGAATGTGTCTGTCAAATCAGTTTTAATCATTCCAGCAAATATAAGGCAAGCCAGAGAATTCTTGTTTTTAAAAATTTAAAATGTTATTAATAACAATAGAAAAATGTCTATTGGGAAAAGTGTTTTTATTTCTCCTTTTTAAAAAACACCAGCCTGACAGTACTTTTTGTTGTTGTTTCTATACATCACTCCACCCCCAGCTTTGAACAAGGTTTGAAAACACTTGGTGTTCTGGAAAAAATGCAGATGAATCCTGACGCATTCTGTAGCATAATGTGTCACAAGCCTGAAAAACTTTCAGCAAAACTTCTTGGTGACCTCTTCACAATTCACTGCTCACCAGGAGCAGGCAAAGCCAGAAGTATTGATTTCTGGATGGGTTACTTGCAGGAGACAGAAGGTAAGGAGGGGAGGGATATTCACATAGGAATCTATGAAGTAAGAATCTGATAATTTCTTAAAAAAACCAGAAATGTTTAAGTTCATATTATAGAAATGCAATATCAGGCTTTATTTGCATTTCAGTGTCATTTCACATTTGCATTTAATGGTTCACTGCTTTCAGTTTATCATTGCTTCCTACAAAATATGGAATCTATAGTAAAAGTTGTCCTGCAAAAGCTAATGAAATTCCTTCATATCTCTTGATTTAGGTGGTGAGTCAGCTGTAACTCTGGAGGACATCTTAGTGTTTGCAACTGGCATCCGCAATATTCCACCTATTGGTTTTGATCCCGAGCCTTCAGTTAAGTTCCTGCATATAAAGTGCCCGACTGGAAAGAGACACCTTAACTGCTTAGAGCTTCCAATAACAAAATCTTACAAGAAGTTTAAAACAATTCTTGATTTCTCCATCAGAAGTACATTAGTCACTACAGTGAACTCAAAAAACTGAATAAAAAAAAGTCCACAAGATTGCTAGCTGCTGCTGGATAACAGACACATTTATCCTTACAAATTTACCGCATGATCATGGGAATGGATTGATTTCAGTCTTAACATTTTGAATTTTGTTTCAAAATGGTGAGCAAACAAAGCTTTAAAACAGTTTTGTTTTCCTGTATTTTTGTAACACAGGGCCATAATATCAGTTTCAATGCAATCATATAACACATTCCATTGAGTTACTAGTTAAGGACTAACATAGTGTCCAGTACTTCCACTTTATATTATAAGTAATTAATTATAAACCAAAATTTCTGGCAAAGATTAAGGAATGCTTTCCAGTTGGTTTACTATATCCAGGAAGATCTGTTTTTGTGAAGTGTTGACTTGTTGGTATTTTGCACAGATGACAGTAGATAATAATTCCACATACTAAAGTAATTTCAAGTATTCTAGCTATTATAATCATGAACGTAAAAAAGCTAAGCACATCACCTCAATTTAACTTTTGTTCAATATATTTTGAAGAGCAACAAAGCTTTATCATGTTCGGTACAGATGCAGAAAAATGCGCCAGCTACTCTGCTCACATTCCTGCTTCAAAACGATTCCAAACCGTTTCCTCTGAGAATACCGACTGTATTGTATTTAAAAGTGAAAGCATTAAAAGAACTGCTATGCAAAAAACCCTGCAGTGCAGGGAAAGTATAAATCAACTCAATTTAGTGTCATGGTTCTAATCCCGAAATCAAAGAGTGTATAAACTTTAGGAGTTGCTGTTAGAGAGGGCAAGAAATAAGTTAGAATTAGTGCTGTACCAACTCTATATATTCAAAATTACCAAGTTCAAAGATTTCATTATTTACTCAATACTTTATTTGAAAGTTTGATTTGGCTTCATTTGTGAAGTTCCCCTATTGTTTTCGTTACACTGTAGATATTAAACCATAAATATAAGGTAATGGAATAATCTGCCAGATTACTATACTTGAGGTGTCAAATATAACTTACAAAATACCTGGGAGTGAGTTGGATCAAAAGAAGAATGGCACTGTGTCTGCTCAAGTAGGATGACTCTTGTACTTCTCCCCCAGACCCCTTGGCAACATTTTTTTTCCTAGAGATTGGGCTACCCCCCACTATTCCTTTTGTGTGAAATGAAAAACAGCAATCATAACATAGTATGGCACTTGTAATGTATTTATCACACTAATTTGGATCTCTACCCCCTGCATGTATGTATAGACAGAAAATTAACACATAACAGTACTTTTTAAAATCAGACCTCAAATTGTTTTAACCACTTTAAATGCATCATTTATAACCAAGAATATAACTTTGGCATATTTATGGAATGTAGATAGCAAATCCTATACATGTTTATTCAGAAGGAAAAAAAATGTTAGGGCAACTTGCTTGTACACAAATATACATTTGAGATTAAGAAACTAACCACAAGAGATGTGTCAATTCAAAATGACAGGAGAGGCAGAATATTTCCTTACAGCTCTAAAGTAAAGTCTTGTGCTTGCAGTATTCTATTCTTCCAAACTGACTTACAGTCAATAAACAAGATAGTTCTTACTTAAAATCTAGTAAGACATGGCACAAAAGAAAAATGGCACAGGGAAGGAAAGAGGAGAAGCACAACTTCCAGCAAATTTTGGTGTGTTGCTGCCTCAATTTAGGTTTCAAATATACTCTCCAGAAATAAAATGAAAATTTCAGCCACAGAGGAAAAAGCAAATGTACTCTTGGTGTTGCTAGAAGGAAGGAGTTTCCTTTGCCTGCTTAGAAAGTGGGTAAGGGAGACACTTGAATCTTCGGAGTTTTCATGCAGCTAGAAGGAGTGTCCTCTCCTTTGGTGGGGGGTCTTACTGGTAGGCAGGGCTGGATTTGTCTAGCCTAGAAAAAGTAAGGTTTTTTTATGTTTTAAATCTCTTGAAAATTAGTAAAAAGGGTGAGCCAGTTCCATGGGAAATCATTGGAGACTGAGGGATGCATTCCAACAAAACTGAATTAGCCACAGTGTTAGCTATATTACTCAAATATAGCTAACACTGTGGCTAATTCAGTTTTGTTGGAATGCATCCCTCAGTCTCCAATGATTCCCCATGGAACTGGCTCACCCCTTTTATGTCAGTCTTAATTTACACTGCAAGTTCAGGAATATATCCCTAACATAAATCAAGACACCCCTGTACTAATTCTTAAAACTGAAGAGTATTTCCCATCGTTTCCAGCTGGAATGGAAACAGTTCAATGAGAGAAGGAGCCCAATGAAGCTGGGCTTTCTGCAGAACTGATTCTAATCCGTTTGTGAAAGTCTTAAATTCAAAATTGTATTTATCATGAAATAAGGTGTAAGGTAGAACCAGTGTGGTGTAGTGATTTGAGCATTGGACTGTGATGCTGGAGACCAGGTTCAGTTCCCCACTTGACCATGGAAACTCACTGGATAAACTTCGGCACATCACACACATTCAGTCTCCAGAAAATCCATGACAGATTCACTGTAGGGTCACCAAAAGTCAAAAACGGCACACAACAACAACATGGCAGAGTAAACAAAATGTGCCGCCTCAGTGTGGCATCCTGACACATAAGCAAAAAAGATTTTTTAAACACTAATGGCAAAGACTGCCCCACTCTTTTTGGCAAGACCTCTTTCTTTTGAAACTGAAAGTGACCAGCCAGTCTTTTAGTATTTACAACTTAAAATAGACCCAAAAGGTTCTAAAATTACATTAAAAGCACACATATGCAAAAAAAAAAAAAACTGCCCCAGCTTCTCTGGATATGATTTGCTATTTAGGAAATCTTCTCCTAAATAACTAGTCCTCCAAGGTCCTTGGATCCATAGAAGTGTTCGCACTGCTGAAGTATAGTGAACTGATGCCTGAGAAGCAGAAGTCATCTTGAGCATTCAGAACTTGTGTGGTTCTTGGATCCTGGCCAAGTTTTCCAAGTGTGAGACCCATGTTTCAGTTAATTTCTTACTTGCTGTAGTGGAAAACAAGTGCTGCAAGCTATTATTGCCAAGTTCTATTAAACTGTGGGAGACCTGATGCTGTTTGTTTACCAGGGCAATATAAAAAACAGGTTTCGCATAACAGCTTAATAAGAGTGGTGGGGCACCAAAGTTAGTGGTTGCTTTTTCAAAATTTCTTATTCAGAAATACATTCATAAGGTATTCAGTAATAGGACCAGAACACATGCAGTTGGTTAAACTGGACCATTAGGATTTTATTTTAAAATTCTATGGAATTATCTTTGTTTTAAAGCATATGTACACAGCTTCTGAGTATCATAAGTTGTTTTTATTGTGATTACTTTACTGGACTGTGTAATACTCTATCTACTGATAGTTGCATAGTAAATGAAAGCTGCAAATTAAGGTTTGCATATATAGGCCTAAATTGAATGTGACGCTTATAGCACTGGTGTTTGGGGCCCATCTCCCCTGCAGCCCTCTCTAATGTCAAACTTGCTTCAGAGGGTTTTCCAGCCCTTTGGGGCAGGTATTGAGGAAATGGAAGGAATAGGGAATTGTCTCCCTTCTACTTGCATTGTAACTGCAAGTGCAATGACAGCAAGTCGTATAACCTATGTGTCTCAGTTCAGAGCAACAGTATTCTTTATGGCAGCTCAGGTTCTTAAAGGGACTTCACTGTATTATATGCCTTTATCAAATCATTCAAAAGCAGATCTGTTTTAAACACCTATGTAGACTAAAAGAAGGCAAAGCTTATTTAGGAAAACTGGAATCTCTTCTATGGGTGGGAGAATTTTTAGCATTATATAACAGTAGTCTGGAGTTTTTCATGTATAGTCATAAGTTTGTAAATATTATGTTTTTGTGTTAAAACTGTTATTTCCTGACATCTGTTGTAGCTATTTTTTCCTCTTATTATAGCACTATGGTATGGGAGACCTGTCATGTGTATGTATACATAAAGTGCAATAAATCAAGAACTTATTTAGTTAACAGTATTAAATATATATGCTTTCAAATGCAGTTGGACTGATTTCTTTATAGGATGTTCAAAGTAAGCTCAGTTCTAGTGAACAGTGATGTTTCATTTGGGGCACTTAATAACATGAGAACAATGTTAGTAATGCAACCAGAAGAATACTGCAGTTGGGTCACGACTTTTTTTATCTAGATTTTTATTAAAATAAGACATGGCTATATTCTCGGGATGGCACAGAAGAGCAATCCACCATGATTGGATTACTCCCACGTGCCAACCAGAACAGGCAGGAGTTCACATTCTTTTCATCATGGCACTTGGGGCCCTCTACCTTCCCTGACAGTTTCTTCTATCCTGCCATACTAATTGGTGAAGTTTGCCATTCTTTGACAAACTTATTACAGTAAAACAGTTATTTTAGAAATAAATATACTTTAATTCAGCATAAAATGGAGCAAACACCTAGAGAGAAAGTAAAGATAGTGGAGACAGTAAGCAGAAACTCTCGGCCACTATTAAAAACATGTCCACTCAGCCACCAACCTGTGAGTCTCTGAGGAGAGAAAGGAAAAATTAGAAAGATGCCCATTCAGATGGCTGCCAACCTGCAAGTCTCTGAGAAGGAGAGAAAGGAGAAATTAAGGATTCTTCGTGTCCTCTAGTGAAAGTGATACAGAAGAATTAAGAGCCTTTTTTGGTAGCAAGAACAGAGAGGAAGAAAGAGTGCACAGACAAAAGAGCAGTGTTCTCTCAGCAACTCAAAAAAAAAAAAGACTGGGTTGAAATCAGGTCCTACAATGGGCTCTAAACTGGAGGACACAGCATTGGCAGTAAGGGTAACTTTAGAGTGCCATTTGGAAATTCAAGATGGGAGGGGCTGCATTAGAACGTAGCTCCTCAGTATGAGCATGCTCAATGCCACTGTCAGTGTCATTAGAATAATACTGCAGAGGCACAAAGCACAACAGCAGGAAACCAACGTTATTTATTCCTCTATACAAAATATGCTGCATCATTAATGCGGTATTTTAAAATGTATCTAATATAAGTCAATATGCTAAAGAACAACAAAGACATATGGCCAGATATGATAGTGATGATATAAGCATAATGAGTGTTAACACTGGAATTAATGTTGGCCCAGGTGTCTTGGAAATGAATTTAAAACCTACTAATACTAACATGAATTAGAATTTCAGTACTACTGAGCAGTATTCCATGATTAAGCAAGCTATAGCAGATGAATTAAACATAATGATTTCATCTAAGCAAAACAAGGGTCACAAGGGGTCAAAATGCCAATGCCTGACATATTTAGGGAATTAATTCAAGCAGAATGGGAAACATCCCTGAATACTAGAAGACTGTTAGTGTATACAAATAGACTTTATTTGTTGGGGGGGGGTTAAGAATTTCTAAAGATCCCATTGGTGGATGGGTCAATAGCAACTCTTGTCTCAGAGGCAATAGTTCCCAGGCAAGGAGACTCTACGCTGAGGGAAATGGGTGAAAGAGGAGCTGATTTTGCACTAAGGAAGGCTCATGACTTTGGCTTTAGCTATAAGGGCATCATTGGCTGCCTTGATGCTTGCACAAGCAGCAGTGCTTGCAAGACGTTGCAGATAGCGAGGGACTACAAGCACACTCTTTAACCCAAGGCATTAGCCAGAGTAAGGAAAGAGTACACAGTAGATGCTAGTAATGACTCAGTGACCTTTGTGGCTAGAAGTAGCAGTGGCAAGGAGATCACTGTGGTTGCAGCTGTGGGACACAAACCAAAAATTAAGAATTTATTATTCATCCTATTTAAAGGGGAATTGTTTAGTGATCAGACTGTAGAGAAGTTCCTGGTAGAGAGCAGAGATAAGCAGGTAATACCCACCATACAAAAAAGGAAGGCTGACAGAAGGCCATTTCATGGAAGATAATCTTTTTGAGATGGAAGAGGAAATAGGCAAGTTGATTTCAGATATAACCGACAACAGTGTGTAGACCAAGAGCTCAATTTGGCCAGTCAGGAGAGTTTAATAGACGAGGACAAGGGAGAGGAGGATGATCTACACAGAAGAGGAATAGATCTCAGTATTGATAAAAGGCCAGCACCAGTGGGAGGAAGACGACTGCTTTTCAGTGTCTTGTGATCTCAGGTGACAACAGATCAAAGGGTGATTCAATTAGTAACATAGGTTTACAAAATATTGTTCGACAGGATACAGATATGTTTCCTCACTGGAACATAGTATTGAAGAAGACAGATCACTTACTGGAAATAAGGGCAATACAGGGGGTTCTGGAGGATCAATGGTTTACCAGAATGTACTCTGTATTCTTCATTGTGCCCAAAAATAATGGGACTTATCTCATCCTGAACCACAGATATTTCAATGGTTTCATGAGATATAAGGTTCAAGATGGAGGTGCTACAAACAATAAAAAAAAATTACAGATAGACTGGATGGCCTCAATAGAGTAGAAGAAGGCATACCTCCATGTACCAATAGCTATCTCAAACAGGAAGTACCTCAGATTTCAATATCAGAACAGCCATTTCCAATTCAAAGCTCTGCCATTCAATCTGGCATCAGTTCCAAGGGTGTTTACAAAAGTTCAGATAACCTTGGTAGCATTTCTAAGGCAGAAAGGGGTACATCTTTATCTGTACCTCAACAGCATCTTAGTGAAGGTGAACTTAAGAAAAAAGACTGTACAGGACTTGCAGTTGAGCATTCAGACTCTGAAATATTTTGACTAATCAATTACAAGAAAAGCCAATTACAGCCATCAACCCTAATTACACATCTAAGAGCATCAGATTGACATTATCATGGGTTGTTTATAACTTTCAGAGGGAAAAAAGGAGAAGGTGAAGCAGTGTAGAGATGTCGACATCTTTGGGGTCTGCAATGCACTTAATCATAATGGGTTAATTGCAACCATTCAGCTAGTACCATAGGGAACGCACCATTTCAAGAGTCTTCAGAGACTTCTGGTTCCCCATCAGCAGGACATGGACGGATAAGGTATTATTTGCCATTGCAATTAAGAAAGAAGTTGAGACAGAGGAGTGCCTTTCATTTTTGCATTGGGTGAAAGTAAAAGATGCAAGCTTAACCAAATGGAGGCCCGCTGTCTTGCTTTAGCAGCTGAAGGCATATGGACTATGTCATAAAGGTAACACAATATAAACTTTCTAGAACTAAAGGTGGTGCACACACCTCAGATTTGTAACTGCTGTGTGGGTATACTGTGTTCAAATACGGACAAACAACATGACTGTCAGAGCTTATATTGTGACTCAAGGTGGTCTGCGTTGAAAACCACTAATAAAGAAGTTAGACAAGCTATTTTGTTGAGCAGAAAGGAATCTGAAGTTCATAACAGTCGTTTACTTGAAGGGAAAGCTGAACATCAGAGCAGACTACCTGTATCAGAATTGCTTGCATCCAGGACAATAAGACACTAAATTATGCAGTGTTTCAGCATTTGAGCAAACAATTAGGTCCCTTTCAAATAGATATTTTTTTTGCCTTAGTCAAGAATGCCAGACTAAGAAGGTTCTGTTCAATAGATGGGAGCAGATATGCAGAGGCAACCAATACTCTGTCAATGCCATGGCCAAAAGCATGTCATTATGCCTTCCCTCCAGTGCAGATTCTACAAAGAGTGCTTCTAATATACAATAAGAGAGGGTGGAAGTGGTGTTGATAGCACCACATTGATCCAGGAGACCTTGGTTTCCCCTCCTATTCCAGATTGTCAGTAAGTTCACCATGGAAATTGCCCAGCTGGCCAGTTCTTCTGAGTCAAGGGCCAATACATCATACAAATCTAGACTGGTTAAGTTTGACAGCCTGAGTTTTAAAAGGTTGGTGTTAGAATGACAGTGATATTCCAATGAAGTCATTAAAACAATGCTAGCTTGTAGAAGTCAATCAACACATATATAGCATGATGTGGAAAGTGTCTGTGAGGTTGTGCGTGCCAGAGGAGTTGAGAGATTGTACTTACCGTGAAGATTCATTCTGGGATGGCAGGAGGAGTAATCCACTACATTTGGGTTTATCCCCATGTGCCAACTGGAACTGGCAGGAATTCCCAATCTTTCAGTTACAGCTGTTAGAATCCCTCCCTTTTCCCTTTTCCAATAGTTTTGTTACATAGCCAAAATGAACTTCCTATTCTTCCTCTTCCATTTGTTCCTTTCCTTTTCCCTGTTCTCTTTTTTGTTTTGTTTTTTTGGGTGGGCGTGGATTCCTCCTCCTACCATCCCAGAATGAATCTTCACGGTAAGTACAATCTCTCATTCTTGGGATGGCACAGAGGACAAATCTACTACGTTTGGGAAGTACCCAAGCCATACCCCAGGCGGAAATGTCCTTAAGTTTTCAACGTGGACTGCAGCACAGTCCCGCCAAAAGATGCCTGCGCTGACTTGAACTTATCAATTTTATAATGTCTTGCAGGTTGAAGGTTCAGTCCAACCAGCTGCTGAACATATATCCTGCAATGATGCAGTTACCGCATAAGCAGTGCTGGTCGCATTCGACCTTGTTGAATGTGACCAAACATTTTTCGGCTTCAGCTTGCCCGCACAATCATAACACTGGAAAATGCATGCCTTGATCCATCTATCAATTACCATTCTCGAAGCTCTTTGCCTCACAGTCCTCACATTATAAGACACAAAGACAGCCTCTGTACGTCTTACCTGAGCAGTCCTCTTAATATATAGTCTGACTGCTCTCTTTACATCCAGAGTATGCCACCTTTTTTCCTCAGAATGCTTTGGTTGAGGACAAATATTAGGTAAGTAAAAGATGTCTGGTACCTTCTTACTCCAGGCACATTTTGGAAGAAAGGTCGGATCCAATGTTAGTGATAATCTATCGTCCTCAAATTTACATAAGGCCGGATTTATAGACAAAGCTGCCAGCTCTGAGACTCACCTAGCCGATGTTATAGCCACTAAAAAAGCTGTCTTAAAAGTCATCATCCTTACTGTAGCTTCCCTAATTGGCTCAAATGGCAGTTTTGTTAACGCATTTAGAACCAGATTAAGATCCCAACTTGGAAATCTATGTTTTGTTGGACAAGATGAAATTGTAGCTCCCCATAAGAATCTTTTAATACGCGGATGAGCTGATAAAGATAACATCACTGACAATGCCGACACTTGCTTTTTTAAAGTATTCGGCCTCAAACCTTTTAGCAACCCATCCTGTAAAAACTGTAAAATATGCTTAACTTCAATGTCTGCCAATCTGAGCTGTCTCCCAACACTCCGTTTTTCAAAAGCCTTCCACATCATGTTATAAATGTTTTGTGTTGATTTTTTTCTCGATGACAAAATAGTCTGAATCACTGCAGAAGAGTAATCATGCATCTCTAAGGCTTTCCTCTCAAGTCCCAAGCCATCAAATTCAGCCACTGTGGATTTGAATGATTGACTGGTCCCTGAGACAGCAGATCGCTCTGAATTGGTAACTTCCATGGTTTCCTTACCAACATTTGCTTCAGAAGAGAAAACCACGGTCTCCTCGGCCAATGCGGCGCTATTAACACAACTTCCGCTCACTCCTGCTTTATTTTCAAGAGCACCCTCTGCACGATCTGGAGTGGTGGAAAGGCATAATGTCGTCCCCCTGGCGAGGGAACCGACAAAGCATCTATTGCTTCTGCCTGACGACTGCCATCAATTGCAAAATACCTTTTCAGCCTGGCATTCTTTCTCGAGGCTAACAAGTCTATCTGAAAACGGCCCCATTTCCTGCTCAGCTTTAGAAATACTGCATAGTTCAGCATCCACTTCCCTGGATGTAAACTGTGTCTGCTCAGATACTCTGCCCTGACATTTAACTTTCCTTTCAAATAAACTGCTATAATTGACTGCAGATTTTTCTCCGCCCAGCAGAAAAGCCTGTCCGCCTCTGCTACCAGAAATTTTGAATGCAGACCCCCTTGATGAACAACATATGCTCTTGCTGTTATGTTGCCCGTCCATACTTGGACACGCTGACCTTTCACTAAATTTACAAACTGGAGGAGCGCCAAACGAACCACTTTCAGCTCTAGGAAATTGATATTGCACCTCTTGTCTGATCCCATCCATACCCCTGGGCTGACATACCTTGACACTGTGCTCCCCACCCTGTTAGGCTCACATCCATTGTAACCTTGACATATCTTTCTATCCTCAACTAAACACCTTTGTTTAAATTGGAGTCTTTTGCCCACCAACTCCACTCCTTTCTCAACTGATGAGGTAAAGACACCAAATAATGTTTTTTCTGTCCAATGTTGCTCTGATGTGGGACCAATAGTCTCTGAAGACCCCTGGAAAGGAACTTCCCCAGGGCACTAACCGAACCATTGAGACTAAAATTCCCATAACACGAGCTAACATCATTAAATCCACTGACCTCATAACACCCACCTACTGAGCTACCTGCTTGACCTTCTATCTCTGTTCCTCTGATAGACACACTAGACCCCTCTCCATGTCTGTCTGAGTACCCAAATGAGTCAACAATTTAATTGGTTTCAATTGACTCTTTTCGGAATTTTATTAGAAACCCAAACCTCTCTAAACAGAGAATGGCCTGTCTCAAATCCTGAAGCAATTGTTCTCAAGAACTGGCCTTCACTAATATGTCATCCAGATATGGATAAAGATGCACCCCTCGTTGTCTTAGTAATGCCACCAGAGGCACTAAAACCTTCATAAGCACGCTCGGTACTGAAGCCAACCTGAAAGGTAGGGCCCTGAACTGGAAATGCCTGTTCATGTACTGAAACCTCAAGTATTTCCTGTCCCTGACATCCATGGGCACATGAAGATACACCTCCTTCAAATCGATGGAGGCCATCCAATCCCCTAACTGTAAATTCTCCTTTATTGTTTAAAGCATCTCCATCTTGAACCTCACATATCTCACAAACTGGTTGAGATATCTTAGATTCAACACAAGACGATGCTTCCCATTGCTTCTGGGCACTGTAAAGAATGTGGAGTAAATGCCAGAAAAATTCTGTTCTTCTGGAACTTCCTCCACTGCACCAATCTCCAATAGATGAACTATTTCTTTCAAAACTATCTTCTTCCTCTCTACACTCCTGGCTACTGGGGAAGACACATATCTGACCTTCGGCACCCTGTCGAACAACATCTTATACCTGAATGTTACAACCTTTAATACCCATTAATCCGTTGTTATCTGAGACCAACGAGTGCCGAAGTGCAGTCGTCTTACCTCTATTCTCGAAATCCTTCTCGAGTTCTCGAAATATTCTCGAGTTCCCCTCCCCTTCAGAACAGAACCCGATCCTCTACCTTGTTCCTGACTCAGTCTACCAAATTGTCCTGTCCTATTAAACTGTCCTCTTGCGCTATTCCACTGTTGTCTTCCAAACCTGAACTCTGATTGTCTTCCCAGTCCTCTACCTCCTCGAAGGGAGTAAAAAACCCCTCAAAAGGGCTTCCTATCCACTTTCTTTTTCTGCAAAGGTGGCATCACTTGCTTTTTCTCTCTATTTTCTATTAGCACCTCATCCAATGCCTGACCACCAAAAAAGCAAATCACCTTTAAACAGCACAAAAGCTAAATTATTTCTAGACTCCAATGCCTTAACCATAGAGACCTCCTGGCAACCACTATAGCATCCATACTTCTTGCCACAAATGCCACTGTATCATAACTTGCATCAACCAAGTACTCTAATAATTCTACTAACTCTCTCCAACACTTTACCTACATATCTTGACTCTACTTCCTCAGACTCCATAACTTCCTGCATCCACAAAATCACTGCCCTAGCAAAAACTGATGCTGCCACTGCCACTGATGCTCTAATAGCTGTAGCCAAACTTTCACAGGCTTTCTTTAATGCTCACTCCGCCCATCTCTCATCTACTTGTTTCAGCATTATATCTCCTTCTTGGGGAACCAATGCCCCCGATATCAGTGCTGCTATGGGTTTGGAAACAATATAGTTTATTTACATAATTTAACTTCCTCTCTGTGTTCAAAGGTGACTCCCACTCAGCTTGTATCAGATCTTTAAACATATCTGGCATTGGAATATCATTAGTATGATTCTCTCTTTTTCTTATTACAGAAGCTACTCTACTCACCTTTTCCTTACCTTTCTTACCTTGTTCTACATTCTCTTCTATGTCCAATCCCAAAGTATTTAAAACTTTCTTTAATACACTCCTAAAATTCTCTGTTTGAAACAATCTACTTGTATCTACACCTGCCTTCTCTTCCTCCCCTGCAGAATCTCCAATATCCTCTTCATCAGCTTGCATCTCCTCCTCTTGACCTCCATTCATTTCCATATCCAGGATGCTCACATAATTTGACTTCCTCAAATTCTTCTTACCATCAGTACCAACTATGTCCTGATCCTCCTCTAAGCTCACATCCAACTTTCTCTTCTTACTTCCATTTTGATTAACTTCCAATACTTCCTCTCTTTCTCTTAGATTCTCGCTGACCTTACTTTTCTCATTCGCAGTAGATTTCATCATATCAGAATCAAGTTGAAAATTCATCATATTTGCATTACTCCAATCACTAAATTGATTTTTCATTACTGATAGTATACTTCCTAGTTCTTTAGAAATTGTTTATTTAATCATAGATTGCAATTCATTAGCAGTAGCAGCATTACAGACTGTATTAGGCCCATGGTCATTATAAAATCTCGCCATGGAACTCATAAAACATTGTCTGACATCTCTAGCGATGAATTTATTCTCACCTCCTCCTGTTACACATTCGCCCCTATAAATATCTGAAGCAGCTTGCCTCATATAATGACCACCTTCCAAAAGCCAGCCTTCACCCCACAGGAAATGAATTGCTCCCACGCTAAAAGCGCCTTCACAGTCATTCCAAAATGGCTGCTGGGGAGGAAGGGGCGGAGAAGGAATAATCTCCTCTCTACACAGCTGCGCAGACATCGAAGGAGAAGCCATGCATGCTCCAATTTCTGACACTTCCGCCCTCAAGCCTACCAGATGCTGCGTCAGCCCCTCTGGAACTTCCCTCTGAGGAGCGCTCCTTTCGAGCCCCTCCCATCTCCTTGGAATCGGAAAAAACAAGATGGCAGCCTCAATCAGCCGTTTGAAATCCAGGTGCTGGAGGTGCCTTTTTCGGCGCCTTAGAAGAGCCAGACCTCAATCCTTTCTTTTTACCTTTTGCATCCTTCTTGGTAAGCAATGCCACTTTTTTAACCTTACCGTCCATCTTATCAATTTTTTTACTGCTGCATACCGCCTGTACTTCCTCTAACTTGCTCTCACTAGAGGAAACAAAGACTTTTCTGAGCACTTCATTTTTGTCATCCTCAGAGACTCATGGATTGGCAGCCATCTGGGATAATTTGCCTTTCCCTTTTTTCCATTCCCACACTCAGAACCCCGCTGATCCAACGGTATCTGAGACAAGGCAACTTTTGCGCTCTCCTTTATTCCTTCCTCAGAGCCTCGCGGAGCGGCGGCATCTGCGAATTTATCTCTTTCTGCAATTCTGGCATTTTCTTTTTAAACTCAGCTCCTTTTTCCTCCATTTTCTTTTCCATATTAAACCTAATACGCCAACTATTTAGAGAAGGGCTAAATCCCGACTGGTTCACTCGGCAGGTAAAAGAAAACTGTTGGAGAAGAAAGGGATTCTAACGGTCATAACTGAAAGATTGAGAATTCCTGCCGGTTCCGGTTGGCACGTGGGGATAAACCCAAATGTAGTGGATTTCTCCTCCGTGCCATCCCGAGAACACAGGTGGACAAAGAGGTCAAGCACATGTTGCAGTTTCTGCAAGACAGTCTCTACAAAGGACTGAGGCCTAATACTCTAAAATGCCAAGTTTCAGCATTGGCAGTGGCGTTGAAATTTGAGTGTCTCATTATCAGCTCACCCACATATAAAGAGGTTCCTCAGGAAAACAACTATTATGACATTTCCAAGAAGATACATGTTTCCAAACTGGGACCTAAACTCGGTTTTGAATAGACCAGCAAGTCTTCCATTTGAACCAGTCAGAGAGGCTTCTCTGACAATGCTGACATGCTTTTTTTTTGGTCACAATTACATAAGCAATGTAACTGTCTGAGTTGGATGCTTTATTAATAAAGCCAAATCTGTGCAAATTTGAACAGGACAGATTTAAATTAATACTAAAGCCAACATTCCTGCCAAAATGTACATTACACAGGGAGGCACCTGATGTTATTTATCTACCAATTTTTTTGTCCTCAGCCAAGGCACCCAGAGGGAAAGCAATGGCATACTCTTGATATTAGGAGGTCTGTCAAACTTTATATAAAATAAACTGCACAGTTGAGACACATAGAAGCTTTGTCTCATACAATCCTAGAAGTTTGGGACAGAGAGCATCAAAGATAGTGATTGGCAGATGGATTAATGCTTGTATATTTCAATGTTATGATTATGAAAACAAGACTTAGTACAGCTTATGCCACTATAACATCTGTAGAAGACATGTGTGATGCTGCTGGATGGTCAGACCTATCAATATAAATCTGCACAGTCAGCTTTTGGCAGGACTGTGCTACAGTCAGTAGTTAAAGGAAAATAGTAATCCCACTCAGTTAGGGGGCTTTGGTAAATTCCAATCATGGTAGATTGTTCCTCTGTCCCATCCTGCAAATGAGAAGTTGGACCTAGTGTGAAGATTCATTCTGGGATGGTAGGAAGAGCAAGCCACATGCAAAAATATGTAGGTAAGTTGTAAGTGAATAGAAAAGCCTTAGGTTAGGTAGGGCTCAAACTGTCATGGAAAAGAGATGGTCCTAATTGCCACAATGGAAAAGAATGTGGACTTCTGCCTGTTCTGGTTGGCACATGGACATACCCTATTCCTGGGATGGCAGGATGATCAATCCATGTACTAATAGATTCCATTCCCTTCATGCCGGTCAGTGCATCCTAGTGGATGTCCCTGTTTCAGCACTGATTTCAGGATTAATTGCCTCCAAGAAGGGTGACACACTTTTAAAAGATTCAGAGTTGGGTTCATGAGGCAGCTGCATTAGATCCTCAGTAGCTGCCTCAACATTTGTGAGAATTGCAGTTCCTTGGTCACAGGATATTTTGGAGATGGAGGATTTGTCTGCATGAACTCCCCAGCACACATTATTCAAAATTGAGAAGATGCTGCAGTATGTTGCAAAGGCAGGGCATGATTCAGCAGTCTTTGCTGCAAGGTCAATTACAGCCACAATTACAGGTAGGAGGTCAGTGTGGCTGAAACATCAGAAGGCCAACCAAAAGTCAAGGGCCAACCTAACAGCCCATGCAGATGGCCTTTTAGGAATACCCTTTCTTTCCTTTCATGGAGGATGAAGTTATGGAATTAAAAAGGGGCTTAGGTAGCATTAATAGCACATCACTGTCCACAGTGACCTTGTTTTCCACTTCTCTTATACATCTCATCAAGAGTTCTCAACATTTATCAGAAAAAGTAGACATCATATCTCAGGGTCCTGTTCTACATTCAAATCCAAAATGGCTGAAACTGACCACATGAATATTGATCAGCAGTATTTGAGAATACAGGGACATTCAGATTCAATGGTAAATACCATCTAGTCATCAAGAAGACAGTCCACACAAACACTATATGAAATGACTTGGAAATCATTTAAGGCGCAGTATGGAAACAAAATTATTTTGGTGGATCAATTTCAAGTAGGAAATATTCTCAGGAAGGCTAAAGGAGCAATCCACTATCTCTGGGCTTATCCCCTCACACCAGCTGAAATTCTAATCTGTTATCACTGTTGATCATTCCCTCTCAATCCACTTTTTCTTCTCCTGCCTTGCCAGCCGGTCAGGGTTAATCTCTGTTGGTAGTTGACTAAGAATATTTATTTAAAATTAATTAGACAGAGCTAGTCAACCTTCCTGTGAATAGACAATCAGTATGGTAGTGTCAGGGATATTTTAAAAAAGAAAAAAAAAATAAGAAGGAGCATGATGGAAAGGAACTCCGTGCTCTGTTGAAAAAGAAGGAAAAGTTACTGGAGGAGGAGAGCATTTTATTCTGCTCAAAGAGCTGCAAGTATGCAAGCTAAGAAGGAAGAAAATGCACCAATGGAAGAGAATGCAGATCAGGTGGGCCTAAAGAGGCTTACTATTGATCAGGCTTCTGACAGAGTATTTGTGATGGATTTCTGAGGGTGTGGCTATCTGGAATGCCAGAGCAGCTTAGAAAAAGATTGCCAGGCAAACCAGAATAGCTCTTCAGGAGAGAAACCCAGCCCTATAGTGTGTGGGAGGGACTGATGGCTCAGAGCAAAAGATATATAAAGGCAAACACTGATTGTCTTTTGGGCAATCTTTCAATGTGAATTCTCACCAGAGAGAGCTCTGGAGTAAAGTCCCTCAGTTAGCCAGGGATCATGACTATGTTGCAAAGGGTTTAATTCTCAGTGGAAGCCTAGAAAGAAACAGAAGAGTAATTAAACTGTTATAGAATCTGGCCAGAAAGTGTGACCTAAATCGGGAGTTGACCCTTTAGTTAAAGGGTAGCCAAAGTGCTATTTATGATACTTTGTCATGCCCCTGCCTCAGGACCCAGACAAGACTCTTCCCAACAACTACACCCTAGAGACATGAGAGGAATACGACTTATGGCAGCCAGTGCACATGGGAAAGGGAAAGCCCAGGCTTCTGGCAGTGTTTATATAGGAATAGCTTAATTAAGCCACAGCTGGGTAGGATGCTGAGACTATATAACTGGAGGTCAGGGAAGCAGAAAGCTGCTGGAACCTATTGATTCCATTGGTGGTGACAGCCTTGCTGACTCCTGCATTCTTTGCTTGTGTACTTCAGACCTTGGACCTTTACCTGAACTATATGCTCTTGGATCAATCGCATAGGGACGTGGGAGCAGGTAAGGCGATTCGCCCCAGCCAGCAATATTTCTGCAGCGTCCCAGCCCATAGTCATGCCCCTGCGTGCCCTGGCCATGCCCCCACACACCCTGGCCACGTCCCCACGCACTGCAACCACACCCTCGCGCACGGTGGCCGTGCCCCCTCCCACCCACCCTCCACACACTATAAGCTCCACCACTGCCTTGGATACTCTCTCCCTCTGGATTCTTGGTAAATTCAGACTCAGCTGCTCTAAGCTTGCCACAAACCTGGACTGCTTTAACAAATGCTGTTTGCTAGTTGCTGCTATCTGCCTGATTACAGAAGCAGGAAGTCTTGGCAAGCCCCCAGCACAAGACATACTTGTGCTTATATGAGAGATTAAAGATATAAGGAAACTGACTAAAACTACTCTGAAAAATTGTATTTTGACCTGCATATGAACTCCAATACTTTTCTGGATGTTATCTTAACAAATATTACAGTTTATTTTTATAAATTCTGACTTGGCTGAGTGGTATACAGTATTTAAAGACACGTAAGAAAACACACTACCATAAAAATAGAAAGGAGTTCTAGATACGCTTCACCCTTTTACACAAAGGTGTGTATTAAGAAGGGAGGGAGGCAAAGCTGTGTGGAAAAAGACTGGGTGCTTTATCAGATTGTGAAGCTGCCATACCAATCAGAGAGAGAAAAGTAAGGCCCTGTCACAGTATTCAGGAAAATATTTCTACTGTTCAGTGAGAACAAAGCAGAGGGAAGTTCCCCATCTCACACTCAGAAAATCAGCTTTGCATGTGACTTCCAGTTGCCATCCTGGAACTGGAGATTCTTTCCAGAGGGAAGGGGCAAGAGAGCGGATTTCGTCCAGCCAATAACTGAAGTTGTCTGTATCGAACACACAGCTGCACAAATTGGAGAAAGCACAGCCGAATGCACAAGAACACAGCCTCCACAAAAGAAAAAGATGCTACTTTTAAATCCAAGCCTAGTGCCAGAAGTGCAAGAGACACTTATTAAGGCAATGGACTGATTAGCTATCTCATTGATGGTCTTGTGTCAGCTTTGCAATTCTTCCTCATCAAAGAGACCTTTCACTGAAAGGTATAAATAAAAAGATAATTGATTCAGCTTTGAACAAGTCCCATGAAGTGGCAGCAGTTTCCATTAGAGGGTCGCTAGCAAGTCTGATGTTTGCAAGAGCTGCAATTCTACGGGTGCAAGAAATTCCTGGGTCAGAAGATATTAATACACACACTGTTCAGAAAGGTTAATGTAAATTAGAGCAGGTCTTTCATTACATAGCCTGCACAGGTTATGATGCTGCAGTTCCTGCAACAAGGGCAATTATGGTGACCATGGTAGGTAGAAAAACTTTGTGGTTAAACCACTGGGATGCAGATACAAAGTCTACTGCAAATCTGACAAATGTTCCATTTAAAGGAAATCTGTTATTTGGGGAAAATGCCTTGCAAAAGGTAGTGGTGGAAGGGAAAGATAAAAGACAGGTGCTTCCATCAATACAGAAGAGAAGAAAAGTGGAAAGAAGATAGTTCAGAGGAGAAAACTATTCCTTTCAAAGAGCAAGTGGTTTTCAGAAACAAAAAGATTTTAGAGAATATAGACAGCAGTAGAATAGGGAAAATTCCAGTTTAGGCACCAGAATCAGCAGCAGTCAAAGAGAAGATCAAGCCAACCCAACAGGAGTGGAAAGCAGCAATACTGATTTGAGGAGTATTCCAGTGCAGGAGAGATTGATTCATTTTGGTCATCTTTGGGAAAACATAACACTGGATAAGTGGGTGCTGCACATGGTTTGCATAGGTTATCAAACTGTTTTCACAAGAAGACCAGGAGAAAGATATCTACCTTTACTGGTACCAAGAAACAAAAAGAAAAAGATAATAGTTAAGGAGGAAATTCATCCTCTAATACAAATTGAGGCAACAGAACGAGTTCCTCTCAGAAATTCAGAGGAATTAATTCTGCTTTGTTTATGGCCCCAAAGCACAATAGGGGATATCATCCTCTCTTGGATTTGAAGTTCCTGAGCTGGTACGTACAATATACTGTATCTATTCTTAATTCTGTCTGCTATTTAAATAAAGTTTAACTACTATTTTGTAAAGCGGAGTCTGGACAGCATCATGAAAGCAGGGTGAGTCATGCTTACCATAAAGAAAGCAAATTTAACACACATATTAATTCACAGTGAGGTTACATGAAGGCCTAGGATTCCAGATACAAGAAGGGATTTTAAAAGAGGACCAGAGGGCAAGGTAACAGTGACAGGTTTACAAGGCTAGCAACTGTGAGGTCACTTCACAGTTCCTAGCCTTGTCTAAATAGGGAAATAATTGTATCCTCTTCTGCCTTAGAAATGATACGTCATGGTGCGAGGTATGCACCTAAGAGCACGTGCAGAGTGCAGAAAATAGGAAGCAGTGCCCAACCAATACCAGTTGCTCCAGACTGGGAAAAATAGCCATGCAGACACATTGTGTTAAGGCTTAGCGCCTTAATGTGCTTCTGGCAGCACGGCTAGAAGCAAAAACATTCAGGTACAAAACAGCATGGAACACAGACAAACAGTATGGCCAGAGGCAGTACTAAAAATGACCTAAGGCAAATTACAGATTTAAATCTAAGCCTTTTTAAGGGCTTAACCACACCCAGGTACACATGGGGTGATCCAATGCATTCATAGCATACATTATCTTTATGTTGGATGTTCTCTCATGAGGCAAGACCTTGCAAGGCAGGTTAGCCGTAACAAACCTTGCAGCTAAGCTGCCAAGGTCACGTCTCCTCATCTTCTTGTCCACCAGAAAAACCTTCTTAGACACACCACACTTATATTCTGAATACCCTGACGTGCTACTACCAGTATCAGAACTTTGGTAAAGATCCAGGGTGCTGAAGAACAACTGAATGGGAGCACTTTGAACTGACAATGGTTGCTGTTGAAATTAAACCTCAGGAACTTCCTGCAACTGTAAGGTATTGAGACATGCAAATAAGCTTCATGTATATCTATAAAAGCAAATCATTCTTCAAGTCCAGATTTTATGGTATTCTTTGTAATATCACCATCCTGAATTTCCTGTATTTAGCCCAAGTACTGGGATATTGATGTCAATAATTCAATGAGTGCCACAGGCAAGATTTCATATGTAGCCACTTCAGATATTAATGAAATCTTATCAGAATCAAATCATTATGAAGAGACATATATCTATACTAATTCCAAAACAGGTTTGAAAGGAATTAATCTGGTAGCTGAAGCTGGAGAATTTCGATGAGGGGAGTAAATCCACTATAGTTAATGGGAAAAGGAATGAAATGCACTGTAGTCAATGGGATAATCATTATCATAATCAATTTATTTCCTTTCAGTTCTTTGGCCTGAATCCTACTGGTTAGTCTCATCTAAAGTAAACCCAAGAGCCATTGAATCAATTGTTGAATGCTGTGTCAACATGTAGGTAAATCTCACTGATTCAAAGGTTCTATTTTTGTTGGTACATAAATACGACGACACACATATATCTAGTAATCAAAGAAAAGCCAAGGTGATTATACTCATTAGTAATAAGGGGAAGGAAATTAATTGCAGTTAGTAATACTGAGAAAAGAAATTAATTTACCACATGGGTAACACTAATTGTTGGAAGTGCAAAGAAAAAACAGGATCTTACTATCCTTTGTGGTGGACTTGTTTCGTAGCCAGAATATATTGGCTGAATATATATGAAGCAATAAAAGAGATCTTTCAAGTAACATTTCCTATTTCCCCTGAATTCTTTCTGTTAAATATGACGCATATGTTCCAAAAAGACTTTGCTCAGAAAAATAATAAGATACTGCTATACTTGGTCACAGCAGCAAGAATATCCTATGCTAAAATGTGGAAAAGCATAGAAGTACCAGATCTAGATCAATGGATTATGAAAGCTACAGAATACAAAGAGTTCGACATGTTTACACAACTCATAAGAGGAAAATTGACCAAGGAGGTGGAAGATAAATGGGAACCTGTGACAAGATACATAACTAAAAGATGGGGGATTAAAGTTTAAATTGAACAGTTTATACATAAAAGAACAGACTAAAGTTTAATAGAAGTTTAATAGAAATCGTTAAGACAAACAAAAATAGAAGAATTATAATTAGGAAATAATAACTTGTGTCCTAATTCATATCTTCTTTTACAATTAATTTTTGTAATATAGGGGAATACATGGAACTATATTTGCTGACAGTTAATAGTAAAGATACAGGAAAAAGTGCACAAAACTACAAGAAAAAAGTTAAACTGAAATTTTATGAAATTTCATATTGATATGATAAACATATAGCGCATTAATATAATTCAGAGAAATGGTTTTTAAGCATTTTTCTCACAAATAATGACATAATGGAAAAGAAATATTCAGCATGAATTAAGAATTATACGGAAATTTGTAATATATGTCTGAAACTATAAACAAAACTAGAATGTATATTGATTGTATTGATAAGATACTCATGTTGAATGTTGATGGAATGGAGTATATTTGAAGAAAGATTGTCCTTTATATTTTATTTTTATTTTTGTAAAAAAAATAATAAAAAAAGAGAAATTAGTTAATTTTAGCAATCTGAAAACCCATTTTGCGCATATATATATATATATATATATATATAGCTAATTTCATGTATTTTTTAACTTTAAAATCCTATTTAGGGCCACCACTGGACACCCAGGTGGATGTCATGGCTCAAAGTGCCTGAGGCCAGCTCAGCCTGCTCACCAGCTGTGGTCTTTCCTACAGAGTGATAAAGTGGTTACATAGAATTTCCTAGTTGAAACTTGCAAACTTGAAAATGACTCAAGCTGTGGCTAGAGCAAAACATAGTGGTAATTGCTGACCAGAACATCATATAAAAACCACATACCACCAGTCTTAAAGGAATTCCATTGCCTGCCGATCTAGTTTCAGTCCAAATTAAACAGCTCGGGACTTTAGACACCTGAAAAAGTGCCTCTCCCTATACACAACTGTTTGAGGACCGAGATCTGCTAGAAAGCCCCTCTTCTGTGTCGCACCATTGAGGGCAATACACTGTGTGAAGACATGAGAGAGGGCCTTCTCTGTTAACAGCACTTCAGTTGTGGAATGCTCTTCTTTTTTAAAAATTTATTTTGTTTAATACATTTTATTGAACTTGGTGTCCATAAAATACATGTTGATGTATAGCTAAAGCAGTAAGATCTTCTGACCACTAAAAATAGATGTTTAGGAAAGCCCTCTCTTTATAGATCTGATTGGTTTCATTTCAACACCAAGCTAAAACATTTTTTTATTAAATTTTTGGGATCTAATGATTTAATTCACTTTGCACATGTATATGGGTTTTACTGTTGTATTATGTTTTGAAAGACAGTATGGTACAGTGGTTTAAGAGTTGTACTCAAGAATCTAGGAGACCAGGGTTTGAATCGCTACTCAACCATGGAAACCCACCAGGTGTCCCAGGCAAGTCATACTCTCTCAATCTAAAAGGAATTCAGTGGCAAATCTCCTCTGACTCAATCTTGCCCAGAAAGTCCTATGACAAGGCAACCATATTTTGAGCATCTCCAGTTTGACTGTCTCCCATTTCTTTTGAGCATCTCCAGTTTCTTCTAAGGATTTCATTCAATATTCCCCACTCATTTTCCATACTATGGTACTGTAAAACAGAACACAGAATTCTATCTCCCACCCACAATTTGTTAGTTTTTAAAAACTGTGATTGTAGCTCAGCAACATTTGGAAAACATGTTCTTTACTCCTATTTAAAAATGCTGGAAGTTGTTTTTGCTGCAACAGGTAGTAAAGTAACCCTAAAAACTGTTATTCCAGTGCTAAATACCCTACAGGCACCAGATCCTGTCAGATCTTGTAAGCTATGCAGAGTCAGCCCTGGTTGGTACTTGGATGTGAGACCGCCAATGAAATATTTAGGCTATATTTCAGAGGAAAGAATTGGAAAAACCACATCTGAGTATTCCTTGCCTAAGAAAACCCTATGTAATTCATGGGGCCAACAGGTGACCTGAAGGCATATATATAAAATCACAATAAACAGACTGTGCAGATCCTCTTCTGCACTGGAAAAAGACAGTCTACCAGGTTTCTTATTTTTGTAGCAAAAAAATGTGTTATCTTTCAAGGCTATATTAACCTCCCAAGTGTAAAGCAGGTGTTAACAGTCATGGGAAGCTTCCTCTTTTTTCCCCTCTGCTATGAACAGTGATATAGAATCAAGTTGATTGACTCAGACTCAAGTCGGACTTAAGTCGCTTCAGTAACTCAACTCGGACTCGACTCAGCAATAAATGATGCACTGACTCTACTTGAGACTTGTATATTTCTAGTGACTGACTTGCTGCCCTTGATTCAGTAACATAACACATTCATCCAGAAACCTTACAACCTTGAACAATGCTTCCATCTCTTTTTGCCTACTGGTCACACGACAATCTGTCTCAAGTCCAAGGTGTGGGCTTATTTCTCGGAGAGGAACAGCAAACAGGTTAGGCAATGGACTTGAGGCAGGGTTGAGGTCTGCTCAGCAGCCTATCCCTGCTGCATATAGGAGGAGCCTTCTAAAACTTTTCTAAGAGCGTAAGACAAGACTTGGCCCCAGAGCACAGGATGCATTTTTCAGAAGGGAAGAGCAAATGTGTCAGGCAAGGGCCTTGAGGAGGAAGGATCCTTCCTGCTAAAGCTTTTGAAGCTTCAGTAATAGGGAATAAAAAGCATCCTATTCCATACTTCTGAAAAAGCCTCCAGTTGCAGAAATAGTAAGTAAGAAGGATCTTATTCCCCCTTTCAAAGCTGCACTCTTTTGTGCCCATCGACAGAAAAGTCTCCAACTTTGGGAAGGGGGAGTAAGGAGGCTCCTATTCCCCACTTTGGAAGCCGCAGATGGCAAAATTGCAATTGTGGAAGGCTGACTCTGCTTAAATTATTAAAACTGATTTACTTGACTCTGTCCAGAAATTCTGGAATGTATGCTCGGGTACAAAGTTGGCTCCCAGACTTGAGACTTGACTTGAAAGTATCTTGCAAGGACTTGAGACCTGAGTTGAGACTCAGCGTAAAAAACTTAAAAATACATCGCTATGAACACTGAAGTAAAGAGCAGGAGGAGGCAATTAACTGAAAACTGAAATATATATATCTTGTGCCAATGGAGCATCGCTTCTCTTTCTAGGGATTGCAAAGGTGGGGGGGGGCAAAACACAACAAATCATCACCCGCCGGTCCCCACGCCAAGGCAGTGAATAGCATTTTGCCTCTGCAGAGTCGCAGTAAGAAAAGCCAAAAAGAATCAAGAGAAAAGCCCAAAGCCCTTGTTTCTCAAGAACCACAACAGAGTAAATACTACACAGTGCTGCCCCCGCCTCTCTTCCCCGTGTGGCCATTTCCGCACTAGCCTGTTATGGCGCTACGATTCCACTTTCAACATCCTATGGAATCCTGGGGTTTGCAGTTTCGGGAGGGGCCGTAAAGCATCCATCTCAAGGTCCAGCCCCTCCCTAAACTGCAAACCCCAGGATTCCATAGGACGTTGAAAGTGGAATCGTAGCGCCATAACAGGCTAGTGCGGAAACGGCTTGTGTGTTGTGTGCCTTCAAGCCCTTTCGGAGTTAGGGCAACCTTAAGGCAAACCTATCGCGGGGGTTTCTGGGCGATGACTCTCCCCACCCACCCACAGAAGAAAACCTCAGCAACGGAACCAGCGCTGGCGGCTCAGCTGGCGATGAAGAAACCACCGCAGAAGCTCCTCCCGCCGCGCCACACCGCCCTCTCGGGAAGCCGGAGGAGCTGCCGGCCGGGGCGCCACGTCTGCCGGCAGAGGACGGCGGAGCGGTGAAGGGGGCGGAGCTGGCCCGAGCGGCAAGGAAAGATGGCGGCCAGCATCCGGGAGAAACAGACGGGTGAGCGCTCGGTTATGTCGCGTCCCTGGGCTTGCGCGGGCTCCCGCCCTTTCTCTCGGGGGGCTCTGCGCCCAGGCTGCCTCAGCGGGGGGATTTGCGGGGCCTTCCTTACCTCTGAGGCGAGGGAGGCTATTATTTGTGGCCTGCTCGTTCCTTTCTCCGTCCTGTGTGGAGCGAGGGGCCTTCTTCTTCGATGTTTCTTATTCAGTTCCGTGCCTTTGGGTCTTTTTTGGGGGGGAAGCTGGTTTTCTTCTCGGGTTGACCCATTTATGAGGGAGCAGAGGCGGATGTTTGCCCCGTGGGGACCGAGGTGGCGTAGTGAGGTCGCTCTAGTGGCGTTCATCCTCTCTCGGCTTATTGTTCAAGCGTTTCTATATCCCTTTTTCCCCCTTTCTGTCCTTGTTCGAAATCCTGTTAAGGGTTATCGGGTAGCAGGTGTTCCGTGGGGTCCCCCAGAGTTTGAAGGGGTCAGTAGTTTGGTTCCAAAACGCTCCAGCCGTCACGACCACGGTCTGAAAGCAGGTTGCTCTGCTGTAGTTTCAGTGCGGCACACCCGCAGGAATTTAAAGCAAAGGAAAGGAGCAGTTGAATTTATGGTTGTGTCATTACTGGTTAATTGTTAGAGCTGGCTGACTTCATCATCATTCTATTTATTTCACAATTTCTTCTTGAATTTTCAAATACAGGGATAAAAGCTTTATGAGAAATATTCCCCTCGGACCATGTAAATATCCTTTCAAATGGAAAGTGAAAGGCCTTTTTTAAGGACTGTATTCTCCCTTCCCCCATTTTGCACACAAGGACTTGGGTCTGGATATACACATACTGGAAGCTGAAATCGAATACTGAAATTAGTGGGACCTGAGTAAGTCTGGTGCCAGCCCAAGGCATTGAATATCTGCCATTGATGCTGTTGTAATTTTTTTATGATTTTGCCTAAAATTTTAATGATTTTTACGTTATAAATCCAGTCTTCTTGTTAAAGCATCATCTTTCGTGGAGACTGTTGCCAAAAGATATGCCCATTTTATATATTGTGGCTTTTGTCCCAGAAACAATTGAACATATATGCAAAGGCTTACAAAATACTTACTTGAAAAAATGTATTCTAGAACGGTTTCCAAAGTTTTATACCAAAAGTGTCTTTTCTATCAAAAAAAATTAAGCAGAGCAAATGGGCAACACATACAATAGGACTGTGTGCAATCATCATGCATGTCTGTCTTGTGAGATATGCTCTCATTTATGTGGCCCTTTCACACTACATCATGATGTTGCTATGATACTACTTTAACTACCATGGCAACATCCTAGGGAATCCTAGGATTTGCAGTTTAAGGATGGGCATTTAGAATTTTCAACTAGGCAGCTATAGTGCCTCACCAAACTACAAACTCCAGAAGGCCGTAGAAAGCAGTCATGGCAGTTAAAATGCAGCCATAGTGCTATAAGATGCAGCGCAAAGAGGTCCAGTATCTGGGTTTAGGAACAGAATTCACCTTCTCCCTCTCTTGTGCTTACTACAGTTTGTCCCAATGATGTCCCGTAAAAAAAAAAAGTGAAGTCACCACCAATTGAGACCCATCAATGTATATGTGAATTTACTAAGAGCTATCCCAGCACTTTTTCATGGTCTGCTCTGATTTTCATCATCCAAATAATTTGGTATTGCTCTGATTTTCATTATCGAAATAATTTGATGTTGCCTGCAAAATTAGTTAGATCATTGATCATTCCTCACTGTACATCATTTATGTATAAGCTGAACACTGGTGCGCCCAGTGTACACCCTTGGGAGATCCTATTGCTTATTTCATTGTATTGTGAAGGCTGTTAATTTATTCACACTCTTTGCTTTCTTGTTCTCTAAATAAATAAAAAAGTTATACATCTCTAGATGGACTCCTTATGCTCTGACTGCTGTTTGTCCAGATGACGTTGGCAGACGTCAAGAGTATAATGGTCAACAAAATCATCCCAGGTGTTCCCCCAATGTAGGTGTACTTACTAGTGGGAGAGAGTAGGGCCATTGCTCCCAGTCCTTATCATGCCTTGTCCTCCATATACTTTAGGGGAAGTCTGTAAAGGGAGTCTGCTATACACACATAACTTTCTCCTATGAGTAAGAATCCTATCACAGGGGGGACCTAGATACAGGCAACAGACTCCTTGTTAAAGGCAGGACCTACAACAGCTAAGTAGGGCAGTAGATCCGTCCCTTTTCCCCCTCTTCCTGTGCTTACATTTGCAGTAAGAAAATGCCTGGTTAGAATGCGTAGCAGTTCATTGGTACTCTAAAGGAGTTCTGACAGATTCTTTGAGATTTCCAAAGAGGCAGAACATACCTTTGTAGAAGCTATACTGGTTCCTTTCCAGCAAGACTTGTTCTTTGTGTTAAAATTATTCTAATTCAGTCATGCTTTCTACCAGTTTACCAGAGATGGAAGTAAAGTTAAGGGACCTGTGACTTCTCGCCCCTACCCATTTCCCCCTTTCAAAAGTTGATGTTAAATTCCTTATTTACCTGTCATCTTATAAAGAGTCAGGTCGAATTTTCTTTCCAAAGAAGTTTGGAACCTGTTTTGTATCAGACCTATTTTGTATCTCTACGAACAGCCATGAAGATAAGAATAACATGTGGCTATGTTCATTTTGGAAGTATTTTCCCCATAACTTACTTGCACAGGCTTCTCACATTAAGTTTCGTGAAAAGTATAATATTTCTGGACATAAGAAAAGTTGGATATTTGACATATTTGATATAGTGTGTGGAGTTCCTAATCTTGGTTTTTGTGGTTTCTTCAGTTAATACAGTATCAACATAATACAGTACCAAAACACTTTGCTTTTAGCCAATTCAAATAAGACAAAAACTAAGAGAATTTTGGCATCACCATATCTTCAGTTGATTGATAGAAGTCCTTTCTGGGTTTAAGAATACTATATCAATGTATATAGAGAAGGTCTTTGCTTGCTACGTCTGCTGATGGTGGTATCAGAAAATCAGGAACAAATTTGTACCCATGTGCCAGGTACTTCTCAACATTCAGGGGCTTGACCTTGTCACAATCAGGGGCTAAACAACTCATCTGTTCTTCCATTTGTCTGGTTATGCATATGCTGTGCGAAAAAAGATACCATGGACCATCTGTATTCGCAGTGGTTCCATTCCATGACGTACACACCCCTTTGGCAAATGGTGAAAAATGCAAATGCTCACAACCCATACTATTAACTGGTGGTGGCATGCACACAAACTGTTCAGTGTGGCGGTATTTGCATCGTTGCCATTTTAGGGACAGAACACAAGACTCCGCAATCACTTGTATTCACAAATCGGGAGGTCATATATACGGAGTGTCCATTGTATTGCTTTTGAGACTATGGGTTCTACCTTGCCTAGTGCTTGATAACATTTATGCAGACTGCAGCATTTTGACTACTGTACCTTAGGAGATTTGAAACAGTTAATTTCACAGTTTCAAAGTTATTTAAGATTTTGATCACTATGAAAATAGAATAAAACAAAATAATAATAGGAATATTTTCTGTTATTTTTCAGTGGCTCTGAGGCGTATGTTGAATTTTAATGTGCCACCTGTTAAAAACACTACAGGTGAACCAGTATGGAAAGTAAGTCAAACTATATATCTATTTTATATCCATGATAATGTGTACTTTCCGATGAACATCCTTGCCATATTTTTAAAAGTCATATTTATAGCGCATGGTAGAAGATTCATAATATAGAGCAGTTGCTGATAAAAAAAAGAAAACAAAAGTGGACGGCTTACAGAGGAACGCTTTGCATCTTAATGCGCCAGCTCATAGATGGAGTAGTAAGAAGTAGGTAAAAAAAATCTGCTATGATTAGCAAAGCATTGAAAGTATAAGGAGATTGTGGTATAGGATTTATGAAGGAGACTGCACACTTTTTTTGGTCTAAAATATGTTTGGAAAAGTACTCAAGGTAGAATTATTTTAATCACTATAGTACATATTCTTTTCTTTTTTATTTTAATTTCATTGTTTTTCAAAGAAAAATCTTTTAATAATTATCAAAATGAACTAAAACATTTAAAAATGCCTGAAAATGTAACACAGACTCTTTCAAATCTGAAATGTCCATTAACAGGGCAACCTTAAACATTATTTTAGAGAACACTGATGTTGGAGTCTCCTAGATTTCCAGTGCCCTGTTAGGTTAATGTTGACAGAGCAGTATTTTCTCCTTTTTCACCCTCTGTTTTCTTTTACTTACCTGATTCCCACCTATTGAAACCAGTGAAGGGGGATTAATCTATGCCAGCTCCATGACTGGTATAGTTTCTGGGTATGTCTTGGGGCCTCAGTTGGCATACCCTTATACTTTCCTTCCTCTGACTTCAGAAACAAATCAACCACTGAGGTTTCTGTGAGGGTTTAAAGGGGAAGCCAAAGTTGGAGGTGTGTGTCTTTCTCCTCCTTGAAGGATGTTCATCAATCCTGTGTGGTCCTAGGACAGGAACCATATAATTATAGAGTCAACCCTCCACATTCATTGGGGTTAGGGGAGCAGGACCTCAGCAATAGTGGGGAAATCGCCAATATCGATGTGTGTGCACGTGCTGTGGGAAGAGGACCAAGACATGGTGAGGAGAATGGATACCCCAAGTCCAAACCAGATCAGGGAAAGGAGAGGGAAAGGAGGTGGGTCAGCATGGTAGCCCTATACTTCTCTCCCACACCCATCTCCTTTGGGTGTGTGGGGGGGTCATCAGAGGAGGATTTGCAGTGCTGAGAAATTGCGCTGTGAGCTGTTCTAATCTAGCCAAGCAGCTGCTAGTAGAGGAGGAAGAGGACCAGAGGTAAGTTTCTAAGAGGGAAGGTTCCCCTGGAAAAGGTGTACTTGGGGAGGAGCAAGGGTTGAAGAAACTCACAAATAATCAAATCCACGAAAGTTGAACCTGCAGATGTGGAAAGCCAACTATAGTCTAAAAGGCAGTTATCTGTTTAATGGCTCCAAAGCTCAAGGGTAGAAATCTGCTGTCGAACCTGTGTTCAGACACCACTGAAAATGAACTGTGGCAATCAAATAGCAATCTTGTAATGTTAACCTTTTTTTTTTTTTTTGATTACAGGTTCTTATTTATGACAGATTTGGCCAAGATATTATATCTCCATTATTGTCAGTGAAAGAATTAAGAGACATGGGCATTACTCTCCATCTGTATGTATCTGACGTATATACACATCATGCTTTTATTATTTATATGCTGCATTAAAAATGTGTGATTTAAGGTTGCATGTTGTGTATTGCAAGCCATCAGTTGAGTGCCTGCATGATCAGTTAACAGAAAACAAGAAGCTGGATGTTCTGTGATCCACTTTCTCTCATATAATAAACAGACCTGAAGGTCTGGCATGCATATACATGCTAGTTTCTCCATAAAATAGTACAAGCTTAGATCCATGACATTATTTAAAGAAATTAAGGGAAAACCCAAAGGAAGCTTGTACTTGTCTCCAAGTGGCATGCTTTTTCAAGATGTACTGAATGTCTTTGAATAACTTGAATAGGATCTTTCTTGTTTCAGACTGATTGTGCACACTGTAAATTAGGATTTCTCCTAAAGATGTCCTGGGTAACATTAATGTAACAAACTACTGTGTTTGCTATAGTACTACAACTTATGTTTAGGAGACAAGATAGGGGACAGACCGGAACATCTTTGTTAGCAAATTACAGAGCCTTTTATTCTAATCTTACCAAGAATTCCTTGAAAGAACGTTTATCTATGTTCAGTGAGATTTAGCCCCAAGAAAGTGTGCATTATTAGATAGTATTCAAAGTCTTTGTGGCTTTATAGAGAGTAAACCTGTTCATAAATGAAGTTTTCTTTTTTCTATTTGTAGTCTTCTGCACTCAGATCGAGACCCTATTCCAGATGTTCCAGCAATATATTTTATAATGCCAACTGAGGAAAATATTGACAGGCTGTGCCAGGTAATTTAATCTGTACAATGTCTACTATAAGAGCTAACACTTCAAGATGTAATCTAGAATATTTTCTTGCACAAATATACCGCTCTTCCTTGATTGCAACCTGTGTTCTACATTAGGGATAAATCTGTCCAGTGCTGAGCAAAAATGTTAGTTCTTGCCAGCTACTTGGAAAGGGCTGTTAGTGCTGTTCCAAAATGTTGTTTTCAAACAGAGGGAGTTAAGTTTCTTTGGCAGTCTACAGATGCAGTCAGAGCAAATATGTGGTCTTATTTTTACTCCCTGTCTTTTCCTGCAGTTGGAAATACACTTTCTGCCGACTCGATTATTTATTTAAATGTTTATATCCTGCTTTTATTGTGGCAGGGAGACAAAAAAAATTACATGTGTCTGGTCAGCATGGCCCCGATCATATTCTCCAGTCATTAATAAGTCCAGTTTATGAAATTTGCATATCTCACAGGAGTGGTGGAAGGATATAGTAACAGGTCCCACAAGGTAATGTGAATGTTCACCCTGAGTTTCTTATTCATATGTGTGCTGGATATCACTTGTACAGAAGCAGCAGTCAAATGTCAGAATAAAGTGTTCAGCTGGACATAATGCTATGGTGCTTTGTAGGATATTCAGTTTTAAGAAGATTATTTTATATTCAATGCTTTAATTTTGGTAGCTAAAAATTCCCATCTTTAACATTTTCTTTCAGGATCTTAGAAATCAACTTTATGAATCTTACTATTTAAATTTTATTTCTGCCATTTCAAGAAGTAAACTGGAAGATATTGCAAATGCTGCTTTGGGTGCCAGTGCAGTAACGCAAGTTGCTAAGGTACAGCATGTTAATACCAGTTTTATTAATATACTTATTATTTTTATCCATAATGAATCCATTATATTAGTGAATGGCAAATATTGCATAACAACAAAAGATCTCATGTGTTTCTGTCAAAATAATATGCATATTTGGCAAGACTTTGAAACTAGTCCAAAAAGATGTAGTCCAAAACAGCTTAATTTGTGAAGGTGTGTAGCCATAATTTGAAGATGTAATTGCTATGGTTCTGAACTAACCACTCAAAATTATGAACCTCATAACCAGCCTTATTCAGTCTGCCATAAATGCCATGGTATTCATGGGCTGCTGTTTCAATGAGGTAAATGCATTTCACAGCCTATAATCAGAGAAAGATGCTAAATAATCTGGCCGCTATTCCCAGTCAGGCTCCTGGCCCATTGGATTGTTTTTAATTCATTAATATCCTTCAGTCTTTCAAAATGCTTTAATTTATCCTCTGTGTCATTCCTGGATTAACAGAGTTAGAATTGATTTGACTTAAAACATGCAGAAGTGTTTTTTATGTGTGTCTGTTTTGTGTCTGTGAGGTATTTAGCTAGGTAAGTTATAGAAAGATTACATAAAATAATTACACCAAACAATTCAGATTACTTTGATGGTTTTTGAATCCTCTTTTTTTCTATTTAGTTTTATATGAGTGTGTTTTATCTTTTAAATTATTTTATAATAATAATAATAATAAAATTTATTTTTATCCCGCCTCTCCACATGGATCGAGGCGGCGAACAACATTAACTACATTAATACATTAAAAACATTAAAAAACATGCCCAATCCTCCCCACCCACCAATCCACCTAAGACCAGCCCCCTAAAACACACTACAATCAATCAGCTATTAAAAGAACAGCAAGACAATTGATGGGAGGCGATGGAAATGCTAGTCTTGGAAGGCCTGTCGGAAGAGATCAGTCTTGACTGCTCTTTAAAGCAGTCAAGTCTGGTAATGTGCCGGGTCTCCTCCGGCAGGCCATTCCATAACTTGGGAGCGATAGAAGAGAAGGTCCTCTGGGTAACCGCAGCCAGCCTAGTTCTGACTGGCTGCAGTAAATTCCTCCCAGAGGACCTTAGTGTGTGGAGCGGATTGTATGGGAGAAGGCGATCCCGAAGGTAGGCTGGCCCCAAGCCATGTAGGGCTTTACAACACCTTGTACTGTGCCCGGAAACTAATAGGCAGCCAATGGAGAGACTTTAAAATTGGTGTTATATGGTCAGTTTTAGGTCTTCCGGTGACCATCCTGGCTGCCATATTCTGAACTAATTGAAGCTTCTGGACTAAGCACAAGGGTAACCCTATGTAGAGCGCATTGCAGAAGTCAAGCCGTGAAGTTACCAGCGCATATACCACTGTTTTTAGGTGTTCCAGCTCCAGGAAGGGGCGCGGCTGGCGTATCAGCCAAAGCTGATAGCAGGCACTTTATAAATAAAGATATTTTGCAGTCAGTTGGGCAATTGTTGAAAGAACTTTGTTTCATAATTAATTTTTTAGCATTTTCTAGTAATATTTATACACATACATACACACACACACACACACGTGTGTATGAGTGTGAGTGTGTGTGTGTAGGCTCACTGTATTCCATATTGACTTTGCTTTACCAGAAGGTGCCACTGCCCATGAGAGATGTTATCCAGTTTTTGCCTATTTCTCTGTTGTACATTCTGTTCTGGAGGATACACCAACCCTCAGGAGCACTTTTTGTAGGAGAGGATTAAATAACTTGTGAAAGATTATGAAAAAAAAGATGCTCCTACTCGTGTAAGTGAACATGCTTTCTGTAAAGGTAAAGCCACAGGTGGATGGTGTTCCTTGGCATTACTCAAACAAAAAAGTTAAATCGCAGATGTCTGCTAAATCAGTCCCGATTACATGCAATTCCTGGTAATGACTCCTTTGTCTTGGTGTATAGGTTTTTGACCAATATCTCAATTTCATTACTTTGGAAGATGATATGTTTGTACTGTGCAATCAAAATAAGGAGCTTGTCTCATATCGTGGTAAGTTGATATTAAAAATTTCTTTTATTTAATGCTCAGTATTTTAAGTCAGTGTTTAATAAATCTTTTAATACACGTTCCATCGTAATCTATCAGGCTGCTATACAATATAGTGATGGGCAACTGTGGCCCTCCAGATGTTGGGGCTTGGCTTATAGCTGTTCTTAGTCTTAGTCAGCATTGGTTGAGAGATTGTGGGATTCGCAATCTTAGAATGTGTACAGAACCGTGGTATGCCATCCTGATACAATCTATTGGCTGAAGACAAATTGCCTTGTTTTATGCATATAAATTCTGTTGTTACTCCCAACTAGAGCAGGCCCACTTAATTTAGTAGCACTTGCATAAATTTCCAGTAGCTTATAGAAGTTCTGAGTAATTTAGTAGGTCTTCTCTAGTTGGGATTAATAATTCAATTTAGATTTATGAAACTACCAAATGGCATAAAATTAATTTTCTGTATGCGCACACATTTTCTAATTCTAGTTGCATCAAATTAACTGTTAGGAAACTGATTTCTAATCACCTTGATTAAATATCTGCCTTTACTATCGATGTGTTAATGGATTATTGAGACTGGCTAATGAAAGTAAGAGAGTATGCCGGGAGCCACAAGAGTGTTTGATTTCTCTCCAGAGAGCAAAAAGAGAGCTCCAACCTCAGAAGTAGAAACTTCTACATCCCTTCTCTCTCAAATGTCAGTAAAGAAAAAGGGGGTGTACCAGGATGTATCAGAAAAGTCGGGTTCTACAAGATGTATTGCTCTTGTACTCCTGTGACACAGTCCTGGAGCTGGTGAAATGAATGGCAGTAAAGGCACAAGTGTGTAAAGTTTCCCTCGTGGTGCAGCAAACAGGACTGAAAGAAATGAAGAACAGTTAAAAACAGAAAAGGAAAAAAGAATTTTTTTTTCTCACCCTGCTGGCATGAGCTTTGAATAAGGCACTGGCTGGAATCCTCTTGGGGAGTTATTAATTCATAACCTAGAGTTACCCATTTGAAACTGTTTAGTGTTCATAATACCTATGCATTCCATAGTTTAGGGGACACGTAGGGATTGTGAAAGTCCCCCAGTCCCCACTTCCTAGGAAGCAGCCACTGTGATCAGTGGGGGTCTGTTCCCCTGTCACTCAGGAAGCAGAAGAATGATGTCTCCCCCTCCCTTCTGCTAGTAATCTTTGGCACAAGGAATTGCAACAGGGACCCCAGTTCTGCCTATGGCAATGGAGATCATTCTTGAGATGGGGTGGGAACATCAAGTCAGCTGCTTCTCAAGCAACAGGGCAATGGAACCTCATCAGTTGCTGCAGATGCTTCCTATTAGGTGAGGATTGAGGAGATCTGGCTTGCAGTCGCTGTGTAGCTCTGTTACTATGCTAGGAACATATTACTATGCAATAGGGTTTCAGCCACTGTTTCTGCCTTCAAATCTCCCTCAACCACTCACTGATAGAATTGTTCTCTGTTTTTGTTTTTGTTTTGTTAGACAATGCTTACTTCTATGTTGCCAAAGTAAACTTACAGAATCAGGATATTAAATATGTCTCCAGCATCAGGGCAAGAAGGGTACATAGAGTATTAGAAGTAGTTGCGTTTGTCTATTTGTGCTGCTGTTTATCTGAAATAGTTTGCCTGTGGTTAATAACACATATTCTATCCTTTATGGTAATGTGAATAATTTCTCCTTCTCTTTTTAAAACTGTAGCCATTAACAGACCAGATATAACAGACACAGAAATGGAGACCATCATGGACACAATTGTTGACAGTCTTTTCTGTTTTTTTGTGACACTTGGTGAGTGAAACTCTCCTTTGGTAAGGAAAACAGCATAGTTACTTCTACATTAAGTGTTATGTAACATCAAAATGGAAGAGGAGGACGAAGCATATGTCTTTTCCTCTATACAGGCCCTGTGTATATATATGGCACCTCTTCCTCTGCCTCCCTATGCTTGACTTCCAACACTCTCTGGATGGAGCAGAGTAGCAATCCATATACCACCTTGTGCCGGTTTCAGAGGGAGGATTTACCATTTTTTCCATTGAATTTATTGAGTTACTTTCTTCCCTGTCTCTGAGGTACATCTAGGCAGTGATAACTTTTTCCCAGAGTATGCAAACCAGCTTCAAGCCCAAATATCAAACTCTGGTCTGAAGCTCATCATGTAAGAATTAATATTGATACTGGTATAACATTGTGCCATGGATAGTACTGAAAAGGAGAGGACATTTGAAAAAAAAAAAAGAGTAACGAAGGTTGTATATAGAGTTGTGGCTAAGAAACTGGAAAACTTGTCTGCAGTGGATCATATTTATACAACAAGGAGTTATTTCATTAAAATTGACACAAGTTTATCTGGGATTCTATCAACAGAATAAAGACTTCGTTATTTATTGAAATATTTAAAAGCTTTCATGAATTACAGAAGTTTATAGACATCTGATTTTTTATTATTAATTGATTTGAACACCAACTTAACTTTTTTTTCTTTTATATCTGTTTGAAAATGTAAAATAATTCAGAATGTTGAAAACGTGCTTGTAGTATCATGCCCTTTTTAATATTTTTGTGTTACAACTCCTGTCAGTGCCAGTGAAAAAAATAATCCTGTTGGTTAGTCCCAATTAGACTAGAGCCATACATGAATTGTTGAATGATATGTCAACATATAGCTCAGTACCTTTGATTTAATGGATCTGTTTAGTTAGGACTAGCAACGGAATTCAGGTTGATTCAGGTTCTTGAAAGGCATCAGGCTACGGTATCTGGTTCACCATTTCCTACTGATAATTTTTATTCAAAATTATTTTAAATTATTTAGGAGAGAATTTCCAAGCTAAGTCTGGATATTTCTTATGTGTTTAATAAGATGTGATGCAAGCTGTAACATTTTAAAGTATAACTTTAAAAATGTGTGTCAATGACATATGTTTCCTACAGATGCATAGAAAGCCCTGTATCAGGTTTTTAAATTATCCTAAGAGAAAACTTAAGATATATATCTGACCATTTGGAAGATGCCTAGTAAGTGCCTCTGAGATGCCATGTTCACCAGTCTACCAACTTTAAATAACATAAAGGCATTTCTGAGCATTTTGAAAAGAGTTTTTAAAACTTTGTTTAAATATACCTAACCCATTTTTCTGGAATAAAATTTACAAGGAATATAAACAATAAAAAATGTATCCACCTTCAAAAGAGGAGTTGTTGTTGTTGCCATTTATTTATTTATTTATATAACACCATCGCTGTACATGGCACTTTACAAGTAAAAGAACAATAAAAAGTTCACTGCTCTTAGGCTTACAATCTAATTAAGACATATCCCAAAAGGAAAGGAATGTTTGCTAGATTATACAACGGTATATTTACATAAGATCATTTGTTATATTTCTCAATAGGGGCTATTCCAATAATCAGATGTTCAAGGGGAACAGCAGCAGAAATGGTGGCTGTGGTGAGTTGAGAAACATCCCACACTGAAATAATTACTAAAGTAAATGTGAAATTATTGAAACACTGTGCCATAATTTTGCCCCCTGGTGGTTTTTACTATGTTCTCTGAGGATGGTCGTGATTTTCTTCTCAATTTCTCTTTGAGCAAACCAGAGGAGGAATCTAGAGTTTAAGTTTTCTAATCTGTTGTTTGAAAAACATAGAATCATAGAATCTATGGTGCTTTAAGTTTCATAGAATCATAGAAACGTAGAGTTGGAAGAGACCACACGGGCCATCCAGTCCAACCCCCTACCATGCAGGAACACCTTCAAAGCACTCCCGACAGATGGCCATCCAGCCTCTGCTTAAAAACCTCCAAAGAAGGCAGCATATTCCACTGCCGAACAGCCCTGACTGTCAGGAAGTTCTTCCTGAGGTTCAGGTGGAATCTCCTTTCCTTAAGCTTGAATCCATTGCTCCTTGTCCTGGTCTCTGGAGCAGCAGAAGACAAGCCTTCTCCCTCCTCTACATGGCATCCCTTCAAATATTTAAACATGGCTATCATGTCCCCTCTTAACCTTCTCTTCTGCAGACTAAACATATCCAGCTTTCTAAGTCTATCCTCATAGGGCACGGCTTCCAGGCCCCTCACCATTTTGGTCACCCTCCTCTGGACCTGCTCCAGCTTGACCATGTCCTTCTTGAATTGGGGTACCCAGAACTGGACACAGTATTCCAGATGAGGTCTAACCAAAACAGAGTAGAGTGGTACCAGTACCTCCCTCAATCTAGACACCATACTCCTATTGATGAAGCCGAGAATTGCATTGCCTTTCTTGGCTGCCGCATCACATTGCTGACTGATGTTCAGCTTGTGGTCTATTAAGACTCCTAGATCCCTTTCACATGTACTGCTGTCTGCTGTCCAGCCACGTGTCCCCCATCTTTTATTTCTGTATTCCATTTTTTCTACCTAAGTGTAGGACCTTACACTTCTCTCTGTTGAATTTCATTTTGTTAGCCTTGGCCCAGCTCTCCAATCTGTCCAGGTCATTTTGAATGTAATGTAAGCTTAATCAGCATCTAATATTTATCTATTAGTAAATAAGCATCATCAAAACCAAAAATCTAGAAGCAACCTTAAAATGCATACCATGTTGTAATAAGGAGCTCTGTCTTCCATAACAAACTAGAAACATTTTAGCTCTTCATGCTACAAGAAGAAGCAGTAAGGAAGAATGCACCAGAATGCACCAGTTCCATGACTTCTGCTATCTGAACCAAGGTTTTGTGTGACAGAAAGGAGAAAGACAAATAGACATGCCATTGTGTGGTGCTTGTAGAAACCTAATCTCATTTGGGGAGAAAAACAGGATATAAATCAAATAAATAAATAAATAAATAAATAAAATCATTGTATCAGTTGCAATACTTTAATCCTTCTTGAACAAATCTGTTGCAGTAGTGTTTTCGCAACTACTTTGATTCATTTATTGTAGCTGTTGCTTCTGCAAGTTGCATTGATTGTTTCACTGCTTGCTTGCACAACTACTACTGGAACATAAAACCACTAGCAGTTCAATGCCTCCTCTTGTACTATTTCTGTTAGTCTTACATTGAATATGGTCTGTTTGTTTTATTGCAAAAAAGGCAGGATGAGTTTCAGATTCACATTGTTGTAATAACACTGCTCATATATACCCCAAACAGATTAATTCTGATTTTTACCTGTCCATCTTATTTATACAGACCTTAGAAAGATAATGCAGTATACTATGGCTGAACTCAGGTATCACACCCAGATGCAGTTTAATGCTACATGAACAAACGTTGGGCTTAGGTTCTTCCTGTTCCTCTGACGCAACTACGTAGCAGGGGTTTGGGGTCTTTTAGTGATACTGCTATAGACACAGTACAACAGATATTCATGATATTCATTGCATTAGCAATGGAAGTATTAGATGAATAGAAAATCTAATCTTACTAGGAACAATAAATTGTGGTTTGGTCACTGGGAAAATGAAATTTCCCAGCATTGAAAAAAACAAAGGGAGGTTGCATATATGCAAGGTCAGGGCGAAACAGGATTTAGAGGTAACAGTGAAAGTTCTTCAGAGATATGGTTTCCTGCTGAATCATGAAAAGAGTCACCTACACATCATGACACCTCTAATGCACTTGGGGGCTCAAATGGATAACGAGAAGAGATGTCTATTTCACCATATGTGGCTGCAAAGAAAAACAATTGAAATAGGTTGTAGTAAGATAAGGAGTAGGATTTAGGCAAGGCTTTGTTACAAAACTGTTTGAGAAGAGAAAGGGGTCAATTTGTGTGTCATCATCTGGCACATGAGGAACAACCCAGAAATATATGGATTGCTCCTCTGGCCATCTAAGAGTGTACATTCATAGTAAATACCAACCAAACATTTTTTGATCATTTTTCAAATGAGAAAAAATTGTGCTAAATCTTTTCCAGAAACTAGATAAGAAGCTCCGAGAGAACCTCAGAGATGCCAGAAACAGCCTTTTCACAGGGGACACACTTGGAGCTGGGCAATTCAGGTATCAATATTTAGTTACAGTTTTTCAGAAACAGTTTAAAAAAAAATACATGTATTGGGGGCTTTTAGTACTTGTAGCATGTCATTGATTTTTAACTACCATAGCTTATTTTTAATAAATATTATGTTTGTAGTAATCTAATTAGAGCACAGTGATATTAAATATTTATTGAAAGCTGAACATTTTGTAATATTTTGAAATCTTAACAATTTTAAATACTGATAGATTATTTTAGAAACTGTGTGCTCTTTTGCTGCAAAACTTGTAGTTTCGTTGCAAAGAGAGACTATTTGCATGATTTTAAAAACCAATATTGAGTAGAAGTATATTTCATGTTTCATTACAACAGTTCTACAATCTTGGACACAGTCTGGACCATTGGAATCTTCCAAATATGCAGGTATAGCTTAATTATTTATTTTTCTTTACAGTTTTCAGAGACCTCTTTTAGTGCTTGTCGATAGGAACATAGATTTGGCAACTCCTCTGCACCACACCTGGACCTACCAAGCCTTAGTGCATGATGTATTGGTAAGCAATATGTTATTAATAATAAGTTATTTATTTATACCTTTTCTACCATCTTTTGATGCCATTTTTAAAGAAGCATTCTATTCACTATGCTTTTTGAAATGTTGCCAGTCCTGTGGTGACTTACACTAGAACTATACCCTGCCAGTCTCTAAATGTGAACTAGTGACCATGTTTGTGAGGCACTGCAGTTGACTTAGTACGGTAAAGAATGACTCTCTGATCTTGCATATTCTGTAAATGACTGGAAAAGGCTGTCTTCTAAGTATATAGGACCATATTTTCTTGTGAGTCACAAGAAAAGGTAGGCTGACTTTAGTCAACATTGTTCCTAGAAGGCAAAGATGTTTCTGTGCATTCACAGTAGAAATAAGGATAAAGTGGTAGTGGGACTCAGGAAGAAGAATCAGAATAAAAAGTGTGAAACCCTCCAAATATTTTGAACTACAGTTCACAGAACCCCAGGGAGTAAGAGTAGCTGAGAATTCTTGGAATTTTAGTCCCAGCATCTCTGTAGTACATCAGGTTGAAGGAGGCTGCTCTTGGCTCTAAATTGTGAACAACCACAGAGGAAAGTGGATATACTGGTTGCAAGGTACTTGAATTTTATTAACTGAAGACTAGGCGGCTGCTGCTGCTGCTGCTGCTGCTGCTCAGAGCCAAGAGGAACATGTGCTGAACAGTGGAATGCTGCTGATATTTGGTAATTCTATTCTCATATTCCTGGCCCTTCACTGGGGAGTTGTCCACCTCCCAGGACAATGGTTCTCATCCTCATCCATACTCCTGGTGTTCTGGACTTCTGCTCCAGAATCCATCACCATTGGCAGAGCTCCTGAGAACTGAAGTATGAAACATCTGGGAGATCAAAGGTTGAGAGCCCTTGGTCCAGGAGGTGCTCTTGACTGTTGGGTGCTCTTTTAGTTTTTTTACTTGCTTGTATTAGTTCTTTTATTTGCTCAGAGTATCCCAATAAATGGAAACTGTTCTGTGATCAATTAGGAATCACAGAACAACACTTTTTAGTTTGCTGTATGGTTGTTTCATAAAATGTGCGCATCATATTGTCCAAATAATAAATATTTTTTCTGTTCTGTGATTGCTTTTTAGGTTATAACTCACCTAAGATTAAAAATATCATTCATCACCACAAGATGGTGTAAATGTTACATATTAAGAAACTTCAGAATAAAACAGGATGATTATGCAGTTATGAAAGCTGTGTTTTTTATGCAAAGGAAGATACAAACTGTGAAATTTTATGGATACTTATCAGAAATTAATTAAAGTTTTATTTAAAATTTATGTTAAAAAAATTACTGTGTCTGGGTATTTCAGTGTATCATTTTCATGAATCGTCAAAATAAAACTAACACTTCAGCCTGTGTAGTTGGACTCACAGTTCTCTAACCAGAAAATACAAGGGTCTCAATTCACATAATATGCCCCAAACTAAGTTTTCACAATTCCTTATTGCTGCTTTCATTCCTGCTCCCCATGTAATAGGGAAGTTTCTTTTAAGGCTTTGCCATAGACCCCATTATGCTACTTGGATCCAGTAGTAGGCATGTATTGGTAATTTTTCTATAACATTTGATATACTAGTGCATATTGGGATTTACACAAAATGCTTGGTAGTTATTTCTTACATAGTTGAGGATTGGCATTTCTTCTGATTGAAAAGTTGATAAAACCATTTGGTGAGATCAGCTTCATATTCTCTCATATTCTCTATGTAGCATAATGATATAGTGCGAAACTGTAGTATTGTGAAAATCTGTCTTGGGGGAAGTGGGCAACTGTGACCCTACAGTTTTTGTTTGTTCGTTTGTTGTTTGTTTTGTTTTTTTTACCTACCTCTCATCAGACTTAGCTAGCATGGCCAGTGATAAGGGATTATGGAGATTGCAGTCCAGAAGCATCTGATGCAGTTGTATCTTAAGAGTCTAGCCTTCTTCTGTTATGTAGCATATAGTTGAACATACCTTGCTGTTTAGGGAAACATTATATTTCTCAGATTGAATGGAGGGCCATCTACCAAGGAGCCATGAGGGTCAGGAAGGTGTCCTGTGCAACTAGTAGCAGACCTTTACCTCTCTGATTTGTGCACTGTCCCTTAATTTTTCCTGTGCCCGGGACAGGTCAGACACACTGGCTTTTCCTTGCTGTTCCCTTACTTTCCTTCGAGTTATGCTGGCTAATTACCACGTACAATTGATTTCATTCATGTAGTTCTTCCTTTTCTGGTTTTGCTTCAACTTTCAGCTTTCTTATATTAATGGGGTGGGGGGATAAGTTTTTCTTCCACTTTCATACTGTAGTTTTCTTTTCTCTCACTATGGTCTTCCTTTATTCCTTGTAGATTTTTTTTCATGAGGACATTTCCCCCTTTTGTTACAATTGACTAATAATCTGATTTTTAATTGATTGATCATTTAAATTTGAGTTATTTAAATATTATCGAATTTGCTCTACAGGATTCTTTTTGAAACAGTGAGGGAAATTTGAGAAAATTTTATGTATGGCATTCACTCATTGTTAAAGGAAAATGTCTTTCATCTTCATTTTCTATTATGTTAACATAGTAGAACCAAAAATTGGACACCTCTGTGTCTCAAATTAAATATTTGAAATTAGGCTTTTTGTAACTACTAGTTTAGTTGTTTGTTTAAAACTTTCAGGGCTGTTATCAAGCATTTACTTTAATGATAAGTTTAATGGTTTATACAGAACAAATACTCTCACCTACATATGTTAAAGAAACAGTTCCTGTGTTCTGGTAAATGTGTATGTGGGAAGAAGATGCAGGTGCATACCCTGCCCCAGTGTCTTACTTAGCTCATAACTAGCATTATGTTTGCACTGGCATTTGTGACTATAGTCCATATTATTTAGGCAATGTATAGCAAAACATAGTCTTTGAAAGCTTGTGCCCCCTTTTAAGAATAAGTTGCTAAGTGTTAGCCTATTATACAGACTTTTTGTTTCAAAGTCGCAGAGTAACCAGTACCCTGTGTGAGAGAATGTGCAAGAGAAATAGAGAGAAATGCTTTATTTTTGGCTGTTCTGCATTGAATGGAAGCCTGGACTAAGTGGCTTTCAAGATCCCTTATTTTATGTGGATGGTATTAATTGCCAGTTGGATATTTGTGGCCTGGAGTTGTGCAGTTTCTGTTAGCTTGTTCCAAAAGAGATGCAATTTTGAGACTTGAGTCTCAGTTCCCCTCTGCCACTAACAACCATCCAGCTTAAGGTGGTAATAAAAGGGAAGGAAACCATGTAGATAAGCTTACCCCATGCATGTTACCTAAATAATATGTTTTAAATGATAGTAATTTCCTGGCATTTTGGACCTTGAGTGAAATAGAATGCAACATCTTAAACTGAAAGGTTTCTTCTTAATCAAATTTCAGGCAAACCTTGTAGATCAGGCAAACCCAAAATTTAAAATAAAATCAGTGGGAATAGAAAAGAATAAATATGCTTAATAAGAAATCACACCTAATTTAGAAAGGTGAGGATTTATATGAAATTATTTTTGCCTACCAAGTGGCTAATTTATTAAATGAAAAATAGAGCCAAAAATCTGATGACAATGGCAAAGGGAGTACAGATTTGTTCTTTGTTTATTTGTTTGTTTTGAGAATACCCATATGTCATCTTCTGTTCATGAACTCCTTTATTGTTAAATGCTTTTCTTTTACCTTCACCCATTTGGTTATCCTCCAAGATTATAGGAACAACCTAAGTAAAATGCATAGGGAGAGACCACAGGCAGTGAAATTTTATAAGAATTTTGAATAGTAAACTGAAAACTCTAGTAAGATGCTGTAGTATCTTTAAAAATGTACCTTCTAATATATTTGACCGACAGAGTCTACCAGGCACACACAATCTCCTTTGTAACAATCATTCCCTGAATTAGGTAGGGAATTCTCATTGCAGGCTGCTGAGACAAACAGACACAAAACAGGTACAGAATGCATTGTAAACACTGTTTTCTTGATTTCTGATTCAAGAGAAAGTACAAGAAGCATAATTAAAGTTTTTCCTTCTCATTACAGTTTACACATACACCATACACTGGATGTGTGTGTGTGTCTTATTTTTAAAATAGAATTGCATACTTGGTAGATGTAATATTATCTTGATTTCAGTCAGGCTTTTGACAATCCCCCGTTAATATCTTTGCCATCAAGCTGTTAAAATGTGGGGTAGATGCTATATTTCGGAGTTGGGGGGTGGACCAAATCCGAAGGGTATTTGCCAGTAATCCCCCATCTTCTTAGGGACCTGTTATTCTTAGTCAGACCTTCATTCCACTAAATAGGCAAGTCTTCTAGCTGAAGCTGTTGTTAGGCTCCGTTAGTTAGTTAGTACTGTGATAAATATTATCACCATAAAAAAGCACCAAATAAATAAATAAAAAGCAAAGTTCATAGTATTTTTTGGACTTAGTTTTTTTTAAAAAATGTTTCCTAAAAAATAGAATACATTGAAAGTGGCTGACAAAAGCCAAATGCAGCAAAGTCTCTGAGTGAAAAACTGTTAGAGTTATTTATCAAAGTTTACTTGTTACTAAATTAACAATTTTTCCTCTTTTCTACCTCAAAAATCAGCATGGATCATCCTGAAACATGTTACATTACCAGGTTTCAAAACGATCTTTTGAGCCATTTTCTAAATATATGATGGACACATCCAAAGGGAGGGACAGCCATAGATGCCATATCTAATTAACAACCAAAGCGTATTTATTTGTGCACTGCCCACAAGCAGAATAGCAGTCGTATATCTAATAAAAACTATTGGAGGAAAAGGCATGTATTTTAAATTTTAAACAAACGTGTCTTGAAACTTTTTTCAGAAAATAATTTTAGAATTCTGCTATTCAAAACCTTTTCTTGAAGCTGAACAATTTTTGAAATAGACGTAATAGTATACCAGATAAATGTTCAATTTTTTTTAAAAAAAGTAAAGCAAGTAAATTCATTGAGCTATGCTCACCAAAAACATAAATGATACGTCAAATTTAATCCAATTTCATTGGGAGCATTTTATCCGTTTTGAGAGAATGCTAAATTGTAACAGGAAAATAGTTAGCAGAGATTCCGTAAATATTACTTCTGCATAAATCAATTCTTGTTTTTTCCCTCAACGTTCCAGGGAAATTTTGTCATGCTCAACTGAACAACATTTCAACCACCAATTTATAGCGCTTATATCAGTTTAGGTAATAATGATATCGTTGCCACCAATAAAAAGGTTAATCGGCAGAAAATTTCATTTCTTTCATCACTGAGAAATAGTGAACCAGGTGGTTGAGAATCTATAAAAGCACAGGAAGCATTGTTCTCAGGGTTGGGGTGGGGGTAATAGATATTCCCGTGTTATTTGTCCACATCTGCCTGCCCTCCATCTTCAGATTTTTTCTGGATTACACATGCTTTCACAAAATAACAGGGGATGGAGGTAAAAGAGTGTTCATTTCTCCATAATGTTTCCTCAGAAACACGGTCAAAAATACAATTTTGTGGTACTGAGAAGATGTAGTAGTTGCCCTTAAGAATACATGTTCTTATTCTTAAGCGTTTATATGAGAAATTGTATAAATAATAGGACCCTCAAGCAGGATCTAGAATGTCATATTTAACTTAAAGCTTATTTTCCTTTACAGTTTGACATTAACTGTGATAATTAAGGTTTTTTTATTAGCTGATTTTGTATTAAAAATATTTTACTTTCCAATATTAGTCAGCAAGTAAATATCTATATTTTTGCAGGATTTTCATTTGAACAGAGTAATTTTGGAAGAGTCTTCAGGAATAGAAAGTCCCCCAGCAGGTGCTAGACCAAAGAAAAAAAATAAGAAGTCATATGATTTAACTGCAGCTGATAAATTTTGGCAGAAACTCAAAGGAAGGTAAGTTGATTATCTAAATTAACTACGGAGTTGTTCAACTTATATTACTACTACTACTTAGTAACATGGGAAAATGTAAAATACATTACAGAACGGACTACAAGTCATTTTGAAAAGTTGTATTTAATAACACAGATTGCAGATATAAACATTGTCTGTACAATATGCTTCTTCAGCCCTTTCCCAGAGGTAGCAGAATCAGTTCAGCAAGAGCTAGAATCTTACAGAGCTCAGGAAGATGAGGTCAAGAGGCTTAAAAGCATAATGGTAAGTTTTGCTTACATCTAACTTAAAGGTATTATTCTTGGAGTTTTTTCAGTGCCTTAAAAACTACTGATATTTTAAGAAATGTACTAAAAGTAAAATACTGGTAATTCTAGATTTAAACAAGATTACATTTACATCCCCTCCCTTCTCTTCTCTCCCAACAGTGCCAGATGAAATATAATTTAAATTAATGAAGTATAAAAATACTCTTTACTGAATGTGCCTTTGCAAACTTGCACAAGAGCTTAGAGCAAACTTGCACTCTCTCTCTCTATATATATATATATACACTTAGAGAGAGAGAGAGAGAGAGAGAGAGAGAATTGCTATATAAAAACACTTGGCAATAACATTTAAATGAACTTAGCAAACCTGCAAGTGTCTTCATTTACCATCTGTATTGGATAATTCTTGTGGCAGTGAACCTGTAGTACTGATGGACTTTGCTGAGGCAGAGCTGATATGGTGGTTTGGAATGATCTTTAATATTCCAGTTGCCTAGGGAGAAAAACTTTCAAAATGTTTGCATATCAAATTCTGTGAGGGAAGTAAAAGTTCTCAGTTTTACAAAAATGAAAACCTCACACTCGCCCAAACAATATGGATAATCTTGTAGGGCAATTTAAGAAGTAAAAAAAGTTCATAGGAGCTAGGAAAGCTGAGCCAAAGAGTTGAAGGGCAAAGTGACTCAAACAAGGACATAGAAAAGATAGTGGACTGAAAAACTAAAATGCCAGGAAGACAAGAAAATAGATCTGAATAAGTTAAGAAATTTTATGTCAGGTGGGGCTAAAAATTATAGGGTGTCTCCAAGAGACAGTAAATGAAGGATCTGTGCAAAGGGAGACAGTGCTGGAAAGTAGGAGATAATAGGTGACGGACTAGGGTAGAACTTATCCAGGAAAAGCTGCTGGCATTTTCCAGGAGGAAGACAAATAGACAGGATGAATTTGAAGCATTCAGGAGACAAGAGGCCAAAATCTTACTAGAACTAGAGTCTAAGCTTTGAAAAGTTGTACACTGAGAAAATGCCAAGGAAGACAGATATGATGGTATTTTTTTAGGATTGAGAGAGAGAATGCTAGTGTCTACTTTTACCTATTGTGATGGTGACAAAATTTTTAGAGGCAATGGAAAAACAGCTCAAAGAGAGTTTTAAATGTTCTAGAATTTTTCAATCCAATGTGTATAGCACCTCTATGTAAAATGAATTTCTCAGAGCAGGCCTAAACTGATTGCTCGCTAGTTTCTTTGGACATGGATATTTGCAAGTGTACAGCTTATAACTGTAGTTGATGGAAACCAATAATTATAGCATAAGGTCTTTCTTCAAAGACTATGGATATTGAACAAGGAGTCCTTTCTTGTGTAAGTTAAGACATCCCATTTGGATTCTAACGTATTTCTTATTTCTTGGTATATATGGTGGTTGTTTTTGAAATTCTTTTTCTTTCCAGGGACTAGAAGGTGAAGATGAAGGAGCAATAAGTATGCTTTCTGATAACACAGCTAAACTAACATCAGCTGTTAGGTAAGTATATTCATGAAGGAGTCTTAGGTTCTTGTTAAAGTCTTATTGTTTAATTAATAGTTCAGTTCTGAGGACACTTGTTTGATTCTCCAGAGAGTGAGGTGTTTTTATTCGCTGTGAATGAGAGATTAGACTTACCAAGAAGGTTCTTTCTGGGATGGGAGGAAGAGGAATCCCAGTCACACCAGTTGTATCCTCTTGTACCAGTTCCAGAGGCAGGAGTCGTGTAAGCTTTCTTCCATTGTGATTGTTGACTCCTCTTTCCTCTCATCAGTTTTGTTACAAAACTTTGCTGGCATTAGATTTGACACACAGAAAAAATATAGAAAAATGAATGCCAATCAGAGCAAGAAAGAACGAAAGAAGTTTCACCTCATCCACCTTCTTAGTCATTCTTTGCATTTTTGGCCACAAAGGCAGCTGTGCCAGTTTATCATACTGTACTTCAACCTTTGCAGACTTTCTCTTTTTAAAAAGGTCTAACTGGTCAGAAAGTTTCCAACACTATTTCTGATTGGTTAGTGCTATAAAAAGAAAGGGACAGGAAGGTATGGGTTAAAAAAAAAAAGAAATAAAAAAATGTAGATTTAACTTAAAAACAGAAGTTTAAAATAGCAGGGAACCCAAAAAGATTAGGGGAGTAGGGGAGGATGAAGTTAGAGAAAATGAAGGGGGAGACTCTTAAAGTTTTGTAACTGGTAAGGCAGAATTTTTTAAAAACAGTTGCAGAGGGAAGAGAGAAGCCAACAGTCAAAATGAAGGAAAGATGACATGACTCCTGTCCCTTAAGCTGGCATGAGAAGAATTCAACTCACGTGTTTGAGAAACAGTCCTTTGTACCATCCAGAGAATGTTCCATACTAAAAGTTTAACATTAATATTTAAATGCCACACTGCACATTAATGCAATGTGAGGCAACATGGGTGCCAAACTATGGTTGATGAGAAAGAGGTTCTGTAATTGTTGAAATCAGATTAATATAGATGATTATATTTTGCAAAATTTGCTAAATTCTGCTGAAAGCTTGGTCTTTTATACACTGTTTCAATTTTTTTATTAAAATATCTATAACCCAACCTCTATCAGGAGATCTCAGGATGGCTCACAATGGCGTTAATGCAGGTTAAACAAGATAAAAACAGTAAGATAGTTTAAATAAGCTAAAAATATTTTAAACAATATAATGAGTTAAAAACAAATTTAAAAAATTTAAATGTTTTTAGAGCTATAAATTATTGTCTTTGGGTTGCATTAACAAGAGCCAAAGGCTTTGGTGAACAGCCAGGTTTTGACTTGGTGCCTAAGTGGTAAGGGTGCTAGCACCAGTCAGGCCTCCAAGAGGAAAACATTCCACAGTTGGCATGCTACAGCTGAGAAGACCCTCTCCCATGTCCCAGCACAGTGTATTGATCTCACTGATGGGACACAGACGAGGGCCCCCTTAGCCAGTCTTAATCTTCAGGCACGTACATATGGGGAGAGGTGCTCGCTCAAGTGTCAAGTTGCCAAGCCATTTAGGACTTTAAATGTCATCCCAGGCACTTTGAATTCAGACCAGAAACATATTGGCAGTCAGTATAGTTCTTTTAAGATTTGGATTGCATGTTGTCTATATGATAATCCAGTCAGTAGTCAAACTGCTGCATTTTGCACAACTTGTAGCTTCTGAGTCTTCTTCAAGAGCAGCCCCACACAGAACACATTACACTGGTCTAATCAGGAGGTTACGAGTGCATGGACTATTGTGCCTAGGTGTCTCTGCCCAGGAAAGGCTGTAGCTGGTGCACCAGTCAACATTGGCACTAAACACTCTGAGCCACAGAGTCACAGGAAGGGATTTAAGAGCACTCTGAAGCTGCATACCTGCTCCATCAGGGGGAGTCCAACCCCATCCAGAGCAGGCTGTTTACACAAGTCCCAGACCTGAGAACCACCTGTCCATAGAGCTTCTGTCCTGTAAGGATTTAGCTTCAGTTTATTGGCCCTCATCCATCCTGTTACAGCATCCAGTCACTGGTCTAGCACCTGCACAACCCCAGCTGACTCCAGTGACAAGGAGAAGTAGAGCCAAGTGTCATCAGCATGCTGTATTGCAGCTGGGCCAGTGGAGCATGAGAATCTAAAACTACATTGGGCAGCATATTATACTACCAGAGAATAATCAAGATGGGATGGAATGGCTAGATTACCAGAAAACTGGGTCAAATGGTCTTGTTGGCAACAATCTTAATTACTAATGATTTGTCTGTTTGAAGTGGAACAGTCTTACCCTTTTAAACTGGGGTCTCTCACAAGCCTCTACACCTTTTCCGTGAGGTCATTGTCAGAGGTGCAAAGAGGCTTGGAAGTATATATAAAGACTTCTAATGAGAACCATTTTGTACAACCTTCAGTGTACAATTTGAGTTAACCCTTTCCTTCTCTGTCCCACACCTGAAAAATTTCCTCTGCAAAAATCTGTTGCAGAGGAAGTGAGGGAGGACAAAGCAGTGTGTAAATTGTCCCTTGGCCCTTTAGTGATATCCACTTCTCATATCCTAGATGGTGCTACTACAAAAGTATGAATATTGTTTCTTCTGTACTGATGTATATCTGGAGTATTTTAGGCAGCTGACTGCCCTACTGTCAGCTGTTTTTACATCTGTAGTACTAAATACAAAGCTGAACTGGAATACACAGTGTGGCCGATTAGTTTGTATGTAATTTTTTCAGCTCTCTTCCAGAGCTTTTAGAAAAGAAGAGGCTCATAGATCTTCACACAAATGTGGCAACAGCTGTTCTGGAACATATAAAGGTATGAAAAATTAACATGTTGAAACTTTTTAATCTTTTACTTCATGGGCTGTTCAGATGTAAAATATTTCAGTAAAAAAAAAAATTAAAAAGCAACAATACCGATAGTGGAGATTCTGCGTTCATCATGTTTGGATATACTGGGACATTTTATTTAATCATGAGACTTCCAGTCTTTTAAAGGATGCAGCGGACTACAGTGAACAGTATTTTAAAGAGTAAACAGTTGCTTGAGCTATATTCATCTTAAATGCATTTGGTGATATCTGTTGGTTGTCTCATGGCTGATTAAAAGCTCCCTGAAGTCCTCTGTCAGCAGAATTAGTACAGGTGATCTTAGTAATTCTGTCTTCTCTGAAACTTTGTAACCAACACAATACATTTGAGGAGATCTTTCAAAACAGCAAGATGGAATTGGCATGGGGGTTTCCAGGGGCACTGAGAGACACCCTAAATACCTTCTTACTTCACTGATGAGAACCTCTGCTGGATCAAAGAGCCTTACTTTAGCAAACGGAAACCAGTTGGATGCAACACTGGAAAAATAGAAAGAACTGTGTAATTACTAATGATATCAGTAAGAGGAGAGATTACTAACCATATGGAACCCTGCCTCCTGGCCATTCAAATTCAAGTCAGCTCACTATGGATTTCTGAGCAGATGTCTTCAGTATTTCTGAGAGCTACCCGGGAGCCAAGTTTGTGGACTACTTCAAGTCTTTTCTCAGCCACAAACTCATTTTGTGACCTAAAACAAGCATACTTTTAGTTTCAGTCGAGGACTAAAATATGAACATTTTAGATTCTATCATTCAAAGTGCAGTAAGCTGCCGCACAGAATTCTAGCTTCGCCACTTTCATCTGCTATAATTAGTAAAGTTGCAGTACTGAAACAGCCACAGCAGCTTACATTTGATCAAATGGAATTAGAAGATTTTCAGGGTTTTTCTTTCTAAACAAACAACCTGCTTAGCTCCACACTAATGTGATTTTTATCTTTTGGACAGCAATAATAACCCCCCCCAAAAAAAAAAAGATTAGACCAAAGGATGTCTGTGTATTATGATGGAGGTCAGTATATCATGATTTTGCTAAAAGAAGAGTTAGTCTCATTTTTGGAAGGAAGCAGGATATAAATCAAGTAAAGAAATTTTACAAATATGAAAGCAAAAATTAACTACTGGTAATCCAATATCTTTTCTTCTTTCAGTTTTGGAAAGAGCCTACTGGATTTTATAAATAACTTCACTGAAAGTATTTGTGTATGAGATGAAATTTGAAAATATCAGAAACTCAGTTTATGTAACCAAAATGTGCCTAGCTAATATAGTATATGTTTTTTAAATTTTAACAGAAAATGTTTTTAGTGGTTTACGTAATATTAGCACTTGGTTTTCTCTGGAAGTGACAACTGTACCACTTTTCCTGCTGTTTTTGGGATAGAACATTTTGTTACAGTGTTACTAGATAATTGGGTGACTGTGTAGCATTTCCATGGGAACTACTGTTGTAGGTACAGCTGACCCTGTCCTTGATGCTTTATTTTTCACTTACCCACCTCCTTTTCTGGCAAGGTGGTGGCAGGGCAGCTACAGCAGCATTTTACATTGGACTTCAGTCAAAATTCAAGGCAGGATGTGGTTTGGAAATACTTACATAGTTGACTGTCTTGCCCCTCCAAGGCACGAAGTCAGATGTCCTTACAGAATTAGATGCTTTTGACGCTGCCGAGGCAGAATAAATGAGGAGAATGTACTCGATCTTAAGATGAAAGGTTCTTAAAAGAAAAAAAAATTCAGTGTTCCATCAAGTGGATAACAAAAGGAGAAAATAAAAATATAATGGTGAATCATCAGAGCAGGGCCCACCAAGTGGGACCTATGACCAAGATCTGCATGTTGACAATTCACTGTTTGGGAAATGTATGGCAGTTTGGTAAGGATCTAACATAACTCTAACCTATCAACAACCGCTAATTTTTTTTCCCCAAACAAGCTGCAGTACCCACTACTATTGTGGCATTTGTAGGACCGAAAAAAAACAAAACCTAGGGCCCACAGAAATGGCCCATAGTCCTGCAAGTGGCCTTCAGATGTGCTTTCCCCACTCTTAAGTATGTGGATTTTGAATTATATTTTGTCTACTCTTCAGTCTGCTTCAAGACTCCAATACTGCTTCAGGTGTGTGTGCGTATTCAGACACATGTGCATGCATGCATCCATCGATATACACAGTATGACCAATATCCAGTTGTGACCCTGTGCTCACGGATGGCTCTTTGATCTAGCAGTGGCTTCTGTTAGTGTAAAGGATACAGGAGGTTATTTCTGCAAATTATATTTCTTTATCTCCTTGTACCAACTTCCACACTCTTATAAGGGGTCTCTCAACAATTTGAAGAAGACAGAAGAAGCTCAGGACTATGGTGGGTGGGGGAGAGGGAATCAGCAAAGGTTCCATCTTGCCGTTTCTGATCACTGAAAGCTCCAGTGAACCAAAGAGCCTTCCATCTGATTTCAATAGAACTTCAGAGACTGGACTCAAAAACTTACCAGTTTACATGTTACTTACATTATATACTGTAACGTATCTGATCTGCTCATTTTTGTTTTGTAGAAATTAATTTGTAAATCGTTCCCTGTTGTAATAGTCAGATTTTAAGTCCAGTTTACAGCTGCTTTCCACATTGTCTTAGATCATTTTTGAAGGCACAGCAAGAGGAACTCTGAGATTAATCACCGAGTCAGGGATCCTGGCAGTTTTTTGGCACATTTTGGTGTTGAGCAAAATGCTGGAAAAGCACACCAATATTTCCCAAGATGGATTAGGAAATATTTATTAGTAAAACTCAGAAGAAATGAAACCTTGTTTTAGGTTAATTGTTTAAGGTATTAAGAGTCTGGCAACTCAAAATGTTACCAGAATTTGATAGATGCGAGAAAAAAATATGACTGTGCTTTTATTGGAAACAGTCTACTACTGCTGTTCTGGGCACCCTTATACATTTTTCTTTCCCACTGGTGTCAGTGTGACTTAAACATAAGCAACAAGCACATGATCATAGTTTCAGAGTATAATGTTTCCTTATTTTAATCTCCGTGTTTCTGATTTCTGATGAACTTTTTTCATGAATTCATAATGGGTTCCAAAAGCAATAATGCAGGTTCATGTTTTAGTTTAATTTTCTCTCAAGTTTATTTTAAGAAATAGAATAAATTATTTGATAGGCTTCTGACCATTAGGGAAAGACTATTCTAGCTTAGAAAGATGTCAGTATAATATCAGAAAAGCTCTATAACTTTCGTTTAATGTGAGAAAACCATCTCTAAAACTTCAGCTACAGCTTTTGAGATGGCATCAACAAAAGTCCTAAATATTTACCCCTACTCACTGATTTTCAGGTTAGCATGGAGGAGCAAGGCCTAGTAAAAATAGATCTAATAAAATTGTATAAGACTCTTGAGCTTTTGTTAGAAGCAGTTTTATTTGTCTTTGCATCTTGTGCAGCCAGACTATGGGTTGCGTCTTTGTTTTTGTGGATACTGGATATCTGAAGAACTGTTGTCTTGGGCCTTGAACTAACAAGGGACCCAGCATCCACATAACATTATAGTGACTATAGTTAGACATCTTCCAAGTGAATTTTGTTTAGGGCTTGTACACATGCAATCCATATCAGGAGCACATGTCCCCTTTCGAGGGGGACATGCAGGTAAACGGTCCAGTTTAGCTCAGTTAAATTGGTGTAGTTGTCTTAAGAAAAGACTGGGGAAGTAGCTTTCAATTCAGTTTGTAAAATAAGCTTTAAACAGGTGTTTGTGTGTGTATTTTTGAATAGTTTAGTTATCCTATTTTGTGTACTATTTCTCAAATTTAAATGGGATTTATCATCTCCTTATGCTGAATTGCTTTTCACCAAATACTTTGATAATCCCTATCCAACCTAATTACACATTAAGCAACTTGTTTAGTGTATACAATTTGCATGTGTATATAATATGATAGCATTAAAAAAGCATTAGTTGTTCAGAGTCTAGCATCTGGTCTGAAGGCATATGACATAGTAACCACATTGTAGATGGGCAGATCTGTTACCCAAAAAACCTGTTTATGCTGCTTTTAATTTTATACATTAAAAATGAATTATAAGCAGTATAAATAAGTGACTTATGGTCTCTGCATGTTACTTTACCATCTTTCATTATGGGGAAAAGTGGATGATGCAGCTACAAAGCCCAGGTTTATTAACATTTTTTTGTATCCCCTGACTAAGTCACTTTTGCTTCTTGGTAGATAAGCAGAGAAGGAGTGTTAAATTTGATATTCAGTCCTCCTCTAGTATCCTAGGTGGTGGTTGTGTTAATAATTTATAATTTGCTTTTATACACACACACACACACACGTATATTATGGTATCAATTAAGTGGCAAGAAAGCAACATTTATTGACATTAGCTAATCACATATTATTTTTGAATCTATTATACTTATGTTATCCTAACCAGAAAAAAAATTCTCTTTACAAGACACGAAAACTAGATGTGTATTTTGAATGTGAAGAAAAAATCATGAGCAAATCCACTTTGGATAAATCACTTTTGGACATGATTTCTGATCCTGATGGTAAGTGTAGAAACTGGATTTCCAGCAAAATTCTTTTCTATTCATAAATAGTTCTAGGGATTATTGTCATACAGCAATGAGGGCCAAGTTTGATAACATTATGGAAACTACAAATGGCCATTAAGGGCATAACCCCCAGCCATTGCTTAGCGTTGTGAGCAGGATTACAGTCCAGCTGGGGTTTATCTGTCCTCCCCTCAGGAAAGTGAATTGAAGAAAATCAGAACTGGTGGTTGACAAGCGTATCCTGGACTCAAAAGCAAACAGGGCTTCTCATGGTAAAGTTGTGGCTGCTCTTTTGCCACTGAGGAAAACTGCTTTCCTTACTGGTGGTGCCACAGCAAGAAGTGAACTGTCGAATTCCCATTGTTGACAGTTCCTCATTGTTGATAAAGGAATATGCTGCTGGAAGGACATGACATCGAATTGCAGAAAACACAGACTCATAACTGTTGCTGTGAGGTATCATCTTTGCCATTATAAGCCTCTAATCATTCCCTCTGAAATTCAGGTACAAAAGCAGCATGTTTAAAAGGTCATCACAAATGATAATAGAATTCAAAAGAACTCTGTAGAAGAATCTGGTTGAGAGTTCAAGGTCCCCATAGGTCTAGCACATGGGAGGAAGGGCAGCGGAGATAGTTAAACACCAGGAAGGATGTTTCATTAAAGGAAATGCTGAACCAATTCCATCAAGGAAAAACAGAGATGGGCCAGGGCCAGCATGCGGACTGTCCCAAGTACATTGCTTTCTGATGAGGAAGACAAATAATGTGGAAGGATTTTTTGTGATCCAGGAATAACTTCATTCAGTCTGTTCCAATCAGATTACTTTGTTCTTCTATTGGCAAAAAGGGTGACAACCCTAGAATGGGAAGAGATTAACAGACTGCAAATAAAGGTGCCCAACAGGCATTTCTGACCAAACAGTTATTTTACCATGGCTAGCAATGCATTTAAAATAGAGTGGTGTTTACTTGATTCTCAGCACCATCCATAGACTACCACTGGCCTTTCCTCTGATGCTAAGAAATTCTATATAATCCCAACAGTGACTCTCTTTCCTATATATGTCTCTTCTCAAACTGTACGGTTAGGAGTTTCTAGTGTTGCTGAATTCGTATGTAGTACAGTGTTTGGTTGTTCTGCTGTAGTATTCGCTGAAACTGGATGGTGTTTACTCTATCTGACTAGGAATAATGTGATTAAAAGGAAGAATTTAATTTGAAGAAGCCTTGCCTGTTAAGCATTTGGGAGATGTACACTAAGAATATGCCTTTATTTCCCCTTACATTTATATAAATATTGTGCTGTTTCAGGAGCATTACTCAGGTATATATTAACACCTGTTGCTCCTCTTGGTAATAATCTGCACATACCCTTTTGTAGAAATAACATATTTCTTCATTTTAATACACTGGAATTACTCATGAGAAGCTTACCTTGTTTAGTTTCTTCTACTGAATTTTTATGGTTTTCTTCAGTTTAATAAAGGGATATTGTTAAATCTGGTTTTAAGCCAAAATGAAACATTGAATGTCAGTGCCTCTGTGTGTTTCAATAAAATGGTGAACAAGTACAACTTCCTTTGGCCTGAGATCTTTAAAAGGATCAGAGAGAGAGGAGAGATTAAGCAGGATCAATTGCTGTATATTTTAGCTGTGTCAGTTACCTTTTCATTTGACCTCAGAATTAATCCATTTTGCCATAGCATTCAAAATTGTTTTTCCCACACCAGTATAGTCCCCAAAACTGGAGAAATTTGATGTTTCCTTTACAGATTACAAACCACAAGAGCATCTTCCATTCCCATAGGTTTGTAAATGTAAAAAAGGGGAAAGAAAATACTGAATGGTAACACCACCGACTAGGCAGCCAACAGTGAACTATCAAAGTTCATCAGTTTAATATGTTTGAGTTCTTCTTTGTTAAGATAGACCTTATTTTGGAAATGAATTGGAACTGAGTGACAAAAAAGGATGTTCATCAAAGTTTTTTTCTGGGCTGCCTGTAACTTCTCAAAATTGTTGCCTTAAATAATTCAGATACTTAGCCAGAGTTCCTGATAAAAATCCTCGTAGATCTTCATTTTCAACGTTTTCTAGAATTCCTTGAACTTGGAGGTTGTGTTTGCTGACATCCTCTTGAAGTTCTTGAAATTTGCCTCGAGTTTTTTTAAATTGAGAGTATATTGACATCCTTGACTTTTTTCTGTAGCTTTGAAAAAAGCTGCTGTGTATAGACGTGTCTCCTTTTCATCTTAAATATTTATTATAAATATTTAAGTATTCATAAATTTTATGAATTATGAATTTATGAGTTATGAAAATTTATGAATACTCATACAATTGCACATGGTTGAAATCAACAGTAAATTAAAATTAAAAATCCATACCTGCCATAATTGTTACCCATGAAAAAGAGTTCTTTGGGCCAATAACAGATTTTCTTTAAAATACACAGACACATCAGATTTCTTAGCTATAATAACAAACAGTGCCACAAGGTAGCTTTATATAGGAAAGCAGTGTGTATTTATAATGGGAGGAGTTCTTTTGGTGTACAACTTATCCTGGAAGACCATCTGTTCAAAATAATAAATTTCTTACTACATACTTAACTATCTAGATGTTTTAAATGTACTCTTTTTGTTTATTTTGGTGATGCATAAATATCTCTTTTTGCACAATACCTTATAAACTTCTTTTTATTTGCTGTAATTGTACTGATTTGTATTATTATACAGAGCTAATAAAATAGATTTTAAAAAACAAAACATCTCTCCACAGCGGGAACTGCAGAAGATAAGATGCGCCTGTTTCTTATCTATTATATAAGCTCTGTACAGCTACCTTCTGAGGTATGTAAATTTTTAAGTGAAACATTTGCTGCCTTGAGTCCCAGGTCTGAGAGTAAAACACATACATATATACACATGCACTCTGAACAGTTTTCTCTAAAACAGCAGGCGTGCAACATGATGACATGCAAGAGAATACTTTTGTTCATTTGTTTCAGTTTCTTAGCAATGGCATAACAATTTCTGAACTGGTACAGCAAAACAATTGAAGAATCATACACATTGTATCAAATTATATTGCATTATATCATATTCACATATATTATGTATACTATTGCAGTAATATGTTTTGTTATTAGTGAAAGGTCAATACATTAACATGAACACAGTTCTTTTTGTATTTTAGAAGATAATGAAGAGTTGATACTTATGTGAACGATCATTCTGGGATGACAGGAGGGGCAATCTACGATGCCTGGGTTTGATCCTCGTGCCAGTTTACGCTTAGTTTATTTTTTCTCCTGCGTAAGCTGGCATGAGGATCAAACCCAGGCGTCATGGATTGATCCTCCTGTCAGCCCGAGAATGCACATTTACTTATTTTCTTTGCCCTGGAGTGAAAATATTATGTTTACAGTAGATAAATTAACATAGTAGTTCACCTCTTCATTTAGAAAACGTATAACAAATGTAAAATCTGTGGTTTGATTCCAGGCAGATTTGGAACAGTACAAAAAAGCACTGACAGATGCAGGGTGTAATCTTAACCCCTTAAACTACATTAAACAATGGAAGTAAGTTAATTTTGTTCTTATAAAGCAATGAAATGGTATATTTCAAAAACCTAAATCTGAATTTTGTTTCAAGTTTGGTTCAGACACCACTTTATACACAGCTTTTATACACTGGTGAGAGTGAGGTTAACACCAGCTTTTTCCTGACAAAGATTCTACAGTGGAACACTGTCTAATGACTCAAGGCCTGAGTTCATGTATCCTACATATACCTGAAATACTCAGTGAAAGCAGAAATAGTTTTCAAAACTGTTCATATCTGATATATTTCTTGTCGTAAACACACAGTAATTTTTACGGTGGCATGGATCAAAGCTCTGTACATGTCTGGGAAAGAATCACCTTCACCCTCAGATACAGCCTCTTACACCTTTTTCCATGCCCAGTTCTGGGGCACATGTAGTTGCACATGAAGGGAATAATTAATACTGGCACATCTTGCAGAAACCAAAGTGATTCTGCTTACCGAGATACTTGAATTCCATGTATTTCATTTCCCTCAACAATGTTTTTTGGTTTGCTTTTCATCCTAGAATGAATTGAGGTACTCCCTCTAAAATTTATCATTTTCAGGGCAGAGGCTCCAAAAATTAAAACTAATATTCAACCACTCACTAGGGGCAGTGCTAATTTCTCCATTGCTTTCCCTTCCACAATGTAGTATTTTGAGATACATTAGACAAGCACTTCATGATCAGCAGAGCCTCCCACTCTTGAGTGTATCAAATCTTTCATTATCTGTGGAAGAAAGGCTTCTAATTTTATTTGTTCCTGGTTTTCTCAGTAATGAGCTGCTTTCCACATTCTATCTGAAATAGTATTGTTCTTATCTAATCTGTCATTCTTACTTGACTAAACCTAAAGTGACTAAAACCTTATGCAGTAATAACCTGCAGTCTTCTGCCTTGAAATAATATTTGAGAATGGCTGTCATTCTCTAGATGACAGAAGGAGCAATCCACAACATGGGTAATACATTTTCCTCTTCAGACTCATGACTGTTTACTGAGCCCTGAGACTTACCTCTTGCTTGACCAGTTTCTGTCATTCTCTTCTTTGACACTACCACCTCTTCATTTTCTGAATGCCTCTTTTTTGCTTTGAATTTCCCCATATTCTTTTGTGAAATAGCATAGACATCAACATAATGAGCATTGTTTAAATTTTTGTAAATTTCATTTTGGACCACATCAGTAGTAATAGCTTTGCTACATACTAGTACTGAATTAATCTGATCTGATACAGATCTTACATTACTATTGAAATTCATGGATGCATTTGCCCTTTTCGGAATTAAATTTGTTGAAGTTGTTAGAAAATCAATAGGTTTCTACAGATTAAGCAGTTCATTTCAATAATCATAAATAGCTGAATTCATGGAAGTAAGATTAATAAACAAAGGATTTTAATTATAAGAAGTTATAGCCATTGGAATGATAGTGTTCTAACATAGTTCCCCTCTGCAAAACAGATGATAGGTGATGAACTTCTCTGTTCACCATTTCCTTCATGTTTCAGAGATTATCCATTTCAGTATTTCCAGCATGTAATGTAGATACTGACTGCTGGCAAAATGGGGGCATACTTAAGCATTGCTGAAAAGTTGAAGTGACTGACTTCATTAAGAACTTAATGTCCTTCATTAAGTATAGCTTGTCAGAGCACTTGAATCACTGCCATGTGTCTATCTGTGGCTCAGAAGTGTTCCATCCTCCTCCCTCACCTGACCCTCCGGCACTCCATATTCTGGGACTTGATGCATTCAGATCGTGGTTCTACTTATATGCAGAGATGTTCCTTCAGAAGATGGCCACCTCTGAGTCTCTATGCCCAGTATTTCCCCTGTTCCTTCAACACACCTTGGCAACATGGCAGATTTGTGATATTACCTCCTTTTCAGTCACCAAACCACAAGCCTTCTCAGTCACCTTGCCTATTTTTTCCCTTAACTATTTCCTTTCTCTTGCTCTTTGTCCTTTGCTTTTATTAGTTCATTTTGTATATCCTGTTTCTTACTTCTTTTCTTTCTCCAAAACTTCTGGCATAGAATCATACAATTTTAAAGTTGGTAGTGCCTGGGGGGGTGTCTAGTCAAACCCCTTGCCATGCAGAAATATACAACTAAAGCACTCCTGGAAGATGCCCATGTAGCTTCTGTTTAAAGAGCTCCAAAGAAAAGTCCACAATCATCCAATTCAGTCTTGTTTCATAGCCAAACAGCTCATATGGTCATCTTCTTGCTTTTCTTATCTTTCACTCCCTTTAACCCATTCCTTTCCAGTTTAACTGGTGGTTTTGTCTGTGGCTGTGGAGACTACAGCCAGCTTCGACCTCATTCTTGCTTGTGGAGAAGAAAAATTTTGCAGAGTCATATCTAAAGCTCTTCCAGAGGTGTGCATAGGAGCACCCATCTGAAGGCGGCATTTTTGTTAGCTCTGTCTTGGGCATCCCCTTCTGAAACTCTTCCCAACCTGGCCTGTTGGCTCCTGGTCAGGCAAGAGGTGAGCCTCTGTTGGATCCCTGCTGGCTCTTTCTTGGCAGGTTAGAATTTGTGAGTGAGCCCGTTCCTTTTCTTTTCATCTTGCTCGATCTGCCACTGCCAGAGCCATTTGATTTAGAAAAAAATAGCGAAGTTAAAGAGGGAAGATTTTTCACCCCTTTGGGAGAGAATAGGAATCGAAGTAAGGAGAAAGCCAAGTAGAGAGGGAGTAAATAGATTTACAGAATTAGAATGATTTGAAGTAAGTGCTGAAGGTTTCCAGTTTGCAGGGCAGCACATTAAAAAGCAGAATGAGAATGAGAGAGTTGATGGTTAATAGAACGAAAGCTAGCAGACTCCTACCTTTTAGCTGGCACAAGCAACCCTTGTGATGGGGGTTGCTGCACTGCATCATCCAGAAAAGAATTGTACATGTATCAGAACATTTCTGTGGAATTTAATTTGTCATCTTTTAACTATTATAAGTTGTCTGTCATTAGGTTACCCTGTCATAGAGTGGCAGAGGAGAAACTGCAACCTGTGGATAGTTACACATTCTTATACATCATGCACAGCTTGTTTGGGTTAATAGTGGATAGCCATCTCTCCTGTGGCTGGATCGTGCATATAAAACAAATTTACAATAGGATGCAAAAGTCCTAATATATATGTTTGTTGGGTGACAGTGCTTGTGGGTTAATCCTTATCCATTAGCATAGAAGTCCTAATGTTCTCAGATCACATAGCAGAGGAACTTAAATGGTTATTGTCATTAACTTAATGTTGTGCATGGTGCTAACAAATTAAAAACAAAAATAAGTCCCTGCCAGTTTCTTACAGTCTAGCCAAGTAAGACACAGAAGGGTTTAAGGGAATAGAAGGATTGAAGAATAATGTGGATAAAAAGCACCATAAATGTAAAATACACTGATTCTTATGAATGCATAGCAGTCTCATAATATCTGTTCAGGTTCCCAGAGATTCAAGAAAACTAACATTTTTGGAATAAAAAGGATGAAGGACTCCAGTTGTTAAATTTAATTTTCATGCTTTGATTGAACAGCTACATTTTAAACCGGCAAATTTTGAACTCATCATTGGAACCAGGGCTCCATTCTCCTCACAAAAGGGAGCTCTCAGACTATTGGAATGAGAAGAAATTAGGGGTGTTGTTTTTTTACCTGCCGTTTTCTCTTCACCTGAGCTACTTTCATTTCAAAAGCTTGTGCACAATCTAGTCCCTTCCATACTGGATCCAGATCTCTTTCAGCTGATTTCAGTAAATGCTTATCATCCTAGCACTTTTGTTCATTTGAATAAAAGATAAAAGAGGATTTTTAGCCAGCATCTAATCTTTTTAAAAATTTATTTTAAAAAGGGAGAGAAGGTACTTGTGCATCTAAATTATTGTTTCTTCCAACAAGAAGGGAAGCTCTGCCTCCTAGCGTCTGAATGCTTTTTTAAGAACCCACCGGCCCCTGCCGAAACTGCAAATCCCAGGATTCCATATGATGTTGCAAGTGGAATAATAGCGCTATAACAGTCTAGTGCGGAAATGGCCTAATTCTCTTTATGTGACAATGGATTGTAAGACAGTGTAGCTGTTAAATTTAGTCTGAGTTTATACACTCTGCTCAGTGGCCTGATTGCATTCCTACAAACAGCCAGGTTGGGAATTTCACAGTGATAGTAGACATATTTTTTGAATATAAAATTTCTGAACCAAACTAGTCATGTACTGGGGATTTTGAAAGCTTAAGGTGAATTGTTGTTAGTTTCTCTTAGTTGGTTTATTTTACAGTAGCTAGTGTAATAAAGATCACAGATCATAGTATCAAGTATCTTAATGCTGTCTGTGAGAACTTCTTTCTAAGACTGTTTCTTCATGGCTCTAACCTTTTTGATTTAGATGTGTTACAGTTTTTCATTCTGTTTCTTGCACAGTCTCCAGAAATCTGACTATAATATTTTTGAAGTAGTTTACTATGGTAAATTGTAGCACTGAAGCATTGTTTCCAGAAAAGGAAGGGGCAGTTTGTAGTGTGTGTGTCTGCTTGTTAATTGTTGGCAGCTTGCATCTTTGATGTGAAATCAGAGCCCATTTCAGTCCTTAGATGACTGTATTTTAAAACCGGATGTTTCATGCATGGAAACAGAAAATTTGATAGTACAGTAATGAAAATAAATTAAGCTTGTTGATGTTAGCTTGTATATTTTGCAGAGCTTTTGCCAAAATGGCGTCAGCTCCAGCTACCTATGGAAACAGTGCAGCCAAGTCACTGGGGTGAGTTTCAAAATACATCTTGTTACTACTGCTTATGCTTACTTTGTAGTCTACCCTGTGCTCTCAGTCTCAAAGTGAGATGAGTAGAGCAACTAGAATAGAGTGTGGTAAGCACTGTGTAAGAGTGTAATCACATTTTCAAATAAAAGAACTAATATTGGAATGTGTTATTCCTATTTTTGTGTGCAAATTTAAATTGTTTAGTTTTTAAAGTTCATTTTACCATGATTACTTGTTAAATATATGAAAGAAAACAAAATCATGCCTGATGTGCACTTTGTTTCAGCCTTTTCTCACGTGTCATGAATACAGGATCTCAGTTTGTGATGGAGGGTGTCAAGAATTTAGTACTAAAGCAACAGGTATATTTAACTTGAAATGTGTTCGTATTTTAGTTTTAAAAACTAATTGTATTTGATAGTATAACTAGATAAGCATTGATTCCTAAGATTAGAGATTTCTGATGTTTGTAACAAGAGGATATGAGGGATTAATAAACTGTTTTCCAAAATTGTGTGTAATAATTGAGCAGTTGATGTGAATCCTAGCACATTTAAGAAAGCAAATAGCAATAGAAGCAAAAGACAAAACTATTACTCTGACAGACACTTTGTGAAACATTGTTTGTGTCATCCACCCCCAAGCCAAGGCATATGAAATGTGCCCTGTTGTCTGAATTATTTATTGGTGGCAACATAATCCATTATTTGTTTATTAAATTTATACCATACTTTCCCATCAAAAGTGACATTCAAGACAACCAGGAATAATAAATACAGATAAAAATGGCATCTGTATTAACAATGAATAACAATAAAACACAATTAAAAACAGCATTATAAAAGATAAAGACCACCCAGCCAAGCAAAATACTCTTCAGAACAAACTATGCCACATGTGAAATGACTCCCTGAATAAAACCGTATGTACGTGTTATAGAAGGACAAGAGAAAGGGTACCAAGCCTGGAAGTGGCCAGTGAGACGGTATTCTCTTTGTCTGTCCTTCTTCCAGTTGTGATGGAGCTCAAAGGAGGACCTCTCTCAATAATTTAAAGACCTAAGCAGACCTGTATGGGAGAATGTGGCCTTTTAAATGGTCTGGTCCTAAATATTTCAGCAAGTAAATAAAATGAGAAAATTTCTCTGTCAAGAAACATTATTTTAATTACATAACTTGTAGTTCCCCTGATTTGTTCCTTTTTTGTATTCTGCTGCTTCCACACCATGACACCCCATGTTGCTCTTGCTGTTGGGCCACAGAGGAAGGGTGCTCCCGTAGACTTCAGTCCTCAGGCAGGAGTATATTGGGAGAAATGGTCCTTCAAGTATCAAGGTCTAAAGTTGTTTAAGGGGTTAAATGTCATCACAAGTTCCATGAATTCAGATCAGAACTATATCAAGCTTTGTCCAAATTTTCTGGCTCTTGTAGAGTTAATACATGTTCATTCTTTCCATGGAAGTGGTGGGAAGAAGAGCTGTTGTCCTAAAGACCGAGCCTATAGTGCCATGCAACTTCAGATAGAGCCTAGATTGTATGGGGAATAATTTGGATTCATTGGTTTTTGTTGTTGTTGGATGTCTTTTGACAACCCTAAGGCGAGCATATCATAGGTTTTCTGGGGCTGAGAGTGTGTGATGCACCCATGGTCACCCATCAGTGCCTGTTATATATTGGCCACACACCTGCATGGAACTCTACAGAAAGTCTTCTGAAGCCTTCTGGGGGTTCTTGAGATTCTAGCAGTTAATTTTAGCGTTGCCCAAGTGGGTGAAATATGTTTTCTTAACTAAGATAACATAATTTCTTCAATTACTTTAAATTCTTGGGTATCTTTTGCCCTAGGAGCAAACATGAGGAAATCACACTAAGATTGTATGTAGTCATATAGCAAGAGACAGATGTAACAGGTTAATGGGGCTCCTTAACAAATGAGATTGATAGAGTCTGTACCTATTTCTGTTTGAAACCATGTTTGACTTATAGTCATAAAACACTCTTTTCTGTAGAATCTTCCAGTCACACGTATTTTAGACAGCCTTATGGAGATGAAGTCAAATCCTGTAAGTACAGCTCAAATGCAACAAACTGAATTGTTTTTTAAAACTATAACATAGAAATATTTGGTGCTATTTCAAGTATTACTTACTTAACACAGTAGGGATTAATTTTCATTTCATTTCTTACTAGTGAGAGGAAGGAGAGAGAAAATGAATGAATAGATGGTTCATTCTTATATATAGGAATGCACCATTTTACAGTCAGAATGATGGAGCTGACCAGTCAACAGTGGTTCAAGTCATCTTGTAATCTTCAATGTTTATCCAAAATAAATTTGCTGCTTTTTATGTGTGTGTGTGTGGGGGGGGGTATATACAAAAATACACACCAGAAGGGTGCCAGTATAGTACCTTTAAAAACTCATGTCTGTAACAGTTGCCTCATTCATCTTTATCCCTTATCCTGTTGGGAGTTCATGAGAAGAAGCAGCTTTCATTCACAGCTGAAGGCCAATATTGTTTCTAGTGGATTCATCTTTGATCTCAGATATTGCATCTACAGACCACCAGACTACATGGGCCTTCAGCTGTGAATGGAAGCTGGTTCTCTTTATACACTCACAGCAGGCTAGCACATGTAGGTGACTGAGGTAACCAGACTCAACATACATTCTTGTGTATTGGTGTGCACAGCAGTACTAATTATCTTTTATAAAAACTGATATATAGGATTACATCATACTTTTATTTCTAGAACCACAAATATAATACGAGTTTTAAAAATCTAGTTGGGGAAAATATAACCAAGTAGAAATAACTTCTTTTTTCTTCCTGTTTTTACTTGCTTCTTTAATTAAAGTAACTGCAAGAGAAGAGACAGAAAAATTGATGATAGTTGCCAATGAAAATATTGAATGTCTTTGAAGGAGAAATATTTCATATAATAATGTCAACAGTTTAAAAAATTGAGTCGTAATGCTTCACGTTTTGTAAACAAACTTTATTTTGTTTGAATGTACTCATAAATCATGGAATGAAATAAGTAGAGTCTGTGTTTAATTCTGAATACAGATGTTAATTGTTGTATCAATTTACCATTCATTGACAGGACGTTCTTGAAAAGAAAACAGAGGCTCTTGATGATTCCTAGAAAAATGTAACCTGTAGGAGGGGAGATGGGGGAACTAGTATGTGTTTTTAAAACCAGTGACAGCACTGGGTTTGTTTGTTTGTGTTTCATATTGCTTTGCAGTTAGAACATATTATGCATGTAATATATTTTGGAAAATGTAGTAGATATGAGTTTTAAATGAACCATCTCAATTCTAGGGGCAGCAAGCTTAGATATTCTAATGCTGTAACTGAATAAATGCTTTGTAAAGAACACTTTCCAGGGCAAACATTTTGGACAACCATGATGAGGAAATCTTGTTTAATGTACCATAGTTTCTAGCCTACTTTGTGGAAAATAGGTTCATAGAAGCCACTTGTAGACTTCAAGAAAGTGAAAAATTACAAGCATTTGTCTTTTTAAATAGGAGACAGATGACTACAGATATTTTGACCCTAAGATGTTGCGAGGCAGTGATAGGTAAGTTTGCTATCAAGTTATCTGTAGTTTGAAATTTAGTTAATGTACAGGTAGTGTAGTATATTCTTTATATATTACCTGTGCTTAAATGCCTGTGATTAGGTTAAACTATTGGTATTTTGAATATTGTTTCCCTGCTGACTTGCCTCATTGAGCTTAATTGCTAAATATACAAATATAAATACCATTTCAAAAATCTGTATGCCAAACTTAACTGACTAGCTTATTTAAATATATTTTTTCTACATTGATTCAAGAATATAAGAACTTAAAAAATAAGGGAGTGTCTCGCTTTACGAACCTCAGTTAGTGTACAAGTATGCATACCAGATTACGTGATCAAAGAATTTAATCATTTCAATCAATTATTCCCAATATAGCTGAAGTGCCCAAAAATTTATTAAATAGTTTTGATTTATTTGCATATATATCTGCCTATACTTTTTATTGTAACAGTAATCAGCACACCACACTTTCCACAAAATCAAAAAATTGAGTCTTTTCCTCTCACTCTGCAGCCCCCTACATCCAACCATCATCTTCTCTGTTTAACCTTCCAGAACAGACTTTGAAGGTGGATAGAGGAGAGGGGTACTCATCCCCTCTCCATGCTCTTGAGTTCTGCAGCAGGAAAGGTTAATTGCATACAAACCTCAGACGGATAAAACCAACAGAAAGGAAATATACCAGTTCAAGAAGTGAACAGTGGTAGTTTCTACCCCATGAACTATCAAATACCTGACAGAATTAATAAGACTGTCTGCTTTGCCAGTAGAGGTTCCTACTATATGATAGAGTCAGGTGAACCTCTAGGACTGCAGATTCCTTAATGAAAGTGTTGCCACAGACAGCCAGGAAATGTGCCAAGTATCTGAATCTTACAGTCTTGAGCATAGCTGTTCCATTGGTGGAGGGTAGGAGTGCTTGGATACCATGTCATTCATAGTGAGCACATTTTCATGAACTGGCCAGTTATCACAGAAGGAACAGAAGCCCTGGTGTTTCTTAATACCAGAGGTAGTTAAAGGAAACACAGCAGTGTCACACTGCTCCTGTCAGCCTCCAGAATATTATTTGCTACTATCTTTTCCAGGAGTTTCATTTCCAAAACTATGTTCAAAACTAGGTTGTCTAGCCGTGTGTTTTAACTTGACTGCATAATACATAGGTGGGCAATATCATAACCTTTGTGGTCCAAGGGCCAGATTGCTATCCATGAAACTGTTTGAGGCAGGCAGATAACCTACCAGCAGTGGACTGGAACAGAACATGAAGTGTGGGGGGGTGTCAGTTCCCGATGTGTATATGCATACGTGCGCGCACACACACACACACACACACACAGAGTTGATCCATGTCAGTCAGTTGAAGAATGGAGTGGGCCCAGTCTTTATCTCCACTGTGGCACAGCAAGCCTGGTCAACCCACTGTGAAGATGAGCTGTGTAGCAGATGAGGCCTCAGCTCTTCATGCCCCTCCTGGTGTATTGGGTGAAGAATTTGAAATCTCTCCTTTAGTGACATGTTGTAGGGATTAACATTATGTCACAAGAGAGTCCAGGGCCTGGGAGAATGCCATGGACCAAACTGGGAAGCTTTGTGAGTTGCATTGGGTCCCTCAGCTAGACATTTCCTATCCTTATCCGTGATATAATTGATTTTGCTAGTTGTGAATATAGTTCTTAGATTGTTTGGTCTGCCTGTAGAAGTGCTGCATGTTGTATTTTCATTCATGAAGCTGTGTTTTGTCTTTTATTTTTTCAGCTCAATTCCAAGAAACAAAAATCCATTTCAGGAGGTAGGAAGTGCTTATACTTTCAAAATCTCTCAGGTTAACCTCTTGCTTTTTAATGTGGTAGATGTTTGGTGGTCTGTCTTTAGAAACAAATTCTGATCCCATTTTTTGAAATCATTAGTTTGATTACAGTTTTGTTAATTGATAAATAGTATAAGCTGCTTTAATCTTCAAAGAGCCAAATCAGCATGATCTAACCACTTTCAACAGTCTTTCATGACAAAGCGGTGAAAAGAAGATTGATTCTCTACATTTTTAACACCCAGATCTTAAAACTCATTTACTTAACACCCACTCATTCTTGTGAGACTTAATCTAAGTATGCAAGACTTTTAGCCTGTAATCAATTTAAAATGTAAACCAATACTTCTAGTGAGTTATATATAAATTACAACATCCAAAAACATTTCTCTGTCTTCTTTAAAACGGAACAGAAAATATTCAGCCTGCAACCCTTTAAATTTCTCCTTCATTTCAACTGTATCACTGCATAGCAGTCTTTGCAGACACTACCGTATCCAGGGAGATATGGAAAGCTCATCTTAATATTGCAGCTTTAGTGAAATCCGTGTTCCATAAACATAGACTGGTCTCAGCATTCACTTCTGTCTGGTGGAGGAATGAGGAAGCTCAAAATCCGTTCACAGTATTTTCCCAGTACATGCTGAAAGTTGGTATCGTGACTGAGGAGTAGTAGTGATTTTCCTCCACAGAGGTGTAGGCATGACAAATATAACAATGGAATGCAAAATCAAGGAGCTTTGTGCATGGAAAATACATACATAGGGAGACTAGATTTTACCGAATGTGGTTACAAAGACCCCTGGAAACCTTCATAGGCAACACACAAAGCAGTAAGTATACTTCAGATGTGAAGGGACATTTGGAGTCAGTGCTTATGTCCAAGTCCCCATCATTCCTTTAGGCCTACATATCTTTAGATAAATGCCTGTATAAGGCTACAGTTAAAAGATAAAAATTATTCATCCATCACCAAATGATTACTGTTTTGCTCTTAAATCGCTTGAAATTTATCCAGGTTGCAGAGCATTATTCCATTTGTTTCAAATAAACCAAATTTATATGTTGCTTCTGTAGTAGTCTTAGCATGCAGTGACAACTACATCATGTTGTTTGTGTTGTTTCTACATTATAGGCAATTGTCTTTGTAGTTGGAGGAGGCAATTACATTGAATACCAAAATCTCACTGATTACACAAAGGTATGCTTCTGCACCATCATTTTCTTGGATTAATTGTTCATCATTATCTTTCTATATTTTTATATATATATATTTCCTTGACTAATTGTATCCAATACATACTGAGCAGGCTGTCTGAGATGACTGGGCTTCCCTGATCATAAAGTCAAGGATGTAGCAGAGCTTCCCCTCCACTGAATTAAATGGAAAGGCAGCACATGCGCATTTGAGCATACAATGGGAATTGAAGGCTTAGGATATTTATAAAGTGTTTTCCAATGAATAGTTTCTTTAACATTTCTTCCAGAATTGCTTTATTGTATTTCTGGAGGATCTGCTTGAATATGCTAAGTATGTTTTTACTGTATTGTAATGCTGATCAGTAAGTGAACTCTATACATTTAGATATCATTTGTTTTATCAAATTTTGTTTCTCCTGCAGACGAGGGTAAATAAATGAAATTACATAAATATTTTCTTCCTTATATTGTATATATGTAAATTTATTGACAGTGGTTCTTCTGCCCTATGCCTTTTTAATAGCTTTTTCCCATGCATATGAAATGTTTTCTCTAAGAAGTCTTCCTGTAAGCAATTTTATCTAAGATGAAACAGAGCAAAAACCTTATACTTTTGGAACAGCTGTTCTCATAATTGTTTAACTTACTTTTCCTGTCACCTGTTCCAGTCTGTATATATACTTTTGCACCATGAATAAGCAAAACTGCACATAGTATTTGAAGTGTAGCAACATCAATATCTGGCACAATATCTGATATGAAATATCTGTTTTAGAAGTCTCATTTAATAGTATTCAAAAATGGTTCCATCTTTTTATGCCGGAATCGTACTGGTGACTAAAAGCCATTCTTGCAATATGGCTCTCACGGTCTATATTAAAATATATAGCCATTACTATTTATATTGTATATACACAAACACAGTACTATTCTTACATTATATGGCCTTACTTTTAGCTGATCATTCTGGCAAACAGTGCAGAGAAGAGTTCCCTAAATGCACTTAACAGAATGCTTTGCCATATTATATGAAATCCTTCTCCTTTTATCTCTGGTTCATGACCTTGCCCTGTCTCCACTGCCGCCTTAGTGATACCTTACCATTTTATCCAAAAATCCTTATGTCCTTTCCAAAGTCATTAATTAAAATACTAAACCATGCATACTCTCTCCAGAATCAAAGTTCACTTTTTTCTGTATAGATACCATTATTGCCTTTTTTCAAGTTAATTACATAAAATCCAAATTATTCCTGAGAGCAGTATGACCACCACCTATTTTTTCTCCTCCTTATGGATGGTTTGATTGGACTTATCTGTCTTGTACACAGTCATATTCTCTTTCTTGTGTGCACAGGCTCACTGTCTGTTGTATTTGAAACAAAAGCCAGCATTGCAGTTTATGTATTACAGGAAAAATAGGCTGTTACTTCTAGTTCTTAAGTAGCCTCTATTTTCTGAAGTCGTTGACCTGCTGTAACATATAATTTCCTTTAGTAGAAAAATGAACAATATTTTGATAATTTACATGTCTCACATAGGGCAAACAAGGCAAACACATCCTATATGGTTGCAGTGAACTGTTTAATGCTGCACAGTTTTTAAAACAGGTAAGGATTTAAGTATTCCGTAAGTATGTTGAAGTAACATACAAACCTGCTGAATGTTTTATTCAAGAAGTATTTTCAGATTTAATAAGTGCATAGAACATTGCAGTGTTTACCCTTGACACAGAAAAGGCTTTCAAGTGAGCCAGTGTTTTGGGTAAGGCCTGTTAGGTTTGGAAAAATCCTGCCAGGATGCCTCCAAGGAAGTGCATTCTTTAAAGTACTCTAGGGCATATTCTGATTTCATATTGGTTGGTTTCCCAGCTAGATTAGAAACAGCATGGACCTTTCTCAGATGCCACTCTTGAACTGGCCAGAACCAACACAAAGAGTTTACTTCCCTTTTCCAATCTGGCTGGTAAACCAGTCTGGACCAGGAACCTTAGATGTGAGCCAGAAATCACAAAAGCTTCTGAGATTTGCTCATCCAGTGCAAGAAGCTCTTGCCAAAGTAGAGCACATTAGTATAGAGAGGAATGGATGATGATGATCATCCCATTAAGTTGTCTTAACTCTGTGTTACTAAAAATATTTTGTAGTGGTAGAACAATTGCTTCTTCCTGTCCCCAGAAGGCTTAACTGCTCAGCCAGTGCAGCATAACTGAACCTATTTTGCTTTGCAGCTGCTCTACATATAGCAGATATTACATCAATTAGTGGCTTATTTAAGTGTGCATGTAAAACTAAACAATTACTTCTGCCAAGACACAACTATAGAAGGTGCTAAGTTGTGATGGCAGGAGGAGAGTTTATAATGTCTACATGTGGAAGGATCCCCATTGGTCTTCACTGAATGCTACCATCTTCCTCCTACACCAAGGCCATTTCCACACCAGACTGTTATAGTGCTATTATTCCACTTTCAACATCCTGTGGAATCCTGGGGTTTGCAGTTTAGGGAGGGGCCTCAAAGGCTGTTATATACACTGTTATAGTGCTGCTGTTCCACTATAACGTATTACAGATATGACCCAAGGTTTTTCCCAGGGAACTTTGTTGAGCTGGGGAGAAAAAGCAATTGTTGAATGTCAATATGGGACTTAAAACGAATATGTCCAATACTGTATTACAGACAGTTATGTTGCTTGTATTCACACTGAAGAGAGAGGGTGCAGTAATGCTGAGTTAAGTACTAATGGGGTGACTTCCCTCCATTCTTCTGAAAAAGTTTTCTACTTCATTTCAAGTTTCTAATACTGTAATACCTATTACTGAATAGGAAGGTAATTAGCAGTCTAATTTTTTTTTTTTATTTTCTGCTTACGTTTAGCTTTCCCAACTCGGACAGAAATAGGATAGAAAATCATTTTCTGGCTTTCTGGCATTGTGAAGAAAAGATCATGGCAACTGTTAACATCTTAACCTATGCTTAATATTTAAAATTCAACTGATTCATTAAACTGGTAATTTTTATGAAAGAAAATTCTGTACTTGTATATATGATGCATACCATGCAGAATAATACTCTTCAAATAAATTGCAACACTTGGATTAATTGCCTGCACAGATATTTCTGTGATTTTTGTGTGTTTGATTTTTAGATTAAGTGCTAAGTCATTGGTAAGCAATTATATCTGGAATATAATGTTGCCTAATGTTGTTTCTCATTTGATTTGTTGAAAAAAGTAAAGACCTTTCCGCATGACGTTGCTGTCTTGTTTCTGCCACAGGATGGCAGCGGTCAGCAGGTTGCACTTCGGCATGACATTGCTGCCATCCCCCTGCCATCCTGTCGCAGAGCATCACACTTGCACAGTTTTTGCAAAACAGAAAAAATCTGTTTCGTGTCTGCAGTCACGCAGCACTCCCGTCATTCTGGCCATGCAGAAGCTGTGGAAGCGCATTGGCAACGCTTCCTTCCATAGCGCAGCAATGGAAAAAGCTCGGCTGTGCTGCGAAAGGAAGACATGGCGCCATTACATTCTCTTCTGCATGGACCAAGCGGGTGCACAGGGGAGCGTTGCTGATGCGCTCCCTTCTGGACCTGGGACTGCAGCGAGACGACGCAGAAGAGCGTTGTCGTGTGGAAATGGCCTTAGTCAGAGCCCTCCTAAGAAACAATTCCATTTCAGCTCAGCTGAGTTAACTAACTGAAGGTGTTCAGTTGTTTGTTTATGCTTTGTTAGTAGTAATCAGTCTTTTATTTTTAACGTACCAGGTGGCTTTTCAGTTCTTACCTCACATCATAATACACTTTTGATACTATAGTTCTTTTCATTCTCAGGTGGTAGTGAAGAGACTTTCCAAGTATGGGTTGACACCTGTCACTGGCCAGGCAAGGAAAGGGATCGCATGTTCTTTAGACAGGGTCCTTTCTGTTGGATCCCTGGCTCCTCCTTCAGTTTTTTTTACCTTGCCTCACCCAAGGAAAAGTTCCATCTTTACTCTTCACTTTCTCTTTGCTACCTTTTTCTTGTACTCATCTTTCCCTTCCCTCTCAGCCCCAGTTCTATTTTACAAAGAAAAGGGACCTTTTTTTTTTCTGTACTTTTTCAGTGGTATTAGCTTTCCTTTATTTCCTTCACACCACTTCCCCTCCATGTCTTTTCCCTGTTTCTGGGAAAGCCACCTCAAAGCACATCTGGATCATTGGGATTGTGCATGCACTACCAGCTGTCTCCCCTGGGAGCTATAGGCACACCATCCCCATTGCTATGGCAGCCTCCTCTGGAGCCACCTGTGCTGCTGACAAGGTGGATTTAACTCAGTTGAACTTTATTACCCTAGAAGTTTTGCTTCTGACACAGACCAGGCTGAGACCTCTGAGATCCCTTCAGCCCTCTAGGACAGGGAGTTGGAGGCAGCCACCTCAGAGTCAGTAAGTGCAAATGCTTAGTCAGATGGGGCAATTGAGGAAGGAGAGGAGGCTGACTCATGCACAGTGGCTGCCTCCACCCTTTTACAACAGCTTAGTCCCAAGCAATTCAGGCACAGAGGCTTCCTCAGAAATCACAAAATGCATCAGAACAAAATTGTGCCATTCCCAAGGGCACTCACGCTCCCATCAGCTTGCAGTAGCTACTTTTGAAAACCATGAATATGGTATCTGCCATTTTGGCCAGGAAGATCAGGCCCTTCTTCCTTTCCCCTATTCTGTGTCCATGTCCATGCCTTGCCCAAGCCATTCATGGCTACAGCACTTTCCACCCTAAAGAATACATGCCTCACCTTGCCAGTGACAGGATTTAACCCATACTTGGATGGCTCCTTCTTTTTGGCTAGAATGGACCTTCACACTAAATCCTTCATTGTGCCATTTTAGCAGTCAGCAAGTTGGGCAAAAAGAGAGAGATACTCCTTGTTGTTCTAACGAATCTGTGAATGACCTGAGATCATTATGGTAGTATTTGAACTACGAACAGTACTATGGCTTTTATCTTTTGAAGGAGGATATAATATTCAAATGATGGCATCACAATTATTCATGGTCTGTAATTCCAGTGCCTCACAATTTGCACTCATTCTCATAATCCACTGATGAGTAGTCTCTAGGACACAGCTAACTTGCCAAGTTTTTCAGTCCATCCCAGCATTTCTCCCACTATTCTTTCTTCCCATCAGAGTGTATTCTTCTCTGATTTGCTGGCAACTGCTACCACTACCTTCACTTAACTCCTTGAAGCAGCAGAACAGGAAAGGATGTTTATGAACAGCATTATATCCCAAAAGTATATTGTGGGTATGACATCACAGGGCTTCTCCTCAGGTTTCTGCTTCAATTAGGCAAAAACTATGCACCAGCTTCCTGAGGAGATGCTGCTCCAAGGAGCAAGAGAAAAGAAATATAAGATAAATGCATCTGCTACACATTCTCCTAATGTTCATTGCCATTGGTCTTCTCCTGGCTCTTCCTGCCTGTTGGCTTAGATCTGGGTTTTGGGAAGTGTTCTATTTCTTCTCTTAACCCCCCAAGCAATTAACTTTTGGTGTATTGCTAGTTGAAGGATCCCTCAGTTCACCTTTGGTCAGTACCCTGACTTGCCTTTCCTGACACTGACAGTAATTCCTTTGGTCAGTACCCTGACTTGCCTTTCCTGACACTGACACAGTTCTGTTATGTAGAATATCAACCAAACTTAAGTTGCTAGCAATTCTGCCTGCCTCGCTATTATGACACATTACACAAATGTGGCATGTTAATGACGCAAAGAGAAAGTAGTCTCTTTCCACATCAGCAGGTTACCCTCTTCTACCACCACTACAAGAGAAAAGACAGTGGGAGAGAAATGAGAGACCAAGAAGAGATCAGAAAGAAAGTGTTTAAGGAGGGAAGATGAAATATGAGAAAAAATGGGGTGAGAGAGATAAACACACAGTTATGGTAAGGGTGGAGACACAGGAGATAAACTTACTTTGGTCCTGCCCACCACCAGCACATGAAGGTTGCTAGAAGATTCTTACCAAACATTCTGGAAGGTTCCTTCTAAACAAATGTGGCTTGGATGCTGAAATGAGCATCCTCACTTTTACTGTAACCTGATGGACAAAATGCAAGATGCAATTTGATCAGCAACCTGGTTTGATAAATTACCTGGATATTTCTCTTAATATCTTTGTTCACTCTTAATATATAAACTAGTACAGATAGTTGAGATTACGATTTCAGGAGGGACACATGGAGAGGGTTCAGCTGATATCAGGAAGAATATGCGAAAAGTGTGGTATGAGCACATTCCTCAGAAGTGACTGCTCCTCCCAACAGCTATCTCAATGGTGGATAAACTAGGTTTTTAATTTTAGCCAGATTCATTCCCAAATCCAGACAGAAGATTTTCAGATCCTCTGTGATGAGCACTACCAAGCCCTCAAGCTGTCTTGTAGAGCTAAGTATCTCTACCTGGAATGACAGAAAACACACATACACGTATATTCTCCTATGTACAAATACATGAAAATCAGTTTTCAAAACATTGGTTTATGCATATAATAGGTGGGTAGTAGACTGTCAATGACAGTATGTAGTGTCATTAAATATGATCAAACTTATGTCTCTTACACCGAAAAGCACAAAAGAACAATATAAAGTACACTGGGCCATTTACTTCAAATCTTGTATTGACCTCCTCAGACTCATTTTCTTCATAGGCAATAGTGATTCACCTCAAGCAAAGAAACAGGTGACTTGGACCACTCATCACTAAGGATAAATTTGATACCATATTTCACCGGGTGAATATGAAGTTGGATGTTGAATTGACTAGCCTGATGCCAAAGAACTGAGAAAAATAATGTATCAGATGTGGGGTACATGGGTGGAGCTTGCTTTATGGAAAGTAACTAGTTAATAATCCTGTAGCTGTCTGTCAAAACTGGGGTGGTTATATTATTGCTAGGGAGGATTTCCATATAGCTATGAGAAGGCACACAACATTTAGGAATTATAGGAACAGTTCTACAAACCTATTCGTTGCATTTTCAAGGCACCTCTAGCACAGGAAACCTTGTTCATTAATGTTCACCACTAGTACCACATTATAATATCAGTAATGAAGGTTTATTTGTGGAGAAGTTAATGCATGTCATGGATGAGAGAAAACATATACAAGTAAGAAAGGGAGATTGCCCTAGGCTTTAGATGCTGTTTGTCCTTTCCAGCCCTATAACCATGTGAATCTTAATTGTGGCTAGGGACAAGCATAAGGTCCTTTGCAATGGCTGCTTCATCTTCACCCAATCACCTTGTTCTACTTTGCTTGTAAGATAGATCTGGGTCACAGAACCAGAGTGCAAGACCTTGAAAATTCTAATACCTGCAGCATTTATGATGCTGCTAATTACCCTGATTGATGTAGAAGATGGTGGGAGGCCACAACTGGTTCTATCTCATCATTCATCCCACTGGGCAGTTATAGCGTTCTTCTAATTGAGGTTATACTTGTCCTGTGGTAGAGGTTTCATTTGTCCACTTGCAGGTGTGTTGCTATACAGTTTTAAGTATTAGGGAGACTGAATAGTGCTGATGGACAGCTCCAGTCTGTTGTAGAGTAATAAGTCTGGTTTTGGAGTCTCTGAAGACTGGAAAACTGTAATTGGTGTATACTTGATCACTTTAGGTAAGTAGAAAACTGATCCCTGCTGTTATTTTTAAATGCTCATGAAAGGCAACATTGATTTTGCTAAGGAGGTTTCTTTTTAAAAAAAACATGTTATTTCAAATAATTCAAACATTTTATTTTAAAAATCTTGCTAAAGTAAAATAAAAGGAATCAATATTTACATCTTCTATTTGCTATTCAAAGGAATCTGTATTTGGAGTAGGGAAAATATGGAAGGGAAATGTTTAAAATAAAAGTCATGTCTTGAAAAAATTTAGACATCATTTAGATTGTGTGGCATTTCAGTAAGCAGGAAGCTTTTCAGGATGAGCAAATTTGGGCTTTTTTTATTTCTAATACATATATTGAAGTGCAAGGCATGGGATCAGAATTGCTAAACTGATTAGGAGGTTTTGGTGATATATGAAGGAGGACATATGGGAAGGTATATGATCCACTAGTCTTGTACATCCTCTTGTATAAATGTTAATAAGAACCTCCAGGAGTCTTAATAAAAGCCTCTTGTTGCATAGGGATATAGAAGGTAAGACCAGTTGTCCATCTAATTCAGTGTTGCCTACTTTGGCAATGCCTATCAAAGGTCTCAAGTGGAAAGCTTTCATATCACCTACCTACCCCTTTTTAAACTTGGAGATTACAAGGACTGAATCTTCTACACCAAAAAAATGTGCTCTACCACCTTCTCTTACAAAAGTCTCAGGCATAAACCTTTCATGATGCTTGCTACTAATCCTTTCAACTGGAGATGCAAGAGATTATGCAGTTTTTTGTTAATAAATCCTGGGAAAAATGCCTAAGAAGAAGTCAGTAATCTATAATCACATTCTGGCCATGTAGTGGGACTAAGGCTAAGCCCCCACTACTGCATCCAACATGGAAAAGTGAACTAAGCCTTTTTTGCTAAAACCTCCTGTCAAGGAGACTGCTTCAATTACCTGTCATCTTCCTCCCCAGCCCAGGGCATGCATATGTGCCAATCTGTGCATTTCCATACAAACCATAAAAGAAAATACTTTTCTTTCTTTTCTTCTTGGCAAACATGGAAAAATCAAGTGGGCTCTGGAGCAGGGATGGAGGTTGAGAATGTCTGTCTTACTGCCGAGACAGCTACCTCACAGAGATCTTTCCCTGTTGAAAGCTTTTATTTATTCAAGCAAACGGCTAAGCTTTCAACTGTATTGGGGAGTCAGAATAAAAAAAATCTTTGCACCTTAATGGACAATTCATTGAACTGAAAATGTAACGGTAATTAAGCCTCACATAAGCATGCTTAAACAACCAGCCACGTGTGAAAAAAATAACTTTTTCAGTAGTTTCAATAAAATGCATGTTTCGCCACAGATGACACCAGGAGAATCAGAGCCTATAAAAGTTACTTTGTGACTACAAACATTACTTTTTGGTTATGCTAACTAAAGGATTCTGTGAGCTATAGTCTGGAAAGTAACTTTTCCAGGCTCAGTTACACCAGCGTTCTACCATTCATATATAAACTATTTTTGTCTTCCAAGCATAACTGTACTTGATAGTTTCAACAGACAGGATTAACAGCTTGGGTACAGCTCCTTCTGATCCTACCAAAATATCTGTAAACAGAAATGGAGGATAGAAAGATATTGACAAGCTGGAATGTGTCCAGAGGAGGGCAACCAAAATGGTGAAGGGTCTGGAAGCAAATCACTTAGCCTTGCAATGGTCTTCCATTTACAAGTCAGTCTGGAGCATATGAAATAGAAAGAAAGAAAAAACAGGTATTGACACACTTTATATCCTTCTAAACATTAGGAAGGACTTCCTGGTAGTAAGAGCAGTTCGACAGGGGAAGGCTGAGAAAGAATAGTCAAAGTCAGGACAAATCAATGTATTACTTGTTCATAGACATGTTCCTTCCCTTGTCTGTTTTGAAGAAGTTTATGTAGGAGTGAAGGGTTGGTTGGTTTAATTTACAGAGAGTGACCTGAGATCAAAAGATGTTGACTCATCCAAGGACAACAGCTAAACACAGATTTGCATCCACATACAATATTTCAGTTAAGGTTAACCTGAAAATCTGTGATTTAGAATATATCTATGCTATATCATTACAGAAGTTTGACATCACTTAAACTGCCACTGCTTCATTTTTTAGTGTAGGAAGTACTTCAAGGCCTCTTCTAGAAAGATCTAGTACACACCCCTAACTATAGCACTGGAGAAGCTGAAGGAAAAATCTGCCTTTCATTTGAGTTATTAATGCATAGAGGTATTTTGAAAAGCTCTCCTCAGAAAAGAATTAGTAGATATTTCCGCAGTTACAAAACTAATATGCCTTTCCAAAAGCTTTAGTAATTCTAGAACTGCCATATTATATGAAATGAAGTGTGGTATTTACAGATTTGGTGTCCTCAACCTTTTTTTCTGTTCCTCTAGGTGTCATTTGTAATTTGTTCCACTTTTCTCCTGGCTTGGTGTCCTCATGCAGTCATATCTCCATTTCATCAGTATGTGGCTTTCAGGTGCCAGTCCCCACCAGTGTCCTTGCCAGTCTTTTTGCCAAATCTGCCAGTTTTTACAACCCATTCATCTATATTGGCACGAGTTCCAAATTCCGGAAAGACATTGTAACCTTGTTCTGCTGCCTCAAAAAAAAGTCAAGAAATCAACCACACAAATGCCTATATTGGTAATGGATCAAAACAATAAGCCAGAAGCTTGTCCAAAGTGACAGAAGTATTTGATGTCCAAAGTTCCTGAGAATGAAATGCCAAACTTAGAAGTTAATCCAATGCTGGGAGAGACCATTCTTTGACTCCAGGGGAACCTATATTTTGACCTCCTGTTTCTAATAAAGTTATTTTTCTGATTGTTCAAAGAATTCCAAGGAACAAAGTCAGTCCCAATAAACTTGATACAGAGCAGAAGAAATAAGTACTTCTCCCCAACCCTTGATACTTGAGTTTTCCATCAGCAAATTTGGCCCCTGTTGTTATCTTTTTTTTTTTTTTTGGAAACGATTGTTATAATTTCACTTAAAACTCTCTTTTGAGGTGAGGGTACAGGTTGCTATTATGTGCCTTCAAGTCAATTGCAACTTATGGCAACCCTATCATGGAGTTGGCAAGATGTATTCAGAAGAGTTTTTGCCATTGCTTTCTTATAATGATGAGAAAAAGTATGACTTACCTGAAGTTACCTACCGAGTTTCCATGGCTATGCAAGATTCAGACCCTTGTCTTTCAAAGTCCTAGTCCAACACTCAAACCATTGTTTGTTTCTTTTGTTTTGTGTATTTGTATGTTATCCCACCTGGGACCCAACGAGGCTCAGTACACCACACTGTGGGGCTGCAACAGGTTCTTTCCTATAAAATATCCCTAAAGTATTATGTATCAATCACCAATAATAATAAAAGATATTTATTTGAAACTATGATCTCCATTGAAGTATTTTGCAAATAATGATATAAGGCATCAGCTTCCCTTTCCTTCTCTAACTACAATATGTTCTCAGACTAAGCCATTTATTTAGGCTGGGCTGGATTGGGGTATTTTCACACGTTTTCATATATTGGGGCAGCTTTCTGAGTGATTCTTGGGGCAAAAATTGCCTGAAAATTGGACAAAAAAAAGTTTTGCCAAAAAAATAGTAGGATGAGAGGATTTTGTGGGGAGTAACAGAAAACTTCAAGTACCACAAAAGTGAAATCCAGGGGCCATGCTTTTCCCATCTGTGAATTATATCCTAGAAGAGTACATCTTTTGCAAATATCTGTTTAGGAATAACGAGCATAAAGCAGGAGTAGGAATCATATGGCCTTCCAGATGTTCTTAGATTGCAACTCCCAGCATTCTTCACCATTGCCTGTGTTGGCTAGGGCTGGTGGAACCTGAATTCCACCTCTGACCTAAAGAATGAAGTTACAAACAAGTGTACTAGCTGAAATCATTAAGAGTTCAAGAGGAGACCCCAGCATGACTGCTATGGACAGAAGGCAAACAAGACAGTAGAATCAAAAGCAGCAGAATAAATTATGGAAGCTCATAGAGAAGACAAAGTTATGCGCTGAAAATTTAGGGCAATGGACATGATTTGCATCTTTATAGATCTTGTTCCATTCTGTCCCACTCCCATAACTATAAATATACCTGGGGCCTTAATACCACTCAGTACAGCATCTGAAGAAGTGGGTTTATGTCCATGAAAGCTCATGCTAAAATAAAAAACAGTTAATCTTAAAGGTGCTGGCACATTCCCCCCCCCCACCTTCCTTTTAAGTGCTGAAAAGTTGGTGCAATTGTCAAAAAAAGGTGAAACAAGATTTTCATACTAGTCTTCATTCACTGTGTTTAAAATTTTAGGTAGCAATTTAATGAACTTAACACAACATACAAAAAAAAAAAAAGCTATGACCTTTATACCATTGGCAAATACTGGGAGTGTTACCCTTAAAAAAATTATGATGATGATGATGATGTTTGTAACATTCTGGCTGATAAAATTCCTGGGTGGAAAAAAAGAAGTTCCTGCCTAGTGCCAGAAAAATGGCAATGTGGATGCCAGACAAGCTTTACTCAGAGGACTTGAGAGAAGTGTTCCTTCATCTTCACAAAGAAAGATCATTGGAAATCTTAGTCAACAGTTTTTCGGTACAGCAGAAGGATGGAGCAGCAATTGAGAGTGTACCGAAGCCCAAGAAGAGTACTATTTGCTGGTAATGAAATAAAAGGCTATTTAAGAACAATAACAAAACAAAAGTCCAAGAACAAAGTCATCTGTTATAGCTTTATTTTTAGCAGATGTTTTGAGGTGACTGTGAGCAACTGAAGAGCAGTTTGTTCCACATTATAGACCCTGCTGAGAACCACTCTGGAACACTGGCTGCTCTGAGCACTTAAATGACCATTTTGAAGATGCATACACATGCAAACATCTATCTAAAATGTCTAAATCCTGTATCTAAAATATGTGATTTTAAAAGTTCGGAAGCTACCCTTCCCCCCCGCCCCACCACCAAAAGGCTGCACTGTTTCTCATACCTGGCTCTGCAGCCCTTGCAATCTGATGTATTCCTTTTGAACTCCAAAACAACTTTTCTGAGACACTGAATAGAAGCTTTTGATTTGAAAAAATATTTTTGCAACAATCAGGTGCCTGAATGGGCTTCCTGCAGGCCTGGCACTCATGAAGGCGAATAATGATGCTATGAACTATCTCTGACCTCCAGCTTTCTGGGACCTATTGAATCCTGCCAGCGCTGAAGCAATAGCACTCTTTGTCCTATTAAAAAGTTACCTAACCTATGCCATGGGAATGATTGGAAGACTGAACTATTTTTACTTTGCAGCAAGCCACAGGGCCATTCATAAAACAAGTGCCCACTGCCCAAGAACATGGCTATAAATCAGGGATGAGCAAAGTGTGCAGCCCCTGGACCCTACTTTTGTAATCTTAAAATGCCCATCAGCTCCCAAAGCCTTGCCCCAATTTTTTGGCCCCAAAGCCAAGCAAGAAGCCTCCAAATGTGTGATAATACCCCTACCACACTATCCCAAATACCTCCATTTTCTTCTACAATCCCTCTCAAAATGGTAACAGGAAAGGCTGTGACATTACTTTCTGTCTCCATTTTCACCAAGGTATTTGGGCTTGCTGGAGTGGTGTGGCCTACAAGGGAGTGTGGCGGGCAGACTGGCTCCTTGACTCTGTACGCAGTTGCCCACCCCTGATAAAAAGGATGTCAGAAAGAAATTCTGTTCTGTTCCCTGTAACTATCCTGAGCACTATGCAAAGCATAGAAGGGTCATTTTTTTTTATTGTTTCTTTGTTTATTTTTGGCCTACAAGTCCTAGAATCTCTGTGATAACTATTGGCCATGCTGGACAGGGAACTCTGCAAGCTATAATGTGTTTGGCTGTTCTTTTTTCGTTCCAGCCGATCATAGAGACAAATAAAGCCCCATAGTATTTTTGAGTCAACAATGATGCTGGAAAACAGAAATGACATATTCTAAGCACTAGTCGGGTGGTCCCATTTAAGGAGACACTGGAATTCTCACTGAGTTCAGGAAATAAAAGGAAGCATATATTAACCTTTAGAGCTAGCCATGACCACACTGCTAATACTATTATTCTTATCTTATTCATCTATTTAATTTCTATCCTGTCTTTCTCCAAAACAGGGCCCATTGATTCACACTTGAGTTAAAACAAAGTACATGAATTAAAAATTAGTAATAGAATAGTTAAAACACAATTAAATATGATACCATATTTAAAATATAAATCAATATAAAATCATTTAAAACTGATAATTAAAACACAATATAGCACACACACCCTATTAAAGACCTTTCCACAGACCTTTAGCCACTTACTCACCAAACGCTTGTTCAGATAAAAAGGTCTTTATCTAATAGCGGAAGGAGAACAACAGGGGACCCTTGTTCTCTCATGGCAGAGAGTTTCATAGCCTGGGAGCAGCTACTGAAAACCCTCGGTACACACGAATTCCTGTGAGGTCAGAAGGTAAGCCATCCAGTGTAACTTTCTTTTTATCCTTGTGGATGGTGGTTAAAATGGACAGAATAAACCTTGCTGGTGCAAACCATTTTGTAGTCAGAACCTGAGCTCACACACCCTTCAGCATATCACAGATGAAAACTTGGTGGAGCAGTGGTTAAATGCTGTACTGCAGCCACAACATTGTGAGTTCAATCCTGCAGGGCTTTAGGTTGACTCAGCCTTCCATCAGTCGGTAAAATTAGTACCCAGCTTGTTGGGGGCAATTAGCTAAAAACACATTGTAAACCACTTAGAGCACTGGTTCCCAACCTTTGGTGCTCCAGATTTTTAAGACTTCAACTCCCAAAATTCCTGCACAATAACTATACTGGTTGGGACTTCTGGGAGTTGAAGTCCAAAACATCTGGAGGACCAAAGGTTGAGAAACACTCTTAGAGTGCTTAGCACTGATAAGCGGTATAGAAATGTAACTGCTATTGCTATGTGTGGCCAAGCAACATCAGTGTCTGGTCAAGATTGAAAAAGTTATTAATGAGGAAGAATATGCAAGCTAGCAACAGCTGCAGCAGTTTACTTGGTCTGAGCTTACTGGGAAGGGTGAAATCCCCCCCTCTCCTTCCACTAAGCAATCTACTTTTGTACCGTGAACTCGGTTTGCAGCAACTGAAGTAAGCTGGGGACAAAGGAAGAAACTGGGAGGAGGAGAGCAAAACACGGACAGTTTAAAAGCCATTGAAAAGGTGGAATGGCAGAGGATTAATTTGGATTACACCTACCCAACTGGGACAGCTGGAGGGTATGAGCTCATACACTTCCCCACCACCACATTTTTTTAAAAAAAAGTCTTGCCACACAATACAGACAGCAGTTACTGGTTTCATCTCCCCATATCTATTCCCATTATGACTATTACATAAGGCAGCCTGGAAGGATAAACTTATTACAATGATTTGTCTTTTGTGCAAGAACAGATGGTAGCTATGTACTCCTTATACCACTGTCACTGTTCCAGTGGGCATAACGTAGGGGTGTGCTGTCAGGCAGGCAAAATGTAGGCATGGCCCCTACAAATAACAATTCCTCCCCCACAATGAGATATTCCTTCAGTCCTACAGTGAAACCTTGAAAAGTATTCACATCTTGACTCCCCCAAGGCTTTGCCATAATTCTCTTTAGGTAATTGTCTGTACTTAGAATGGGAAGTATGCTAATAAGGTCGCACTCACAGTAGTTTTCATGACCTCATCCTCAAGGTGGCCCTGTACTTTATTTAAAAGCACTACACAGAGTACATATGACATGCTTATACTAGCCTGAATCCTGTTATTCTATTTTAGCTAGAATAGACCAATTAAACTGATGGAATTTAGACACACATTGGCCCACTATTCAGCAGCTGGATCTATTTTAGTTAGGAGTACCAATAAGACACAAGCAACTGTTTCCATGGTCCTGAGTAATGTGCAAAAGGCGGAAATTCTGCAAATCAGCCTATGCCTTGAGATTGGCATCTGATGACCTGTTTCAGACCTGCTATCAGGAAATATTAGACAGGCAGGCTCTACAGGGCTGTTTTGGTGGTAGCCCCAGGTTTAATGCAACACCTTCCTTAGGTAGGCATATATGGATGCTATGTCCACAGTTTTCAAATAGACCTTGAAAACTATTTTTTTGTTTCAAGCTGTTTTGAATTGATGTTTTCATGCTCTATGTAACTGGAAGCATTTATATCATACAGGGTGGGCTGTCTTGACTTCATATTCATAGTTTTTTGAACTGTTTACATTGCTTTCACAGTATCTGGTTAGAATATTTTTAGATGTTCAGTTTTGTAGATTGAATTTCTGTATAGTTATGTTATGATTTGCATATGTGTGTGCGGTTTTCGTGTGTGTGGTTTTCATGTGTATTAAGCTGCCTTAAGAATATTCGCCCTAAGAGTCAAAATACTAGTGCTGGAAATAAAATATAATGATTAAAAGTATATTTTACCTTGAAAGGCAATGTTTCTGCCACATCACCATTGCAAGTATTTTGTTAGAAGGGAATCAGAAGCCTTTCCCCTTTTCATGTTTTCAATTATGGAATGATGGTATAAATATGAATTCATCTTTCTGTCTTAATAAATTTATAACACATTCCTGTGTGATAACATTCATATTAAGCTTCTAATATCACTTTTATTTTATTATTTTAAAAAGAAGAACTATATGTTGCATTAGACAACATAAACATATAGTCAGCATAAATATATGGACTTAATATTTCATGACCTTGGCTTTCAAATGCTGAATAATTGTTATTATTGTTGTTGAAACGTGGAAATGGAGGTCTGTGTCAAATACTTGAGTTTTTTCTTGTGTGTCCAATGAATATATCTGTGGGTAAGTAGAGTCTGGTCTATGTTTTTAACACTATAATGCTTAATGTTTTGAAGGTTGTACATTTTATTCATTTTAGTGTATTCATTGTTATATCTTACATTTTGTTATCTGTCTTTTGTTGTTGTTGATATTTCTGTGAACAAATCTAATTTCAATAATGTTAGATCTGTGGAGATCTTTGCAGCAACTGCTTCTTGCTCTAAGAATTTTTCTTTGTGATCTATCCTAATTAAAGTCTTCATGGCTTATTGAAATGAATTACCTTGATCATAGATAAACAGCCACAGGCACTTTGGTGATCTGTAACAGTCAGTGAATATTAGAAACTATGGAAATGTATGGTATATCTCTGAGTGACTGGTTCATACTTTGTGTATTCCCTGTGAATGCCCATTCAGGAATGTTTGTTTGCCATGATCTATTCTATCATAGGGTTCTTCCAGATGGGGAAATGTGATGAGAAGCAACAGTATTTGTTGCTGTACTTCTTCCTTTTAAAAAAAATCTGAACAATGTTTTCCAATTATGCAGTGTTTTGGGCTATTTCCATTCCTACAGAATTCTGAAATGCTTTGTTCCTACAAGGAGTTCTTGTTTTTTCACACACAAAAAAGTATAATTAATCATCCTTATTTGGGGGATGCTTCCATCCTTTGACCTATTTTCCTTTCCCTCCTCACCCAATCTCCTTTTAATGTTTTTGATTTTTAACTCTCTCTAGAGCCTTAGCAGACACCCAGCATGATACAGTGGTTTGAACACTGGACTATGACCCTGGAGACTAAGCATTCAAGTCTCTGCTCAGCCACAGACACCCACTGGGTCACCTTGGACAAGTCATACAGAGCTTCAGAGGAAGGCAAAGGAAAACCCCCTCTGAACAAACCTTGCCAAGAAACTGTTACTCCAGTGGAGAAACCCTATCCCGGAGTCTACAATTTGATAGTAAATATGATTCTGTGTGCCTGAGAGGTCACCCAGATGAGCACGTAGGCAGTCACGGTCGAATGACCAAAAACCAGGTCAGGCCAGTAAAGTCCCCAGTCACGTATCCCCGGGAGACCTCAAGATGTATAATCCCACAATAAACAAAGGGTCCTCAGCCGCAAGACGCCGACTTGAGGGGATTAGTGTGTGTGCCCCAAGTTGAGCAAATACCCTACCAAGCAAGGACCATTGACATGAAGTCACACCACAAACAAATGCAGCCAAGATCTTGAGACTTTGGCAACACCTTGCAATCCTATCACACAAAGGAAGTTACCATTGTGGAACTTCATTCTCACTCACCCATTGTTCTCCCCGGGAGAGGATTAGTCCTTCAGGTACTTTTTCCCCTATAAATAGTCCCGGTTTTTGAGCATTTCTTTGGATCTCTCCTGGTCATCACAGCAGACTGTTGCTCCATCCACCGCGTAATCCCCTCAGACCTCTCCGTGCTGAGCCCCACTACTCCTCTGCCTTCCCGGACCCAGGACCTCAGGAAAAGGTGTAGTATAACCCCAACTGTACTCCTCCAATACTCCCCTATCCAATTTTCTCTTTTGTTTCTTAATAGTGTTGGGTGCCTGTGTACGTGAGTGCATTGGTACGTGAGACTTTTATTCAATCATTTACTGAACATTTTTGTTTGGTTTTTGGCTTGGCCTGACCCCGTGAAAACTGGGTAGAAAGACCTCACTAAGTTACCCTGCCTCCCACATTGCTATTGCCTGTGCTCTGGCTAGTTTCCATTCCCCATCACTTGGAGCACATTGAGGTGTCCCCCAAGGGACCCCAGAAATCAGGGTAACAAAACCCCATAATAGTTTCTCAAAAATGACTTGCAGAGACAACATGACAACAACATGAAGAGCCTCAGCATTAAACCAGTAGGCATTTGTGCTGGAAAGATGAAGTCTCTCTCTCTCTCTCTCTCCTTCTCAGTGCGTGTGTGTGTGTGTGTGTGTGAGAGAGAGAGAGAGAGAGAGAGAGAGAGAGTTTTTGTCAGGATGGCTATTTGTAATGCCAGTGCAACTTGATGGCTGGTTGCTAACCAACAGAAATAGCACCCCAAGAATGAAACGCAGACCACTGGTGTGCCTGGAGGAGCCTATGGATCAGAGGAATTCTATACAAGGCAAAGTTTCTGTGTGTGTGTTTTGAGCCAGAAAGAGGGTGGGTTTGGTTTAGGATAACCTGTTGAAGAAAAGACACAGGGAACTGATGTTTGAAGCAGGAATTAAATGACCAAAGTCTGTCAAAAGTTTAACTGAGAATGTATCAACACTATCCTATAACTGAACTCTAACAAGATACTTTATTTCCATGTTATTAAAATAAATGTTACAGTTTGTTTTATAGTTGCAGAGTCAGTCTGAGTTATCTAAAGTCATTTTAATAAAGAGAACATGCTAGCTTAAACAAAGTATTTGGTTCTGAGAAACAGTTAAACCTTTAGCCCTGTTATACAAAGGTTGTGATAAAACAGTGGAGTCAGGGTAAAATGACACTGACACAGTGCCTTTTTTGGATTGGAACTGCCACATGAATTTGAGGCAGAAGAAAGGGCCTGTTACAGAGAGAGAGAGAGAGAGGGAGAGAGGGAGAGAGAGAAACACTAGTCAAATTGAGAACTGAAGAATCATAGAATTGTAAAATCATAGAGATGGAAGAGACCACAGGGGCCATCCAGTACAACCCACCGCTATGCAGGAACACACATGAAAGCATTCCCAACAGATGGCCATCTAGCCTCTGCTTAAAATCCTCCAAAGAAGGAGACTCCACCACACTCCGAGGCAGCATTTTCCACTGCTGGACAGCTCTGAACGTCAGGAAGTTCTTCCTGAGGTTCAGGTAGAATCTCTTTTCCTGCAGCTAGAATCCATTGCTCCTTGTCCTAGTCTCTGAAGCAGTGGAAAACAAGCCCACTCCCTCCTCAACATGACATCCTTTCAAATATTTAAACATGGCTATCGTGTCCCCTCTTAACCTCCTCTTCTGCAGACTAAACATATCCAGCTCCCTACCCCATTCTTCATAGGGCATGGCTTCCAGACCCTTCACCATTTTGGTCACCCTCCTCTGGACATGCTGCAGCTTGTCAATATCCTTCTTGAATTGAGGTGCCCAGAACTAGACACAGTATTCCAAATGAGGTCTAACCAATGCAGAATAGAGTGGTACCATTATCTCCCTTGATCTAGACACCATACTCCTATTAATGCAACCAAGAATCACGTTGGCTTTCTTGATTGCCACATCACATTGCTAACTCATGTTCAGCTTGTGATCTACCAAGACTCCTAGATCCCTTTTGCACTTGCTGTTATCCAGCCACGTGTCCCCCATCCTATATTTGTGCATTCCATTTTTTTCTGTCTAAGTGTAGGACCTTACATTTCTCTCTGTTTGAAATTCATTTTGTTAGCTTTGGACCAGCTCTCTAATATGTCAAGGCCATTTTGAATTTTGATCCTGTCCTCTGACATATTAGCAACCCCTCCCAATTTGGTGTCATTTGCAATTTTGATCAGCATGGCTTCTACTCCTTCATCCAAGCCATTGAAGATGCTGAACAGCACTGGGCCCAGGACAGAACCCTGTGGCACCCCACTAGTCACTTCTCTCCAAGATGAAAGGCAGCCATTGGGGAGCACCGTTTGGGTTCAGTCGGTCAACCAATTACAAATCCACCAAACTGTAGCCCTGTCCAATCCGCATTTTACTAGCTTCTTTGCAAGAATGTCATGGGGAACTTTGTCAAAGGCCTTACTGAAACCAAGATATGCTATGTCCACAGTATTCTCTTCTTCTATCAAGCTTGTAAGGCTATTGTAAAAAGAGATAAGATTAGTCTGGCATGACTTATTTTTGAGAAATCCATGTTGACTTTTAGTGATTATGGCATTGCTTTCGAAGTAATTGCAAACTGACTGTTTAATGATCTGCTTTAGGATCTTTCCTGGTATTGATGTCAGGCTGACTGGTCAATAATTATTTGGGTCCTCTTTTTTTCCCTTCTTGAAGATGGGGATGACATTTGCCCTTCTCCAGTCTGCTGGGATTTCTCCTGTTCTCCAAGAGTTCTCAAAGTGGTTCTGAAATGACTTCTGCTTGTTCTTTTAATATCCTTGGATGTAATTCATCTGGCCCTGAAGACTTGAATTCATCTAGTTTAGCCAGGTATTCCCGTACTACTTCTCTACCTATTCTGTGCTGCATTCCACCCCCCACCTCCTCACCTGCTCCCCACCACCACCACTCCAGTTGAGTACTTCTATCCTTTTGCGAGAAAACTGAGGCAAAGAAGATGTTGAGTAGTTCTGCCTTCTCTCTTCCCCCTGTTAGTAATTGAAAGAAAGCTTTCAAAGACACCCCCATCTCTTCTCAACCTTGCATCTTTTGATGATTTTAACTTTTCTTAAACTCTCTCTAGAACCTAAGAACTAAACTCAGTAGTCTCATGTGCTGGGAAAAATCACCTGTCCCCCACCCAGCATTGAAAGTGTAAAATGGATCTTTCAGAACATAAGACTTGGGGTGGGGGGTTGGTGTTAGAAGACTACTATTTTAGTAGAAAAGCCATAGAGGGACTTTAAAAATATTTAAAAGGTGCAAGACTGGGAAAGAGAGAAGGGTAGTTGTTGTTGGAAGCTTTGGTCCACATGAGTTCTTATTCTGACCTGTGTATGTATGGACTTTTAAATTTTCCCTGCACAGGAGCAGAGTGCTTTTAATCTACTTTTACAGATAACAGCTCCCACAATTTTCAAGCTAATTTTTTTTAATGCAGGGTATTGTTCCCAACATTTGTTCCAACATAGTCTGCTTTTAGTTGTGATTAAAAGACTGTCACAACTGCACAGGAAATTTGCTTCTCTTGGTGCACCGGGGGTGGGGAAAGCTTTGCAATGCATAATGCTTTTTAAAATAAACTGTCATTCCCCTCCACCCTCCTTCCAGACACCCTCACACTAAACTATTAACAATAATCTTTTGTTCAAAAGGACCAGCCATGCTCTAATTGCCATATTTTAAAACATCTGTGCTTACACAATAGAATTGGTTATGGACAATTCTAATCTACCCTCCTAATGAATAAAAAAGAAGAAATTCACCAAATCTCATATTTCCTGTTTTACTTCTGTTCTGAATATTTCTGAAAAAGTCTAATTTGGATTACATTTCCAGAAAAATCTGTAACAGTTTTTGAAGATATGACACATAAACACTTATTTTTTGTGAGGGTGAATCACCCATCTCCACAACCATTTTGAAAAGAAGAACAAAGAATCATATTGAGGCAAACTATTTCATCACATGCTTTCTGTCTTTAAAAAGTGATAAATGTCTCTTACCTGTGGAGCAATCTGGCCAGCTTCTCTGCAATCCCTTGTGCTCCCTCCAAATCTGCTCTGCAGGATTAGGAAAGCCTCCAGAACAGAAGTCCTCCAGATTACTCTAAAAAAGCATGAGTTCTCACAATACAACTCTTTTGGTTTTGCTGGCCCATGTTGTTCCATTCTTTTTGGAAGCCATCTGTAGCAATTTCTTGGATCCGCAGTAGGTCTCTTCCAAAGGTTTTTAAAAACTAGGATATAGTTTGCTGAGATGATCCAGCAGCTGGAAGGGCAATTTGTTCTTCTTTCTTTTCTGTATTTGTTTTTTCTTAGAAGTTATACTGCAAAAGTACAATTTCATGATGCATTGATGCACTTCTTATTGTGTCTCTTGAAGCAGTTTGTGGGATTTTCTTGGCAAGATTTGCTTATAGGGACTTTGCAATTTCTCTCCTCTGAGGATGAGAGAATGAGACTTGCCCAAGGTCACCTAGTGGGTTTTCATGGCTGAGAAGAAAGTTGAACCCCGGTCTGCCAGAGTTCTACTCCAATACTCAAACCACTATATCACTATACCAAACCCTTCCCCTAGATGTATTGTGCTCTTACTATAGCACTATAAATTCAGGGGGAGGGTGTAAAAAGAAAGGGGGAGAAATGAAGGAGACTTTTAAATTCCCATATGTGTCAGAATTAAAAAGAAACCCACTCAAGAGTAGGAAAAAAATGTTGCGGCTGATGCCAGTAATTGTCAAAAAATAATCAAGGACAACAAAAATGTTTAGATAATGTTCAAAAAACTTTGAGAACTATAGGAACAAATACCACAACGTCTCAACACATGTGCCTTGCTAAAGGAGCACATAGGATGTGGCTCTAAGAGCTTAAGAAGGGAAGCAGGCTCAAGAAAAAATGAGAGTGGTGCAAATTTGCCACTCCACTGCAAGTCTCTTTCACACTACACAGTTCTAACACCTTGACACCACTTTTAACTTCTATGGCTGAACCCTATGGAATCCTGGGGTTTGTAGTTTGATGAGAAACTTGGAGAGATTTCGCAGCTCAGATTCCACGATTCCATGAAGCCATGATAGTTGAAATGATATCAAACTACTATAATTGTAGGAAGGGAAACAATGAATAGATAATATACATTCAGGGTGTTAAAGTAAAGGAGAGATGTGCCACACAGCCTGCCCTGTACCAGCTGCCTTCCCTTTTAGTGAAGAATGCCACTCTATGACCAATGTTCAAGTAGATCAACTGCCAGTTAGCTTCTCTGGCTGGAATGGGGCTGATATGTGTATGCCATTTTGCCCTTTGTCTCAGGAAGTATGTCTTGAACCAATCCTGTTTGTAGACCATTGTGGATGGCATGTGTATAGTTTCTGAAATCTATTTATTATTTATTTATTCTATTTTCTATAGTATTATTATTATTATTATTATTATTATTATTATTATTATTATTATTATTATTACATTTTCTATTTATTCTGTTTGCAAGTCACACTCAGAGTAGACTGATTGAATCAATGGGTTTACATAAGTGTTGACTTTACGTTCAGCACTGATTCAGTGAGTCTTTTCTAACTGAGAATAGCAGTTTCATTTAAGCCATGTGTGTCTGTGTGTGTGAGAGAGAGAGAGGGAGAATGCATTCTACAGAACCTGAGATTTTTAGCATGGTGATATATCTCAAACAGTTCAAGGAATTGCACTAAGGCAATCTAGAAGAGAATTCTCAATACTTCACCAAACTACAAATCCTATGATTCTGTAGGATGGAAGCATAACAGATAAAATTGTAAAGTGAAAAACTGCAAATCCCAGGATGCCATAGGATGGCAGTAGAAGTGGACTCATAGTACTACAATTGTGTAGCATGAAAGGGCCACAGGAGTTTCTCAACAAATGATCCCTCAATCCCTTAACTCGTATCAATATCTCACCTTCCACTTCCTTCACCTTCAGTTCTATCAGTAGTTTCTGTTAAATTCCTTTGGCTTGTAGACCATTCCCACAATTTTGATTTGAATGTAATTTAGAAATTATAATTTGTTGTTGTTTTCTACACTCATTCTCACTGGTGGTCTACAAAATATTCATTAGAATGGCCTGAGGGAAAATGCACATAGTTTTAGGATTTCATCTCAAAAACATTAAATGTATTCTTAGTAGAAAAGTAGTAGCACATTCGGCTGGCCGGAGATTTGTTTATCTTAACTTGCCCAATATTTTGGTTACCAGCAGTGCTTTTCTTGGCAGATCATAAGAGTATTCTGAAGACTGGGATATTATTTAGCAGTGCAGCGGGCCACTTTATCAGCTTGGTATAGGCACCAAGCCCTACAATCCTCAAAAGATCCCATAGAGAGTTTAGATTCTAGACTCTGGAACAAAAACAGAGTCCATCAACTGATGGGCATACTTTAGAGTACTTTCTAAGGAGTTATATAACTAGTTATATAATCAGGGATGCAGATGCAATTCACTTTATGTATGAGATTCTTAACATTTTTTTAAAATTGTTTTGAAGGTAACCTGTATTTTCTATGTGATGGTATGTGCGTTACACTTCCATGTTTTCAATACTGAGGACCAAAATGTTGACAGTTCAGCCTACAATACAGAAAAAATCCACATTTCTCCAGAGTCCCCAACTGACAATTGTCCTGTAATAATTTGGAGAGAATCTACTGTGCCTTCTAGATAATCCTTACAACTGGCTCCCATTTTGTCCCATTTCCTTGTGCGCTTTGGGATAAAAATCTAGTTATTTGTCTCTCTACCCCTTTGCTTACTGCTGCTTATAGACTTAGATATATTCTAGCAAACTGAAAACAATAAAGAAATTAGATGAAGAAATTGTGTGCAAGGTAGAATTTCCAAAGTTGCTGTTCTTCTAATAAAATCTGTTTGTTATTTGAAACGTTAAAAGCTTAAGAAGTGTTTCCCGTAAGCTTGCCAGATTTGTGTCCACAAATGAAATGGGATCATAATGCCTCCTCCCAGCCAATCATTTTCAGTCATTCTGGGAGGATCCTTAACCTACGTTCAGAAAACTGTAAGAATTCTCTTAATTTTTTCCCCTTAATTCTCTTAATTTTTCATCCAGTTTCTAAGAAATGTTTCCATCCTCTTCATATGAAATAATTCTGATAGTTAAGATGAATAATAAATCTACCATGCCAAAATTTAAGTTCAAAAATCATATACCTTGAGGGTCAAACAATTAAAAAAATGTGCACATGTTTTTACATGCTTCCTGAAGTCATGAAAGATGTCTGTCTCTATTGGACATTATTTTCCTCACCTGTATATCTTACATTTAATCCATTTTGTTCTGTGATTGGTCATGGGCCTTAAGTTGCAAGTCCGGTTGCTGAGGGAATTTCTCTGAGGAAATCAGCAAATCCTTTTGTCAGAAGGGGACTTGCATCCATTCTTCAGGCTGATCCATTCTGCTGCCACTTTCTTCTTACTGTTGCAGCAAAAGCAACCCCACTTCCTTTGCCAGGAGAGGGAGCCAGTGGACCAACTCCTGCAGGGCAACAAATCCATCCTTAATTTTACTGTTCCTTCTTCTGAGAATTATCCCAGTTCCCAATGCTGGATCCCAGCCTTTCAGAAGTTTGCACTGGGAGAGCTCCTGATCCACCATCCAGCAGCATATGTTTAGTAGGCAAATAGGATCACATCTTATGTAATATCACTCCTAGCACAATTTCCAAGAAGTTATTGGATTACTTTGGAAGCCCAACTTTTTACTTAGACTCTACTTCACATTGCATATTGGTGTGCTTTTGAAACAGTGAGGGAGTTTTGGAAACCATCCATAATGTGACAGGGGGTGAGCATCCAGTGTTCAATGTGCCAGGACTGGCACATGCTGGGACCCTCCCAAACTCAGTCAGTGCCAACTCACAGGCATTTTACTACCTGTTGTGGAGTAGTAAGTGGTGGTCCCTCCAGCTTTCCCAAGTCAAGGTGCAAAGTACTTAGTAGAGCCAATCAAATTACATTGCCACATTAAGCAGAAAGTCTCCACATTCCTGCCAGTAAGAAATGAAATGAGTCAGTACAGTGCAATACAACAACAGTAAAATAAAACATTAAGTCATAATATGTTGATCTTTCAGGACATTCAAAATTGGCTGCCAGAGATGGCCAACTCATTGCCTAATGGTTGGGTTGGCTCTCCCCTATTTCCTAACCCTATTTCCCCTCCTTTTTTTTCACAGCATCCTCACTTGTTCCCTCTAAGTAAATGAATGACAACTTGAGCAATAAGCAATAGCAGCTTTTGCTCACCTTGCCCTGCCCACTGGGTAGATAGGGGCCAATGAGAGATATAACAGGAAAGATGTGGTCCCACTGAGGACATCTTTCCCAGAGCCCTGACCCAAAACATAAATTTTTGTAGAACAGAATTAGTAGAACTTGCAGAAGTTACTTATTTGGACCAAAGTTATCAGAATCCTCCAGTCAGCATGGACAGAACCCAATGTTCCACAGATATTTAAGTGTTACTGCCCTGGCTAGTCCAAGCTTTGGGGATATTAAAAGATATCCCTTGATATCACAATTCGGCTTCACTTCTCTATTCCTCTACACGTGCTTGCGAGGCTGCCGGACAAGCACGTAAACAAACTCGGCCATTAATAGCCGTAATATTCAAACTACAATACAGACAGGCCAGAAATAGCTGACTCATTGCTTTAGGAGACCTCCAGGCAAGTACTCTAATTAAGTATGCACGCAACCTACAAAAGAGCCTCTGCCCCACAATGGCAGCTTGATGGGCAAACTATGCAATACCCAAGTACTCTGCGTCTGCTTACTGGCTACTCTACTGAGAACTGCTACAATAACTCAATCATTCAGATTCTGACCTTTCGGAGGCTTTGTCTCCAACGCCAAATCTATTGTTTTCCCCCAAGTACGGCATAGCCTGCAGTCACAATTCTCCTTATAAAAACCCTTGATTCCGAGACCTTCCTCGGAACACTCTCGAGTTTCATCCCACCTTGCTGCCGCTTTGTTTGGCGAACTTCCCCTCAGCTCCACGTGCTGAGCTACATCGCACCCCAGCTTCGCTCTCTATTTTTTTCCTGGGCTTCAGGACAGGTGAAGTATCACCCAAACTAGCAATCCCTCTAAAAATCCCTCTATACCACTCCAACCTTTATTTTCTTTAGTTATCTCGTATGAGTGTGTCGCATACACAGTGTTGCTTGTATTTAATAAACATCTTATAAATAATAAACTTATTATTTCAACTTCGGTGTTCTCCTTGACTCGACCCGACCCCGTAGACATAGGGTTCAAGATCTCGCTAAGTTACCCTGCCTCTCGTAACGTTAAGCAGTGTTCTGAGCTAATTTTCCCCAACTTTAGTTGAGCACGTTTTGGTGTCCCTCCCGGGACCCCCAGTACACAGGGTAACAGAGTGGTGGAGCAACGCGGGCAACACCAGTACCCCTAGTTTGAGAACGAATCGCGAACCTCCTCAAATCAGGCTGGTACTGACTTAGGTGACGGTCGGTCAAGTCGTTAGAGCGCAGTCAGGCAGGAACACATGTGTGTGAGAATTCTGTGCGTTTGAGCTCTACAGCTATTCTATCTGGGTGGAAATCTACTCCCCTTTCTTGCTTGGTTTGTGTATGTCAGCCGCCCCGGCGTGATCACTAGCACTAGGCGGTGAACCATCATCCGATAGCAAGGGGTGTGCACAAGCTGTCCTGGGAATCACATCCCTAACTTGGGGTCTATCGTGGGCTGGGATCGGAAGTGTTAGAGTGTTAGCACGGTAGGAACAGTCTACACTCATCCAACACCATAGTGGCAAGGCAAAATAGCACTTAGGGAAGAAATTCTCCCCTTAGAGTTGTATGCGGGTGCGTCCCATCCTTGTTAGGAGTTAGAGTGCAGGTGCATCCCGCTAGTAGTTGTGAAAAACGCAGGTGCATCCCGCTGTGTAATTTCGGGTGCGTCCCGAGTGGCTAGCCGACTAGGTGCGGGTGATGAGTCCCGACCAAGCCTAGGGTTTTAAGAAGTTTGTCCCGAAGTAGAGGTAGGCGCCCCTCACCCGAAAAACTGTTAGGAATGGTTTTGGCTTAGGTTCCCATCCCTTTTCCTCCCCTGCTTGGCCAGGCGGCGCTGTAAGTTCCACTGGGTTCATTTCCCCCCTTCAGGTAGGCGGAGTACTCCTGAGGGTTCCCTGGGTCTAGATGACCTCCCTGTCCCCAAACCGTTACCTCGTCCTTTGGTCCCCAGTGCTGTCGAGGTGGAAAACCGGGCTTGGGAGTACCAAAGTGACTTTGTTTCGGCAGGCTGGAGATAGGTTCCCATCCCTCTTTCCTAGAGAAGTTCCACAGCGTTCGTTTTCCTTCAGTCTCCCAGGGGTCTGGGTGATCCTTCCCATCACTCCAGTTCCTGGTCCCGTTTGTAGTTTGCAGGTTGTGAGTTGTAGGTAGTGTTAGAGAGTTGTGGTTTGTGCAGGAAAATGGCGGAGAGTAGCAAGGTCACCCTCAAGGACCTCATGTTAGAGGAAGAGGTCCGAGGTAAACTAGAAAGGTGGGTGTTGAGTAAGGGGAAATGCCCCTGGAAGGACACCATCTTCCAGATGGCCGATCCCTTTACCACACTCCGGGAAGCGTATACCCTGGCGCGTAAATCAAAGAACCCTTTCGGACCGTCTAAGGATGCTTTGGCCGCTTGGGGACTTTGGCTTACGGCCAGAGATGCTAGTAGTGCCCTGGTAGAGACCACAGAAAAATTGGCTAGTATAGAGAAGGAGAATGCCTGGCTTCAGGCCGAGGTCGAGACGCTGCATGCAGACAAGGTTACTTTTGCGTCCGTAGCGCAGGCGTCCGCCCAGAAACTGAATAACATCCAGGTAGTGGCACAAACATGGGAGGAGAAAGCCCACACCTTAGAGGCTGAGCTGGATCGTGCCCGGTTTATGGTGGGGCAAGTGAGAGAACAACAGGAGGCAGTTAACCATGTAGCTTGCCAGAAACAGATAGCTGCGCTGGAGAGCCAACCTTTTTTAGTCTTGTGCCTCCAGATTGTAATAACCAGCATTCCTGACTACTAAATATGTTGAATGGGACTGCTGGGGATTCTGACTTCATCTCAAGCGTCAGGAGTTTGGGAAAGGCTGAATTACATCAACAGCAGTGAAGAAGCAAATGCAGGCAAAATGTTGTCTCTTTTCCTCAAACATCTGATAATGGTTGTCATACTTTGGCCAACCCATTTCTCATGCCATTCCTTATTTTGACAACAACTTCCAAAACACTGAATTGGAGTAGTGGCACAGAATCTTGGTTAAATCTTGCCAATATGCTAGGCTAAATATCAGATAACATCAACAGTGGTTCATGTTAAATTTGGTTTGACATGGGTACTGCCTACTTTTTACCACAGCATTACATGAGCTAGTTGTTACACTAATCTACACTCTTCAGGTATGGGCAAAATACAACCTTCCAGATGGTGTTAGACTGCAAGTCCCATAAGCCCAAGCAGCATACCCAATAGAGTATATCCAGCTCTAGTCCAGTTGCTTCTAGACAGCCACATGTTCCCCTGGCCTGTCCTATTGGATAAAAGATGGAGCAAGCCTATTTTCTGCTCTAGAGACAAGGACACTGAGCAATCACTTCAAACTTCAGGAAAAGAGATTCCATATAAACATCCTGACAATAAGAGCAGTTTGACAGTGGAATACAACAGAGATTGGTATCTACTATGCCAACTTCACTCAAATAACCACTGCAGAGTGAAATCCTCTGAAACCGGTCTATTAACAGACCCTATTCGCTCTGATGTAGGGGTCAGACACGGATGTGTGTTGGCTCCCCATCTGTTTAATTTATTTGTGGCAGACTTACCTGCTTTTATGACTTCAATAGACTCTCACCCACCTTCGTTGGGTAATCGGCCACTTTTTGTCCTACAATATGCCGATGACACATTGTTACTTTCATTATCCCAGGTGAACTTGATAAGAGCGTTGAAAAGATTTTTTGAATACCTGTGACAAATATCATCTGCGGGTAAACTATGATAAATCTAAAATACTGGTATTTTGCAAGCGATTTGTCCCAAGGACGTGGAAGTTCGGCAACCAGACAATTGAGCAGGTCAAGCGTTACGTATACCTTGGCGTACTTTTCCACTTTAATGGACATTGGCGTAAACAGAGGGATAAGGTAATTCAGGCAGGGAAAAGATCCCTGGCTGCTATACAATCTTTTTATTATAAAAATGGGAACCAGGATATTTTGGCAGCCTTAAAAATCTATAAAGCCAAATTAAGACCTTTACTACTTTAAAGTATATCTACCTGGATTCCAGTCTTTAATAAAGAGATTGAAAGAGTGCAGGCACATTTTTTTAGGAGAATACTATCTGTTCCCCTATGTGTTTACCATCTGACACTTTATGCTGAATTGGGTCTGAACTCTCTTGAAATTAGCGCCTGGCTGATGACCTTTAAATTTTGGTTTAAGATCCATTTTAGACCTAATAGATCTGGCCTCCTATGCTTCCTACTATCCGATGCCTATTATACTAGATGGACTTCACTGTATGAAAACAAAGTAATGTCCCTGGACCTAAGATTAGATTCTCTCCTTTTACTAACTGAAATGGAGTGCTTCAAATCTGTTAGGACCTGCTTCTTGGAGAGGGAATATCACCTTTCATATCCATCACCCCCTAGGGTCTGTTCCCCGTTGATGCTTGGTGTGTCTCCCCAGCCGGGTAGAATCCCAGATTATTTTCAAACTCTTACGTTGCTGGTGGCAAGAAAGGCCTTTCTACTTGCAAGGCTGAATGTACATCCTTTGAATGTTACCAAGGGCAGATATTTACAGATCTCTTTTTTAAAGCGTATGTGCCATTGTGCACAAACTCCTGATGATCTCCCTCATATTACATTGAGCTGTCCATTGTATTTGAATTCAAGGAAAAAACTGTTAAGGAGACGATTGGAAATGAATATCTGCCTAGATAGGCTATCTGTAGAATACTTATTGGATGACCTAGGTTACTAGATTAATGGCTAATTTGCTGGTTGAGGCAGCAAATTTATGGTTTAAACTGTCAAGCAAGGATCCTTGATGTCTTATTGATGGGTATATGTTATGTTATAATATGCCTAATAAAGGTCAATTGAAATTGAAATTAAAAACAGAGATTGGATGGCCATCTATTGGGAATGCCTTGGTGATTTATTCTTGCAAGGCATGGGGCTGAACTCAATAACAATTATGGTCTCTTCCAACTCTATGATTCTATTCTGTGCAATAACAGTTTCCATAAACCTGACAGGTGAATCTCAAGAGAAGGAGATGTAAGAGGGATAGGAACAGTGCTCATTGAGTAAATTTACAGAACTATTGTCTAGAGCAGTAGTTCACATCCAGGAAAGTGCCAGATGTTGCTGGACTTCAAAACCCTCTCAATCCTTGATCTTTACTCATGGTGGCTGGTGCTCCTGGGAGTTGAAGTTCAACAATATTTGGCTTCTCCCTGGTTGAGAGCCACTATTGTAGATACTTTGTAATGGTGTGGCACTTCCATCTGCTTGAAAACCTTAACAGATCATGCTGCCCTATCACTACATTTATGTGATATTGTTATGAAGAAAATAATATATAATCACATTCCTGTTCTAACCTATATAGTGTGAAAACTTAGTTGGTAATATAGGGACTCCTGAACTTCCCAACATACTCCCAAATCTGCTTTTTATAGAGTGGCAACTTTGACGGCTCACTGGAACTGGAGGGAGAAGGCAGGGTTCATTCCACTAGTGGATGGTCAACTGCCTTTGTTTGTAACTTCCTGATGGTTAGAGCTATCTGGCAGTGGAATATGCCGCCTCGGAGTGTGGTGGATTCTCTTTCTTTGGAGGTTTTTAAGCAGAGGCTGGATGGCTATCTGTTCAGAATGCTTTGATAGGTGTTCCTGCATAGCAGGGGGTTGGACTTGATGGTCCCTGTGGTCTCTTCCAACTCTATGATTCTATGAGTTTATGTATTTATGCATCTTACTTGTAGACAAGCAAACCACAATAGGTATTGGTTAACTTGTTTAGCATTGGAAATAACAGTGCCACATGGATATAGAGCCATGTATATCTCATTCTTGAACTTTAAGTTAAAAAATAAAATTTACTACATGTGCATGCATCACATCATACCATTTTCTTGTTGAGATGAAAAGTAGATTTCTTGTGTTTAGACACATTGCTGTAAAACATTTGTTTGACTTCTTCATCATGACACCAGGTACATGGCAAATGACACAGCATGATGTGGTATTTTGGAAAATTATGTTGAATTTAAGCAATCCACATTTCTGGTTCAACAAACTCTAGGTTACCTACTATAAACGTTCAGGGCCTTTCTAAATTTTCTTCCAGACCACAGAATGAGAAAGATCCCAACAAACATGACAAAACTGAATAAAAAGCCTGTCAGCTTTGTGTTGCCATGTTACTTCTTTCCTGTTGTAGGTCTTAGGAAAAAACTACATCTAAAAATGTTCTGTTTCCATTTAGGACGCTTCACTGAAACTTTCCAGGATTTTATATAAGCCTGTGTGTGCGTGTGCAGGTATAGCTATATAGATGTCGTGCCATGTACTATATGACAGTAACAACAAGAACTGAGATTATTCTTTAAATGGTTGTTTGATGTAGCTACATCTAAACACCACTCAATAAGAAAAGAGTAAAGCCTGAGAGGCTAATACATCCTGCAAGACATGAACAAGCAACCTATGACCTTCCAGCTGTTGTGAACTGCAATTCCCATCAATCCCAGCCAGCATAAAATCAGTAGAGAGAGAAGATAAGAGCTCTGCCTGGAGGACTCACAGTGGCCTATTGAGGTAATCCCCAATCTAAAATGGAGAAGAGATACAGTGGTGGAGCTTGGAGTATTTGGAGGGAGGCCAAGAGAGGGGCATGGCTGCAGTTCATGGAGGCATGGCCAGGGCACGCGGCGGCAAGGCCAGACTGTGTGGGGGTGTGGGTACGGGCCAGGACTCCCCAGAAACATTGCCGACCAGGGTGAATCACCCACCCCACCCTCACATCTCTACGCGACTGAAGAGATACACAATCTCGAACGTATTAGAAGAAAACATGTAAGACTAAATAAATAATCAAGACTATTACATGACTTAGTCCAGTGGTTCTCAACCTTTTCTTTACTGAGGACCTGCTATAAATATAATTTGCTAGTAGAGACTTCCAAGATTTAACTCAAGATTTAAATATATAAATTTAGATTTAAATATTCAAATATTTATATATTTATTAAAGGCTTCTGGAGACTAAGATTCAAATCACTGCTCAGACACTGGGTGACCTTCGCCAAGTCACACTTCCTAAGCAAACCCCCTCTGAACAAATCTTAGCAAAAACAAACCTCTGTGATAAGTTCACCTTAAGATCGCCGTAAGTCAGGAGTGACTTTAAGGCGCACAGCAACAAGGTGCTGCCAACATGGGGAAGTTCTTTCTAGCCGTGTTGTCTCTCCTCTTTGAAAAATGACTTATGGTGACCATGAAGTGAACCTACTATGGGTTTTTTCTTAGCAAGATTTGTTGCCGTTGCCTTTGTCTGAGGCTGAGAGAATGTGATTCGCCTGAGGTCACCCAGTGGGTTTTCATGACCAAGTGGGTATTCAAACCCTGGTTTCCAGAGTCATAGTTTAGGCATGTGCACATGCCTGCCACTGTGTCTCTTTCATCAGGGATGCTGCAGCAGTGGGGAGGGGTGTGCATGGGTGCCAAAACTGCCCTCTCATTTGCACATGTATATGTACATGCCTGCTGCCAGATCCTTTTTATCAGAGATGCAGCAAGTGGGGGAAGGCACAGAGGGAACATGGTAGAAGGCATGTGTGCATGTCAGGAACTGAATCCACACACGCAAATAGTACAGTGCATAAACACTATTTATTTGGAGTGAGGCACATGGTACAAGACTTTAGTGAGGAGACTACTGGTCAAAAGGAGATGCAAAAGCTTAAGATTCCCCAGCATTCCCTCCCCTGTTTCCTAGACATCTTGAAGCCGTGAGAGCCAAGTGGGGTTTATCAGCACATTCCTAGCAATTGTTTATCTAACGGTCTCTGGTACCTAGGCTTCCTTAAGCAGTCTGTTACATTATACTGGACTACATATTCCGTTATTTAATATGGAGGGCATCCCAACATCCTGCCCCTCCCGAAAAAAAATGCTACATGAAAAGTGAAATGCTCTGCGGGTTAGCAAAGCTAGGAAGGCTTAGTGGGAATGGAAATCAGGGACTTGAGAAAAGGGGAATGAAGTTGAGAACTAAAGACATTAGGAAAAATAAGACATTCAGTCAGTTGGAGGGGGATAACAGTGTCCCTTGTGGATTCTTCAACCAATGAATTGAGAGGCTCTGGTGAGGCAAGGGTCAGTTGGCGAAGAAGTCTGCAAAGGGGCCAGTTAGAGCAAGCTGCAATGAAAAACAGGGTGGATGAGTTTGTATTTTGGAGGCAGAGAAAGTTCAAAACTGACTGCATTAATGGCTTACTTGATGGGGAAACGGCCAATGTATTTAGGGGCAAGTTTCTTAGAGAGTCCATCAAAAGCCAACTATTTTGTGGAGAGGTAAACAAGGTCTCCAGGTTTGTAGTTAGGGGTGGATTGCCTTTTCCTATTGGCAAAGCATTTGTGAGTGGCTTTAGAAGATTCGAGTGCAGAGCGAACAGAGTCCCAGGTTGAGTGATTTTGTGAGCCCAGCTGGCAACATACAGGGAAACATATGCCTTGTCTTCTTCAGAGATAGGTGGGAACCACTTGAGCTCTGCATTGTAGACAATTTCAAAGGGAGATTTTCCAGTGGAGGAATGTACAGCTGAATTGTAGACAAATTTGGAAAAGGAGAAGCATCCAATTATTTTGGTTGGAGTTAATAAAGCAGCAAAGGTACTGTTCTAGCATCTGATTGACACATTCAGTCTGTCCATCGGTCTGCAGATGATGGCTGCTACTGAGTTTTTGCACAATCCCAATGGATCTGAGGCGTGAGGTCCAGAATTTGGAAGTGAAGATTGGTTTTCTATCTGAGATAATGTGGGACGGGAGGCCGTGGAGTTTCTAGACATGACAGATGAAAAGGTCAGCAAGTTTTTCTGCAGTGGAGACTTTCTTGAGAGGAATGAAGTGGGATTGTTTCAAGAAGTGGTCTGTGACAACGCAGATGACATGATGTCCTTGACAATTGGGAAGACCGACTATGAAGTCCTGAGAGATGGTGTCCCAGGGGGCTCAGGGCACAGGGAGAGGCTGGAGAAGTCCGTGTGGCTTTGAGGTGGGAGCTTTACAGGTGTTGCATGTAGCACAGTTCTTTATGTATTCTTGAACATATTTGATTAATCCAGGCCAGTGGAAAAGTTTCCTGATTGCATGAAATGTTTTAAGGAAGCTGAAATGCCCAGCAGGTCATGATATCTTCTAAGTACTTCTGGTCTGCAGTTAGAAGGCATGTATAATTTGGTTCCAACAAAAGCCATGCCATTAGTCCAAGTAACTGCAGTAGGGTGGCTGAATAGCCAGTCATCAGTGGAGTAAGCAGCTTTTATGGCTTGTAGGAGAGTGGAATCAAGAGTGGAAAATACAGAGAAGTGGGCGCATTCTTGCGCACGTGTGGTAACTTGCATTCCCAGTGTGGCAGGGATGAAAATGGTTTGTTCTTTAGGTGGCAAGGAATGGCTTGGTGTTTCATGGCAAGTGAGTCTAGAAAGAGGGTCAGCCAATGTATTTGTTTTTCCTGGTTTGAAAATAATCTTAAAGTTGAAACGCTGGAAAAATTCAGCCCAGTATGCCTGCTTGGGGCTCAGTTTTCTGCAGTTTTCAAGGTTTCCAGGTTGTGGTGATCGGTCCAAACTTGGAATGGAGATTTGGAACCTTCCAAGAAGTGTTGCCAAGTCGATAGAGCAAAGTGGATGGCCATGGCTTCCTTTTTCCATATTGTCCAGTTATGTTTGGATTCGGAGAATTTTTTGGAGATGAAAGCGCACGGTTTCAGGTGTCTGTCTTTGTTGTGCTGGAGGAGCACTGCCCCCATAGCAAAGTCAGAGGCATCAGTTTGTATTATAAATTTCTTTTCTGTGTTTGGGAACAGCAGAAGTGGTTCTGAGGTGAATTTGCACTTGAGTGCGTCGAAAGCGGTTTGGCAATTTTTTGTCCATATAATCTTTTTTGGAAGTTTCTCATCAGGGTTAGAAGATATCTTTAAGAGGTCAGTCAGTGGGAGGGCAATTGTGGCAAATCCCTCTATAAAGTTACAGTAGAAATTGGCAAAGCTGAGGAATTGCTGCAGCTGCTTTCTTGTCTTTGGGGCTGGCCAGTTTAAAATAGTTTCGATTTCGGAGGGGTCCATATATAGGGTATTATTATAAATCTGATAACTGAGGTAGTCAAAAGTCTGAGTGTGAAATTCGCACTTAGAGAGTTTCACAACAAGGTCATTGTCTATAAGCCTCTGCAATACAGTGCGAACAAGCGCTACGTGTTGAGGTAGAGTTTCAGAGTAAATCAAAATGTCATCCAAGTAAACAACTACACCATTGTACAGAAGCTCTTGTAAAACAGAGTTAAGGAACTTTGGGAATACTGTGGGCCCTGCTCGCAGTCCAAAAGGGAGAACAGTCCATTGATAATTTCCCAAGGGGGTAGAGAAAGTAGAGAGCTATTCACTGTCAGGATCCATCCTAATCCAATGGAAAGCCTCCTTGAGGTCCAGTTTCATAAAGTATTTGCCTTGGACCAGTTGGCTCATTATATTCACTGTGAGTGGAACTGGGTAAGTATTAGGCAGTACTGCCTCGTTTATTAAATTGTAATTCACGATGAGTCTAGGATCTCTTCCGTCCCATTTTTGCTGAAAAAATATCGGGCTTGCTGTGGGGGCAGAGGAAGGCTTAATAAAGCTGCATTGCAAGTTTTTGTTCAAGAATTTCTTTAGGGCTTCTAGCTCCTTTTTGTTCATGGGGTATATTTTTGTTTTGGGAATTTTGGCACCATCTACCACACTTAGTTTACAGTCAAAGTCTCTATGTGGCTTATCTGCTTCATGGTCTTCAGATGCTTTCTGCAGGTCTCAGTACTCCTGTGGGATTTTCTGCAGTTCTTCTGTGCTAAGCCTAAGACTCTTGTTCGATTTTGATAATCCATCGGGGGGTGTAATTTGGTTCTTTGGCACAAGTTTTGCCTTTTTTGCTTGTTTTAGGATGCCTTGGGTCCAGTCTATCTTGGGATTATGTCTCTTTAGCCAATCGAACCTGAGGACCACTTGGAATTTGATTTTGTTTGGTACTAGGAATTTCAAGTGTCCCTGAAGGCCCCCCACCTGAACAGGAATGGGTTTAGTCCTTTCTCTGATGGGACCTCCCACCATATGCAAGCTGTCCATTTGCAATGAACGAATGGACCTTTTGAGGGGTTCAAATTCTGTTGCAAGCTCTTTGGCCACTACAGGGTTTAGAAAGCTTGTAATACATCCTGAATTAATCAATGCTTTGTAATGTCTTAACTCCCCATTAGTCCCTTGTAAAACCACAGTAACATATACTTGGTGAGTTTTGGCTGTACTTACATTTGCCAACTGGTTCGGAGACCATTCATCACTGTTGGAGTCAGAGGTTGGCTGGGGGCTGTCTTTGCCCTCGCAGACCGAGCAAGGGGTTCTCCACCCAAGGGTTAGGTCTGTGGTTTCGGGGTGTCAGTTTTGTGGGATGCAGGCTTTTTGGAGGAGGCTGTTGGCTTTTCCTCCATAGCCTTCTTTTGATTTTGGTAATCACTAGCTATGTGGCCTCTTCTCCCACATATGAAGCAGGTCCTTTTGCACAGTCATTTCTTTCTTTCGTCACTGCTTAGGAAGGGGGGTTTTCTAGCTCCTGGGGTTTTGCAGCCACTTTCCTGGGCCTGTCTTTGGTGGGAAAGTTGGACACTTTCCAGGAGGCTTTCTGCTTCCCCAGCTAGCTTCATCCATCCCAAAAGACTGGCAGGGTTTCCTTGAGTCAGGTATCAATCCAGGATGGTAGGATTCAATCAATCCTGAAAGAACTGCTTGAGTATGTCATCCTTCCATTCTGGGACCTTTGCTGCTAACCTTCTAAATTCCTGGGTGTACTCTCCAACCATTCCTCTTCCCTGGCGCAGTTTCCTGAGCTGGTGTCTGGCTTGCTCTTGCACAAAGGAGTCTTCAAACCTCTCTCTGAGATGGTGCATGAACAGCTGGAGGTCCGCTGTCTCTTTGGCCCAGGTGTCGAATAAACTGGCAGCCCACTCAGCCACTTTGCCTTTGAGGTGTTGGCTCAGGTATCTCACTCTGGCGGCATCATCATTGAAGCTGTTCCCGTAGTCGGCCATATAGTTGGAGGCCACATTAAGGAAATAATTGAGAGTAGATCCTTCCCCATTATAAGTGACTTTCATCTCTCAGAAGGGTCTCGGTCCAGGTTGAGGCATCAGTCCCGGCCCAGGAGATGCTGGTGCTGCAGCAATGGGCACTTGCTGTTGTGCACGTCCCATTTGGGGCATCAGGATCCTCCAGTCAGCTAGTTGAGCTCTCAATCAGGATATCTCTTCTCGTTGTAGCTCCACTTTCCTCTTCTTTAGCCAGGAGTTGCTCCATCAGGTCAGTTTCGCTGGTTTTAATATCTCAACCTGTGGCGCGGCGACACTGTCTGTGAGCCGTGTTGGGACACTCTCCCCAAGCCCAGGTTTGTCCAGTAAGTGGGGTGGTTGCAGGAATCACTGGATGGTCCTCAGCCAACGCTCCCATGGGCTGGTTGGGGTCAGGTTCTGCACCCTCGGCTCATTCATCACCTTGTGTCTCGAGGTCTCCACCAACTGCTCCCTCTTCTAGTGGTTGTTCTGGAACATCTTTTAGAATTTTGCTAGGAGTCTTCTCACTCTGTCAGGAACTGGATCCACACATGCAAATAGTACAGTGCATAAACACTATTTATTTGTAGTGAGGTACATAGCACAAGACTTTAATGAAGAGACTACCAGTCAAAAGGAGATGCAAAAGCTTAAGATTCCCCAGCGTTCCCTCCCCCATTTCCTAGAGACCTTGAAGCTGTGAGAGCCAAGTAGTGCTTATCAGCACATTCCTAGCAATTGTTTATCTAATGGTCTCTGGTACCTAGGCTTCTTTAATTACAAGGAGTCTGTTACATTATACTGGACTACATATCTCATTGTTTAATATGGAGGGCATTCCGACAGTGCATGCCCAAAATGCTCCCTCTTTTGCAAACAAAGGAGCAGTTTCAACACCCAAACCAACTCCACCTCTGCCGTGTCCCTGTTGCTGCCCTGCTGTTGGTATCCAGTTGCAGAGCTTCCTGGACTCCCTGTGAGAGCTCTGCAGACCCCAAGTTAAGAACCGCTGTCTTAGTTTATATTGGCAATAGTTGTTGCTTTAGCTATAAGTTGTCCTGCAGATGATCTAACTTATTTCTTTTGGTCCATTTCTCATCAGTCTCACTTCTACTGCTTCTGTCAGTTTCTCTTTCAGGGTGAGCAGCTGATCTGTATTCATATATAACAAGGGCCATTTCTGCACTACACTGTTACAGTGCTATTATTTCATTTTCAACAACCTATGGAATCCTGGGGTTTGCAGTTTAGGGAGGGGCATTTAGAATTATCAGCCAGAGAGCTCCTTTGTCTCAGTAAAATACAAACCCTAGAATTCCAGAGGATGTTGAAAGTAGAATAATAGCACTATAAGTGTAGTGTGGAAAGGGACAAGAAGTAACTGTTTAAACAAGACAAAGTTCATCAGCCAACAACAAACCACACTGAGATCCTTCGTTATGGTTATATAGCATAAATGTCCAAATGTTGAGCTATACATTGATTGCACTACACAGTGTTTCTGTTGAGTTCTGTTGAGCACACTGAATGTACAACCAAATGTGCATTTCATGAGAATCTCATGTGCATCTGCATACTCACTGGCACTGCATGTACAACTCTCTCTCTTACCATACTGATTATGACTACATCCTTCACTTGCTTACTCACCCAAGCATGTGTATAATTATCAGGAAACTGAGTCTTCATGCCATGTATCCGACAGTGGGCAGCTGAACAAAATTTGGTAGACTTTAAGATGCCACAAAAGTCTTTGTTGTTTTTCAGTAATATTCAGTAATATTATTGCATAGTTTTATGGCAATTTTTAAAATGAATAAAAATAAATTATCATCACAGCATGTGAGTTTTGGACCTAAGCATTTGATTTCAGCCTCTTCCATGGGTTGCACTAGGGAATATCAAGTAATGTTTGGTGAATATCTAAAATGTCCATACAGTAAGAAGGAAAGGTAGTGCATGTGGCAATAGCCTGTTCAATGTTTTGATTAACAACTTTAGGGTTGCAGGACTGGGTGGAGGGATATGAGTTCATTCAGTTTTCAGTTAAGAATAAACTGTTACTGCAAACCCAAGACAATAGTTATTGGCCAATATCTCCACAAATACATCTTGTTTACATCTTGATTTAAAAGGCACAAGATTTTACTCAGTCAAGTTCAAATAACTCCTCAGAAATGGCTTTAAATGTTTCCTCAGGAATCCAACAGCATTCCTCTAAAATATTTTTTTCATTGATAAGATGCTCATGCTATAAGCCAACAAAAACAACAGGAAGGAGAAATAAGGATAGATACTCTTGATTATGGTAGGGAAAGCCAGGATTTTTTTTTTTTTTAAAGAGTAATTCATGAACAGTTTGAGGAAATACTTCAGGGGTGTATTTTCTCTTCTGATGTTCATATCCGTTTAATTTACCTACCTTTACTGGAGCAAACATGGAAAATCTTTTCAGAAGCTTCCTATTAAGATTTAAAACAAACCACTGTGTGTCGCAAAATAGAAGTCACATTCTATCTCATTTGTGTTGTGCAACCAGAAACTCTAAACCTCAGCCAGGCATTCCTATATTCAAGCAGAGCTTTCTTGTGTGTGTATTTTTTTTTTAACAGCAGCCAAGAACCCCATGTATTTGTCAAAGCCACATATTCTAAATGGAAATTAAAAATAAACTCTGATTTCCAGAATGAGCTCTCCAACTTGTTAAAATACCTGGACAAAAACAAAAAAAATATAAGAACGTTTTAAGGCTCAGATTTACCATGTTCCTATGATACATGGCAGAGATCTCTGCAATTGTTTTGATGGTGTAATACAACTGGAATTTAACCTCAGATGCTTCCTTCATCTCTCAACTTTGTCTTCCTGGTTTATTAGTACATTTGAAGTAGTATTACTTTTTCTCTCCTTCCAATTTACAGTCCTATGACAGGGTCTTACTTCTTTCCCTCTCAGATTGGTATGGCAGTTCCCCCAGCTGATAAGGCACCCTGTCTTTTCTACACAGTTCTGCCATCCCCCTTATAATACCACCTTTTCATAAAAGAGTAAAAGTTTTCAGTGTTTAGTTAGAACCTCTCAATAATTTTATGGTAGCATATTTTCTGGGTTATTTTAAATACTGTATACCACTCAGCCAAGTCAGTATTTATATAAATAAACTGTAACATTTATTAAGATGACATACAGAATGAAGTATTGGAATTCACATGTTGGTCAAAATTAATACAGTTCTTCAGAGTACTTTTAGACAATTTCCTTACATATTTAAACACTCACATAAGCACAAGTATTGTAGAAAAGCCTTTAGCTATACTTTCATCAAAGACTCAACCCCAAATCTAGGTCACACTTTCTAACCAGATTCTATAATGGTTTAATTACTCTTCCGCCTGTCGCTAGGCTTCACCTGAGAATTAAACCCTTCCCACAGAGTCACCCTCCCTGGATGACTGAAGGACTCTACTCCACAATTCTCTCTGGTGAGAATTCTTACTGAAGGAATGCAAATGATGATCAGTGTTTTTTTTAACATGTCATTTCTTCTCAGCTACCAGCCCCTCCCACACACTACTGGACTTGGTTTCTCTCCCGAGGAGCTGCTCTGGTTGCCTGGCAACCTGTTTCTAGGCTGCTCTGGCACTCCAGGTAGCCACATCCCCAGAACTTCATCACAACTCCTCTCAAGGACTTTTTGAAAGGTGCAATCCCATAATCACTAGACCAGCAATAAATATTTAGGATGGACCATAGTGATTATAGTGGTGCAAAAAAATTAAAAAATGGCAACATACTGATCTTTCAAGCAAGCTAGAGGGGTTTCCTCAAAAGTAGAATGTTATTGTTATTTTTAAAGTTCATAAGAAGAATTACAGGACCATCTAAGATATTGTCAAGGTCAGAGATCCAGGCAGCGAGCCAGCCCAGAGAAGGGAGAGGGAGAGATAGCAGAGTCCCACCAGGAGGAGTTAAAGCAAGCAATTACTCATAGGCAGTCCATTTACCTAAGCCTGAGCAACAAGCAAAAGCCATAGTCAGAGTCCAAAATCCAGGGCTCAGGAGCCAGGAGATCAATCCTAGGTATCAGGAACCGGGTGCTGGAAGCAAGGAACAGGCAAAGAGAGGACTTGTAGAAAGTTTGCCACAAGCAAAGGAAAGCTTCCAGGCAGGCAGTTACATAGCTCAGGCACAGGTGTGGCCAGTCACTGTTTCTTGAACTTAATCAAGGAAGCCTCCCTTTGCTCAGCTCTCTTGAGTCTCCACCTTGTTTGTGGGCTGATTGACGCAGGCTCCAGGGCATCTTTGGGATCACAGCTGGATCTCTGTTGCCCTAAAGGAGCAGGCAGAGGAACGTCCAAGCTGCTTGGTCCATGGCAGCAGCGGGAGCTCTTGAGCTGCAGGACTCATCTCCAGCCAGAGCCACAGGGACCAACAGCTGCTGCTCGTCATCAGCAGCTCTGACAGGGGCTTCAGTTATCACAGATGTTTACTTGCCTGAGACAGAATGGTAAATAGCACACAGTGTGCCACTCATGATTTCTATCTCCATGTAGAAAGTATTAGTATCTTGCTGTCAGTACATGAACACATCTTGATATACTGCTTTGTGTCTAATTAGAATGAATTGTAACCTTTGAACAGTAAAATAAAAAAAAATCTAAAAACTATATTGCTCAGAACTCTTCTGTTAATTTTCATGAATCCAAATGCTCAAAGTCTTCAACAGAGCTCCTTGTTGATTTGCATACCCAGAGTATAATACAGTATGCAATGAGGCACACGCATGCGAACCCAAAGATAGACCTTAAGAACCTCTAGGTGGATACAGATCAACAAGTTTCAACAGCAACATTGATGAATCAATGTGTACAAGATGCTAAGGAACATTGACATGGAAAGCTCACACTAAAAGTTTGCAGAAGAAGTTGTCCTGCCAAATGGAGCACTGCCTAACTAACCACTCTGCAACCAGCAGGGGCATGGTAGGACTCATGTGGCTCCCCAGATCTTGTTAGACTGCAACTTCCTGCATTCCTCCCCATTGGCTATGCTGTCTAAGACCACAGTGCAACAACGTCTAAAAGGCCAACTGTGATTAGAGCAAATGACATTAGATGGTTATTATTACTGCTGTTATCATTATTATCATCACTATCATAATTTATCTCTATAGTGCCATCACTGTACATAGCACTTTACAAATAAAAGACCAGCTTAAAACCTAGTTCCCCACCCTCAGGCTTACGGTCTAATCAAGACATGACACAAAAGGAAAAAGGGATGGCAGTGTGGGAGGAGATTAAGTCCAGCAGATACTGCTTCTTCCTCTCTCCCTCCACATCTAGGACAATGACAGTTGGGAGGGAGGGAGGGCCTTTCATCTGTTTCTGGACCTAGACATGATGGATCTGTGCCTGCTTCTTTTCTCCTTTGAGGCTAGGGCAGTGACAGTTGGCATGGAGGGAGAGTCTTTCATCTGCTTCTGGGCCTAGGCATGAGGGAACTATGTCTGTCTCTTCTTCTCTCCCTCTGAGGCCAGTGGAATAGCAGTTGGGATGGAGGGAGGGCCTTCATTCTGCTTCCACCTCTGGTGATCCCTTGACATCAACTCTGGCAATTCCACTCCACTAGCTCCAGTGGACATCAACAACCACTGTTACAGTTTTGTAAAATCCTTGAAAAGCATTTGCAATGTTTGATTAATGATACAATGTGTTTTTATTGAATTCTCGCTCAAAAACAAAGACTGCATCACTGAAGATCTTCTGTCATGAAATTAATTCTTCTTCCTCTTCAAGTTCATAGATGCCAGAAAGAGTACTAATACTTTTGCTAAGCCATTTGTAATATCTGAATATTAAACACAGGTGGTCTCTTCATTCCGCCTGCCCCTCCATTTCCATCTTACAGAATGAGGTCTAAGAAAATGTCCAACAATCCAGGTAATTCTTTTTTATGTAAATGTGGATGTTGCCTGTATTTCCACCCTGGAGATGTAACCATATCCTTTCTCTTCCAGCGAATTGCAGACAAGAGAGATTTTGTTAATATGGTAGAAAATGTCCTGCCAATGGTGAACTCATATTTCCCCAAGAATAGTGCTTTTGTGCTGCTTATATATGCCATTTTAGCTGCCAATTTGTTTTTGAATGTATTTAAAAAAAGTGAAAACACAGTTTCCCTCAATTTTTTCAGATTATACCTCACAGAGGCAACTTTCTGAAAGGTACCAAATTAAATATATGTATGAATATTTTTTTAAAGAGGAGATAAGTGGAATGTAAAGAGAAAGTTTTAAAACAAAGTAAAAAGTGGTTTCATTTTTGTAATGAATGCTAGATTAACGAGTTTGCACTTCATGAGGCTTTCTGAAGTTCACATTTTTAACAAAACTTAAAATTTCTCCCTTGAATAGTTAACAAAGGTCCCATGAATAGTTAACAAATTTGTCAGTTTTCATAGGTGGACTCTGTCTTCAGGCTGTTGAATCAACAGATATACTATCAAGACTTTTTTTAAAAAATAATGTTTTATAACTGTGGTTGCTGGCTCCCCATGACTCACTTTGTGTGTGTCTGTCAATAGATTATTTTTGCAGACACCGTTTTATCCCTATATTTGTCACGATAGCAACATCATAGAAAAATCCATTCAACCAAAATATGTTAATTCCTCTAGCCAAAAATTATTATGGTCTTCAAACAAATCTTTGACAATGTTTTCTTATTTTAATGTTAGATATCTGTTGAAATAATTTACAGCAATTGAATTCAGTATCTATAAGAGACAATAACTTATATTGTTAATATTGCTTTAATAAAATAATTATGCAGGGTTCTCTCTTGTCTCCGCTGTTTTTCACATTTACATTAAATCTATTCAACATTGTAGCCTAGCTTTTATTTCTTCTTTTCATCTGGACAATATGAATCAATGTACCTTCTCATTGGCTAACAGTCAGTAATGAACTGTCCATAAAGGAAAGGAAAAACACACATCCCCAACACTTCCAAAAGCATGATTGGCTATTTTCAAGTATTTTCAAATACTTAAAACGGGCCAAGGCATCCTGGCACGGAGGTCGTCCGCACCTTAGATCGGACAAGGTGCAGACTATTTAACTTAGTTCCACACCTCAGTCCAATCCAACCCTCCCCCAAGTGGTCCTCCCCCGCGCTAAGTAGAGACCGGAAAAATCAGGTTTCTACATTTTCTGGAATGGAATGTGCCATTGCATTCCTACTTACCTGTGCAGATGCACAGGAAATCAGTGGAGGGCAGGCTGTGGGCATGGCCAGCATCAGCGGTTGGTCCACTCCCACGAAGACCCCGGAAGCCACCATTTTGAGCCAGAAGCCACAGAAAGCCGCCATTTCAAGCCGGAGCAGTGCAGATCTACAGACCTCGCACTACTCCAGTTCGCCCTGCACTAGTGGAGGAATCCTGTGGAAAGGCTCAAGGGAAAGTCTGCGTTACTTTGGACCCAAGAAGAGCCGGTAAATAATGGCACGGAGCAATTCATTCGCTTCGTGCGGAAAGGGCCATTGCCAGGCTATTCATCTTGTGGTTGTCCTTGTGGTTGTCCAAGTAACTATATACTCTTCATTTGCCTTTACCTTTGACTACAAACATTATCTGACAACAAGGCTGTATATCAACTAATCACTTACTCGCTGCATGTTTATTGGGACTATTTCTGTTGTCTATGAACATTCATGAACTATGAGACTCTGAATTGAGTAGCAGCGTATTCTTTACAAAAACCACCTAATTATGAGTTTAGAAATTGGCAGCCACTTTCCATTGTGGGTCTTCTCTTAAGAAGCCTTCTATGGTAGATGGAAAAGCACACCCAACTGGTTGAGATATGAAGACATAATCAACAGATCTATTTCAGGACCACGAACAATCAAAACCAGAGAAAAGCTGGAGGAAGAAAGAATAGTTTTAAATTGGTTTCTCTACCAACAATTAGTGGAAAGATTTCAGATAGATTCGAAACTGCAAGGATTTGACATGAAAGAACAGAACAAAGTGATAAAAATTATGATGGAAAACCCACCGCACTTGATGGCCAAACCATACAAGATACTTCTGTTGAAAGAGAGAGAAGATGAAACACTTAAACATACAATGATCAAATGGGCTCAAAATTTTGGCCATCAAATACAATTGGAACACTGGGAATACAGTTGGAAACTGGCCCAAAAATTTACGGCCGCTCAGAATTTAAAAGAAAATTATTTCAAGATCTTTCATAGATGGTACATGACTCTGAGCAAGTTGAAAAAAATTTATAACTCGGGTACAGGAAAGTGCTGGAAATGCCAAGCAGAAACTGGCACAACGTATCATCTATGGTGGACCTGTAACAAAGCCAAAGACTACTGGAATGACATACACAAAACAGTAAGAGAAATTCTACAAATTGAATTTGACAAAAACCCAGAAATATATTTACTAAATATGCTCCACACAATAGATCAAAATATGAGGAAAAACTATTGGAGGATTATGCTCTACATGATAGCTGTGGCTAGAATTGAATATGCTAAACTTTGGAAAAAAGAAGGGATCCCTAAGATAGAACAATGGGTTCAAAGCCTGTCAGAAATAAAAACAGCAGGCATTTTGTCACAAAGACTTAAAGGTCTGACAGATGAAAAAATAGAAAAAGACTGGGCTCCTCTGAATCAATTTCTTCAAAAACAGAGAACATAAAACAAATAGAGAAATATACCTACTGAGTTTGAGGAGGAATGGTCATGTCAAAATAAAAGTGAGGTAACAAATATGCAATTTAAAAAAATGCAAAGAAAGAGGTATTTTAACTATAGGACTTAAAATTGAAAACAGGTCAAGATATATTATATTTGATACATAACACATTAATGAGCATGTTTATGGACTTGGTAGATAGGATTAATCAGGAACAAACATATAGAAGATTTTCTTTTTATAGAGCTACATATTTATGACACATGTATTAATAATAATATACTCTGGTAAGGATGGAAGGAAGTTCTTAAGACATTAAATGAGCTACAATATGTTGTATAACTATACTTTATTTATTATATATTTTTTTATCCATTGAATTTATAATAAAAAATATTTAAAAAAAAAGAAATTGGCAGCTACTCACTCTATTATGGCCATTTCCACATGAGGTCAATACTTTGTAGTTGCCTTGAATCCTTAGCCATCAGTCTGCACATTGTAGTGTTGTAGCTGTTGAAATTGACAAGACTTACCACTTTAGTCATTATGGGGTTAATTGGTCTATTGGTGTTATAGAGGACTTTCACCTGCTACTGTTATTGGCAGCAGCTGTAAAGGCTTTATAAGAGTAGCTTTCTCTTAGTGAACACCTCCTGATTTTCTCTAATCTGTTGTTGTTGCAGTGTGTATCATATCCTGCTTCATTGTGGTATTGTATTATATTTTGTATTTATATTTTAACTTGCCAAACTTGCTTATGTTCTCCTTTAACCTTTTGTACATTAAGAACCCATATGTTATTTTTATCTTTTAACTAGAATATATAAAAGACTTTTTCTTTTTCCCTATTTTGTCTTCTGAATTTCCTTTTTATTTATAACAGTAGCATTGTAGTTATGCTTCTGCACATTTTCAGTTCCTAGCATGGTTCACTGCAATGAGAAACCACTGTATCTGAAAACTGGAAAAACTCTGATGTAAATCTTCCAAACCGGGTCTGCTTTCTTTTTCACCTACATGCAGAAGCGGCCAGCTATGGGCATGCCTAGGTTGTCCTTTCCGTCATTTCTGTCCCTCTCTCTCTCTCTCTCTCTCTCTCTGCCCATCCAAGTGCAGGCTGCCACCATTATCGTCCACATGCGTTAAATGGGCAGTGGGAAGAGAGTGGATCTGGTGATAGATCATTAAGACTTTTTTTCCCCCAATGTATCAATGAATCTACATACGTATGCACAAACATGGCAATGCAGAAATGTGTTTCAAATGTGTTTAAAAAAAAGAAAACCAAAACAGACCAATCAGTGATGGCAGGGCAGGATGAGGGAGGGGTATGGGAGTGGCCAGGGATTTGCTGTTTCCTGTTTCGTATGCAGCAACCACTGTTCTCCACAGTAGTATGATGTAAATATGGTGTGTGTGTGTGTGTGCAGACAGTACAGTTTCTAAATCAGCGTATAAAACACCGCTCTTGACGTGCAGTGAACCGCTCCTCCCATCTTGTGTGGAAATGGCCCAAATAACTGATAGATCAAGGAAGTGATCAAGTGTTTTGCAGAATTTGTTTATTGTTATTACTACTCTCCTAGTTTACGGTTTTTGTAACTTAGATACTACCTGTTAATTGCAATTTATCTCTTTGGTGTTAAAATATATAATGATAGTAATAGTCAACTTTGTTTCTCAACATTGTAATTCATATTCATATATCTATGTACTGCATTTTCAGTTCTTTTTTTAGTCCAAGTGACTACCTATAGGATCTAGTTTGAGGTGGTTTCCAGTGTTTTTGCTTTTTGTGGGGCTATTTTCAAACCAATTTTTCTTCAGCATGGGAGCTCAAGGGTAGTCCAGAGAAGGGCAGAAATGACACATAGTGTACCAACAGCTTTAGAAAACAGCCTCACAGTCCCTGGAGCTAATACAGAGAGAGATGCTCCTGCAGGCATTCTGCTGTACCACTGTTTTTGAGTGGTACCAGCAACTCTCACAATACTTGTGGACAAAAGTAATATAGATACAGGTGGATAGATATAAGGAAATTAGTTTTCACAGATTATCTTTTGGCTGAATATTTTTTTTCATTCCCTCAGTGCAACAGGACTTAGCCTGGAGGAGGGAACTGGCTCTCCAGTTCTCGGTAAAGTTCCCCCTTTCTCTGTTGGGGACCTGAAAAATGTTCAAAATTGTTCTTTTAAGACTGTTTTTTCCCTTTGTATCAGGTTATTATGCATTGGTACTTCTGATTATTCTGACTGTATAGACTGTCACAACCAACTCATATTATACTATAGAAGAATAATGTTAAAAACCTATAATCCTCAGTTTTATTGGACAACGTTCAATTTGAGTAGGCTAAAGAGAGTTCTGCTAATGCTAAACAGTTCAAGTAGGCTGGTAAGAATTTTGCAATGTCCTTTTCGCAAGTATACTGTGATTTTTATCCCTAATATTTATTATTGTTATCCCTTTCCCCATCTTTTTATTAAACAAGAATTAAAGGGAGCTAGATGTATATTTTATGATTCCTTAGATGGGTGGATTAAGGTTTCTTGTCCTTGCATACCCTTCACAAACATCTGTCCCAGCCAGCGTGAATATGTATCATAAGAGAAGCAACATTCTTGCCAGATTTCTACTTCAAATATTATTTAAAAAATACTCTGCCCTGTTTCAGTCATATGTGAAGGGTGGAAGAGAAGGAGGACAGCCACAAAACAGTATCAGGTTAGTTCTTTTCAAAACATCCCCTCCCAAACTATTATGATGCAATTTGTAGCTAAGCAACTACAACTATACTCCTGAAAAAGAAAAATCTTTTAAAATAAATCTGAACCTCAGTCTATCCAAGGCATTTAATGCAGTTCTGTCCTTTTTGGCCCTTGCATGACGTATGACATTCACCCAGAAAAAGGCCTTGTTGTTGTTTTTAAAAACAATAAATCATATATACATTCACATATAACCAACATTTCCTATTACTTTTACATAATTCATAAATAAATGCATTTTTAAAAATCCCCTCCCTTTTCCCTCCCATTATCTTCTTCCCCTCCCCTCCCCCCTTTCTGTCTTCCATCATTGTGCTTTTTGCCTTGCATTTATAACAAAAAGGCCATGTTCTTTGTGCCTTCAGGGCTAAAACTCAGGACAGAACCAGATGGGGGTGTTCTTTGACACTACACAGTTATGACACTATAACCTCCAGCAGTCCTGATTTGGCAAGGACACCTGATCAACCCTGTTATCCCGCTTTTTTAGCCGAATTTAAAATGCCCCAGTTCTCTCTCATAGAATCATAGAGTTGAAGGGGTCTCTAGAGGCCTCAGGATTCAACCCCCTGCTCAATGCATGATTTCCGGCTAAAACATCCCCAGCAGCTAGCTGTCGAACCTCTTTGTGAAGAGGTCCAGAGAAGGAGACACCACCGCTTCTCTGGGCAATTGGTTCCATTGCCAAACTGCTTTCATTGTCGAGAGTTTCCTTCTAATATTCAATCAAAATCTCCCCACCTGTAACTTAAAACCATTAGACCTAGTTCTACCCTCTGAGGCACAAGCATTCTCCTCTTTGTGGCAGCCCTTGAAGTATTTAAAGGGTGCAGTCTTGGCTCAGATGAGCTTGAATCAAAGGCTTCCATTTTATAGTTCACCTTTTCAACTGTTGGATTACGTTTGATTGCTAAAATACTGTACCAAGTGTGGTAGTTAGACTTTGATCATCAAAACTCCCCTACAATAAATTACCAGGATAGACAAATCATTTCACAATTTATTTGAAGCGTATTATTATTATATATGTATACAAAAGAGTATTTTTAGGCAGAAGTCTCCCAGGAGTTCTTTGATTCATAGGATCATTACATGTCTAAGCTGACTTGATGGTACATAACAACACCAAAATTTTCTGACAGTGTTATTATTATTTATTTAAAAGAATCAATGCATTAAATCATTAACAACCCAGAATACAATTTTACAATTTTATATAATGTCTTACTCAAAATTAACCTAACCACATTTCACATATAGGTCTCTGAATAAACCCATTGAATCAATTGGATTTACATATGTGTTGATTCATTGAGTCAATGGGACTACTTTTGCTAAGACTACCAACAGGATCTGAACAAAAATGTATTTAACTGAGATGCACATATATTATTCATTCTGGTAAAACCTACTGGGATAGCAACGATATTCACTGGAGAAAACCCTTCTACTTAAATGCCTTCTCGGTACTGACACCAAATATGCTTTGTAAGTGCCAGTGCAATGACTTTAACAGTGCATTTCCACCTACGGAACGGAGGGAGTAACACGAGTGCACAGACAAAAAGTGGAAATGTCAAAACCACTAAGAAAGTACAAGCATATCAAACTGAATCAACCCTGTGCTGGAAAAATGTGCGCTTATAATGAGGTGGTGAAAGGCAGGAAACTATCACTTATATAATTATGTCAGGTTTAGCTGACTCTTACATGCATAATGAGAGAAAAAAGTGTGAGCTATTTCATCAGAGCTTAGCCTGCGTGAAGAGAATCTTATTTCTTTCTGCACCCTGATTCCAGGCCTAAGTTGGCATTTCTTGTTATAAAGCTATTCTTTCATACCAATGCATATTGATATTGATGCAACATTCTCTTTCTGAAAACAGAAGTTCAGCATCAGCCTTGATTTACGGACAGACTATAAACACTTTGCACTCTCTTGAAACAAGTCACTTCTAAGCAACCCATTAAGGTGTGCATTTGCCCCTTTACCATTGAGCGGCATTTTATCTGTTTGCCTGCTAAGGTTTCAATATGTTTGTGTTTTCATATCATTGAGGTACTTTTCAAAGAGCCTACTGAATTGCTGAAATCTTTTTTGAAATACAGTACATATTGCTGGCAACTTAAGTGCACTAGGCCTTTTTAATAACTCTTATGGCTAAATGCTCCACTGAAATACATGCCCGTTGTATAATGATTATTCTTCTGGCTTGAGCCAGTTATTTCAGCAGCAGAATGCCCATCACCCATTATAGCTCTATTTGGGCAGCATATTCGTATAAACAAGGAGCACGTAGGGAGGGAGGTGGGATTATGCCCATTGGCTATGCCATCCCAGCAGCCTATGTGCATCAAACAGTATTTGCAATGATTCTTTCCACAGATCGCACTTGTCTTCTGGTTACAGACTAGGTTCTGTCTAGGAGTTATGATTAATGCATAGATTTTTGCACAGGTGGGACCAGTAGGTGTAATACTAACACCCATGATTTTATGTTTTTTGAATAGGTCTATACTAGATCCATATTCACTAGACTCATCACTGGAATAACACCTGAAGGGCCGGAGTGGAGCTAACAGGTATATGAGGCTGCACTAACAAAACAGACCACAGCTCAGTAACACCTGCATGTACCACATTGACAATGATCCAAGTCTCATCATCTGTTCACAGTCAACACATAAGCCTTTGGCAAAGATAACCAGAAAAAAACCTCTACATACTAAGAAAGAAAAACAAAACAGTGAGTACACAAATACTCTAAAGGAAGCCTGCTCATCACAATGGAGAGTGTCTCTAAGGGCTAAATAAATATATGAGCCACCCTTTTGTACGTTCTGTATACAGCAACTACATAAAAGCTGAAATGGCTTTTTTGATTTCTCTAATGTTGCTTAAATTGTTGACCTGATGCAAAACTAACGACTATTGCAGACGTTTTAGTGAAGTTATTTTTATATGTCTCGTCTGTTGTTTTTTCTCACACTATGGTGATCTGATCCTGTGTATGAAGTCCAAGTATAGCAAGCTGGATATTATCAATCTTATAAATGAATAATGGACAACAATATAAAAGCTTAATTGCACTCAGAGTTTTGGCCGCTTCCTTCCAACGGTTGTTTAAGAATGTAGTCATACTTTTTAAGCCAGCTGTGAAACAGAAGATTAAAGGCATTTTCAGTGCCTGAATTGATGACTCTGTCTTACCAGGAGAAAGCAAATGGTAAGGTTTAACATTCCAGCATGATTAATATTAGCAGTGACATAATGACTTCAACAATATGCCCTGACAAACTACAAAGAGATCAGTAACATCTTAAAGACTAGTATACTTCTTGCATCATAAGCTTCTGTAAGTCAGAGCCCACTTTGTCAGATGCATAAAATTTTATGCTCAGTTGGCCAATATGACTGTATGGAGGCAGACAGGAGAGAGTGTCATGGGGTTAGTGTTGTTACCAAAGTTATTACATAAGTCTCTGCAGTGCAAGAGATAGGGATATCACATTAGTGGCAGAGCACAAATGAAAGCAAGAGCTAGTCAGTGTAAACGTGACTTACTCAAAACTGTTGATGAATGAATTGCTGGAACAAAGTAAATAATGTCTGTAAACACCCAAAGGGGAGCAATTATTTTCTCTAATAAGCTAGGCACTTCCATACTCTATTGAGACCAAAATGAGCAATGAATTTACACACAGAATATTCATGTTCTGACGGCCAAATAATCTGCTATTGGAACATAGCAATGTGAAAATAGTGGCAGTATTATAGCAATAGCAGTTACATTTCTATACTGCTCATCAGTGCTAAGCACTCCCTAAGCAGTTTTACAATCTGTTTTAGCTAATTGCCCACAACAAGCTGGGTACTCATTTTACTGACCTACAGAAGGATGGGAAGGCTGAGTCAACCTGGAGTCCTGCAGGATCAAACTCACAACGTTGTGGCTGCAGTGCCAGCATTTAACTACTGTGCCACCAGGGCTCTGTATTGGATTAACTCCTCCAAGCAATGGAAGTATTACCATCCAAGCAACAAGGAGGGAAGGATGGAAGTCAATTGTCATCTCTCCTGCAGCCTCCATCCTACTCCAAACTGAGCTCAAAAGAACATATGTGAGGGGGTGCATGGAGCTCTTAATGGGAGGGGAAGAAGAGAGAGTCCTGTTGTATCAGGGGAAGTCTGCTCATCTGCAATGTTGGTTTTCACCCAGTGCAGAGAAGAACAGCTGAATGCAGAAAGATAGGTTAAATAGCCAAGGAAAAGATGTAAGTTAAATGGACACAATAAGCTTGAATTGCTTTTGAAAGGTAAAAATGTACAGGTCAAGACATAAAAATACACGTGTGGGAGAACTTTATGTTACAGTTGTTGTTGTTTTCTCTGATTCAGGTTTATTCTAAAGCAGTGGTTCTTCACCTTTTCTTTACCACAGACCCCCTTTATTTATTCTTTGGGTTGCCATGGGTCCCATTTATTTAAATAAATGTTTGTTTAAAATTGCTCACCAAAGGTCTTCAAATTGGAAGGGAAGGGAGAAATAAGTAAATGCACATTTCTCTGAGAGGGAGGGAAGATATTTCTCCTATTTCTTCCCACCAGTTTAAGGCTGGCGTGGATTGAACAAGAATGCACAGGCCTGCTAGCCAGCATTTGCCCTTCTCTCTTTCTCTCCCTCTCCCCTTTTCCAGCCCACACACACTTTTTTTTTTTCCTTCTTCACCAGGAGGAGAGAAGACCAAGATGGGCAAAGGACAGAGGGAGAGGAAAAGACAAAAAAGGGAGGGTGAAGACGAGAGGGGGAATTGAAGCAACTCCTTTATAAAAGACCCCAAGTGTACTTCCTCATTTCCACTCATAAGTGTGTGCAACTTTTATCCGAATCAAGTGGCAGCTTATTTTGCCAACAGTGATTGATTGCTCCAACTTCCAGCGTCTTGCCAGGGTGTGCCATCTGCTGCAGCAGCACCTTCTTTTCTCATTTGGGTCCACTCCAAGTGAGATCCTCAGAGGCACCATCCCAGCCAATTCTGAAAAAGGATAGCAGGGAGAAGTGGGGCCAAATGAGAAAAGGGGGCACGGTTGTAGCAGCAGGTATCACCCACTGGCAAGACACTAGAAGTTGGATGGAGGGATCACCATTGGCAAAATAAGCCACCACTGATTCAGATGAAAGCGTGCACACTTATGAACTTTATTGTATCTCTATCTTCTTTTTCCTCCATTTCTTTTTGTAATTTATTGTCAGCTAATCTATTTTCATTGTTTTTAAGCTTCCACTTAAGATAGCAACAATAAGAACAATAGTGTGTTGAAATACAGTGCCACAAAATATTTAAACGAACTGTCCATAGGAAATCAGTCTTAAATGGATAGAAGCAATTTAAGATTTCAAGATAGTAATGATTTAAGATTTGATGTTAAACGACCATCACATGCAAACCTACTTCAGATCAAGGCCTCCTGAATACGGTGACACATATTTTCCCAGATAGAATTGTCTTGCATGACAGTTAAGGGAAACAGATGTACATAAATTTTTGTTCCATTTTTTCCTTCAAAATATCTTTATGGGAAATGAAAGAAAAAATATCTCTGCCTTGATTTACTGTTTTGACTGAGTTTTTCAGTGGTGGTTACCAAAACAGACTGACATGTCAGAAGAAGAAAACAGAAAATCGACTAAAAGCACTGAAACCAAAATTAGGACTGAGAGAAAAATAAAATAGATCAGCTTTACATCTTGCTCCTTCATAGAATCATAGAACCATAGAATCATAGAAATGTAGAGTTGGAAGAGACCACACGGGCCATCCAGTCCAACCCCCTGTCATGCAGGAACACCCTCAAAGCACTCCCAACAGATGGCCATCCAGCCTCTGCTTAAAAACCTCCAAGGAAGGAGACTCCACTACACTCCGAGGCAGCAGATTCCACTGCCGGACAGCCCTGACTGTCAGGAAGTTCTTCCTGAGGTTCAGGTGGAATCTCCTTTCCTGCAGCTTGAATCCATTGCTCCTTGTCCTGGTCTCTGGAGCGGCAGAAAACAAGCCCTCTCCCTCCTCTACATAGCATCCCTTCAAATATTTAAACATGGCTATCACTTCCCCTCTTAACCTTCTCTTCTGCAGACTGAACATACCCAGCTATCTAAGTCTATCCTCATAGGGCATGTCTTCCAGGCCCCTGACCATTTTGGTTGCCCTCCTCTGGACCTGCTCCAGCTTGACCATGTCCTTCCTGAACTGGGGTGCCCAGAACTGGACACAGTATTCAAGATGAGGTCTAACCAAAGCAGAGTAGAGTGGTACCAGTACCTCCCTCGATCTAGACACCATACTCCTATTGATGCAGCCGAGAATTGCATTGGCTTTCCTGGCTGCCGCATCACACTGCTGACTCATGTTCAGCTTGTGGTCTATTAGGACTCCTAGATCCCTTTCACACGTACTGCCATCCAGCCACGTGTCCCCCATCCTATATTTCTGTATTCCATTTTTTCTACCTAAGTGTAGGACCTTACACTTCTCTCTGTTGAATTTCATGTTGTTAGCCTTGGCCCAGCTCTCCAATTTGACCAGGTCATTTTGAATTTTGATCCTGTCTTCTGGCGTATTAGCAACCCCTCCCAATTTGGTGTCATCTGCAAATTTGATGAGCATGCCCTCTATTTCTTCGTCCAAGTCATTGATGAAAATATTGAACAGCACTGGGCCCAGGACAGAACCCTGTGGCACCCCGCTAGTCACTTCTCTCCAGGATGAAAAGCAGCCATTGGTGAGCACCCTTTGGGAACGGTCAGTCAACCAGTTACAGATCCACCTGACAGTAGCTCTGTCCAGCCCACATTTTACTAGCTTCTTTGCAAGAATGTCATGGGGAACTTTGTCAAAGGCCTTACTGAAATCGAGATATGCTACATCCACAGCATTCCCTTCATCTATCAAGCTAGTAACTCTATCATAGAAAGAGATACGATTAGTCTGGCATGACTTATTTTTGAGAAATCCATGTTGACTTCTCTTGAGTACCGCGTTGCTTTCTAAGTGATTAGAAACTGACTTCTTAATGATCTGCTCCAGGATCTTTCCAGGTACTGACGTCAGGCTGACTGGGCGATAATTATTTGGGTCCTCTTTTTTTCCCTTCTTGAAGATGGGGACAACATTTGCCCTCTTCCAGTCTGCTGGAACTTCTCCTGTCCTCCAAGATTTCTCAAAGATCATAGCAAGCGGTTCCGCAATGACCTCTGCCAGTTCTTTTAATATCCTAGGATGCAATTCATCTGGCCCTGGAGACTTGAATTCATCCAGTGTGGCCAGGTATTCCTGTACCACCTCTCTACCTATTATGTGCCGCATTTCCCCTGCTTCCTCACCTGCTCCCCATCCGCCAGGTTGAGCGCTTGTATCCTTCTGGGAAAAAACTGAGGCAAAGAAGGTGTTAAGTAGTTCTGCCTTTTCTCTTCCCCTGTTAGTAATTCGCCATCTTCTCTGCGCAGTGACCCTATCGCCTCTTTCTTTTTCCTTTTGCTGTGGACATATCTAAAAAAGCCCTTTTTATTGTTTTTAATGTCTCTGGCCAGCCTAAGTTCATTCTGTGCTTAGTGCACATTCACACAGCTTGCTCCCGCTGACACAAGCAAAAAACAGTGAAGTCCTCATTTGAATTTGTAGCACTAAGAGCATTTTCCCCACCCTGGGACAGATTCCAGAGGGACAGCTATACAAGCCTCTCAGAGAAAACACAACAGAACAAAGAGTTTGGTACCTTAGGGATGAGAATGAAAATAGGGGGCGAGGGATAGGAAGTCTTGCGAAGAAGAAATTGCTGATATGAAAATGAACAGGTCCCCTTGAGAAAAACTAGATATATTTCAGTTTTCCATAGAAATGTACTTCCCATATTTGACCCCACTTTTTTCTCTTCTCAGCTAAGGGGTGCATCTGGTGAAGTTGGCTCTAGTGCAAGAAAAGATTTGGTACAATAAATCTGCTAAGCAGCACACTTTAAACTGCCATAAATTGCATGAGTTGTCTCCTGAGTTCTCTCTCTATATGAATTTTCCCAGTAGTTAACTTCTGAGGCTATTTCTATAATCTGTTAAATCTTGGCTGTGCTGTATTTTTTCAGAGCAAGCAGGGAAGAAAAACAGGGATGCCAACAGAAATAATAACAAAAGGGAAGCGTTACTATCCTCATGGGTTGTACAGTTCTCTCAAGGCAGTGGACACAATATAATTAAAATAAAATTATATAAACACACTATGAAATATATCAATGTAATGGCATAAACTCTATATGAGACAAAGAAGAATTTATAAATACAAATGACTTCTCCAGTGTCTTTCAACAAATGCCTTTTATCATAAATATTTATAAACCACATCTTCATTCCAAGAAGGATTTTCAGGTCACGGAAAGAAAATTTAAGCACTGAATAAAATAAAAGAATAAAAGTTGTAAAAATAAACTCAGATTTGATGAGGTATAAAGCTATTTCCCCCAACTAAAATACAAAATACAATTTGAAAGTGTAGTATTTTAGAATGTATGGGTGAACAAATACTTTTTTAATTTGAGGTTGAAAGGAGTACAGCTTTGGTGTCCTTGGTGGGTGGGCAGTCCAAAGTCAGGGTGGCAACACAAAGAAGGGCCTTTCTGGGGGCTTTATTTAAACAATGTCCATTCCTCAGAATATTAAGATATCATTAGCAGAGGAAGGAACAACATGTCTAATCAGCTGCAGAATCAGAGACAGTAAAAAGGGGGAAAATATGCATCTCACATCCAACACAAGCAAAGCAGTGGAAGCAGACTCTGCCAAGATGCTTCCTGTTCTGGACATCAGGCTAATGCAGCAATTGTAGGAAAAAAATCACTCATGCTGCTCTTCTGGAACTATATACCTACCTCTTATTGCTATAGTTGTTATGTGCCTTCAAGTTATTTTTGACTTATTGGGATTCCAAGGCAAACTTACCATGAGGTTCTATTGGTAGAATTTGTTCAGAGGGGGGTTGCCTTTGCCATCCTCAGAAAGTGTGACTTGCCCAAGGTGACCCAGTGGGTTTCCACGGCTGAACAGAGATCCAAATCTGGTCTCCCCATGTCCTGGTGCAACACTCAAACTACTACACCACACTGGCTCTCTACAACTAAGACTCTACTGGGTTCTTAAAGAATACAGCTGGGATTTTGTATTTCTAGTTCAGGAGAGGGTAACTATCAGGCCATGAACAACTAATTTAGGAACAAGGTTCTTTTGAGTACTTAATTCAATTATTTCCACAAAAGTATGAGTTGACTTTGGATATATAAAAATTATAATGAATGTCTAAAAATAGCGTGTACAACTCTGCGTCTGAATCCCTAACAGAAGCCATCATCAGGAAAGCAAATCACTATTTAAAAACTACATTTAATGTGAAATTTATTGGCCATATAAAATCACTGGGAATATATTCAAATTCCCCCATTCTCTAGGTCTGGGAACTACTTTGAAAGCTATACAGGACAGGAACAGACCTATCTATAATATCTACAATAGTAAAGGAGAATGTGTGTCTGTGCATGTGGCTGTCTACACATTAGCTCCAAAAAAACAAGAGGTATGAATTTGAACTAGAAGATGCATTTAAGGATTTTTTAATTATTAATATTTTAGTTAATATTTTTAATGAATTAATATTTTAGTGAATTTAGTACCATCTCCAGTCACTAGGTATCAGAATTCCCTAGATTTCCCTAGAGAGAAAGCTGCAGTCAGGGCTAAGACATTCATTTCTTCAGAGGGCCTCTAGGCAGTTCCAGTGATGTTTCTATCTGCAGGAGCTTTAAACTCTTCAAACAGTTAAAAGGGAAAGAGGTGGCAAGAGAAGATCTTGCTGCACTAGAGAGAGGGAGAGAAATACCAGCAAGAAAGGAAATAAGTGCATGGGAGAAGGTAAAAAGCAGCGGGGGGGGGGAGAGCATGGGGTTGGGGAGGAGGCTAGTAGACTTGCAAAGCTGGGTACTCCTCTTAATTCCTAATAACATAGTCATCTCTAACCATTCAGTGGTAAAAATATTTTCTGAACAGTTGTTAAGAACACAGCTACAACAATACATCTATTATTTACTGATTTGTGAATGTATCACAGGAAATTATCTAGCTTCCAATTTCAGTGACATAAATCTACTGCATCATTTACTTAAAGGATAGCCTAAGTATACCCGGTACTGTCCAAGTCCACCTAATACCCCAAAAAGGATACATGGCACCTCCTGTTTTCCTCCCATTTTTTAACTCCAAAAATGATATCAGTAATACCTGAGAGAGCCTTTTCCCTCTTTCCTGCCCTTTGTAATAAAGAATCTTATCAGCTGTGCCTTTGCCTCCCTTCTTGGCCTGCATTCCCTCCCCTCCATCTCAGGAATCTTGGCAGTTGTGCCTTGGAAAGTCCTTTCCTGCATTCTAGACCATTTAAAAATTATTTCCCATTGAGTTATGATAGCCTCCTTTCCTCAACAACTTACAACATACAATAATATATAATAATACATAACATATAATATTAATATATCTAATATAGTCATGTACGTACATTATCAAATCACTTATAATCTACCTATCTACCTATCCAACCATATATAATATCTATTATTAATTGCTATATTTTTATAATAATTTAATATCTACTATGTCAAAAATCCAATTGATTAGTTAGAGGCCATTTCCACACCGGGCTTCTGTAATGGTGCAGAGCAACCTCTCACGGAGGTCTTCTACACCGTAGAGTGGACTGGCGTGGACTACTTTTTGTAGTTCCACACCAGAATCCACTCAGGAGCGGCCGGAACTAGCCGCGCTGCGTGTTTTTTAAAAACCTCTTTTTCGAGGTTTTTAAAAAGCACGGAGCGTGCAGCCCCGTGCCGCTCCGTCGCCTGGCTCCGACGCGGATTTGCAGGCGCGCGCAAGTGCGTGCCTGCAGATCTGCTGGGGGCGGGTTTCCAGCTGGCGAACTTCTCCGGTTGGTGGAGAGCCTCCACCAACCGGAAGCCACCATTTGGGACGCCGAAGGACTGCGGAGCAGCGAGCTCGTGCTGCTCTGCATTGCGACGGACTTACCCGGCTGCTGGTAAGCTCCGTTTTTGGGCGTTTTTGCCCATTCCCCCCCCCCACATGTGGAAAGGGCAGAGGTTCATCTTCAACTTTCAGTTCTTGAAAAGAGAAAGACCTCTCAACACTTCTAGGAGGCCCTGTGTTTGGATATTCAGCTTGAAACTGGCCACTTCAATATGGGTGACAACAAAAAAATATTCTGACAAATTTTGTGGTGTCTAGCATGATGTCTAGATGAGTTATGTCAGCTACACATGCACATAACATTCTTTATCATCATAGATTTACATCAACTTAATTCAGTTTCATTTCTACTTGAGCATAAACATTTTTAAATGCCACTCAAAGATCTAAATCTAAAAATCTAAATGTGGTATACAACAGTTATCATTTTAGCTAGAGCCTTGCAACAAATGTGATGTTAGAATTGTAAGCTTAATATCTATTATAGATTTAGTTCAAAAATCTAAGTCCTTCAATTGATGTCCTCTCCATCCAAGAGGATGGAAAACTAACCAAAGAAAGATTAGCTCATATAACACAATAAAGCTAATGATCATGCTTTTGCAAATATTTATGTCTTGTGTGATGTTTTTCTGCATCAATATTTTTATTTTACAAGTGGCTGCATTTATGTTTATGTATTCACGAATATATCAAAATATTTCAAGTACAATCTACCAAAATACTTCAAGCAAAATCTTGTAAACAACTTACTAACTGGCACCTCTGTGCATCTTTCAAAACAAGCCAACTGGTGTCAAATATTGGATCATGAACATGCAAGAATCTAGCCAATAAAATGTATGAAAGAGGACAGAAAAGGGAGCACCTCTCTGATGTTATTCTGTGAGTGTTATTGAATGTTCTGTGTTATGAGGAAGGAAATAGTCTCATCCTTCATCAGTAAAACAGAGCATTCTGTTGTCCATTCATCTCTTCTATTAGAACACTAGTGAGGACTAACAGGTTCCTTCTATCTATGGCCAGCGCTGCTGACAAAAAAAAATCCTGTCATTTACATCTGATCTATATTATTCAGGTCTCCTCAGAAGCAGGGGGACAAATCCATAGTACCATGACCTGACAGCTGATATTCTGGGCAACCCACAGTGCTCTACCCCATTCTGATTTAATGTGTGGATGTCATGTTAAAAGGAAATGTTGTTCCTGTAGGGACATTTTGGTATCTATATCAAGTGGAGTGCAGTATAGCCACTGCAATATAAGCTTGGGGCAGAAAATGGGAGAAAATAATCAGGAGGTAAAAAAGGAAAACCTACATTTATTGTTTCACAAAATCCATCCTGATGTAGGAAGAGAGATAGACCAAAGAAGATTACCTAGATTTCAATAGGAGACTCCCTAAAATTGGCTCTCATGTGGATGTGAACCATCCTGAGGCCGGAGACTCACAGATGCTCCCTACCCAGACAAAGGATTAACTAACTTTTGGAAAAAGGGGCAAGTGACTTCTGTAGGCAGACAGGAAGCAAAAAGGCTTAAGTACATAGAACAAAGAAAGAAACAGAGAGGTGAAACAAAAGGATAGGCATGCTCTCTAGACTTCTCTCTCACTAATCACATTGTAGAAGCATTAATGCCTCTTTGCTTCCAACAGCAAAAATTAGCCCTGATCTCTGGTGCAGCTGCCCACCCTAAACTTAGTGTTCACTATATGTCCAAATCAATGTATAAGACAGTAGCAATATACTGGACATCCAGCCATTCAATTCTTCTACTATATAGTTTTTAACCTTATATTAAGCTGAAAATGCTTTCCTAAAGGTTCCTTATTGTGAAAGGCATCTCAGGATTGCTGGCCTGTGCCAACAAGTTCCTGTGTCTTGGGGAGCATATACTGCCAGATACAGGATGATATTTACAATATAGGAATTATGAAATATCCCCAAAAGTGCATCTTCAGAGCAGGTTCTTCTCTGAAAAGCAAAGAAAAACATCGTGGCTTAAATTTCAAAAAAAATTCTTGACTTGGAGGAAAGCTGAGCAACCCAGAAAGCCAAATAACTTCTGGAGATTCTGCCTTTAAAGAAAAATGTATTCAAAGCCCTGCATAAATTATCTTATTAATTAATGAGCATATATTTTGCTTAGAAACAGCTCACACATATTTAATGTACAAAAGAACATTGCCCCTAGGAAAAACTACGTGAAGTCATGTGGCATACCCTGAATTGTTATCTACTCTGAATAAACAGTATTTCTGCTGTATGTGTCTCCACATACAGCACATGTGTGGTGATAGTAGTGTAAAAAAGAGGTGCATACATCTTATATATCCTTTTCAGGTCCACATGACCAAACAAGAAGCTTCTAAGGTACTCAACCTTAAATAGAAATGTTTTTCTACTTCCTCATGTTAACTTCTCTCTCAAGCACATCGCTGTTGTTGTGTGCCTTCAAGATGTTTTTGATTTATGGTGATATTAATGCAAGCTTATCACAGGGTTTTCTTGGCAAGATTTGTTCAGAGACAGTTTGCCTTTGACTTCCTCTGAGGCTGAGAGAATATGACTTGCCTAAGGTGACCCATACCTGAGCAGGGATTCAGACTCTGGGCTCCAGAGTTGTAGTCCAATGCTCAAACCTCTGTGTAATGCTGGCTCTCCTTTCAAGTGTACAAAAAGTTTAACATGATTTTGGGTGAGACGAGTACACATCTCTTTTTCCTTTTTCAGGCTAGCACAATAGAAGTGCAGAATTATAAGGGTTCAAGAAATTGTTAGGTGAGGGCCAATAGACCGAACCTCAGTCAAGGTGAAGACTGAACTTCTACACAGGGTGGTTCATTTGAGCACAGAGTTCTACCTGTTCTAGATAGAGCTGCAGTCTCAGAAAGGGAGCTTGGGTGCCCCACGTGGTATCTGTGGCATGGAGCACATTCCAAAAATTATGGCTGATGCACAAGCTCATTGCCCATTCTGGGCAGAGAACTGTGAAAAAAGATGGTGTGGTTTTGTGCCCATTCTTCCTCCATAAGAAAGATTAAGTAGTCTCAGAGTATACTCTATCAATAGTCTCATGACACAGTTATATTGCCTTTTTCTTTTCCTTTTCTCCCCCATTTCCTCACTCCTGCTGGATCTTACCTAGACAACAATTTCCCAAACACAAACGTAGTTAACATAAAATAATGTATGGCTTTGGTTATGCATACTTTGGTAATTTCTGGATTAGACTATTACAATGTGTTGGATGCAAAGCTGCCCTTGGATTCTTAGTGGAAATTTAAGCTAATTCAAAACTCTTCCGCCAAACAGGAATCATTTTTTGCTAATCCTTAAACAGCTGATTTGGCTTTGGATCTATTTCTGAGAAATTTCAAGTACCAGTGATCACTTTTAAAGACCTAAATGCTTTGGGTCTCATTATGGCATATTAAGGAGTATCTTAGTAGTGAATATCATCTATCATCAGCCCTGGTGCTGTTTATGACATTGATTACTTTACCAAACTCCAGTTGGTAAATTAGAATGTAGTTTCCTACTCCGTCCAATAAATTATGCTGGTTTTACTGCTTGTATACAGGTTGTGCTCAATCCAACTACTTTGTGGGGGGTTTTACAGTTCGATTGTGCTATTTTTCTTTTATGGCAGACATTTACAAACTCAGTCCCTCAGACTCAGTCTGCAACCTCTGTCTTTCCCTTCTAGTCTGCCACATGCAATAGAACCCATCCATTCTATTTTGTTGTCATTACATCAGTGATGTTCACATTAATATTTTTTTTCTATGTTACTATACGCTACTGTAGAGACCCAGGGTGCTGTAGTGGTTTGAGTGTTGGACTACGACCCTAGAGACCAGGGTTTGATTCTCTGCTCGGCCATGGAAACCCACTCAGTGACTGAAATTCTACACAGAGTGGTTCATTTGAGCACAGAGTTCTACCTGTTCTAGATACAGGTGCAGTCTCAGAAAAGGAGCTTGGGGGCCCCACGTGGTATCTGTGGCACGGAGCACATTCCAAAAATTATGGCACATCACACATTCCCAACCTGAGAATATTCCATGATAGGGTCACCCTAAGTTGGAAACAACTTGAAGGCACACAACAACATATATAAAATATATAAGAAGAAGTATGAGAAAGAGAAGGTAGAGCACTACACCATTTCATTCATTAGCCAAGTCAGCCTCTGAGGATTAGAAAGATTTTACAGTAATCCCTCCACATTCGCTAGAGTTAGGAGTAAGACCCCCATGAAAATGGAAAAACTGTGAATAACTCTAGGCCCTGCCAAACCATATTTAACACACAAAAAAGTATGATCACCATATTCAACCCACCATGGATTCCTCTGAGGCATCAGGGTTCCTTCACAAGGCAGAAGTGGGGAGCTGGTGGGGCTTACTGCCACCTCCATGGCTGCCCCACACCATTTTTAATGGGGACTTACAAGCCTCATTCTCAGTTTCTCAGTCTCACAAGGTTTGCAGTCCCTATTAAAAATGGCATAGGGAGGCAGCAGAGGTGACAGCAAATAATCCATGAATAATCAAATCCACAAAAGTGAAACCCACAAATGTGGAGGGCTGACTGTACTTTCATCCCAGTTGGGTTCTGTTTCTGTTTTGGAAATTTCTTAATGAAGAATTTTCAGCTTCTGATTCAATTGTCCATGTTACATATTTCATTCAATAGCTTCAGGAATTTCTTATGTTAGACTTGCACATTTTAAAACTGTGTGCAACATAGCTGCTTGTTCTTTGAAAAGACTAACAAGGAAACTATAAAAAGTATGACCTCATGCACAGGAGCCCAGAAGTCAAAGACTGTATGATAAGCAGTTCTTATACAAATGTGGCATTTTGGAGGGCAACCGAGGAACACTTTTTTAAAAAAGCAGGCATGGTCTTCAGGGCACTTTTCCAATTTTTTATTGTCCTTTGGCAGGGTTTGCAGAGGGTCCAAATGACAAGCAATTGGCTGCTGGACCCACTGCAGTTGCCAGCCTCTGCTTTATAATGTAGAGCCTCTGAGGGGATCATCAACTGATAGTCCTGTAGGATACACCTGTCAGTGCTAGAACAGCAATAATATCGATTGGCAGATGCAAATACAAGGGAATAACTGCCTTGACTCCCAGCTGTGTGGAAAAAGCAGGATAAATAAATACAGCAGCAACTACAGTGTCATAATCATCATCGTTTGCCCAGTTCATTCTCATAGCAGCACATTTTTCAAACTAAGGGCAGTACTGTTTAATGCACTTCTTTCAGTTAAAAAGTTTATTGCACATTTTCACATGTTTGTCAAAATAACTGTATCAAAACTGTTGCTTTTAAAAAAGACTATATCTTGATTTGTTCTGCGAAGGAGAGAAACGGAGAGTGAGATCTGATCATATGAACCAGTTATATGAGTGTGTGTGCAAAGTCAGATGAGAAAATATTAACTTTAACAGACCATGCATTTGTATTTCCTAACTGAAAGATAAACTGAATTCAAAGCAAACAATACATTAATAATTTGTGGCTGCCAACACTGGATGATGTTCTCCATTTGAGGGATTATTCCATACTTTATTGGATATGAACATTAATGTCTCATCACTCATTCTGTTTCCGGGATCAGAAACGCCAAATCTCACTACAGACATGAAATCTTATATGCAAAAGAAAATGTGTATTTTAAGCATTAGTTAGCTAGCACTGTGGTAAGCGCTGAAAGTATGCAAGATGCAAACATGGTTATGTTACCTCACCAAGTCATACAAGCTTATATTGGTCACCTCAACAAAGCATTCACCTGTCATTATACTTCCTTAACTTTCCCTTCAGTGATTCCTCAGAAGCACCAACTAGGATAGAACATGTGGCTACTGCCACAACAGCATTTTTTTCTACCCTCAAGGGGTGGTTCAAATTTTGATTGTTTGGGAACCGCTAATTTAATTTAATAAATGTCTCTGCTTTAGTGTCTCTGCTCTGTGCTGTTAAAATCTGGTCAGTCAGTATGCTCTGTGACTATCACATCCCATCAAAACATAACAATCTGCTCAACAGTTGCATTACAGAAACATTCTAATTCCATCATTGGGACACATGCAACAGACAGGAAGTCAAAGCAATGGTAGCAGAAATTATATAACAAACTTGTTTCAGAATATAGGTTGTAACAATATTGATGCAAATCCAACAGCTAAGTATGTTTAAAGGGGGAACACTAATAGCCTTTCAACTAAATTTCCCAATAATGTTAAATGCTGGTCTAGAGACAGTTCCAGTTTCCATTTCAGATGATACACTAGTTTAAACAACTGTGAACTCTTTCCATCTTTGACCTTTTTATCTCAAGGGCCAGGAGCAAAGGTATGCTACTATACTGTTACCTGGCACCTGATGACAGAACTGACCTTCATACCAGCCGGTTATATCACTTTGATACTGCTTTAACTCTCCCATTCCATTTTGCAGAATCCTGGGATTAGTAATTTCATCAGATATTTATAATTTTGCACAGAGAACTCTAGTGCTGTAATTCTATGGGAATATGCTAAGGAGTCCCAAGTAATTCGTAAAGCTACAGATCCCAGGATTCTGTAGGATAGAACTGTGGCAGCTGAAGTGGTATCAAATTGCTACAGTTTTTCGAGATGAATACATCCCAAGGCTGTCTCCCTTGTTTTGGTGACTGCGTGCCCTGCCAATCAGGAGCCAAAGGGGATCTCCCCTCACTCACCCGCAGGTAGAACGGAGAAGGGGAAAAAAAATTGCCTCTACATTGAGTAAATCAGAAGGCAGTGTTATATTTCACTTTGTATATGACTTGTAGAAACTTCCTCAACATTTTGAGTTACAGTGATTACATTTTTTATTTCTTTGGGTCTATCCAGAACTGATAAGGAAAGAATAGAGCTATGGGGAGCCATTCAGTGATTTTCACCTCTTTTGCTTCATGTGTTATTCTTGATATTCTGGAAAAAATGTCAGTTGGAAGAAACACAGAAGAGTTTGGCCCCTCACTCAGAAGACAACTCTTTAGTGCTTGGTTACAGGACCAGTATGAGAGGATGTAATTGTGGGATTCCATATACTAAGGGCCTCCAATCATCTTAGTATGGAAACATGGACTGCTTGGATTGGTCATTAAGCCAACCAAATAATGAACCAGCATGACAGGTGCAGTTTGGATGGCTGTTTTGTCTTCGTAAGCATTTTGATATCCTGAGCAGTACTAGAAGAGCCAAGATACTATTTTTAAGGGACCCATATCTCCGTTGTCTACTACAGCACTCAGAAAGAAAATGCAATCAGAACGTGGGCCTCACAGAGCTGGTGTCAGACAGAATCAGGACAAAGATGGATCAGTAGCTTCAGCTGCTCATGAGAAAGTGTGAGAGATATGGGAATTGATTCAAAGTATGAGAGATATGGAAGTGATACAACATTCAGTGCAGGATGGGCAACTGGTGGCTCTCCAGATAGTGTTGGACTACAACTCTCATCACGGATTATCTTGTTTGATTAGCCCCAAGAGTATGGACGTGCGAGTTGACCCGTCCCTCAGCCCCTCAAAGGCTGCAGCGAGGTAGGCCCCTCCCTAAACTGCAAACCTCAAGATTCCATAGGATGTCGAAAGCGGAATAATAGCATTATAACAGTCTAGTGCAGAAATGGCCTAAGACAAAGCATCACATGCCCCGCGTGGATTTAAAAGGGAAACCGTGGAGCCGGCCAGAAACAAGAGTTTAGGAGCTCCACTTTGTCCGAGCGGGGGGGAGAGGGAGAGGGAGAGAGAGAGAGAGAGAGAGAGAGAAAACCCTGAGGAGAAAAAGCAGCTTCCGGAGACAGGTGGACCCGTGGTCCCCGGAGCCGCGCGGGGACGAGCAGGGCGCACCTGCCGCCCCGGCTTCTTTCTGAGGCACCGCCCGCGCAGCTGCAGCCGTCTCCCCAGAGAGGCGACAGCTGCCAAGGGCTCCGGCCCACTCGGTGCTCCTTCGCGCCCTTCTCCCCCGCCCCCCGGCCGGGTCAGCCGCCGTCCCGGGCCACCCAGGCTGCCTGTGCCTGCCCAGTGCTGCTCATGCGCCTGCCCGGGCAGGGTTTAAAGCCAGGGCGCGCGGCCCCTCCGGCGCGCAGCGCTGGGCCGGACGGACCCCTTCGCGTCGGCCGGGTCTCCCTCTCCGCCTCGTCCAGCATCCTCCGGCTCTACGGCCGCTTTCCTCTTCCCCGCGCGCCCTTCGCACCTGCCTCTCTCGTCTCCTCCCGAACTTCGCTGCCGCAGAAAAGGCGCGCTTTTTTGTTCCTTTTCCTGCGCTTCTTCCGCGAACGGGGGAAACCGTTTACCTCACGTTCCCCTCGCTACAGGTTGGACCCCTCCCCAACCCTCCGTCGGGGAGAGCGCGCCCTGCCAATCAGGAGCCAGAGGGGATCTCCCCCCACTACCCAAAAACATTGTCTCTCCCTCCCCTCTCTTCCAGTTTGGGGAGGGGGAGAGAATAACGCTCGGGTTAACCCTCGCGTGGCTGAGCGGGGACTGACAGCACCTTTTCCTCCCTTTCCTAGGTGCGGCCATGGCGCCTGTCCTGCTTTTCCTCGGTGGGTATGCAACTCACGCCGCCCGTCCCATTAGTGGGGGAGAGGGGGTCGCTTGTACTGAGGCGCCCCTGAATCCCTCTTGAAAGTGGTTGAAATATTCGAGGGGAGGGGAAGCTGCGACGGGGCATCCAGCCATATGGGTGCCCTTCAATACCTCCTTTCCTTAGGGCCGCTTACGACACCTGCCCCCCCCCCCTCTGGTTGCAGGTGCCGTCTTTTTAGCCAGTCCTGCGAGGGGCAGCGAGACCTCGGGTAAGTACCAAAAAAGCCTCTTCCTCTCTCTTTGAAATTCTTTTTGCGGTTCTTACTCACACACACACACCCGCTTTTGCTAAGATCTTAGCCAAAAGTTTGAATAGATGTAATGAGAGAAGGTTGCAGGATTTTACAGCTGTCCTCGGATCTTTTACCTTTTCCACCCTAAAAAGGAACAGAGGGTTATTCTTTCCCCACCTCATCTCCAAGACATGATCTTTGTTCCACAGTTAAGTATTCTGATTTTTGGAATAGTTGTGCTTGCTTCCAATGTCCCTCTAAACGCATCTCCTAAGAAGGCTTGCTATTTAGTTAATGACCCCCATATCAGGTGTGCCTCTTTCATTTTAATTCATCCTGAAAGTACCGTTTATTTGAAGGCTGAGTCGCAAAGGTAACTTAACACCGTCCCTGGTGTAATGAAATCTTGGGATGTACTGGCAAATCCCACTATTTTGGGTAGCACAGAGATCTTTTGAAAAATGTCCTGAGTTATAAAAGAAGTTATTTTCCCTGTTTGATTGCTGCAGTATTTGAAAAACAAAACAATAAAATCAAACTAGCTGCACAGACCTACAAAAAAAAATGAGGTGCTCCAAAAATTGAAAATTTGACACGCACAATGTGTTTCATCACCTTCTGTCTCTTATTAAGGCTACAGCCATTCACTTAGTTACTGTTCCAGCTGAATGTTTTGAGTCTCTACATGCATTGTTCATATTTGTTACAGTAACTTTTATTTATTTATTTATTTTTTGGAGCACCAATTTGAATCCTTGCCATTGTTGTTTACTCGTTGGTGTGCTTTTTTGTTACCTCTTTACAGAACTGACAACATCATTCTCTTTATTGTACTTCTACTCAGGTGTTGCATTTAAAACTGAAGATATTTTGTTTGTGGTTGTAAAGATAATTACTTGTGTTACTTTTGGCCCAAGGGACTGCTACTGTACAGTTAACCTAAACTCCAGATTTATCAGAGTTAAGACTGGAATATCACTTCTGTCTGTTAGATTTTGGAACAGCTTTAGAGAGACATATATACATATGGTGAAATAGAATCCTCATTGATATTTTTATGGCAAAAGGTAAATAAAATTGTTAAGCTGAATTCTGTTTTAAAAAAACACGGTTATTTTGGGATACTGACCCACGGTTAATTGAAGTGCCACTTCATTTAAATGCACAGTTGTACACAATTGTATCCCTCAAAATAGAAACAGATAACAAAAACTAAGCATATCGTAGATTCTAGTTTGGGCCTTAGTAGAGCTTAGGATCCGTGAAGGGGTGAGCAAGATGCCTTATAAAAATAAGTATTTGAGTTAACATCAATTGAGTCTGCACAAAAGATCTAAACTTTGTGAGATAGTGAGAAGTAATCAAAGTCTTTAAATGTAATCATATGTGAACAATTTATTATTAGTAAGAAACAATGCGTAAAGATCACAGCTGTCTATTCACTCTTTGCTATTCACTCGCTATTCAGAACTGAATGCAAATATTATTGGAGTGAATGCTAAAAAGGACATGTTGCATAATTATGTCATGAGGAACTGTATTTCTGCAGTTTAGGACAGGAATACTAGTAAACTGTAGTTCCTTCCCCCTTCAAAAAAAAAAAAAGAGAGAGAGAACACAGTTCAGTGAAGAAACTGAACTACAGGGTCGTGATTCCAGTTAAAACTTTAATATTATTCTGTAGTGGAAAATGGAGGTAGAAAGAGTTGTGTGCATTTCTAAAGTCTGTCACCACTGAAAGGAGAATATAGAACTCTATCCAAAATGGTGAATGAAGACTTTGACATGTTTTAAATTTAAAATATGTGAATTTGGCCTTTGAGGACTGAAAATTCATCATATGTGGGAGGAGTTGGCAAACACTTAAAAGACCTAAATAACTGTGACAAAGGTTCATTGTACTGTGCGAATCTGAAAAAGACTATAATGCAAACTAGAGATAGCTTTTTTTCTTCTTCTTGAACAAATACAAAGAATGCCAGCAAAGAGGTAATCTCTCTAGCAGAGAAATGGATGTTGAAAAAGAAGGGTCCAAAATGTCCTCTAAGCATAAAATACTCTTATGTAATATTAGTAGCACCTAAAGCATAGCTGCAAATTATGTATCAAAGATATTAAGTCTGCTTAACACACCATGATTTTCTTGGATATTAAAAGTTACAGACTTCTGCTCTGGTGTCTTATGCCATGTTGTGCTCTTATTCTCTTATACTTATGGGGCTATGTGCACAGTTGCATTCCTATATCAAGTGGAAGTAAGACATGCATAATATCACATTGCACATCAGTAGACATGTATTACATTTGCATTGTAATTTTCCCAGATAAATTTTGCAGTTTGTTTAAGAATAACTGAAAAACTTCAGATACTTTAAATTATTCCTTAATTCTGCTGCAGAATTAAGGAATAATTTAAAGTATCTAAAGGTTTTTAGATATATTTAAGGAGAATTCTAAATTTGGCCAATGAAATATAAATTTCTCTTGAACTATGTCAGGAATATCCTCATAGATAACAGAATTAAAATTTGAACTACAGGCATACCTCAGTTAACAAACCCTTTGATAAAGAAGCTCCTTTCTACAAAGTCTTCTGACACCTACCACAGCCCCACCCTTGTCTTTCTTGTCTTCTGTCCAGCTGGAAGTTTTTCACAAGTAGAGTCACTGGCAGGATGATTAAGGAAGGCTGGCAAAGTGCAGGATTTGGGGATTGGGTTGCAGCAGTGTGTCTGCAGTAAACAATGCAATAAAGCTTGAGTTGGGAAAGAGTAGGATTCTACTCTAGTTGATCCTACAGTAGCTGTGTGTATTGGTCTACAACAGGAAAGGTAAATAGCATCTGCCTCCAGAATGTTCAGCAAAACAGATACAAGAGAACAAATTGGCCTGCCTCACCAGCTATTCCAGCATATTAAAACAACAACAGCAACATAGATGTCTAAGTTTGGCTACTGAAATAGAAATTATAAGAAAAGTAGAAGTTGGTAAAAGAAAAGGTCATCCCTAAATTCAAGGCTTACTTGATCTGGTTGTTTTATTTCACATATGCATATTGTTAGTTTAGTTGAGCAAAAGTTTGCTGAAACGTGTTCCCTTTTTTTGTAGTGTAGGAACCTATCCCTCTTCTTTTTATGTTATTTTGCCCTCTGGAACCTGATTTTCTGTTAAAGAAGGAATGCTCTGGAACACATCCACTTTATTAGCTGAGACATACCTGTATATTTACGTTGTTAGGAATAATTTGTACCTCAGTGCTCATTAACACTTTTATATGAAATCCATTAATAAAAGCAGGTTCACTAAGTCAAGATTGTCTGTCTTTTGACCTAAAAAAGGTCCTGAAAAATATTGATCCAAGATCATTTTGAAAATGTTACACTCACAATACTACCCTGAACACATTGGGTGTCATGTGATTTCAGAAGCTATGCACTTTATTATTTATTTATTAAATTTATGGGCCATCTTTGTCCTAAGATTGGGACCCAAGGCAGCTTCCATCAGTAAATATTGGTTAAAAACACGATTAATAAAATTAAACGAATTAAAAACACTTAAAACCACTAAAAACATTTAAAACAGCTAAAAAACATTTAAAGGATATATAACTTGAAAACAATGCTAATTAATAAGCTACCCAGCCAGAGGAAAAGCTTGTTTGAAGAGAAGGGTTTTTGCCTGTTGGTGAAAGGAGAGCAGGGAAGGGGCATGCCTAGCCTCCTGCGGAGGAGAGTTCCACAGGGTGGGAGCAGCCACTGAGAAGGCTCTCTCCCGTGTCCTCACCAGGCGAGCCTGGGATGGTGGTGGGACAGAGAGAAAGCCTTCACCAGGAGGGAATACTAGAGATCTTCAGATGTGGGGGTAAAATATAATCCTCCCTACAACCATGGAGAGCTGCCAGTCAGAACTGGGCGTTGCTGTGATAGGTGGACCAGTGGTCTGGCTTAGTATGAAGCAGCTTCCTATGCTCCAATATCTCTGAATTTTAGCAGAGTAATAACTTGGTCTTGGATATAGGACCAAAAAGTGGTCTGAATATTCTTCTCATTTCTCCTGCCCTTCTTGCTGCCCAAAACATTATTCAGAGCTACCCCCCTGGATCTAGTTTTATGGCACATGGGGCTTTGGGGAAAAGGAAGACGAATCCTACACCTTCCTCACTGTATACGTGCAAGAAAGTCAACCAGCAGAATAGTTCCATTGGATTCTCTAATTTTCTGCAAACTGTGATTAGGAATTAGGATTAGGAACAATAGATCTGGTTCATGCTGGCAAATGGTATCTCTGTATCTCTAGGTATGCAACAAGTGATTGGCATTTTCTGAGCATTTGTTGATCAGAACTGAGCACACAGCCCAAGAAGCTAGGTGCTCATATAGTCTGCTAAACTGGGTCCTTCTGCATTCCCTCTATGAATATGACACCACACTGCGTCAAATGATAACCAATTTATTTCTTATAAAAAAAGATGCATGGAGATTATATATGCTTTCTTATTCTGTGTTTCTTCTATAGGTTCAGTGCTGAAGATTAATGTCATCCTACTCTTCTATAAGGACTTTGCCCAAATCTCTAAAATTAACTTTTCTTTTCTTTTTCTTTTTTTCTTTCTTTCGTTTTTTTGTATAAATGCAGTATCCTCAAGTTGTGTGCTTCTATGTTGTATGGAAGAATATACATTTTACAAAAGTTTCATTTTGTCTCTTTTTATCAGTCAAGATGTAGAAGAGTTCAAAAAAAGATTCTTTTCTTAGCCCTTTATAATAGTGATCCAATAATCAAACATAGTATCTAATTCACTACTAATAATTTATCACAACATAACTAGATATTTTAGAAATTGTAAAGCATAAAAAGGGCCATACATGCCAATCAACTATACAGAGCTGAAAAGTATACTCAGTTTCCAGTACAGTCAGCCTTCCACGTCTGCGGCCACTGTATCCATGAACTCAACCAACCATGGCTTGAAAATATTCAAAAGAAAAAAAAGCAAACTTTGATTTTGCCATTTTATATGAGGGACAACATTTTACTACACCATTGCACATAAGGGACTTGGCATCCACAAATGTTGGTATCCATGGGGGGGTCTTGGAATCATACCCTAGTGGATACTGAGAACCCTTTGTAGTTGCTTTTGATAATATAATTCCTATGGGCTAAATCAACCTGTAAATCACAACTAGACTAGGCCCATTGAATCAAGAAGACTTTGTTCAATCAGTGATTATGGAAGTCCTTTGAATTCAAAATGTCTATGCTAGTTGAGATCAACAATTGGCTTTATCCTTATGATCTGGATTTTTTTCATTTGTCTTATAAGCTTGACACTGATTTCCCCATATTCTATCACAAATTATTGCAAAAATATTGAAAACTCAGATAAATTCCTAATAGTTTAATTGAAAAACTCCCACATATAACTTAAACCATATCTGAACAATTGTGTCTGAATCAATTTGAAAATATCAAATTATTGCAAATTATGAAATAGTGTTAAAGTAGAAACATATATGTTTGAAATCAGTTAATTAGAAATGAAAAAAAATTGCTAAACCTCAGAAGAACTGAAAGAAAGTAAGTGCAAGATAACTTACAATGCAGTCCCGTGAATGTCTGTACCATCATGTAACTAATGAGACATATCAAAAGCAGTGAAGTAACTGAAAACATGTCACATACTTTCGAAGCAATATTGCACTCAAGTACAAGAAGCTTTTATTGAAGGAACCAAGAAAAATGTCAGTATAGATAATCTGCACACTTTCAGACAAATACAGTCAAGGAGTTATCCCTCATGTAGTTATAATCAAAGAAATGGCTGTGTTATTCAATTTCAGCGTATGAAGACAGAGAGGAATGCAGTAACACCTTTGAGACTTCACAGGGAAAAGGGAGTTTCTAGCATGAACTGGACTAAGTCCATGAAAGCTTATGCTAGAAATTTCTTCTTCCCAATTAGTCTCAAAAGAGCTACTGGATTCCTTTGTTTTCTCGTGCAGTTTGTTTCACTAGTGTATGAGGAAGTAACTCAATTCATAGCATCTAAAGCTAACATGAATTCCAGAGAGTCAGTGGAAATTAACTGATCCACTGTATTTTCAATAGAGTGCAAACACATGACCGTTCTTTTTTTCTTTTTAGAAAAAATGGATATCCAGCCAAAAACCTGTCACAAACTTTGAGAATCCTGGCAGCAAATGATGCCAAAGACCCATGAGTTTTTGAAGATTAAATGAATACAAGATTTCACTAATGCCCTGCAATGAGGTTAAAATGACAAATTAGGATCAAAGAGAACATCCTTTTTCTCGTTGTAAGGACAGGCTAGTTTCAGAGCCTCTGAAATTATTAAGAACAGTTCTGGGCATGTGTATTGCATTTCACTGTGAATATTCTGGATTATTAACTAGCCCTCACTACAATTCCTTGAGGCAGAAAGTTTTCATGAGTAACTTGTAAATATGGTTATGAAAAAGGCAAGCCATTTTTTCCCTTTTATTAAAAAGGACATAGCACAATTGCTGAACCGTACAGGAAAGCAGATAAATACATACTCCACTTAAAACAAAGGCACTGTGTTTTACTGTCAGTGCTCTGAGTACTATGCTTGATGGCACTGAGACCAAAAGTCCACTAAGTGTACATTGCAGCTAACTTTAAAGTAAAATGCTTTAAAGACTTTTCATATTTAATTCTGTATACTGTACTGCAAATGGCAAGCTGATTTTTCTATGAGGCACCATTTTATATGCCATTTCTTTCTTTTTCTCTGCAGTCCCCACGGCCATTACATGTTTTACAAGAGGGCTTGATCTCAGAAAGGATAGAGCAGATGTACTCTGCCCAGCAGGCTGTCCTCTGTTTCAGTTCCAAGTCTATGGAAATATTGTGTATGCCTCCATTTCCAGCATCTGTGGAGCAGCAATTCACAGGTAATTCTGATTATCAACAATGTAATGGAAATTAGGGGTGAGTTCCTCATGTTAGCTATTGGCTATGACAGTGGTTCTCAAACTGTGCGGTAGCACCCTAAGGGGGGTGCAGTAGTTGCTCAAGGGGGGGTGCAAGGAAATTGGCCTGAAAATACAGCAAATGTGGAAAAGAAAGGCAAGACTGTGTGTTTGCATGTGTGCACTGTTGAGGATTGACTGGTCTCTGCAAAAGAGTAATGCAAAGTGTCTTCCACTGTTATGCCTTCCTCCAACTGAGATATAGCAAAAATTGGCTTCCCTTTTTTAGTGCTTTTCTCATTCAGCTTCTCCAAACATGCCACCCTTAGCAGGCACATGCCCCTTAGCAGCCTCGTGGCAGTTTGTCAGGTAGGGAGAAGGAAAGTGAAGAGAGGAGGCAGTGAATGTGAGAATGCAAGCATTAAAACAGGGCACCTGCTTTAGAGCAAGGGGCATGTGCAAGAGGGAGTGGGAAAGAGTCATAGGATAGGGCACAAGGGGGTGCAATGTGGAGCAAGGGGGCACAATGTAAAAGGGGTCACAGAAGTAAACAGTTTGAGAACCACTGGGCTATTCAGTTCGCATAGTTCTGTTCTGAGATCTGAATGTACATAATGTTGCAACATTACTGATTCAGAAAAGGCCTTTGCTTTCAACTCATACTATTTTAGCTTTCATTGTGGAAGATGGGGGGGTATATTTAAACAAGCAAATGAGCATTTCTCACTTCTGGCTGTACTCAGGTATTAGGAACAATCTTTAATAACATGACGGCTATGTGTGAATGTTTTTAAAATAATGAGAAAATATTTGAAATTATCATCTGGTGGTGGAAAAAAATGTGATTCACTGGAAAAGACTTAGAAATGCTGAAAAAGTTGAAGTCGATAGGAAAAGAGGAAGACTGCACAACAGATTGATTGACCCAATAAAGGAAGCCAGAGACCTGAATTTGCAAAACTTGAGAAAGGCAGTGAACAATAAGATATTTTGAAGTTTATTGATTGGGTTGCCAGAAGTCAAAATTGAGTTGATAGCATATAAAACGCACATTTCCAAATGATACCTCTTCAATCTTTTTCATCAAGACTTAGTAAAAGGAGAAGAGATAGCACCTTCCGCACACTTTGTATGAAGTATTTTCAGGAAGCTGTCATTTGGAAATGGCACCACTCAAGATGGATTATGATGAGAAATTTAAGAGTGTTATTCTACATCCCTTTAATCTGTCTGTATGATCCAGATAACAGTGTTACTAAAAGGGGAGATTTCTGGAGCATTCAATGCCAGTAAGGTGCCTTGCACGCGTATACCAGGATTCACTGCTCTTGGGAAGCACAATCTTGATCAAGTATCCTGTCCAGAATTCTCCTTTAATACTGGATTCCATTAATAAATCTGATCGAGAGTTCTCAAGGTGTAAAAAGGAGTTCTAGATGGCTTTGCTTCTACCTAAGCTATATCATTTCCAAAATGAAAGAGACTGGACTTTTCTAGAATTAACAACAGTGTGAAACATCTTGTTTATCAAGTCAGTTGACACTGTGATCATCTAGGTTATCCCTAATAACAATTGAAGAACTAAAGAATTAAAACAGTTGAAAAGATGGTTTTCAGTTGTAGTGCTGAGCTCTTAAGTATTGAGTTATGTATTTGAATATTCCACTCTGTACCTTAAACTTATTTGGCTTTTTGTCAACTGGTATCATTTTGTCAGTCAATGCTATGTGGGCTTTTTATAGAGGAAGTGTAGTTTGGTTTATTGAGGAATGTACATTCCAGAAATTGAACCCTTTTTTAAATATTTCAGTTTCTGTTAGGAACCCTCATCCATTCACTATGCCTCAACTTTCAGTTTACCATACAAAAAAGAGAAAAGATAAAATCAGGTAATTTGGTGCAAATAGAGGCCTAAGGCAGCAGAACACCAGTGAAAGTTACTTAGAAGCATCATTTTCTTATCAGTACAATTGGACCAAGTAGTTGTATTTGTCACATATTTTTGTTCTGTTTTATGTCTGGAAGTGTTTACTTTCGGTAAAGTGAGAGAAACCACTTAGGTTGAAGCTTTACATAATAGGTTCTTTTCTAGCCAAGCAAAAATTTGACATAGAACAACACTCCATGGAATAGCTCCCAATAGTAGATGGAAGCCAATAACATTCCTGACTTAGAATGTGTGTTGGTATTCTCAACAGATATTTCAAGATATTTTGCAATACTTCAATAGAATGAAACTCCTTTTTTTAAAAGAAAATCTTCCATTCTTATTTGCTTCTAGAGCAATTTTGAACCAGAGCAACTAATGGGATTTGTTTCAATTAATGGATCCTACCTTGGCTCATGCATGGATTAACACATTAGCAATAAAATAAATCCCCTGCCTTCAAAAGCTTACAATTTAATGTTTTTTTTCCCCAATTGAAAGTCAACCAGTCAAGCCTGCTTTACAAAGGCAAGGAGGTAAGATCTGAATACATTTTCACCTTCTCTCCTTCTTAAACCACTTCAGCAGTAAGACATAATCCTAGTAATTATAAACATCTCATCTTTTCACTCAGATTGAGTTCAGAGGTAACCTCTTATTATGGCATAGACAGAAGCTGGATTTGCACAGCACAGGTGTACAAATAAGGAAGCAACTTCTTCTCTTCTTAAAGGGACTGTGCACACTGCTGATTATGTAGTCAGTGGATTGTCATAAAGCCATTTCTCTCCTAACCTCAACTCTGTAAGAAGCTCTTTTCAAAGTAGAAAAAATGGGAATGACCCTGAATTAAAGGAGAGATCCAGCATTGCAGCAGCAGTCATTTGTTCAAACAGAAGAACTTTCCCTAGAACCCCTCCCTGCAGACCCCTACCCATGCTCTTAGATTTCTTTTGAAAGGTCTAATCCTCTGGAGTAAATGTTGAGTGCATCTCAGTGGCTACAGAGGGAATAGGGATCGCATGGTGAGGGTATATTGGCTCCGTCTGTTCTGCTGAGGGAAGCCGTTACATCTGCAAATTATCCTGCTTAGAGCATTGGGAAGCAGCAAAAACTTTTAAGCTGCCATGACTCCCATATTGACAGAGAGGCTGGATATAAATTAAATAATCAACTTTCAAATAAATAACTACAAAGGAGAAACCAAAAGCAATGGGTGCATACCTTGCCACCCCTGAATGAATGCCCACCCCACTTCCCTTTGTATGCGTACATAGCCTTCTCTTTTGTGCTTAACAAACAGTTTTCAGATGATATCTGTATTAAAATTGTGAGAATTCGTCTGCAGGTACTATGTTAGCAGCTCACATCTCTTCAGCCACTAGCACTTCTGCTTATTTAGGGTAAGAGATCCTCAGAAGAATCTGCTTGTTTTCCCACTAGAAAGGCCTTTACTATCTTCCTTCAGGCCTTCTGCCAGTTCTTTTTCTCAGAAAAGTCTGTCACCAGCCATTAGCCCAATGCTACCTCCTATGTTTGTTGTTATGTACCCTCAAGTCAATTCTGATTTATGGTGACCCTAAGACAAACCTATTATAGGGTTTCTTGGCAAGACTTCTTCAGAAGAGAAATCTGCCCTCGGAGGCTGACATTTTGTGAGCTCACCAAGGTCACCCAGTGGGTTTCCATGGCTGACCAGGGGGGAATCGAACCCTGGCCTCCAGAGTCATAGTCCAATGCTCAAACCACTACACCACTCTGGCTTTCCCAGCTAGTTTGGACCCGTTGAATTAATGGCATCTGGCATTCAACAGTTGATTCAGTAAACACCTTAGTTGCCACTAGTAATTGGATTGAGGCCTTGGGCTACTCATTTCTTAGGGAATATTTACATATAAACATACATGCAGCCTTGGTGTAGAGAAAACAACTAACAATTTCACCACTGCTGCTGCCCTTAGGTGGCCTTTGAAACCATGTATGGGACAATGCTTAAGGAGCAAGGAGTCCAATTCCCCCTTCACACAATAGAGATAAATCATTTCTAATGATGCACATCATAGCTATGAAGTCCAAATATTTCAAACTTTCCAAAAAGACTCAAACACTCACTACTTCATCTTACATTCTTTCATAGTAATGTATGATGTTGGGCATATCACCAACAGAAGATCTGTGGTTTTGTTGCTCTTTAGAGCAACTGAGCTCAGTTTCTTTATTTTTCTTTTAGGGGTGCAGAAATGCTTTACTTAATTTCTCTCCCCCTCATGGTAAGTTGCTGTCGTGTATTTTATTTATGAAACATTTTAGTGTTCTCATACAGCACATCAGCAGAATGGCACAGCTTATACAGGAGTTCTTAGTATTTCCAATTAAAAGAATCCTAAGCAATGAGGCTGAGTAATAATGTCCCCAATGACAGGGCGTTATGGGATGCAGAGTCCAAACTCTTTTCCCAGGCAAGGTAGACAGCCCAAGGTTAGGTGGACCAACAGTGTAAGGCAAGTTCATAAATTCATATGAATGTCCGTAAGGCAAAACTCCATGCAGATAATGAAACACAATTTCTTAGTGTTAGCCCACATTACTGTTTGAAATTGATAAACTAGACTCTTTCTCAAGTTGCTGCTAGGTGTGGAGATAGCAAGACAAGGTCGCTACGTTGTACTTGCCTTTTTTTTTCATTGCTAATAGCATATTTAAAAAGGGGATTACATTTGGAAATAACATAGAGGAATTGGATAAATATTTTTAGCTTGATGATACAGCTACAGACATGGGAAATTCAGGGACCCCACACTGAATTCACAATGGACTCTCATATCAGGAAATGAACCATTTCTTTGTGGACTGATCTGAAGCCAAACTGCTTTAGTTCAGGGTGTGTGTATCCAAAACAGTTGAGATTTGGACTTTAACATTTCATCCTTGCCATTGCCTAACCTTCAAAGTCTACATTTCTGTGTGTCAATGAAATACAGGTCTGTGTACTATGTGCATTTAAAGGTTTTATTCTTTCTTTTTTTAAAGAGAATTACTAGTAAAGTATTTATTTTATTCTTGCCACAGTTAGAAAAGATGTTCAGAATTAGTAGCCCTTGAGGACTGGATCATGCCTGAAAAATTGTTAGACAAATAGAAGCAGAGGATATGAGGCAAGAGTAGCCTTTCTATTAGGAGGATGTCTGAAAGAAAATGTGATTTAGTTTCCTTGTGTTCCTTGTGGATCATTGCTATGAAAATGGCAAAAAAATACAGAGGCAGCTTTGAGTAAGAGATGTGCAAAAAATTTAGAAAGATAGGTGCAATGGTTCATATAGAATGGAATAAATAATTTTGGAAGCATTTCCTTCCTCTTGTCAATGTTTTTGGGGCAGTTTATATGCGAATAGCACATATCATAAATGTGTTCCCTGATTATAAGACTGCAGAGTTTCAGAAGGATAGATGAAAAGTCTAGGGAGGCATGACACTTGAATACTAATTTAAGCCTGGCTCGTCATGGTGTTAGGAAAGATAAAGGAACTGTTAAAAGTCACAGTGTCTAGTCAAGAATCTTCTTTGACCACCATGATTGCTCTCCTGTGAACTTACTCAGACTTGGCAATGTTCTTACATTCTACAGGCTTGCCTCTTTGAACACTAGCTAAATCCAATGCACATTCCAAATCGTTGGTGCTCCTTCCAGGACTGACCCAAAAGACTGTGTTGCTTGGGGTGAAGGACAAGATGTTGCCTCCCCCATATCCATTAACAACAGCTGACTAGCATGGCATGTGAATTTTACTTTAGCATGGGAGAGAGCCAGGATAGCCACTGAGGCTGAAGACTGTAAGCTACCATATGGGAAACAGGATATGTGGCACATGCATTCTGTCCCCCAACACTTTGGCAATGCTTTGAGCAACCTGTCCCCATAGGTAAGTCCCAAGTGAGGCAGCTGCTTCACTCTATGTAATGGAGGGTACCTCCCCATGATTGTTTTTTAACAGTGGTCAAAATATGACTTCTCCTAGATGGACTTCTAGTGAGATGATCTGAAGAGTTAATAGGACACTTTCTAAGTTAAAGTTATGTTCCAACCAGGGTGCAACTGGTAGATCTGTTGCCATAACACAGTGAGTCCACTCTCAGTTTATGGATGCTCCTCCCAAAGCTTCTCTAGGATATGCAAATACTGAACACTATTGCCAACAGAGGTTAAGCACCAGGAGAGCAGCTGTGGGAAGAGTGGCTATAAAACCAAGAGTGGATTTTGTCACACACACACACCCAATAGCAATAGATCCACCAGCTGCTGCTGGTTTTAAAAGAGACAATAATAGGTATGATGGACCCCTAAGGGTTGAGATGGCTTCTGTTTAGCCAACTGCAAGGGTGTATTTCAACAAAAGTGGCTGTCCACATCAGTGCACCATGACAAATGGAAGACTAGCATCCTGTTCAGTAGTTAAGACTGTAAGTTGGACTGATGGTCTCATAACTGCGGGGGATTCATATTCATGGTTGTTAACAACTGAATGTGACCACCAAAGCCTCACTTATGAGACCAACAGTGCCCTACCTGAAGGGTTACCAAGATGCTACTGGGAAGTGATATCTGCAGCACCCTCCCAGTCAGGGGCACATTGAAGGAAGCAGTTGTCAGACTGAAATGGTAGAATGTTTTTTTGTTGCTGCTGCTGTTTGGTGTGGCATCATCAGAAGTGACTATAACAATGCAGCTCAATTATTGTAGTTATGTCTGATGATGAAAGTTCTTAGTCTGAGCTTTCTGTGCCCCCGCTTGCCTTTTCCTCCTCCTCCTCCCTCTTCGTTGTCATCCTCCTCTCCTCCTCCTCCTCTTCTGTCATTTATAACTGTGGCAGGTGTTTAGTGCTAGGATCCATCCAACTCAAGTTTACAATAATTCTAGAATGCCACGGGGGGGGGGGGGGCAACTAAAGTAAAACAGGCCAACTACCTTTGGCTTTAGCCCATCTATTTTCCTCTGCCCCACCCACTTAACCCTCCCATATCTATAATGTGATACTCAACAGTGTTTCAAATTGGAATTTGGCCTGCAGGTCCGTAATAATTCCCATTCCATGTCTAGCTAGTCATGAGGACCGGACTTGTGTGTAAAGAACAATGTCTGCTCTCATGTCAGGTCCAGATATATACTAAGGTTGCTGTTTTTTTCTTTTTCTGGCAGATTTTCTTTTAATAGCTTCTTACGCCAAACTCTTTTAAATCTAGAAATCAGTTTGGAAATGTGGCATGAGACATGAGACCAGGAAATGACAACAAAACTTTTTGTTGTGTAAGTGCTATTTTTTGTGTGCATTCACTCTATAATCTGTCTTCCAGCCAGTGTAAAAGGATGAAAAAATGTTTAGTGGCTTAAAAGATAAGTCAGAATATAAATTGCAAGTGGCAAAAACAGAGGAAAGAACAAGTTTTAGTGATTTCAGATTATAGAGGAGAAATGGGATGTGTATAATAAATGGAATGATATAAAGAGTAAGTCCATTTTTGGCATTCTTCTAGTAGTTAAACACAGAGGAACTCATCATTGTCAAATGCATGAAAATATTTTGAATGCGATCAATTGTCTTCTTTTGAGTTGTCTACTTGAACAGGCCCAGGAGGTCTGTGTTTTGCTTTCCATATTATGCACATGTGGTTTTCCCATCTGTATCAACAGAAAGCAAAGTAATAGCATCGTGTTGTGCCATTTGGATCTGAGAGGAGACATGACTTTCCTTTGTATTTCTGAATTGAGTAATGTGTACTGCTTGTAAGGACATCACCTCAAGTCTCCTGTGTTATTTTTATCTTTTTCTTCACAGTGGAACATTGTCTCTGTAGTTAGAGGCTATTAACATTTTTTCTTTACTTTGACATGTTTTTTCCTGTCTTTGCATAGCAACATCATTTTTGTCCACTTGCATGGACATTGTTTTGGCATCCTTTTGAGCTCCCTGGATATTGTACTGAGCTGATCATTACATTACTTTGACAGCACTAAGCCCATTCAAGAAAACAGAAACCTGACACCATCATATTCATGCATTGGTATGCACACATATGGACAAGCATTCTGTATATCTTAAAGTCAACCTCAGATGAGTTAGTCACTGAACATTGTTTTCCCAAGTGAATCCTAGGTTACCAGGCAATGATCATTTGTTTTGTTTTTGTTGTCCTACTGTATCAAAGGATCCCTTCACACTATGTAATTATGGCACTGTAATTCCACTAAAACTTTGATAGGTGCCTCCTCTGGAATCCTGGGATTTGTAGTTTGTGATATAGTAGAGCCAGCATGATGTAGTGGTTTGAATTACAACTCTGGAGACCAGGGTTCGATTTCCCCATTCAGCCATGGAAACCCACTGGGTGACCTAAGGTGTGTCACATACTCTAAGTCCCTTGAAAACCCCATGATAGGGTTGCCTTAGGGTTGCCATAAATCAGAAACAACTTGAAGGAACAACAACAGAGCCCTCTGCTTGAGAATTCTAAATACTTCTCCCTAAATTTTTGACTTAACATTCTCAGTAGGTATCAATAGACGTCAAAGGTGCGTAACTCTGAATAGAGTGCAATTTCATTTTATAATTTCCAGGGGGTAGCCCTGGCACTTCGCAGCCTAACAATTATTCTAGCATAAGTTCATGCAAGTCTATTTTATCATTTGCAGCATGCATTCATCATGAATCTAATGGAGTTAACTTGGTCCATAAAAGTTTATACCATAGCAAACAAGATGCCACAAGGCTCTTTGATATTTTTAATGTGAAAGTTGCCAAGAGCTTTAGTCTGTGTGCCTATTGTAGCTTTAGTAGAAGTGTTATCCCCTAATACTACCTGATACCTAATACTACCTAATACTACCACTCATTGGTAAGAAGAAAATATACTACAGATTGTCGCTTTGCATTTTCTATTGAAAATTGCTCCCGATGGGAATAGGGTCAGGATTTGGCGCTCTTGAACAAGAACCACTCCATAAGCCCTCCACAACTGGAACAGACATGCTATAGTGAGACTGAAATTCTCCCATATGGCTTTTTTGTTTATTTGGTGCTTTGTGAACCATGAGAATGATGGTATTTTTGTGGTTACCAAACAGTTTCAACAGCCTCTGGAGCTGGCCCCAGGAAACTATAGCTCCTTTAAAGATCTTATCAATTCTCATTAACTGAAAATAATACCTCAACAGTATGTGATCTAACACAACATATCAGTTTGTCTCAAAGCTGAGGCAATTCTGAATTAGGCACACCAGAACTCAACAGACCTCAAAATCCTTTGATTAACAAGAACATTCATCTGTAAGGCCCAGCACCAAGTGATATGGAGTTAGGCAGATGGACTCACCGCCTCAGTTTGATCTAACTAGTAATGTTAATAAGAGGGCTCTAATCTCTTCCTCCTTCACCAGGTTCTCATTCTTAATATGTTTTCCCTTTCCCAGATACTGTTAGATTTGCAACAAAATAATGCAAGTATGTGCAAACAATAGTTTTGTTTTCCTTATGCTGTAGTTCAAAATACTGCATAGCCTTTCACCAACAAGAGACCAAAAAAGGGTCACAGAGGGCCATTTAGCTCAAAGACATGAATAAGACTTTGAATATTCACACACTTCTATTAACTGGACAGAAGGAAATAATATGTACTGGGATGGGTTGATACTGTCATGTCGTGCCCCTACCCACAATTTAAATATATTTTTCCATTCTCTCTGTTACGATCTCAGTATTCTACTCTGTAGAATTTGATACCGGTTTAACTTTTTTAAAAAATATTATTTTCAGTGAAGTAGAGCATAAAGAAAAGGGGTGACAACTCCAAGTTGTTCCTAACAGAAAAGTAGGGCCGTAATGGGAAATGTGGTAACTATTAGGTAACTGTGAAAGTGAAAAAAATGCTGGAAAATTATCAGAGTAATTCAAAGGGATGTTGACATGGCAGATGGCAACAAGCCTGGAGCACAAAAGAGTGGAATGACAAGGTGAAAAGAAAAACCATTGTTTTCATAAGGGAAAAATGTTATTTTATTTTATTTGGAGCTAGGGTTGCTAGGTTCTCTGCAGAGCAGTAGGATACACTTGAGGCAAGCCTATATAAGGCTTCCCCAAATATCACAAGGGGAGGTTTTCTCATGAAATTTCAGGGCTCTGACAAGAGTTCCCATCTCCCAGGAAGCCCCAAACCCATCTCTCAATAGCAGATCAAGCATAAAAAAAAAACGAGAAGTTCACTCTGCTGCTTGGTGTCAGCCTGGATGAAGTAAAGAGGAAAGAGCAATGCCATACCAGCCTTGATTCTAGTATTCATTATATAAGACTTAAGTGCTGCTGGGAACAAATCTTGCAAACTCCCCCTCTCAGATATGGGATTTGTGATATCCTGTATCACCTCAATATGGAACCAGACTTTAGGATCCCAAATATCCTGTACAAAACAGGATGGAAATCCATTTGGAGGAAGTTCCAAAGTGTGTTCCCACAGGGCCTCCAAAGAGCCATTTCACCTTTCTTTGAGCGCTATGGGTGTGATGAAACTGCTAGTGTTATGTCTTTATCAGATGATACTGAATCTACCTTGCATTCTCTGTAATATGGAAAGAACATTCATTCAGGTGATGACAGAAGAAGGCTTACAGTGGATATTGATGTGACTTTGGATTTTAGCTCATTTATTTGGTGGGCATGGATGGGATGAGCAATCCCATATGGAAGGGAGAGGGAAGAACTAACATAGAGAAACTGCTTTTTCCAGGTCTGTCAGAAAATACCAGCTGGTTGGAAGTTCAGGGGAGGGCAATGTAGGGAACCTTGGGGAAAGGCAGGTAACAAACAAAAATTTATTATTATTTATTATTTGGCTATCCTGGCCCTTTCCTTTCCTTTTACTTTCACCATTCCCTTCCATTGAGAGGGAAATACTTTGTCAACTGCAGGGCTGGCTTCATTTCTCCTTTCTTTTGGGGATATGTTGGAGTCAGGGAGACCTTTCGAGTTCATAGGCCATTAAAAAACACCCACAAAATACTTCTCCTTTCCTTCTTCACCACTGGAGAAACACCAGATAGAACCTTTCCACAATACCATAGAAGAAGCCTTTGAATTTAGTTATCCCTCTCAGAGGGAGAACCTCTCTTTGCCCACAAAGAGAGAGATCTGGAAATCCTCTTACCTCTGGAATACCTTCCCAGGAACCACTGGATTTTAGCCCAGATGGATTTTTTTTGTAGTACTGGCATTAGTTTTATTCTGATTCTTATTGTTAAATGGTTTTTTTTTAAAGTACCAACAATTGTTTATTCTAAATTTGGTTTATATTTATGTCATTTAGAGAATGGCTTCAGTCTTGTCGTTAAATTCCAGTAGAGTAAACACGTTAAATCAATTGTTGAACTGTGAGTCAACATATTGATCCCATTGATTCAATGGATCCATTCTAGTGGGTACTGGCAACAGGATCCATAGAATCATGAAGTCATCCAATCATCCAGTCCAACCCCTTGTGCCATGCATAGTCAAACTGCTCCTGACAGATGGCCATCTGGCCTCTGTTTAAAAACCTACAAAGAAGGAGACTCCACCATGCTCTGAGGGAGCTTATTCCACTATTGAACTGTTCTTACTGTTTCCTGTAGTTTGAATCCCTTGCTCTATGTCCTAGACCATTTCCGCACTAGACTGTTATAGTACTATTATTCCACTTTCAACATCCTATGGAATCCTGGGGTTTGCGGTTTTGGGAGGGGACAGCCGGCCCCTCCCGAAACCGCAAACCCCAGGATTCCATAGGATGTTGGAAGTGGAATAATAGCACTATAACAGTCTAGTGTGGAAATGGCCCTCGTCTCTGGTGCTACAGAAAACAATCTTTCCCCAACTTCCGTATGACATCCCTTTAAATATTTAAATATGGTTATCATGTCACTTCTTAACTTTCCCTTCTCCAGGCTAAACATATCAAGACAACAGTATTTTATAAAGGCGAATAACTAAGTAGATGTTCCATTGGCACTGCTTTCCAAAGACCCATGTGCCAACTCCACCTTGGAGGTAGATTCTAATAATTCCAATGGATGTGATTTGCATGTTATTTTTGCTTTACCAAGATGTCTCTGCCTATTGGAAACAACTGTGATTTTTTTTCCACATATGGATGCCAGAATATGAAAAATCATAGATTATAGAGAAGAGTCATAGAGAAATTCTGGATCAGCAATCACATGAAAATCTACCAGGAAAAATTCTTAGTTTCTAATATGGCAAAAATAACCAAATGTTATTCATTCATTCATTCATTCATTCATTCATTCATTTCACTAGCATATTCCACTTTTTGCCATAGTGGGGCCCAAAGAAGCTCCCAGAGAGTGTCAATTTTAAAAAAACTTCACAATAAAATTTTAAAAACTACTAAAAATTCCCACTTTGAACAGTATAAAATTATTTTAAAAACATACAAAAGATTTTTTAAAACCCACACCCCAATAAAAAGCTCAACACCTTAGACATAAAAAGCCTGCTTAAACAAAAAGGTCTTTCTTTGGCAGTGAAAGGAAAGCAGAGAGGGGCCAATGTAGCTTCCCGCAAAGGATTGGAGCAGCCACTAATGAGACTGTGTCTCCTGTCCTCACCAAGTGAGTCTGTGATGGTGGCAAGACTAAGGCCCTTTCCTCATGAGGTGAGGGAATCGCTCCGTGCCGTTACCAGCCGCTTCTTCTGGGCTCCGAAGCAACACGGACTGTCCCTGAAGCCCTTCCACAGGGTTCCTTCTTGGTCCAGGGTGAATCGGAGCAGCGCGAGGTCTGTAGATCCGCACTGCTCCAGCTTCCAAAATGGTGGCTTCCAGTTGGTCGTGGGTCCCGACCAACTGCTGAAGCTCGCCACGCCTAAAGCCCGCCCTCTGCAGATCGCAGGCTCGCATTGGTGCGAGCTTGCGAATCTGCACAAGGGAGCAGGAACGCAATGGCGCGTTCCAGGAAAATAAAGACCTGTTTTTTGAGGTCTTTAGAAAACACGCTGAAGGACCACTTGGGATCGTTTTGGAGCGGACTGAGGTGCGGATCTCTGGTAAGTAGTCCACACCTAGTCCGCTCCAAGGTGCAGACGACCTCCATGAGAGGATGCACTGCTCCGTTCTAATTGCCTGGTGTGGAAAGGGCCTATGAAAAAGCCTTCCCTTATAGATCTTAAAATCTCAGGGACATATGCTCTTTCAGATAGTTTGAAGCTGTACAGGGTTTCAGTGGCTGAAAAAAATAACTCTTTGCAGAGTTTGTACCTCACTGCATAGTATATAGCAATTACCTGTGTCTTGGCATCATCCTCATGCTGTATATTTTCATCACTCTTTCCCCATATTATTGGTCACTGTTGTTGGAGTGAGGAAAAACAAATCAAATCAAGACAGGCTGTCGGCATGTTTGCAACATGTTCTAGAGGAGGAAGATTCCCCGTGAGGACAGCCCTAAATTTACTGTGACATGTAGGTCTATTCTTAGAGATGAATGTATTTACTGTGCTATAAGAAGTCAAAAGCAAAGACCTATATTAGGACATATCCAATTGTAGCACTTTGATACCACTTTTGCTACCATGGTTCCATCCTATGGAATCCTGGAATTTGTAGCTTGTGGAAGTTCTCTGCTGTAGGTTAGGGTAGTGTAACAGAACTATCTAAGCAGAAAATGATAAGCAGCAAACCAAACTAAAAATGTCAGATTTCCATAGGACTGAGACATGGCAGTTGAAATAGTATCAGAGTGCTGTAACAGTGCAGTCTGGATACAGCCTTAGGTTAACTAAGGCCCTTTCCACACGAGGCGAGGAAATTGCTCCGTGCGGTTACCTACCGCTTCTTCTGGGGTCCGAAGCAATGCGGACTGTCCCTGAAGCCCTTCCGCAGGGCTCCTCCTTGGTCCAGGGCGAATCGGAACAGTGCGAGGTCTGTAGATCCGCACTGCTCCGGCTTCCAAAATGGCAGCTTCCAAAATGACGGCTTCTGGTTGAAGCTCGCCACACCTAAAGCCCGCCCTCCACAGATCGCAGGCTCACATTGGTGCAAGCCTGCGAATCTGCACAAGGGAGCAGGAACACAATGATGCGTTCCAGGAAAATAAAGACCTGTTTTTTGCAGTCTTTAGAAAACATGCTGGAGGACCACTTGGGGTCGTTTTGGAGTGGGCTGAGGTGCAGATCTCTGGTAAGCAGTCCACTTCTAGTCCGTTCCAAGGTGCCGCCGACCTCCGTGAGAGGACGCACTGCCCTGTTCTAATTGCCCTGTGTGGAAAGGGCCAAAGTACAGTATATTGAAAACAAAATGGATATATTTAATTATATAAATATACATGCACAGATACACACAAAGTTGAGGTAGGATGGAGAGTAAAGCAGGCTAATATAGTCTTAGAATTAACAACAACAACAAGGCTTATACCAGTTTAAAAGGTTCAGAATACATTAATGTGAAAGTGTTCACATTAATCATATGAACTATTCTGAACAATTAATCTTCCTGCAAACCTTACAATGAACCTACAAGAAAAATCAAAATTGTGATCCACATTGTATAGTTCAGGGGTGGAAAAAGTAAGGATTCCAGATTTTGTTGGACTGCACCTCCCAGAAGCTCTAACCAACACAACAAATGGTGAAAGATTATGACAACTGCAGCCCAGTTATTTGTGCACGCTGCTGTTACCCTTCCCTGATTTAGAAAGAGTTGAGACTATAGCTTGCCTAATTCTACTTACAGCACAAACTTTCCTCGGAAGTAAGCCTCATTTCATTCACTGGTGCTTACTTCCAGGTAAGCGTGCATAGGACTGCAACATAAATGAATTCATAGCAGATACAAGGTTTGGACTTCCAGATTAGTAACTTATTCTTTTAACCTCTAAAATACTGTTTTACTCTTTATTATTTCAAAGATTACACATATGCAATAAAATAAAATTAGACCAGCCAACTACAGTGTTAAAGAAGGGTCAGATGCAAAAATCTAAAGTTTTTTTTTGGAGCATTAAAACATCAACTTTGTTTTTTAAAAAAATAAAGAAATTTGCATTTTATAAAAATAGAATTATACATCATCCATCCCTTCCTGTGCAACGCTACCATGACTTTGTAGGTTGAATTTACTACGTTCTGTTTTTCAGCCCATAATCTAATGTGGTCATGGTTAAATTACCATAGAGAAGGTCATGGTTAAACAGCTGAAAGAGGTTTTCAGATAATTTTTAGAGACCATTTTGCCCCTGCATTAGCAGAAATATGTGGCCTGAGCTGCAACAATATCCTTTGAAAAGACATGCAAACAGGATTGGTACCAAGCTTTTAAATTGATTATTTTAAAGAAACTATATATAAAAGAAATCTCATTCTCTCACTCTTACAATATGAAATAAAAACTCTTGATTTTACGCTTCCTTCTGCTACTTTTACAATTATCCATTCTAAATTTTTCTCCTCTCCAAATGAAAGAGTTCTTGGGGAATTTTAATTCTTTCTACGAGCTGAAGGTGTAAATCAGGGACAATTGTTGGATTTCAGTTCACATAATCCCTCAGCACTGGTTTTATTGGCTATGTAACTATTCGGAATTGCAGTCCAGTAACATCTGGAAGGTTATACATTCCCCATCCTGACATATGTGATTAAAATGATTCCTTTTGATGTTACTATGTCTCATTATTTAACTCTTATGTCAGCTATGTACACTGAGTTTCTTGAGAAGTATAAAGGATGAGTATTTACTTATTATTTATTACTGAACCAGAGTGTATATGTAGTTGATTTACAAATATATGAAGCAGAAGTCCCCCTTTGTATCATCTGTTTTTGACAGATGATGATTTTCAAGTTAGTATAACAAAGTAGCTTTGGGAATCTCTATTTTGCTTTGCTTTGGCCACAGTAGTACCACTCTGCTTAAAACAGCCTACGAAGTGTGTTAGCAATATAGTCAAGAGATGTATGCAGTTGAGCTATTCTGAACAGCTGTTTGACTCATGACAGTGTGTCACCTCCAAATCACAATTTGCAACAAGAGTAGTTGCTGATTCAGCCACACTCAAGAGATGCCATTGGCCTATTTCTGTCTGTTGCACATCACCTTGATTTGTGACCTGATCATGGAGCAGTTCTTACACTGAGTGTGAAAAAGCTGAAATGGAATCCAGAAAAGACTGGGGGTGGGTGGGTGTTAACTTACAATTCTTCCAGCCTGGATGGAGGTCTTGAGCCTGAACAGAGTCACACTTCCCTTTTTAAGAATTATTATTGATGGGTTCTTGTGGAAGAGGTGCTATTACTGAATACCTAGTGGTGCTGATGACATGAAGCATCTTCTACAAGGCTTTGAATGGTCCCCCAGCTGTGACCATATCTAAAAAGGTTGACCTAGAACCTTGAAGTTGCCTTCAAGTTACCTGTCATAAGTCAACAAGCAACTTGAAGGCACTTACACACAAAGGTACTAATGCACTAATCACACCCTTGATAGAATATAGCAATGCTTTCAAGTAGTAATGCATTTAAAAACAGGATATAAATCACCATTGGATCAGAATTCAGCCACCAGAATTCTGGTTGGACCAAAGTGGTCAGCTCATATTACATCCATATTATGGCATAGGAACAAAACTGCCTTAAACCAAGTGAGATTATGGATCCAGCTAGTTCAAATCTGTTGAAACTGGCATTCACTCTCCAGAGATTCAGGCAGAATTCTTTCCTAGCCCTACCTGGAGATATCTAGGTTTGAACCTAGAACCTTCTACCTACAAAACATATGTGCTGTTATTGAGCTTCAGCACCTCTCACAGTTGCACTAGTAATTCTCCAGTCTGTTTCTAAACTCAAAGTCTTGTAAACATATAATGAAGAGTGTTACTCTAAGAAAAGTTAACATGGTTTAAAAACAAAATTCCATGCTCTGCACATGTCCATGTTGTATTCTATAATTGGACAAGCAATTCAGCTAACTGCAATGAACCTTATTCCCAGGTGAGTTTATACAGAATGAAATCCTAAAACAAAAAATTAATCTAAAAAATGCATCAGTCCTAACAATCCTTATACAGCCAGCAGCATTGAACTTGTGTTTCTTAGTATGTATATGTGCAGGGCTGAACTAGATATGTGTATGTTGTCTGCCTGAATACACATTCTTGAATGAGTTATCCCAGTAACCCTACTAATTATAAAATACTCAAGCAAGGTCTTAAAGGTCTTTTGCAAAATATTCAGACTTGAGTTTAGATTGTTCTTTCCCACAATATTAAATAATTTTAATTGCATGTGCTTAGGCATACTTTTGTTTGAAAATCTTATTTTTCCACAGAGGCATCATTACCAATTCAGGTGGGGCTGTAAGAGTGCAAATGTTACCTGGGCGAGAGGACTACTCAGCAATATATGCCAATGGAATCCAATCCCAAGTGCTTTCTAGATGGTCATCATCATTTACCGTATCCAGTAAGAAATTATAAATTGTTATTATTTCATCAAATTACTTTAAAATCAATATAGAATAAACTGGGTTTGCTTTATATTTGCTATTTCCTATTTTTTTCATAGTAACACCATACCAAACTTGTCCTTTTGTGTTATTTGATGAAGACTTCAGACAAATTTAGTACAGAAAATAAGCATTAATCAAATGATGCTGTGTCAAGGCAAGGTTTTCCCTTTTTAAAAAACTGTAGTGAAAAATACCGGCAGGAGACTATGCAACTGTCTAAACATTGGCTGTTGCTTTGTTTTTAGAAAAACAGACGCCAGAAACAACACATGCATAATACTTCTGGGCAGTTAAGCTTACAGATAGTGTGAATACTCACTTGAGAAACACCAGCATAAATAAGCATTCTACTCCATGAGAGAATTACATGAATGTATTCATTAAATATTACTTCCAGGTCCTTAATTCAGATATTGAGTAGCCTGCATTCTGAGCAAAAGTTCATTGCAATTGAAGAAATAGACTGATATCCACAAAAACTCATGCTGAAATAATTTAGTCTTAAAAGTGCAGCTAGATTGCTTCCCTCTGCAACCTCTTTTCCTTTTTATGCATTCTGAATAGTCATTCTCAGCCTCAGTGCTTTCGTTTGTACCATCTTTGATCATAAGCTTCTGGGAGAAAAAAATCCAATGTAATGATTCATCTCTTGTGCACTTCCTGAAAGTACACACAAGTGCAGAACACATTCTTTTTTGAGTATGTCCGTGTAGGCATGTAAAACAGAGTCTGTAAAAGAATTAAACTGTAATATAATCATGTAAGCTGTGGACTCAAAAGAAGACACAATATATACAGTATTTATCTACGTATGTACCGTATTTGCCGGCATATTAGACGTACCAGCATATAAGATACACCCTATTTTCAGACTGTATACTTTGGGGAAAAAAATTTTACTACCCTACCAAGGCAAAAAGGAAAGGAAAGTGCAGCGGGGGGCAAAAGGAGTTCCTTTCTGCCCCATTCCTGTCATTTTTGCCTTGGTGAGGAGAAGTTCCTTCAGAAGCAAAAAGAAAAGGAATGGTGGGGTGAAAGGAGCTCTTTCTCCTCCATTCCTGTCATTTTTTCCTGTCTAGGGAGAAGTGACTTCTCTCCAGCCAGGCATTTGCACAAGCAGTCCTTTCACCACCACCCCCTCGCTTTTCATTTAGGCTCAGCAGGAGTTACCGCATTTGCCAGCGTATAAGACATACTCCATTTTCAGAAGGCCTTTTTTTTGGTAAAAAAGTACATCTTATATGCCAGCAAATACAGTATGTCTGTATTTATTTAATTAAATCCTGCTTGTCTCTCAATATGGGATGCAAGGCAGCTAACAATCAGTAGCAAAAACTTGATGCTGAAACACACTGAGAAAACAGTTATTAACAGAGCAACCCTATGGGGAAGGATACGGAAAGAAACAAGCTTTCCAGCCCTCAAAAAAGGACATCTCTTTTAATAAGGGGCACTTGACGCACCTATTTTTGGGGAAACTGCCTGTTCTACCAGGCATGCAGTAGATGTGGTGAAAAATGAAGAACTTATCCTAACCTCCTGTTTCCCCTTTTGCTGTGTCTCTCTCCTCCATTCATTCCAGCAGCGGGGAAGATTGAAGGGATATGTGAGAGTTAGGATCTCTCGAGCACAGTAATTAGCAAAGCAGAAGCTGAACAACAACACATCCACACATCCAGAGTTTAACCAAAAAAGAAAGAAACTTAGTCTTCTTGGTAAAAATATAAGGGAAACTTTATTTATTACCTTGTTCATAATCAAATACAAGGTCTATGAGAGGAGACTGAGGGAAGAAAACATTGCTGCATGTTAGAATTATATAGGAAGATACTGGGTATGTAAAACCAAACAAGCAGGATGTCTGCAAAAAAGCAGTTACTGAATAGAGGTATGCAAAGATTGCTAACTCTAACAAAGATAACTGTGCCAGCTCAAGGATGGCATTTTCTACTCACTATTCCAGGGATGTGTCTACAAAGAAAAGGGGGGCTTTTGATCTGAGAGATCCAAATCCTCCCCTACTCTACCCTGGACATACCTTATGACATAGTACCCCCCTCCACTTACCACCACTAGAGAAATTATTATCAATACCTACAGTCAGAACAGTGATAGCACCAAATATTTCTAACATTAATCAAATGAAGAGTCTCCACAGTGGACCTCTTCCTTCAATTGAGGAGGTGAAAGTCTACAGCATCGTATGATCTCCCCTCTTTCTGATCATAGGATTGTATGCTTCATCCTTCTAGAATATTTGTAAGTTGTACATCAGCGATGCCAGCAAAATCTTGAACTACAAAAGCAAGATGTTAATTTATATGACTTGTAACCTTCAAGTTTGAGAGATTTCACCACCCACTCATGAGATACTAGAGGCGACACAGGCAACACACAGGCCTTGGTCATCCTATGATTGCAATAATTGCAATAAAAATTACTTATATTTTTAAACTAAAAAAAATTACTTTTTTAAAAAATGTAACTCCATGTGAAATCCTGCTTCAGGACCTAAAGCTACAGTGATAGAGTTCTGTTGTCCATAGTTATGTCTTCCAATTGTTACCTGCAAAACCTTCCTTAGAAGCCAGGAAGCATTATCAGTATAGGGTTTTCTGAGTCACTGAATAGTGGGGTGGCGATTAAAGAAGTATCCATCTCTCTCCAGGCAGTGAGGCACTTTCTGAGAAGCAGCTGCAGAGCTCCTGCTGTAACTTCTTGCTGCAAATCCCCTTGCCTCTGGGAGAGGGATGGACACCTCTTCACTGATTACCCCACTTTCCAACACCTTGGAAATCCATATGATGGTCACATTGCTCAGCTTCTAAGATGGGTTTTGGGGGCACAGTGTTGTAAGTCCAACTAACAATAACATAAATACTGAAAATTATGCCCACCAACCTTTCACCATGTGTAGCAAGATGTAAACTAATGGATAATTTTCTAAATTCTTAACATCAGTTCAGACTGTCTTGGTTCTTTGTGCTCAGTTGTTGTGTTGATGATGATGAATGGAAAATCTGAAATAAGTAAATGATTTTAACCTTCTATTTCAGAGGCTGGCAAAGTATGGTCTAGAGGCCACATTTAGCCTGTGGAGCTGAAAAGTGTCAAATATGTGTTTTCTGAGTTGCTAGAAGTCAATAATATATGATAGATTCCTAATTGTATTCCCAGCAAAATAATCTGATGCATTAGTCTGATAGAACAAAGGTTGGATTGAGAGACTAGATATCCACAAAGGAGAATTAATGACTGGAATCCTGGATCAGGTGACGTATTATAAATTACTGCACAGATGGAACTACAATACGTCTCCCCCACCAACTCCTCAAAACCCACCTTTGAAGCTGTTGCAACCCTCCTAATATTGCCATGTACTGCATGGTGAAGGTGGGGTGGCAGAACAATGTCCTATAGCTAGAAACACAGGGACAGGCCTTCTTTGTGTCCTCCTGGGGAGTTCTTTGGAAGCCCCAAAGGACAGTGTCATTGCTTTCCATTGCTACAGGAAAATAACTAGATACCGTTCCATCACCATCAGTAAGTGTTGTGATGAGAAGTTGCTGAAGAAACTTAAAAGTTTGAGAGAAGTTGACCATTGTGTGGTCGATAGAGAACTCCATCCTCTGCAACGACCAAAAAAGTGAATTATACAGGTGCAAACTGGATCTTTGGAAGCTTAGCAGGGTCAGCCCTGGTTAGCACTTGGATGGGAAAACTACCTCTGAGTATTCCTTGCCTAAGAAAAACACTATGAAATTCACAGGGTCATTGTAAGTCAACAGACAACTTGAAGTCACAAACACACACATCACTAACAGGATACAAGCCCATAATGGGGCACACGTGCTCATGCCTTTCTCTGCATACTGATTGCAGTATCTTTTATGACACTTGGAAGAGAAAAGGAGGGAGGGTAAGAGAAGTCATTCTTCTAGAATGACGTCTCAAGGTTCCAGCTTTAACCGTAGGAAAATTTGAAACCTTTACTTTTGGGGAGAATTTACAACTTATAGAATCCCTCAACTAGCATGACCAGTAGGTTCTGGGAGTTGCAGTCCAAAAAGAATCAATATTCTAAACAATCAGAAGCTCTTAATGGTAATTTTTCCATTGTTATGTCTTCTGACAGCAGCAGCAGGATTGTCAAGCTTTTATTAGCAGAGAGGGTACTAGAAAACTGAGAAAAAGGAAAATTTTATTTAGATCTAACAGTCTCAGATTTCAGTCTACCTGGAATTTGTCTTTCCCTGGATAAAAGTGAGGATACACAGTGCATTTTATCACACCATCATTTAACAGCAATATAATAAATTTCATTTACTTTTCAATATGATGACAGGTATCAAGAGTGGAGCACTTGAAGCAGCTGCACGGCCCATTTCAACAGCACGCCCATCCATGGGTAAGAAATTTATTTCAAAGTGTGTTCTTTCCACTCAAGACTCTGCTAGAAATGAACTGTTCTGTTATTGTCTCCTTGTTATTCACTATAGTTATGTCTCATATACTGTGTTTCCAGTACAAAGAAGAATGTGGGGAGAGATCCGTGTAAACAAGAGGACCCCACTATTGTCAAAACCTGAAACAAGTGTTCAGTTCATAGTTTAATTCCAGGCACATAAAAAAGGCAGAAATAGTTGCTCTCAGATAATTTGTAAATAACTGTTGAAATATTGAATAATACAGCCATTATCTTATCTGTCATCCATACAGTACTGATCAATGTAACAGTTAAACAAAGAGACTATAAACGCAGAAAAAATATTCAGGGGTAGCTATGTTGGCCATGCAGCAAAATAGAACAAAACCCAAAATCCACAAGCAGTGATACCTTTTTGGGGGACTAACTCTAAAGCATAAAATACATTATGCAAGCTTTCAAAGCTTCACTGGCTTCTTCATTAGGCAAAGATGTTAAAAATCACACAGGAGAAAACCTGAAGAGTTGCTCTATTTCTATCATTTTCTCTCACACCCTCCTCTAACTAACCCCTTTTTCTTAACTGACCCAAGTAATCCTATGGAGCATATCATAGCCTGCAACTGCTGCCACATACACCAAAGTAAACAAAGCACATTGGAATTTTATGCCTTGTTCTTGAGGTGGATTGGATCTTAAGGAACAAAATCTTCAATCAGCTATGGCATACCTTAAAAACAAGGAAAACAAGACACATGCTCTGATTCTGTGTACGACGTTATACACTTGGCATGATGCTTTAAAATGATACATTACACACTACAATTGTTCTTAGCATGGTTCAGTGGTGGCTAGTGCTCTGTTAGTGAGGTAGTAAATTTACTTTATCCAAGGTGCTGAACCTATTCTGAAGTCAGGAATCAGCACTTTAGAGAGCTTCTTCGAAGTTTAAATTGAAACCTGGTGAAGATGGCAAGGGGAAAGATACCCTATGGTGCTGAACTGTTTTCTTCAGTCTAATGCTGTTCAAGTGGGCTGGGCTACAACTCCTACTGCACATATTCCATTGACTATGCTGGCTAAAAATGAAAGTTGTAGTCCAACACAGCTGCATGGTATCATGTTGGAGGAAAGCTAGGGTACCACATTAGGTTAGAACTGTACAAAACTGTTGGTTGATAACCTAATAAGCTGTGAAACTCTGCTACTTTGAACTGATTCCCAAACCATTAACCACAGCGTACTTCATATGCTCATTGTGAGGCTACAGTGCGATATCCTCACTGTGTCATTAAACTCCGTAGAAGGAAGACAGAATATAAATATCATAATAAACCAACTCACAACTTCTATGTGTAGTTTCATTTCAAGCCCTTGATTATTCAGATTTTTTAATTCATAATGGTTCCCACTTTTCAGGTAAAAGACCTAAGAAGACTCTTGAGAAAAAGACTGGGAATAAAGGTAGGAAGCTGCAAGGCCATGCCACATGAAACAAATCTCTAATGTTGATTTGCCCTTTAATTTAACCTAATTATCTTGGGTGTTCACAGACTGTAAAGCGGATATTGCTTTTCTGATTGATGGAAGCTACAATATTGGGCAGCGTAGATTTAATTTGCAGAAGAACTTTGTTGGGAAAGTAGCGATGATGCTGGGAATTGGAACTGAAGGACCACATGTGGGAGTTGTGCAAGCCAGGTACTAGAAATATGTCCTATTTGGTACATCCCTCCTTCTTGGGTGCATTTATGAAACACTGTTTTGAGAGTAGGCATGATGTAACGAAAATTAAGAGTCTTCATATATATTGTTCTAGTTTGAATCATGTTCAGACTGTGTAATAATATCATATATCTTCCTACATCCCTTTTGAAGGTTGAATAAAAGCCAGGTAACATGTTAGGACTTCAGTGAAATGGGAGAAGAAGGAGCAAAAATATAGAAAGAGCATACTGAATTGTATGTAATGCAATAGTATGATTGGTGATAGTAACTTTGAGAGGATAGTGATAACCACATATTGTTGTTAGTCACCCAAATTTGGTAGCCAGTATCATATATTCAGTGAAGATGCTTGTCATTCTCTTGACTGCCACATGTCTTGTAATCGCAAAAAGGTCTAATCCCCTAGAGCTGTAGTTTTAGGGGGTAGGTTTTGGGAAAGATCAGCCTGGTGTGTGTGGTATTGGACAGAGCTTGTGGAGGGTGGGGAAAATACTTTTTGGACTGTAGCTGTCTCAAACCAGCCACTGCTGGTACTGGTTGTGGATTTTGGTAGTTCATAAAAGTAGCTTCCCCAGTTCCGCTGTTGGGTTACCAACACATGATTGGCCCAGAGAATAGTAACCATTTAAGAGACATGAAATCCTACCCTGATCAATGCGTACCCTGTCTTGTCATCTTTGACCTTTCTGTGACATTAGTCATGCATATTCCAACATTTCTGTGCATCCAGAAACCTAACAAAAAATAAAAATAACTGGGATTTTCACAAGGCCAAATTTTGTAAAACAGACAAAATGGTTTTATTTATGTATTTATTTATATCCTGCCTTTGTCCCAACAGTGGGACTCAAGGTGGCTAACAACATTAAAACAGTACAAATTGAAACATCAATAAAAGTATAATTCTTTAAACAAAAATAATCCACTTATAAAGTTAAAAATTACATATTAAACATATTAAATACATTAAAATACATTATTAAAATACTTTTTTAAAAAAACTATACCACCTTAAAACATACTTGCACAGTATCAAAAACCCAGACCCTGTCAATTTATAAAAGCCTGATGGCACAAAAATGTCTTAACCTACCATGGCAAAGAGAGCAAGGATGGGGTCCTCCTAGCCTCTCATTACTGCTTATGTTTGCAAAGAGAATATACTGAAAAGCCAGAGCTAGCTATTTTACATTTTCAGTAACCCACTTTATGATTTTTCAAGACCAAAGCAGGTGTGGACAGGGTGATGTGAAAGTCTCTCATTCATAGGGTTGCCATAAGTGGAAGATGACTTGTTAACAACAACAAACCCACTTGGGAAAGAGATTCTGGAGCATAACATGCACAAATGAATCTTGCTACAAATGTTTCAGTGTACAGTACTCATGCTTAATGTTCCACTTAGCTGACTATGTCTTTCTGCACAATGCTTGATTCCATTTCCATCCCCACCAAATTTTCTATTTCCCCCAACAGTCAGCTTTCCAGGACTATTAAGTGTGCTTAATTCTCAAAGAGCTGTTTTGGACTTCCCCACTCTTTATTTCCTCCCGAAGGACTTTCCTCCAGCTTACTCTACAGACTTTTCTCTCTCTTGTATTTTGTTGGTGTTGTTTGCTTACCTAAAGACCCACCATCTTTGTAAATAAAGGAAATTAGTTGATTGGATGTCCATCACTCGCACGCCAAAACATGGCTGTTTCCCTGTTGGGATGCTCTTAAGCTGTAAGGCAGTATAAATGTGTGCATTTATCAAAATATTAGTTATTCTAATGCACAGTTTTGAACACTGGGTATAACTTTACCCTGCAAAGGTCTATACTTCAGTATAATGGTTTGAATTGAATGCAGCATGGAGGAGAAGCTCTTTTAGTTCATAGGGATCATAGGAAGCTGTCTTCTGTCAGGTCAAATAATTTTTACATTTACCTGCTGCTTGATCCTTCTTCAGCTGCATTTGCCGTGGTCTGAACCTGGTAACTTCTGTGTTTAAAGTCATGGGCCCTACTCCAGCTTGAAACTATACTTCAGTCTATTGTAGATTTCATTCAGATCCTTTCATTTGGTCTTGTGTCATGGCAGGTTTCCAGTGCTGTAACTTCTCTGGCAATTGTTTCTAGAATAAAAGAAAAGAAAAGGCCTATAAATCTTGTTATTTTCCTCCTCTCAAAGTTGAACCATCTGTGAGATTCAGTCATGGAAGGGTTTCTCCCCTTCCCCACCTCTTTGCTACTTTCCTTAAAATGTTTTTACTGAATTATGAATTCTTCTATATTCAGTACTTGTCAACAAAACAATAGTGGTTACTGTGTGAATGAAATGGAAGAATAAGCAGATCTTAAAATACATGTAAAAGACCAAAACATCTGGAAGAATTTATACTGCCTGTTACCAAGTTGATGATGAGTTACCCCATAAACATTTCAGCCATCAAAGGATTATTCCAATTATATTTGTTGACTACACTAGTACCACAAGTGTTTCATCCAAGTGTATTAGTGTCATCTGGGCTCCAAAAATGAGCAATTCTTCTGAAAACTTTTGCAGAGCCAAGAAAAGCTTTTGTGTTGAAGGGCTGACAGTGGTGGAAAAACACTTAAAAGAGATTAAGGCAAGGCAAGACTTAAACTGAAAATAACTGTTTTGGAGTTAGTTAAGTTGTGCCTCTGACAGATGGCCAATGAACAGAGCCATTCTGCTGCTGGCAGAATAGATAGGAGAAACAGAGGCAGAGACCTCAACAGGTGTTTGGAAGCTGTTGGTTAGAGTAAACCTGATGCATTTTAAGTATAAACCATTATTTAAGGCAACAGCACAGAGATCCATAAAAGCAGTAAATCCTCACCATCAAAAAGTTAAAAATACATTCAAATAAAACATGATGCTTCCTACCATAATATATTTTGTAATCATATTCATATGAAATAATGACTTTTACAGTTGCCACTTGTTTAAAAAATGATCTTCGAACTTTGCTGTACACACTTATGTATAGACAGCCTCTCATTTCAATAAGCAGTTTTCTAAAACTTTTTCTAGAAAGAAACTAAGGTCTTTTCCATTAACCCCCATATTTTGCTCCCAGTGTCAGCTGACGGTTCCCATGCCATTGGGGTAGTGAAACAGCTATGATTTAGTCAGAGCTTTAAAGGAGCTCTCTAAAGTAGTCAATCCTATCCTCAAAACCCTTTGGATGTCTCTTTTAAAGTTCTGCCTAAAACCTAGGATGGATTCAATAGCCCACTGTCAGGAAGGCCACCAACCACCACTGAGTGCCACCTGCCAACATCTCCTCTGTTTTGCTTGTGAAAGGTACATTTTATTGTCTTTGTGGAAACTCTTGTGACAAAATAGCAACCTGGTCATTCACAACAAGCTGAGTCTTCAGTTTTCCATGGTCATGCCAGTTTTCTTGAGACTTAGCCTGAATAGTAGCTGCTGCTTCTTGTGACCTTGACATTTCCAAAAGGAGCAGCTGGGGGAAGGAAAGGCAGCTGAAGCCATGCTTTAAAAATATCCTTGTGCCTTAGGATGTGCCTTAGGATAGTAAGGCACATTCATACTTATTAAAACAAGGAAATAGGCTACCAAGTTGGTTTATAGCTTGGCTTATAGTTGGCTTATATCTACAGCCTATGTAATTTACTCTGTCTCAGAACTACTGTGACTAACAATTTAATTTTTTTTGTTGAGTGTCTGCTTCACAGATAGCCTTTAAGTTAGCATAAACTCTAGTTAAGATCTTTGAACTTCTGCTATGTTGATAGCCAGGTATGAATTTTAATATAGCAAAAGAAGAATTGAGTACCCTTTAATTCATGTAAACATCAAAAAGCATCAGAGTATGTGGCAGAGAGAAGGCTGAGTAGCTTAAGGGGTGTGCACAGTCTGAAAGGGCTATGGTGATTAGGAAGATACAACTACAGAGAGATAATGCATCTCCAGACACTTTGGGATGATAAGTCAAAATGGTGGGACCCCAAATGTAAGTAATAATTTTTCATACCTTGCGGTATCAAATAAAGAAGTAATGAAGATAATGTTTCGAGTAAATTTCATGTCATTTCGCACTAGCTAATTCAGTCACAACTAAAGCAATGTGAACCACTCTCCAACCTTCAGCAATACAATATTTTGACATTTTTGGTAGCATGTCCCTCCAAACTTTAAAAGAGGACCCCCCACACACAAAATGGGTCCTCCCTTCACACACTTATTTACTGTAGTGGTGTTTCATGTTCAGTTGTCTTGTTTGCTGTGTTCTTCTTGAAATATCATGTTGAGTTTATGTGTAGTCAAGAATGGATGATCTACTTCCATCAGAGGATATATAATGCCCAGGTGTGGATGATTCAGATAGGGGTTTTTTTTAAGTAAAAATTATAAATCCCTACCATTGTCCTACACAGGAATGTACATAAGCAGTGTAGTATGCCATGAGGAGGATGCAAGCTAAAACTTGCCCAGAACACACGTGTATATATACTGTAGATATATATAAAGTAGATGGTGTATTAGATAGAGAAGGTGGACTAGGTGGCATAGAAAAGACATGTACAGTCCTTGCCCCCTTTGTGCTTATGCTAGTGCATGAGAGCACATTTGAGATCCCCCACAAAGAGGCCCTACATCCACAGGGTGAATGGTATATTCTAGAAGTGCTTTCACAAGAGATTTTATGGTTGCAATCCCATTGCAAGAATAAGCCCACTCAGTGTATCTTCTGAGTTAGTATTTGTAAGATTTAAATTGAATACATGTACTAATTAAAAAGTAGGAAATAAGCAGTTCCCCAGACAATGTTGAACCACAACTCCCATCATTCCTCATATTTGCTGTGTTGGCTAGAGATGATGAGAGTTGCAGTCCAATGAAACCTGGAGGGCCACACATTTCCCCTCTGATTTAGAGTCATCAAAATATAGTAAGAGTTAACAGTATCACCTATGGAAATAGCCAAATACTATAATGTGATGACAGTTCTGATCTCAGGCCACATGTTCTGAAATAGCTTCCCATAAGGTCTGAGAACTGTGCACATTACCATCCTTTGTTAAGAAGGAAATAATTTACTTTAGTTTAGAGAAGTAGGGGGTCTAAATCTGTTCAGATTTAGAAATGGAACTTAACACACACAAAAAAGTGGTATCAAAGCCAGGATTTTTTAACATTAATGGATTAAACAGTGTCACTGGAACTCCAAAGCATTTATTTTAGCGTTATCTGTTGCAGTCTTACTTTGTTCTGTTGTTGCTTTTTTAAAATATAGTGAGAATCCCAAAACTGAGTTTTACCTGAAAAACTTCACTGCAGCAAAAGATGTCTTATTTGCCATAAAAGAGATTGGTTTCAAGGGAGGCAATTCCAATACAGGTAAGCATAAGTGCCATTAGGAATTTCGATTAGTGATGGAAAAATCCAGTCTAATATATAAAAGTCAAAGTCTGTTTGTGTCAGGCGAAGACATCATATGGTTGGCTGCCTAAGAAGATTCTATGGAATCCTGGGGCTTGCAGTTTAGGGAGGGGCCTTTAGAATTCTCAGCCAGATTGCTCTTGGGCCTCAGTCAACTGTGACTGTCTTGAATATGCCGGTTGCCATGGAGATGAGGCCTAGCAGCAAGGAGGAGGAGAGCAGTGTATTCCTTCAGGAACCCGACCTCTGTATGTTAATAACTCTGAATACCGATTGGATTGAGGAGTATGGGGAAAAGTTACAAAACAGTTTGGGGAATTAGATACACAGGATCTCAAATCTTTCTAACAGGTATTACCTATGAGAAAATAAAATCACAGGCAAGGCTGGGTATATATGCTAGTATTACTTAAATGGATTTCTGATCCTGAAAAGAGACTTAGCTCTCCTTTCCTGCCCCTTACACAACCCCTTGCCAAATCTGCTCTAGAGATTCCTTTGCAGGGGAAAATGGGATCATCCCTAGTCCATTGACTGAAGCCATTCCATTGGGAGGAGCAATTAATAGGGTAGAACTCACTTCCTTTTCTCTCTCTTGACTAAAGACTTCATTTTGTTTGATCCATTTACACATGGACATAATACTTCTGCCTTCTGAAATACCTTGCATTAAAGTGATTGCTAATTCAAATTGATTTTCTAAAAATAGTTTCACAACAGAAATAAAACAGCAGTTTCACTTTGTAGAGTTCTTCACAACAGAAACATCAGCTGGCATCCTGTTAGTGACTTACGAAGATCTAAATACAACTTACACTCATTCATTTTTTATGCCATTGCAGAGGTCCGAATTCTCTACCAATACTATGCAATAATCACTCTGCCCTCCGCCAGTCCACATTTTAAGCTGCTGCAATCCCCTGCCAACATTGCCATTTACTGGCTGGTGGAGAGCAGAGGGACAGTGGAGCAGCATCTGGCTATTTTCCTGTAGCTAGACACAAAACAATAACATCGTTCCCTAGGAGATCCAAAGGTCCTCTAGGTCCTTTGGAGGACATCTGCTGTGTTTCCAAGAACTTTGCTAGGGGTTGTTCTGCCACCCCACCCTCGACTCAAATGACCATTTTTTAGGAGGGGGTTTAAGAGATGAGATGGAGATATGTTGTATTTCTTGTGTGGAATTTTCTGACACATCTCCCAGTCTGGAATCTCAGCTATCATCTCCACTGCATAAGGCCACATTCACACAGAAGTAATCTTCACATGAGGCAATTGTATGTTACTCATAGGTTCCTTTAGGAATTGTGTGATATGCCTGTCATTATTGTAACTGCTAGACCCCTGTGCCCAGTACCCAGGTTTGTCTCTGAGTCCTGATAAAAGCTAAATACTAGAGGATTAAGCAGAAGTAGAAGCATAAACTTTGTTCAGAATAATACTTAAGATCAAAGCTAGCCATGGTGACTTCCAAAATCTGTATTGGAATAATATCTTTATAAGGCCAGCAAATGGCCAAGATCCTGTTTGTCTACTAGACAGAGTGTAAATTTTCCCCAATGTATCTGTGCTGGTGCTTGAAGGATGGAGTAGAATGACAGCTACTCTCCAGATGTGCCGAAGAAACTGGAAACTGCCAGGTGCAGCTCTTCCCATTGCCAATGATTAGATATCTCCTCATACAACATTTTTAAAAGTACATATACTGACATAACTGGGTGTTATGCTAGTATAAGACACTAACAGTATCTCCAGCTAATATATACAAGCTTTCAAGATGTAAAGAACTATTCTTCAAGCAAGATATTAGAAAAAGCAAGCAAAATAGGAAACAAAAGCAATGAGAGTTTATATTGACAAAATAGAGGAATGCATTTTTATGCTTTTTCTTCTCTCAGGTTGGAATTAAGTTTCAACTGAAGTAGTCTGTTGGTGTACTCACCAGACAGAACCTTATTTGAGTGTCTGCAGATCTTTCCGCTTCCATTACATTTCAAGATATCACACAGGCAACTTGAGTTTAAGAATGTCTCTTTTTTAACCTTTTCCACTGCCTCTCCCCTTCTCCCCAGCATTTCAAGATTCTTGCTGGATGAAGAGAGCAAAGTCATATTCTGGCATGATTTACCTCACTTCCTTTGAGGGCAGAATGGCATCTACCTCTGGCTTCACCTTCCTCTTGTGGAATTGACATGTCTGAAGAAGAGGGATTACTGTCCATGTGGAGATGTTCTATGTGAGCAAGAACTCTACAGAATTAGGCATCTTGCTGGCATTTAGAGACTCCACACAAACAGGAACCTCTCCTTTTCAGATGCATTGCCTTTGATGTCAGGAAAATGAAGACAAGTGAGGGATTAAGCACTCCCTTGCTTGCATGTTGAAGAAAGTGAATTGAATAATGTCTGAATATGGCTCTAGCGAGCTTGAAAACTTGACTTGGAATGCATTTTGTGCCAATAAATGTATTATTCTAATACAGAGTTTGGACTTATACTTAGGACAGCTGTATCCTTGCTTGAAATAAGTTTGACAAATCTGAACAGAGATCCTGGATTACATTGGCAAGGCATAAATGTCCACTTGCTGCAACTAAGTACCCTCTCCAATCTCTCTGGCTGTTTACTTGCCCTCCTGGTGCTGCCTCCTATGACCACTTGGTAAGAAAAGGAATGGCTGCCTGTGCTTCAGCAACTGGCCCCAGGAAAAGAAATGTCATCTCTTGCTCCCTGAGGAATCTCGGAGAGTGCCTTTGTTGTCCTGAAGCTAGTTGCTGAAGCACAACCAGCCACTACCTCACCATCTTCAGTTGGTCCCTTGTTGCTAAATGGCTCTTGTGGGAGTGCTCTGGCACCAGGACAGTAAGGTTAGGGCACAAGGGGCCACCACAGATGGAGCTGTGTTCTGCCATCCACACTGGGCATAAATATACATAGGTAAATGCAACTTACACTTGCATATGTTACCAACAGGATTCTGGCCCTATGAAGCAGCTATAAAAGCTCTGATTAATTTATGATACATGCACTGTGATGTATTCTACAGAACCATTTATTTTACCACTATGTTTAAGTTCTTTCCCTGTGAAGTCTCTGTCTTAGATATGAAACCTGAGCAGGTTGTATTTTCAATAACAATGAAAGCTGTCAAGAAAAATAAATATTTTAAAATTTTCCTCCAAAACAGGAAAAGCCTTGAAAGAAACAGCCCAAAAATTCTTTTCTCCTGAAAATGGGGTACGGAAAGGCATTCCTAAAATCATCGTAGTTTTCATAGATGGTTGGCCGTCAGATGATATGGAAGAAGCTGGTATCGTGGCCAGAGAATTTGGCATTAATGTATTCATTGTGTCAATTGCAAGACCTACACCTGAAGAACTCGGAATGGTTCAAGATGTTGGCTTTATTGAGAAGGTAGTTTCTGAAAATTCCCAATTTCATATGGAGGCTGTTTTGCAGTAGGAAGAACTTACTTTAGATTTCTGATAAGGTTCTTAGTTGAAAAATCAGCAGCTTGTAAAATCTTCATTACTGCCAAGCTGGCATAAAAATGAAGAGCATGTCTATTAAATACTTGAAGAGCTGAAAGTTTTTCAAAAGAAAGGTCACAAGATGGTGATGGCATGCTATCAGCATTGTCAGTAGTGAGTGAATCTCCACCAGGTACCTGTGATAACATTTGATACAGCAATCACAATAGCCATAGATAAGCTGTCCAAGGAAAGGAAAGCATTTTCCCAAATACTTTTGAGTGCTGGGCTTTGTACAAATAATATTCAGTTGCATGGGAAAATTATTGTAAGCTCCTATTGTACCATTCCCCCAACAGATTTCATAGAAAGGTTTAGTTAAAATCACTTAATGCAATAAAGGTGCCAAAATCTATGCCTTTTTGTTTTGCTTTTGAAAACAGGCTGTTTGTCGAAACAATGGCTTCTTTTCCTACAACATACCAACTTGGTTTGGTACTACAAAATATGTGAAACCACTGGTTCAAAAACTTTGTGCTCATGAACAAATGCTGTGCAGCAAAACTTGCTACAACTCTGTCAACATAGCCTTCCTGATAGATGGTTCTAGCAGTGTGGGAGACAGCAACTTTCGTCTTATGCTTGAATTCATCAGCAACATTGCTAAAGCATTCGAGATCACAGACATTGGTGCCAAAATTGCAGCTATTCAGTTTACTTATGACCAGCGCACTGAGTTCAGTTTTACAGACTACAGTACGAAAGAAAGAGTTCTTTCTGCTCTTCGTGGAATCCGCTACATGAGTGGTGGTACTGCTACTGGAGAGGCCATTACTTATACCATCAGAAATGTGTTTGGACCAGTGAGAGATGGAGCCAACAAAAATTTCTTGGTGATTTTGACTGATGGCCAATCTTACGACGATGTCCGGGGGCCTGCTGTTGCTGCACATAAAGCAGGTAAATGATAGATATTATCTTTGCCTACAGAAAGAAATAAATGTTGTTCATTTTTGCCAGGGGCCAGAATTGTATGGACTGTGGCTCACATGCATCCTATGGGATCCTGGAACTTCATCAACCTTCCTAGAGGCTGAGAAACATTCAAGGAGCATATTCCATTGTAAAAAGCTGCTCTGGGACAACCACCTCTCCCCAAAACAGGAAGACTTAAATGCTCCCAGAAGGCTGCTGAGAGTCAAACAATGTAACTTACAATCTTCCCAAATGGCAGCCATGGTGGCATGATAAAGCATTTAGAACCAAAAAATGCCCCCCCCCATTTGCACCCTCCCTTTCTACCTCTGTTAATCCCAGAGAGCTACTATAAAGAAGCAGACTGTAAAAGATGAATGGCCAGCTGGGGCCTTACAGTTCCCAGCCCTACAGAGTCCAACTGGAACCATAGGATGGTGATGGATTATGGAGCATGCACTCCAAATAACATCTGAAGGGTTGCAGTTGTTCACCTGTTCTGTAACATCTTCAAATGTTGTGTGATCTAAGCAGATGTGAACGCAAGAGAAAATTCCAGTTGTTCCTTGCCATATTTATCAGCTGTTGAAGCACATTATTTTGCAATAAAATGCTTTACAACAGTTTTCACTGTGTTTTAGATCAGATGGCTTATACGTTTGGGATACAATAATAATTAAGTCTACCTCAGAATGCAGCATATTTTTAACTTCTCATGCTGTGTCACCAGTCTGTGGACTATTTTACAGAATCCACTATAAGTGGATCCAATCGCATAACATTATGCCACAAGGAAGCAGAGGTTGAATAACCTTTTTACTAATGCACTATATAGAACAATATTGTGGATATAGAGTTTTGAAATAATATGTTGCAATTAACTGTGCTATATTAGTTGCAGGAGAGGTAAGTGTTCCCTGGTTTACTGGGGGTCCCGTGAGGGACACCAAAATGTGCTCAACAATAGGTGGGGAAGATTAGCTCTGAGCACTGCTTTAGCGTTACGAGAGGCAGGGTAACTTAGCTGGATCTTGAACCCTATGTCTACGGGGTCAGGCCGTGTCAAGGAGCACACAGAAGTTGAAATAATAAATGATGTTTTATTAAAACACGATCAAACAGTGCATGCGGCACACTCATACAAGATAACTAAAGAAATAAAGGTTGGAGTGGGATAGAGGGGTTTTTCGAGGAGTTGTTGGTTTGGGTGATACTTCACCTGTCCTGAAGCCCGGTTGGAAGCGGAGAAGCTGGGGAGCGTGGATCTCAGCACGTGGAGCTGAGGGAAAGGCTCGCTGGACAAAGCAACAGCAAGGCGGGATGGAAGCCAAGAGCCATCCAAGGAAGCGCTCAAAGTCAGGGGTTTTTATAAGGAGAATTGTGACCGCAGGCTAGGTCGGACTTGGGGAAAACAATAGATTTGGGGCTGGAGACAAAGCCTCCGAAAGGTCAGAATTTGAATGATTGAGTTATAGCCAAATTGTCAATAGGATAGCCGGTATGCAAACGCGGAGTACTTGAGCGTTGTATAGTCAGATCATCAAGCTGCCAGCGCGGGGCAGAGGATCTTTTGAATGCTGCGTACATACCTAATGAAGGTACTTGCCTTTGAGGTCTCCTGAAGCGGCGAGTCGGCTATTTCTGGCCTGCCTGTATTGTGTTGTAATATTACGGCGATTATCGGCCGAGCCTGTGTGCGTGCTTGTCCGGGGGCCTCGCAAGCACGTGGAAGGGAATGGGTATGTGAGGCCGAATTAGTGATATCAATAGATATCTTTTTATATCCCCCAAAGCTCAGGCTAGCCAGGGCAGTAACATAAGGACAGTGGATAATGTTACTCAAAAAAAAAAAAAACAACAACTAGTAGCATTTTTTTAAAAAAAAAAATAATAGTAAGGTTTTACTTGTTACTCTTAAAATATTGCTTTTGGCGTTTGCTGTTGGTGTGAAGTTGGCAATTTATGCATTTTTATGCAGTAACATATTAGCAATGAGTTAATGGGTAATAGCAACACGTTACCTGTTCTCAATGCGAGTAATCTAGAAAATTTTCTTTTCCACCTGAATTTAAACAGGCCTTTAAACAGTGTACATTCTTGACAAATTTGTTGTAGGTATCACTGTCTTCTCTATTGGAATTGCTTGGGCTCCACTGGATGATTTAAAAGACATGGCATCTGAACCTAGGGAGACACACACCTTCTTCACAAGAGAATTTACAGGACTGCAGCAGATTGTTCCTGATGTCGTTCGAGCCATTTGCAGAGATTTCATGGACTCCAAACAGTAAATGAAAGGTTGCAGGATATGACTGTAAATGCTCCGGGAAAACCAAAGAAATGTCTCTAGAGTATAAGACATTCTGTTATTCTAGTGTAAAGCTGGAAGGTTATGAGGTTGCTTTAAAAGCACTGCTTTTCTATTTTCTTTAGGCAAAACGTCTATTGAAGTCAGCAAAAAATTTGCATGAATAAATAATAATTAAAAATTTATTGCCCCCAAATGACCAAGATCTGTGTATATTTTATATGCTTCAGTTAAAGTGATTCAGATCCAGTAGTTAGGATTATCCAATATGCATTTTATGTATATAGAGAAAACATAGAGCTGCTCTTGACATTAAATGCTGTTACTGAGTCTCATTACATATTAAGATAAAAATAATCTCAAATACAGTTTGTCCAGTGGAAAAATGTTATAGAATGCTGTTGTCTGTGGTAAAAAAGGGTATTTGGATAAGTGTATGGTTATCAGATATTATGAACACTACATTGCATACAGTACAGTAAATCTATTATATGCAGCCTGCTGCTCAGTTAACCTGTATTTTTTTTGTTTCCAAGAAGTTATTTTGAAGTTTGGGGTGGGTAAACTAAATTAAAAGGCTGTTCATCAACTACACCTGGCTATTTTACACCAAGAGCCCACCAATCTGGTTAGAATTGGATTTTATGGATGTTGGTCCATGTTCATGTTGGGGCTGCTTGGTAATATTTGAGTAATTTTGTGAGGGTTTTTTTTAAAAAAAATCCTGAATTTTAACTTCCTTATTACATATAATTGACTAAATCCAATTGTTAGACCCTGTATAGCTCTAGTCAGTGAATGAGACCTGTTAAGTCAATTCTTGTATTCTATTGATTCAGTGAGTCTGCCCTAATTGGGACTAACAATTGGATTCAGTTCAATGTTTTCAAACTTTTGAAAATATTAGAGGAAAATATTGAGGGGGGGTGGTCCTTAATTTTAAATTGAGTTTGTCAAATTGATTTTGATAGGACTGGAGCAATTTAAATCCAAGTCCACAAAATTAAATGACCTATCAACTGGGCAATAAACCAAAGTTATCAGCAAAATCAAATACAAAATTGGGTCCCCTTCTCAAGTTATACTGGTTGTAAAATTCCAAACAGTTACAAAAGGTACAAAAGGGATCAAGATTATTTTAACAGGTTTTTTAAATAATAATTTATGATGGTTGATGTATTAATCTAAATATGCATAGCAAAAATACCTAATGTTTTTCTTTGGTATTACCCTACTAATTTTCCAGATGTAATTAGCATATAAATAAATGAAGTATTCTAAGAAAACTTTGTTCAGATTTTACACAGTTTTTTGATGTGGAAAATACACATTATATAACAGCTATTTTTATACTATGAGGGTATTTTTAAGGGACTCAGAAGCAACAATTAGTATCATTCATTGCTGAGACCTTACAACAAGCAAAGAAAATTATATTACATTTCTTTGAATGCTTTGTAAAATACCTAATATTACCCAGACTAGTGAAATTTCACTGTAAACTTTACCTCTGCAGTTTATAAATTGTATAATGAATTGTAAAATTAATAAATTTATTAGCTGTTTCATTCAGAAGTTGTTCTAATTATGAATCTAATTGTTCCAAAGGTTTCTTTCCTACATAGTCCATCTTCCATGGATCTGATTAAATCAACCAAATTTTTCTGCTTTTCTAATTTTTCTTTTCTTTAACAGTGTTTTAATCTGGATTAGCCCTGTATAGTTCAAAAGCTTGAATTTTAGTTAGGGCAAATGATAGACTGTAGAAGCAAAGAAATTCATTTTATCCAGAGTTTGGAGAAATCACTTTGGGGAACTATTATTTTGGCCACTTTGTTTCAGGAATTCTGGGAATAGTCCATGTTTCCAAGCTAAAGAGCCAACCATCTCACTGCATTATATAGAGAAGAGAAATTCAGAGATCCTATGAGGAAATATATCTTCCTCCTGCACATATATTGCTACCAAAACACACTACTCTAAGCCTTAGTATGCAAAACCATGAATATGTAGCTATACATGTAACACAGGATTACAAATTAAGAGAATATCTGGTGAGGAAATGTTCAATGAATAGTTTGCTTAAATTGTCAAATTAGCCAAATATTCCCTCTTGTTCAGTGTGGGAGAGAATATTTGGGAAGATTACACCATTTCAAGAGGCCAAAAATATTCCTAGTATTCATTTAAGGGTGCACATTTTTGCTTTGCACAAATATTTGGGGACAGGTAAGGAATGTTAACCAGTTAATTATAATACATGGTTTCATAATTTAAATGTTTCGATAAGACTGTTGCCTTGCTATGACGATACATATGTAAGAAGCTGGAGGGATCACACAGCAGCTCCCATTTCCGCGACGGGGGTCTCATGATGATCATGATGCCTTTTTAAACACCTTTCAATAGGTGGCTAGAGCAATTGGCTGGTCTGAGGCCAAATGGGCCTTCATCCTGACACCCTGTTTCACTGGCCCAGCCTGGGCTGCTGTGGACATCGTTACAGCTGAGGAGGCAGGGCAATATAATAAAGTGAAAGTTGCTATTCTGGGAATACTAAATATAAGCGAAGAACCCACTGCCATCATCTTTGAGCAGTGACCTATGGGGCTGGAATACATCCGAAAGCTTTCGGACAGCAAGTGAGATCACATAAGCTTCAGTGGTTAAAGCCAGCTGTACAGACAGGTGAGCAGGTGGTGGAATTAATCTCACCGGAATAGTATGTTACAGTATTACCGCATGCTGCCTGCAACTGGATCATATGATAGAATCCAGACATACTAGAAGCCATGGTGCAACTAATGGAGATATTCGTAGCAATGAAAGAACCTGAATCATCTTCTAACTAGGGGAGGGCCTAGGGACAAAACCCCCAGTGTTGAGTGACTGAGGATTGACTAGAGGTGCTAAAGTGAGGGCCTGGGGAAGAGGACACCAACAACCAATGCCTGAAATACCAGGATCAAGAGAGAAGGAACTAGCTCGAGGAACAATGAAACCAGCTATGTGAGTAAATGTGAGAAGAGGTCATGACTCCACAGGTTGGACCCTTACCTGTTTCCAGTGTGACCAAGAAGGCCACATCAAATAAGATTGTCCCACCATGGCCTGTGCCTGCTAGGATGCATGGGTGGCTGCCCAGGTGAGTGATTCTCTTACAAAGGGAAATCCTCCAAGAGACGGAAGGGCAGTTGTAGGACTAGTCTATACTGAATGTGGGCTTACACTGGCGAACCAGCTCCAGGGTGATATTTTTTTTTATTAATTAGAAAAAGAACAAAACACAACACCACGTGATTATCATAAAAGTGAACAAGAAAACATTACAACAAAAAAGCTTACATTATTATTTCTTTCCAGATCCTTTATCATCATATACTTATTCCACATGTTACATATCATATTGCTTATATATTTTTGTTACGTTCTTAACTCTTTCAACTATATTTAACCTATTGCTGTTACTGAATATGATCCTATTACTAAACATGTTAATACTAACCCTAACCTTAAATGTACCTTAAATATAACCTTAAATGTAACCCTAACACTAAGTGTAAACCCATCCCCTGAGCCAATTATTTTTCAGCTTACTTTATTTTCTAAAATTGTAATTCTTGTCGCAGCATGATACTTCCCTCTTTTATTAGGACTTTTTCCACAAATATCTTCCATATTTCTTCAAAATCATTCCCTTTCATTATTTCTTTTTTGACTTCAATTTGACATGTTAACTTATCATTAATCACTATTTTCCACACTTCTTTATACCAATCCTTTATTTGAAAATCTTCTTGAATTTTCCATTTTCTTGATATAATTAACCTTGCTGCAGTTAATAAATTTGTAATTAAATCCTTCTTTGCCTGGGTACAATTAACCTTAACAAATACAGATAATAATGCTATACTCGGGCATATTTGTAAGTCAATTCCTGTTATCTCTTTAAACACAATTTGCCAAAATTTCTGTACACCTTCACAATTCCACCACATATGAATATATGTGCCAGTCTCTTGGCAAACCCTCCAACATAACCTTGAGTATTTCTTATCTATAACCTTATTGATGTTAGGTACCATCTCCAGACCAATTTATAATAATTCTCCTTTATCCTTCTGGATAAATTCTTATCTTTTTAAAAATATTTTTATTAAGGATTTAATAACATAAAAAAATAGAGTGGATATACACTGTTGACAGATGTACCCCACTCCCCCCCCATGCTTATATTTCTCCAGTTGAATCTGCTTTGTTTCCATTTACAAAGAGAACAACAGTTACATTTCTATTAACAAAAGAGAAAAACAGTTACACTTTTCATTTCTTATGCATTTATATTTTTATCCAATTCAAAACACCTTTCCATTCCCTTTCAAAGTTCTGGATAGGCTTGTTTTTCAAAGAGAATGCTAATTTTTCAGTCTATACCATATCCAGAACTTTTAATTTCCACTCTCTTAAGGCAGTATCTATCTTTTCTTTCCAGTATTGTGTATATATCAACCTTGCAGCTGTTATCAGATATAACAATATCTTCTGGTGACTTCTTATCTCCCCTTGTTGCCCTAACATATTTAACAAGTAAAATTCCGGTTTCATTTCAAAATACAAGTTACATATTCTTTGAATTTCATCATGTATCCCTTTCCAGAATTTTCTTGTCCTCCTGCAAGTCCACCACATATGAAAAAAGGACCCAATCTTTTCATCACATTTCCAGTACTTTGTATTAGAATCATAGAAATGTAGAGTTGGAAGAGACCACATGGGCTATCCAGCCCAACCCCCTGCCATGCAGGAACACCCTCAAAGCACTCCCAACAGATGACCATCCAGCCTCTGCTTAAAAACCTCCAAAGCAGGAGACTCCACCACACTCCATATTCCACAGCATATTCCACTGCCGGACAGCCCTGATTGTCAGGAAGTTCTTCCTGAGGTTCAGGTGGAATCCCCTTTCCTGCAGCTTGAATCCATTGCTCCTTGTCCTGGTCTCTGGAGCAGCAGAAAACAAGCCCTCTCCTTCCTCTACATGGCATCCCTTCAAATATTTAAACATGGCTATCATGTCCCCTCTTAACCTTCTCTTCTGCAGACTGAACATACCCAGCTCTCTAAGTCTATCCTCATAGGGCATGGCTTCCAGGCCTTTCACCATTTTGGTCGCCCTCCTCTGGACCTGCTCCAGCCTCACCATGTCCTTCTTGAATTGGGGTGCCCAGAACTGGACACAGTATTCAAGATGAGGTCTAACCAAAGCAGAGTAGAGTGGTACCAGTACCTCCCTCGATCTAGACACCATACTCCTATTGATGCAGCCGAGAATTGCGTTGGCTTTCTTGGCTGCCGCATCACACTGCTGACTCATGTTCAGCTTGTGGTCTATTAAGACTCCTAGATCCCTTTCACATGTACTACCATCCAGCCACGTGTCCCCCATCCTATATTTCTGTATTCCATTTTTTCTACCTAAGCGTAGGACCTTACACTTCTCTCTGTTGAATTTCATTTTCTTAGCTTTGGCCCAGCTCTCCAATCTATCCAGGTCATTTTGAATGTCGATCCTGTCCTCTGGTGTATTAGCAACCCCTCCCAATTGGGTGTCATCTGCAAATTTGATGAGCATGCCCTCTATTCCTTCATCCAAGTCGTTGATGAAGATACTGAACAGCACTGGGCCCAGGACAGAACCCTGTGGCACCCCGCTAGTCACTTCTCTCCAGGATGAAAAGCAGCCATTTGTGATCACCCTTTGGGTTCGGTCGGTCAACCAATTACAAATCCAACTAACAGTAGCCCTGTCCAGCCCGCATTTTACTAGCTTCTTTGCAAGAATGTCATGTGGAACTTTGTCAAAGGCCTTACTGAAATCGAGAAATGCTACATCCACAGCATTCCCTTCATCTATCAAACTAGTAATTCTATCATAAAAAGGGATAAGATTAGTCTGGCATGACTTATTTTTGAGAAATCCGTGTTGACTTCTCGTGATTACCGCGTTGCTTTCTAAGTGATTAGAAACTGACTGCTTAATGATCTGCTCCAGAATCTTTCCAGGTACTGATGTCAGGCTGACTGGGCGATAATTATTTGGATCCTCTTTTTTTCCCTTCTTGAAGATGGGGACAACATTTGCCCTCTTCCAGTCTGCTGGAACTTCTCCTGTCTTCCAAGATTTCTCAAAGATCATAGCAAGCAGTTCTGAAATTACCTCTGCCAGTTCTTTTAATATCCTAGGATGCAATTCATCTGGCCCTGGAGACTTGAATTCATCCAGTGTGGCCAGGTATTCCTGTACCACCTCTCTACCTATTATGTGCCTCATTTCCCCTGCTTCCTCACCTGCTCCCCAACCGCCAGGTTGAGTGCTTGTATCCTTCTGGGAAAAAACTGAGGCAAAGAAGGTGTTAATTAGTTCTGCCTTTTCTCTTCCCCCTGTTAGTAATTCGCCATCTTCTCTGCGCAGCGACCCTATCGTCTCCTTCTTTTTCCTTTTGCTGTGGACATATTTAAAAAAGCCCTTTTTATTGTTTTTGATGTCTCTGGCCCGCCTAAGTTCGTTCTGTGCTTTAGCCTTTCTGACCTCCACCCTACATCTCCTAGCTACTTGCTTAAATTCTTCTTTGGTGGTTTTCCCTTCTTCCATTTCCTGTACATGTTTCTCTTAACACTTAGCTCAACTGAGAATTCTTTAGTCAACCATTCTGGTTTCTTCAGATGCCTTCCATTTTTCCTCCTTATTGGCACAGTTTTAGACTGTGCCTTCAGTATCTCCCTTTTAAGGAACTCCCATGCCTCCTGAACTCCTTTCCCTTTCACTATTCTTGACCACGGAATTCCAGCCAGCAGCTCCCTAAGTTTACAGAAGTCTGCTTTTTTAAAATCTAAGATGAGTGTCTGGCTACACTTATCTTCTCCTTCCCACTGAATGCCAAATTCCAATAGGGCATGGTCACTCCCCCCTAAAGATCCAACCACTTCTACCTCATTAACAAGGTCATCCCTGTTGGTCAGGATCAGATCTAGAATATTTGATCCCCTTGTGGTCTCTTCCACCTTCTGGACCATGAAATTGTCTGCAAGACAAGCAAGAAACTCGCTGGACCTCGCTGTCTTGGCAGAGTTTGACTGCCAACATATATCCGGGTAATTGAAATCTCCTATTATTACTGTATCTCTCCTTTTTGAATATGCAATCATTTGGTTGAAGAAGGCATCATCAAAGTCCTCAGTCTGGGTTGGAGGTCTGTAGTAAACCCCCACCAGAATATCCCTATTGTTTCTTGCTCCCTTAATTCTTACCCAGATGCCTTTCTCTGAGCTGCAATGGCCAGCACCCAGTATTGTCGGGAGATCCCAGGGGGCATGCTGTGTAGCCAGCATGACCCACAGAACACCAGTGCAGCAAAAGTCAACAAAAGTCCAAAAAGAGACCAGAGTGAGGCCATAAATATACTAAACTACAGGTTTATTGCAAGGCTCGAATACATGTAAACGCAAAGCTAAGTAATATCCACGTCTGCGTCTTGACAGCGTGACAGACAAGCAGACTGTTTAACACTGAACAACAAGAGGAGAAAAAGAACAGAATTCTTAGTCAAAATATCTGCAGTTGTTATGGGAAAGTTTCTGCAGCTTATCTTGTTTCTCTAACTAGCTCAACTTCACTTTCCCATGGCTTCTTATCAGTTACCATGACTACGCGAGCCAGTGAAGGAACAAGAAACTTAACACTTTAGGCAGGGAACTGGGCAGTTACACTTAACATATATTCCCATTTTTGGTTATTTTTTGTAGTCTTTCTGGGGTCATATACCATCTATGAAGCATTTTATAAAATTTTTCTCTTAAATTTAAATTTGTTGTAAATTTTATGTCAGTTTTCCATGCTTTCTCTCAAGCTTCTAATTCAATTGGATATCCTACCTTCTGGGCCCATCTGACATTGTTATCCTCGCAGATAAATTCTTTAAATGACACTGATTCCAAATCTCTCCCCATTCTTGAGTATCTATTTTTTGTGCCAGTTCTTCCTCCCATATTTTTCTAAGACATTAATCTTCATATATTGACAATATTTTATATATTTCACTTGTGGTACCCTTCACTATTTCATTTTCCTCCATTCCATCTCTTTGCTTAATCATTTGTTCAAATTTAGTGTATTCTCTAAAATCTTTATCATTACTTTTCCAATTCCTTGTCCACTGCTCTAACTGAATATAATTCTAGGGTGATAATCTTGATGAAATCCATTTAGTGTTTCATCTCTGGGATATGAAACCCTATCATACAAGGTGGAGTGAAATAGGAATAGAGAGGCAAACTCATTCTATGTGGTTGACGTCCCCAAGTTGGCTAAGTCTCTCATTGGTTAAGTCAGGATTGTCCCTATTTGTCTGAGCTCCTGGGGCAGCTTACTGGGGTAGATGTTTTTCAAGGAGAGGAGATGGTCCCTTTAGATTATCTAGAGGAACAAATAATAACAATAAGCAGAACAATAATACATTAGAGCCAGCACTAAGACAAGTGGTGCTTGAGGTACAGGCATAAGGAATAAGCCCCTATTTTGATTTGAACCACAATTTCTTGTACAAGGTTTCCCCAAATCATTATAGCTCACATCTTTCTGCTGTCAAGACAAATTCATCTATTGTTTAAAAGGCATGTCCTTGCTTTAAATTCTTCCACAACAGGGGACATTATTATTTGCCCTATTCTCTGGTGCACAGCAATACAGGCCTCAGAAAAAGAACACTTTGCCCTTATATTCTGTAGTTGAGCTCTTCACTGTCCACTGAACTCTTAGCTGTTATGGAGCCAGTAAAACTTCTGTATTTCAAGGGGAGAAACACTGTCAAGAACTTCTCAACTTCAGCCCTTAAGAAACAGGTGGGTATCACCACCTTCATTTAGACCCTTTTCGAGATGCTGGGGAAGAGGCTACCCCATTTCTCCAAGTATTTTTGTCTCCAAATAGCCAACTGTGTTCTCTATGGAAACTAATAGCCATTTTGTTCCATTTTTGCCTCAATCCATTTAAGGGACTAGATGGTTACATCTAGTTTTGCAAAAAGAACCTATGGACCTAAAACAAGTCTGGGGGTGGGGGGATGGGGAAAAATGACCAATTACTCTAAAGAGCACGATAGGCCAGCTATTCCAGGGATCTTTTTTTTTGTGGGGGCGGGGGTGAGGTAGTGCAAGAAGGCCTGCACTTTGTCCACTTATTTTAGATATTTGTATTCCACAACATTGCATAGGAATCTGTTGTCTTTAAGCATTTAGTTGGCAAGGATTGAATCCTCTATCACTTTCCATTCCACTGGTACACAGAATGAGAGGTTTTTACCTCTACTGTAGGTAAAAAAAACTCTCATTCTCAGATAGGTTGAAGGAACACTCCACACAATTGGGATACCCACCTCATGAGTAGACCTAGCTATTATCCTGCTGCAGCACTGCTGGGAGACAGTCATCTCAAAAGCTGCATGTCCTGACTTGAATTTATCAATTTGTAGTGATGCACAAATACGGATCGTTCCTTCCTTCCATCTCTCTACACACATCTTCCAAAGATGCTGACACTCTGCACCCTACAGTTGTTGGCCTTGATCTTGTTCAATGCACTGACATGCCAGAGCCAAGCCACCTCTGCAAAACCATAAGTGAATACAACTTTTTATCCACCTCTAGCTTTTTACCCAGTGTTCTCAGGTGAAATGAGACAAACAGTGCCTTGGTTTTTCTTAACCTTTCTGTTCTGTTAATATACAGTTTTACTGCCCCTCTACGATTCAGTGAATGCCATTTCTTTTCCTAAGGGTGAACTGGATTTGGGCAGAATGCGAATAACTCTAACAATTGAGATGTAGTCTACTTAATGACTTTGGTAGAAAGGATGGATCCACCATCAAATACAACTTTTTCTCTGTCAAACCTACCAAGATTCACATTAATGGACAACAAAGGGAGTTCAATACACGCCTCGCTGATGTTATTACCATTTAAAACATTGAAAACTTTGAAAAATAATAGTTTCAGTGATGCCCCTTTCAGTGGCTCAAATGATGTTCTTGTCAATATATTCAAAACCAGATTCAAGTCCCAAGAGGAAACCTGTGCACCGTAGGTAGTGGTTCTAATATCACGCCTCAAAGAAATCCTTTAACAGGAGGATGGGAAGCTAACATGTTTCCCTCATATTCAATTATCACAGCAGTGCTGAAACTCTTCTCTTAAAGTGTTTGACCCTAAACCATTTGCCACACCTGACTGCAAAAACACAACATGCCTTTGACTTCTGCTACTTGACACGTTACAGAAGTCTCTGCGCACCACATTCTAAAGGCTATGTATTCTCAAAAATGTGTTGTGTAATCTGTTCCACTATGATCTACAAGCCTAAATTGTTTACTCTGACAGCAAAACATTACTTGAATTCCTGCTGTAATTCAGCCCTACATTTTTTTTATATTAGCCGTTGTTCCTGCAATAGTGAGTTGGTTAACTTGCATTGCTCAACTTGGTTCTGCTAGGGTGCTTCTGCTTTCCTGCATTTTTGCTGAGTTGTGCATTAATAAGCATGCCTGGTACTTTCATTAAATGTGTGTTCATGTTTCAAGGGGGTCTTCTTGCCTGCATGGTTAACACACTCTAATCTGCTGACGTGTCCTGACCACCAATCATTGCACATGACTGAACACTTGAAGTCTTGACAGTCCTTGATAGGGAACCTACTTTCCTTGGTTCTACCCCTCCCTTCTAGATGGAATGTGACTTTTCAAATTGACAGACAGAAGTTGCAATTGAACTTTCAAACTCTCCAGACCCCTTGCCACTCTGAAGAGATCTACCCACTAGGCTTTTAAATTTTAACTTCTGCTTACTTTCTTTTCTAAATCTACCACTCTGCTTGTGAGTTGCCTCATTCTTTTTATCTGGTGCTGCCTGCTGCTACGGAAAATGGTATTCTAAATCATTTTCACTGGAGCTATCAAATATTTTAACAGTAACTGTGCTCTGAACTTGGAGACCTGTTGCTTACTTGCCACATCTTTAGCACTAATTGGATTGCACTGCTTGACCTCTGCAAACTGCAGACTCAATGTCATGGGGAAGCTTAATACCAGGAAGTCTATTCAGATCACCAATAAACAACCCTGCTCCAAACTTGGAAACCTATTGCTCACTTGCCACATCATCATGCTGCTTGACCTCTGAGACCAGCAAGTTTCTTTCAAGTTTGTCTTTGCTTCTTTTCTGCTGGCACACGGTCTTCCTTATTATAAGAATGAACAGGTTGCTTACCTGTAACTGTGGTTGTTCGAGTGGCTATTTATGAACTCACACGAATGGGTCATCTGCACTTGCATAGTTTACTGTTTGGAACCTTCCAGAGCCTAGTACTAGTGTATTATAAGGCTATATTAGGTGCCTTCCTGCCAAATCCCCAATTCCATAGCCATCCAATGCAGCAGCCAAAGGATCAAACGACATATCAGGAGACAAAGAGGGGAGGCAGGACGAGGTTGTGTGAGTGCACAAATGACACTTGAAGAACCAGTTACAGGTAAGCAACCTGTTATTCTTCTTCATGGTCTCTGTGACTCACACAAATGGGAGACTAGTAAGCTATTCACCATAGGAGGCAGGAGTGTCATGCCATAGAGGAAAACAATAATGTACTTCCACGTGCAGTGTCACCGGTAGCTCTACTGTCCACTCTCTAGTGTGAGATGAAGGTAGACAGCTGAGACCAGGTTGCGGCCATGCAGATTTCATACAAGAGTACTCCTCATAGAAAGGCTGTTGAAGCAGCCACAGCTCTGGTGGTTTGACTTCTTAGTTGCACAGGTGGCTGCTTGCCCACGACGAGTCTAATCGTGGAAGCCACCCACTTGGAAAGTCTCTGGGAAGAAACAGGGAGGCCCTTCCTGGTGGAAGAGTAGCAGAAGAAAAATCTTTGAGAATTTCTAAACTTAGCCATGCACTGCATATAGAATGCAAGAGCACAAAGAACATCCAGACAGTGGAGGCTGAATTCCAGTTTTGTTGATAGGTTCTGCATGAAAGCACGAAGGATTATGTCCTGGTTGAGGTGGAACACTGACACAACTTGAGGGAGGAAGATGTCAGGTCTGGGCACCATTTTCTCTTTATGGAAGCACAAGTGGGGCTGGTCCACACGAAAGGCACAAAGTTTGTCTGCTCTCTTGGCAGAGATGATGGCCACTAGAAAGGCTGTTTTCCAGGACAGGAGCCTGATGTCACATGTGGCCATGGGTTCAAAGGGCCACCTGGTAAGCTGGGAGAGAACGAGCTGTAGACTCCAAGGTGGATTTGGAGGTAGAACAGGTGGGACAGACAGACACTTTATTTCGGTCACTGACCAATAAAAGAACAGGTGGGTGTAAATTCTTATAGCCCTTTAAAGAATTTCTTAAGAGGATCCCAGAAGCAAGATGGTTTACCCAGTCTTTGGACATGCCATGATACCGACGTGAGGTAACACTGAACAGAGGAGATGGAGAAGCCCCTCTCTGCTAGGGAAGCCAAGAATTCTAATAGGTGTACAGAATAGAAAGTACCCATGGTAAGTTGCTTTTATTGTAGGAATTATAGAAACTTGTCCCATTTGTAAGAGTAGGCATGCCTAATTGATGGGGCTTGTGAGCTACCTCAATAATGCATCTCACAGGTTGTGGAAGAGAGGTTAGCAGAGGAGGTTCCAAGCTGTAATCTTGAGACTTGAGAAGTTGGGATGTTGAACAGTACCGTTGTGGATGGTAAGGAGATTCAGTTTGGATGGAAGCCCCTGATACTGATCTTTAGATAGCTTGAAGAGCAAGGCAAACCATGGTTGTCTGGGCCACCATGGGGTGATCAGGATTGCCCTGGCATTGTCCCATCAAATCTACACTAGTTACCTTGATTATAATAGGGAAGGGTGGAAAAGCATACACAACAGGTCCTTTCCAATTGAGGAGGAAGGTGTCTCTCAGTGAGCCATTGTGGGTTTTGGTCCTGAAGCAGAAGGTTTGGCACTGCTTGTTGGAGGGAGATGCGAAGAGGTCTATCAATGGAGTAGTCCGCTTCACGAAGATTGACATTAGAATTCCTGTGTGTAGCTTCCATTCATGACACAACAGGGGAGTACAACTGAGCAGGTGTTTTGGTTGCCTGGGAGATGGACTAAGACAGGGAAGATCTCTCTCAGTATGCACCAGTCCCAGAACTGAATTGTCAGGTGCAGGAAGGGTGGAGGACTGGGTGGCGCCTTCCTTGGTAAGATAGCACACGACAGTAGTGTTGTCTGTCGGTACTTGCATCACTCTGTCCTGAAGTCGGTCTTCAAAAGCTGCAAAGGCTTTCATCACTGCAAGAAGCTTCAGAGCATTTATGTGGAGCATCTTGTCTGACATTAACCAATGACTCCTTACCATTAGAGTGTTTGTATGAGCTCCCCAGCCCTCCCTGGACATGTCTGTCATTACCAATGTAGAGGTGGAGACAGAAACAGCATTCCTGTGAGGATGTTCCAATGTGATTGTCACCAGGTTAGGGATCAAGCCACCGGACATGGTATTGAGAGTCATCTGGACTGATGGTGTCAACGGGTGTCAAAGTTCTTGAGGAATCAGGCCTGTAAAGGTCTCATCCGAAGCTTAGCAAATGGAGTCACTGCCATACTGGAGGCCATGAAACCAAGGAGGACCTGAAGAGTCCTTGCCCTGATTTGTCTTGCTTGTTGGACTCTTGATGGCATGGTGAGAAGCTTTTCCCACCTTTCCCTAGGGAGGAAGGCAGCCTCCTTCAGAGAATCGAGGATTGCCCCTATGAACTGGCAGGGGGCAAGATGGAACTTCCGTTGGTTGATCATTAGTCCTAGCTCATCAAGAAGTTTGATTGTGGTGTCGATGTCCCAAAGGAGATGATCACAGGAAGGAGACACTGTCAGCCAGTCGTTTATATACAGAAACAAGATGATACCATGTTGTAGTAATGCTGCCGCTACCACCACCACCACCACCACCATGCATTTGGTGAATACTCTCAGGCCTGTACTGAGTCCGAAGGGCAGGACTCAAAACCTGTACACTTGCTTGCTGACAATGAAGGAAAAGAACCATCTGTGCTGAGGCCTGATGGAGACATGGAAGTATGCATCTTTGAGATAGCTCTCTTTTGAAGCAAAGTGTCAATTTCTTCCTTCAGCCCAGGTTATGGGCAAGTCATGCAGATGAAACCTAAAAGGGAAAGCCTTCAGAATTCTATGGAGTATCCTCTGTTGACAATGTCCAGAACCCAACTGTCTGATGTGATAGAGGTCCAATCAAGGTGGTATCTGCTTGGTCTGTCCCCAAAGGGATGACTGTGAAGCCTTGGTGTTAAGAAGGAGTTGGTGGCCAATAGAGATGAGAGTAAGGTATCAATGGCAGAAAAAGTGCTGATGGTAGAGGCATTTGATGATATAGAAGTGGCAACAGAACAGGTATCGACAGCTGTGGTATTGTCCTTGCTATCATCAAACATTGTGTTTGGAAGTGTCCAACTATTTTTTCTTGTACTGGGTCAGACAGTACCTAGTCAAAGGCAGTCTATGAAAAGTGTACTACTGAGCAGTCGATTGGGAGGAGCATTGCATAGTCGGTGTGGGACCATAGGCACAATGAGACGACTGCCAAAAGCAGTGATAATGGTACCAAGAAGCTTACCGTTGAGGCTGGATCCCATATTTTTTGGTGATGGTTCTCACCTTCTGAGTGCGCTCCAATCTCTTGTTGGTGAAACTGAAGAGTCCAACACTGTCAAAAGGGAGGCCTTCTACCATAGCTGTGGTCTGCTGCAAGAGACCATATGAGCGAAGCCAGACATGTGGGCGTAAGGCATTGGCACCAGCAAAAGCCTTTCCTGTACAGCCCACTATATAGTGTGCCACGGTGATTTGTTGGGATGCAAGGTTTCTTCATAGAACATATTCACCACCTGCCAGTTTTCCTCAGGCAACCTGTCTAGAAAAATTTTTACCTTACTCCACAAAAACTGTTGATAGGTGCCCATGCAGGTGCTATAATTGGAGATATGAAACAAGAAGGCTGCACTAGAGTAGCTTCCATCCTAGTGAGTCCAATTTCTTTCCCTCCTTGTCTGCCAGAGCGGAGTGCAGGTTCTGAGAAGTCATAGCTTGGGCAGCGTCCATGATTATCGAGTTTGGCTACGGATTTTGAACAAGCCATTCTGCCCCCATTTTAATTACCTTGTAGAGGGATGTAGCTTCTTCGAAGTTGGTGAGACCAGTGAAGGAGACTCCCAAGATTTCTTGAAGATGTGGACAAAGTATGGAAGAAGAGGTAAGGATACAGGAGTAGGAGCATGGTCCTGCAACTGCTAATAGATGGGATTCTGCATGTTCTCATGTTGATGTTCTGTTTGGAGATTAAGGGACCTGGCCATTCTGAAGGTCTAGTCAGGAAAAGCTCTGACATCATCCACTGGGGAGACTGGGTCACCTTGTGCCACTCATCCCTTTTGGGTACTTCTGGGAGGGTTCCAATATCGACTCTTCAGGTGAAGAGGAAGAGGTGGAACACAACTGCAACCAATGATGGTGAACATATGGCATGCCCTCAGTTTGCATCAGTTCTGGCATCTGCTCTGAATGGTGGCACAGAGTATCAGCAGCTGAGACTTGTACAGTCACAGAGGCCAATGGAAGTTCATCCATGTGTTGTTTCTTGGGTGGAGGCCATGGTGAAAGGGAGCGCAACGGAGATGTCAATACTGATCACTGACTGAATGGAGAGCATCTTTGGAGTCGAGGGACATAGTAGACTTCTTCCTTATACCTGTATCAACCATGACGATGGTGATGGCCCACTCTATAGAAGCCATCAGAAGAAACAGAATAATTTTCAGTCATAGGAAAAGTACCAACTGTAAGTATAGGAACAATCTCTATGAGAGTGAGGAGATCGATATCGATGAATCACTCCTGGAACACCAGTGTTGACAGCGAGAACAAGCAGAGGATGCTGACCTCGACAGTGAATGTGAAGGTGAGTGTCTGTGGTGGCAACGTCAAAGTGGCAGTGGAGGATGGCTCTCCACCTGATCAATCACACCATCTTGTGAAAGGGATCTGGATTGAGACAGCAAGCAGTCCCTAGGGGAAGGGGCTGGTTGGGAAGGTGAAGAGTTGATGACTTCTCCATCTGAAAGTCCCCTGGACTCCGCTAAACCCAAAGAGGGAACAGGCCCTGTCCCACTGGTGATGCCTCTTCTTCAGTGACAGTAAAAGGTTACCGAGTTGAGCCTGCAGAATCAGGAAAGACCACAACATCCTGTCCAGGTAGGGGTTGCCGCTCATGCCTCTCACTCAAATGCCTTGTTGTCTTTTTCTTCATCATCTTTCTTGACAGCTCCTGTGATATCCAATGATCAAGAGGAGATCGTACTGTCTTCGGTTAATGTTGATCTTTCCCAGATGAGTACCAGCCTCTCTCAACGTTGATGGTGGAGTGGCCATCAGTACCCTAGCTGAGTTGAGGAGGGATGATCATGGCAAGACTCCCTTGATCCTCAGCATTGAGAAGGAGGTTTGGTGGAGGACAAAGATGCAGCAGACAGAGGTTTCCGTACCATCCTGCTCCCAGACTTAGGAGCTGAAGCCAAGGCTGGAAAGCAACTTGGAGGTCATAGCGGATGTGCTCAAGGCTTTCTCCCAGAGCAAGGCCTTGAATCTGGCTGCTCTGTTTCACTTCATCTGCAGTGTGAAGAGCTGACAATGGGAGCAAGATCCCACACTATGGGCTTCTCCCCGGCACAGGAGGCACTTCAATTGACTGTCCTTGTCAGGGATCTTACCACCGCAAAAGAAGCAGCATTTGAAAATTGCTGCCGAGGCCATAAATTGGAGATACAAAGTCAGGAGACAATAGATGATCCAAAGGTCGAAGTCAAAGACAAAACTGAGTACCAAGACCAAAAAGCTAAAGAGAAACTGTAACTGTGAACCGTAAACTGAGAAGTCAGACCAATGTAACCAAGAGACTGAGGAAAAAATCTGAGAAGGCTCCTAATCGTGCTACTGCAACTGCAGACAAAAAGGAACTGGGGATTTGGTGGGAAGGCACCTAACATAGCCTCAGGGGAAGGGACAGGGTTACCGCCAAAACACTAGTACTAGGGCTCTAGAAGGTTCCTAGTAGTACACTGTGCAGGTGCAGACGACCCATTTGTGTGAGTCACAGGGACTACAAAGAACAGTATTATTATCAGAATCAATTTAACTAGTATCACCTGTTTTTTTGCAAAGTATGGGCGCTTACATCTTCTGCGTCCAAAACTTCCTGAAGCCATAACATGTACAACTCCCAACTGTAATTAGTAACCCATTTATTGGAGGCCCGTCCCATTCAGTAGCAATTAACTCCTTATACATTTCAGGCATTGAAATTAAAATGTTTCATACTGGTAGCTGCTGTAGAACTGCTGCCAGTCTATTTTCCTGTTGCTCCTTAACACCTTCCTGAGCTGTACTACTTCCTAAGTCTAATCCTAGTATAAATAACACCTTCTTCAGCAAATGTTTTAAACTATTCACCTCAATAACCTATGCCTCATTTGTACCTTCTGATTCATTTGAAGCATCATCCACTTCTGAATCTACACCAGAATGAAGAGTTGGTACTTACATGAACAGTTATCCTGGGATGACAGGAGGAGCAATCCACTACATATGGGTTGTGATCCTCGCACCAGCCGATGCAGGAGCCGTCCTCGTGCCAACAGAAAATGTTTAACTGCTCAGCTCTAGTCCCCTTCCGGTCAGTTCCTTTCCCTAGAGTAACAGAAAATCTGCCACCAAACAGCTGTCTCCATCGAACTCCTCCTAACCTAGTAGTGGATGTGGATTGCTCCTCCTGTCATCCCAGAATGACTGTTCACATAAGTACCAACTCTTCATTCTCGGGATGACAAGAGGATCAATCCACTATGTATGGGACTTTCCCAAGCTGCATCATGGGTGGGTCAAGAACTACAACACTGCCTGCAGAACACGACGCCCAAAAGCCGCCTGTCCAGACTTATATTTGTCCAACATATAATGTTTAATAAAAGTCGTCGACTCTTTCCAACCAGCCGCACTACAGATGTCTTTCAAAGAAGAAGAAGAAGCGTACGCCACCAAAATCACCATCGATCTTGTGGAATGTGGCCACACATTCATTGGCCTTGGCTTCTTAGCATAATCATAACAAAGAAATATACAGGCTTTGATCCATCCGGCAATGACAGATTTACTAGCCTGCTGACCCAAAGTCTTTGGATGGAAGGAAACCAGCAAAGCATCCGACCGTCTGAACTCTCTAGTCCTTTTAATATAAACCTTCACTACTCTCTGCACATCCAAAGTGTGCCATTTTTTCTCCAACGCATGAACTGGTCTCGGGCAAAAAGTTGGCAAAGGAATCTCCTCTAGCCTCGACATAGATGACACACATTTTGGCAAGAAAGAGGGATCGAAGCCCAGTGTCAGTTTATCTTGTTCAAACTTACACATATGTTCATTCACAGACAATGCTGCTAACTCCGAAACCCTCCGGGCTGAAGTTATAGTGAGTTAAAAAGCTGTTTTGAAAGATAGCAGTCTCAAAGATGATTCCCTCAATGGTTCAAATGGTGCCACTGTCAATGCATTCAACACTAGGTTCAAGTCCTACGAAGGAAACCTATGCATTGTTGGAAAAGAACTTAAAGTGGCACCCCTTACAAACCTCCTAATGTGAGGATGCTTCGAGTAAGATTCTCCCTCCAAATTCAGAATCGCCGACAGAGCTGCCGCTTGTCTCTTCAAGGTATTCGGACACAAATCTTTTTCCAAACCATCTTGCAAGAAGTGTAAGATATGTGAAACATTCACTTCCACCACATGCACCCTGTTAGCCTTGCACCACCTCTGAAAAGTTTTCCAAGTTCTATCATATATTTTCTGGGTAGCCTCTCTATGGGACCTCAATATAGTCTTGACCACATTGTCAGCATACCCCTGTTATGCTAAAGATTTCCGTTCAATTTCCATGCTGCCAGACTCAACCATCTGGGGCCCAGATGGCACACTGGACCCTGGATGAGTAAGTCTGCTCGCAATGGCAACCTCCACGGTGGTGCTTGAGCCATCTGTAGCAATATCGTAAACCAAGGTCTCCTTGGCTAGTATGGTGCTATTAGTACCACTGATGCTTTCCCTAAATGAATCTTTGCCAGAACTCTCTGGACAACCTGAATTGGAGGGAAAGTGTAGTGTATCCCCATAGGCCACGCCACCGACAGAGCGTCGTGTGCTTCTGCACCTTCGCTTCCATCGATTGAAAAATACCTTTTTAACTTGGTATTTCCACCAGAATCAAATTAAGTCCACTTGCAACAGACCAAAAATACTTTTCAAACAATGGAATACATCCGAGTTGAGAGACCACTCTTCCAGATAGAACCAATTCTTGCTTAAATAGTCTGCTTGAACATTCGACTCTGCGTTCACATGCACCGCCGTGATTGATCTCACATGTCTCTCAGCCCACCTGAATAGTCGTGTCGACTACGTTGCCAAGGGCACTGAATGCAGTCTGCCCTGTTTGCAAATGTATGTCTTGACTGTCATATTGTCCGTGAAAACCTTCACATGTTGATTCTTCACCAGGCTCAAAAATCTCTGCAGTGCCAACCTTACCGCTTTCAACTCTTGGAAATTTATATTGAATCGTTTGTCTGAAGAAGTCCAAATGCCTTGCACCGAATAACCTTCGCAGTGAGCTCCCCATCCACGAAGACTGGCATCCATTGTCACATGGACCATACTTTGAATGTGAATGGGAACTCCTGAAGCAACATTCTTCTTCTTTATCCACCAAGTTAACTCTTTTCTTACTTGATCTGTTACTTTCACCTTGTAATGCCTCTTTAAGCTATTGCAAGCTGGTGATTCAATAGCAGCCTCTGCAGTGGTTTTGCATGAAAACTCCCCCACTGAACCACCTGTGTTGTTGAGATCAAAATACCATAACTTTTGCTAGTTGCATAAGAATCACTGACTTGCGCACCCATAACCTGCGTGTTTCCTGCCTCAGTTTTACTAACCTGTCCTGTGAAAAATACATTTTCCCCTCCAAAGTATTATCCGCACTCCTAAATGAGTCAAAATCATAGTTGGAATCAACATGCTCTTCTCGAAATTGAGAAGAAACCCATAATCCATCAGCATTTGAATTGTTAATTTTACATCCTTCCTTAATTTCACCTTTGTCTCCGCTTTCAGCAAGATATTGTCTAAGTATGGGTATAACTGCACCCCTTGCACACGTAGAAAAGCTATCAGTGGAATCAGCACCTTTGTAAACACCCGAGGTGCTGATGCCAGTCCGAAGGGCAAAGCTTTGAATTGGTAGTGGCAATCCTGGTAACGAAATCTCAAGTACCTGCTGTCCTCTTCCCTCACTGGGACATGCAAATATGCCGCCCTGAGGTCTATAGACACCATGTAATCCCCCACAGACAAATTGTCCCTGATTGTCTGTAGAGTTTCCATTTTGAATTTCTGATATTCCACAAATTTGTTGAGGTACCTCAGATTCAACACCAGTCTGTACTTGCCATTGGGCTTGGGAACCACAAAAAATATTGAATAAACTTCTGAGAATTCCTCTTGCTTCGGAACCCTCTCTATCACACCTATCTGTAACAAATGAAGAATTTCCTGATGAACAAGTTGCTGTTTGCTTTTGTCTTTTGACACTGGTGACGGAAGAAATCTGTCTTTTGGCCTCGTGTGGAAACATATTTTGTATCCCCGAGTTACCTACCATTAAAATCCACCGATCTGATGTTAACTGAGACCACCTGTGTCCAAAAGATAGAAGTCTTCCCCCCACCGATTGTTGCTGATTGTCAATACTGAGGCTTTCCTCACTTGGAATTATTTCCAAGCTTTCCTTGTGCTTGTCTAGACTATTGAAACTGTCTATTAAACTGTGGTCTCTGTCTATTTCACTGATATCCACCAGATCTATACTCGGAGCCTCTTCCAGAATAACCATATGATCTTCCCCCACAAAAGGAGTAATTAGAGCTCCAAAAACTTCTTCTATCCGCTTTCTTCTTTTGCAAAGTGGGCATTACCTCCTGCTTCTCCTTCGTCTCTACTAAAACCTTTTCTAATGCCTGACTTCCAAACAATAACTCTCCCTTAAATGGGACGAAGGCCAAATTATTGCGAGATTTCTGATCAGCCTCCCAGTGTCTCAACCATAATGACCGTCTTGCTATTGTTAACAAATTCATATTCCTAGCTGCAAACGCTGTGGAATCATTACCTGCATCAGCAACATACTTCAGAACTCTCTGGATTCTTTCCACTGCTCTTATTAACTCCTGCATACTTAAATCCTGAAAGTCCAAAATATCCTGTGACCAGAGAATAGCTGCTCTAGCAGAGAAGCAGCTACTGAAGCTCTAATTACTAAAGATGCTGCCTCATGCGCCTTCCTCAGAAACGTTTCTGCCCTTCTCTCATTTACTTCTTTTAGTTGGGTGTCCCCCTCCCTAGGGACAATTGCCCCTGAAACCAACCCTGCAATCTGGGCATCCACTGGGGGCACTTTAAGAAATTCAACATCTTTCTTTACAAATGAATATAACTTTTGACTATAAGTTAAAAATCTCTTAGAACTACACTAAGACCACTATCACATCCTTGAAAAAATCTGGCATAGGAATTTCCATGTCCCAAGACTCCTTCTTCCTAATTACAGAAGCTAGCTTACTTTCCTTACTACTATTGTCAACATCCTGCTCTTTACAGCTGTCCAATCCTTATGTTTGCATAATACTAAGGAAACTCTCTGCTGCAAACATCCTATCAGAGTCCATCTTATCCTCCTGCTCCTCATCAGAAGACAAAGTCCTTTTCATCCATATTATTGAATTCCTCTTGTAATTCATTCTCCTCCTCACTTTCTTCATCCTCCTGCTGTAATCTCCTTCTAAAATTTCTCTGCTCCACTGACACATCCGTTTCCTTACTGACTTTCCCTTTCTCAACTGCAGACTTTTCCTTACTGCTTCTGTCTCTTAAATCACTTGCACTTGGTCTTTCCTCTTGATCTAATCTCTTTTTTTTAGCTGCTGGCAATTCATTCTCAATTTCATTAGGCTCAAACTCATTTGAATTTGCTTGCTTCTGTAAATTCATTTGATTAAACTGATTAAATTGACAAATTAGCATTCTTAAATACATTCATCATATTCCACATAGCCATTTGGTATTGAAAATCACATCTATTAAAATTCATTTGTGGCATCTGCACATTAAAAAGTGCTTGGACTTGTGCATGCACAGCTTCTTTTATCAATTATTTCCCCCTGAAATTCATCTCTGGGGTATTGCGGCGGTCCACTTCGTGAACCAGACTGCGACTCACATGCCTCTTTTAATATTTCCTGCCTCTGAACCGGTGCACTCTCGAACCATTCAGCTAAAAAACTTTTAAACTTAGGTGTCATCTTTATTTGTTCGAAGAGAGACTGGTTGAGCTCAACTGAACACGGTTCTGTAACAGAAGCTGCCGCCCTTCCTGCTTCCACTACGCCCGACGCGATTGGACCAGCGTCACTGTTCACGTGCGCCACAGCTCCATCCTTTGCGCTTCCCTCAGAGGCCTCAGGAAGCCTGCTAGACATGTGCAATGCCATTTTAGAATTAGCATTTTCAAGATGGTGCCCAGGAGTCGCGACTATAAGTTTTGGAGCCACTGCTGACTTCTTCGGGAGCTTTTTACCACTCACTGACTTCTCACCTTTCTTTGCCTTCTTATCTAACACTCCCTTCTCTGTAACTGTTATTTTCTGACTGTCTGGGGCTCACTGTTTGTGCCCACCAACAATCTTTACCTCATCCGCTTCACTTTCGCTAGAGCTTAGGAAGATTTTTCTTAAATTAGCTCTGTTTTCACCGTCCATGACCCCTTGCAGTTTGGTTCTATGGACGGAACCACCTTTGCCATCGTCCGTGACCCGCTGTATTGCGGTTTTCTGGACAGAATATTGTTCTTCCTTGTCCGAGCCCAGCTGTACAGCAGTACTCCGGACAGAATCATCTTTTCCCATTCCATGACCAGTCACATTTTTTTCTGATGCCTGGGACATCTTATCTCCTTCACTTCTCAAACTATTTCCTTTTTTCTCCAAATCGTGCTTTATATTCAATAAAACCTAATCTATTGTACCGGAGAGGGACAAATCACACCTAGCTGGATCGCAGGACAAATAAAAACTGACTGGACGGGGACTGGAGCTGAGCGGTTAAACGTTTTCTACTGGCTCCTGCATCAGCTGGCGCAAGGATCACAACCCATAAGTAGTGGATTGATCCTCCTGTCATCCTGAGAATACTCAACTGTACCCTGTATAACTTCCTTCACACCTCCATTCCCTTGAGATGCAGTTTCATTCTGCTTTTGGATATTAACTATTTTTATCTCACTGTAATGAAGTCATTCTATTTTTATTTACATTAAGTAACTGCATCGTATTAAACTGTTTCATAAAATTCATCCAATTAATTTTGTTTCCTGAATTGTTCCTATTTCCTATATTAAATAGATTAAATATATTAATAAATTTACTCATGTTAATTACATTCATTGCAGTAAAAGCATTTCGACTACTTAAAATATTTGCATTTTTGTCTGAACTGAAGATGCTACTGAATCCCTCAATACATTCTTCCAAATTGATCACTCTCTTGCGCCTTTGTAGCAATTACCAACATTAATGTGGACAAATACTGGCCAAATCGCCAGTTAGAATTCATTTCCTGGTCCAAGTTAAATGGAACTCGTTCACACTTTTTTTAAAAAACACACTGCGATGACTGCCTGGGCAGTGTGATGGTGTGTCAAAATGAGTGACTGCTTGCTAAACTGAGCTGTCTTCCCTGATTGGCCTCTCAGATTTTGCCTTCTGCCCAGCCTCCTTGCTTCAATTTTGTATTTCCAAGATGGTGACGTGAAATCAAACCAGTGCCTCAAAGCTCTGCAGACCCCTGCTCACCATTGAGAAAACTTCCCTGGTACCAAGGTAATCTTAGAATGAGGTTTTCTGTCTTTACCATAACTGTCTGTGCCAACCCCCTATTTTTCTCCCCTACTGCAATTGCCAGCTATTGTGGAAAGTAGCTTTCTGCTTCACCATTTGAGAAAATAAGTATTTTCTTTAATGCTGACTCAGCCAATGCCCCCAAGTCTTTTTTTTAAGGCCTGCTGACCACTTGACTGTTCACCTCACCCTCCTTAATCAACATATTTGTGGTTTTAAGGGAGCTACTTTTTTGTCATTTAATCCTCTGCTTGCCAGCTTTGTTTCTGCAAAGGCAAACAAGACTCATCTTTCTCTAATTTCATTCTTCCCCTGCTCGCACTTCTTTTTTGTCTAATCAAACACAGTTGATGTCATAGCTACTAATATATTAACTGTTAGTTTTAAATTTGATAGAGTAACAGAAAGATAGAGAAAATGGGAGAGAAAATAAAATCTTGACCAGTTGGCAAGGCCAGAAGAAAAAACCGAAGGGAGAGAGGAGAGTTAAGTGACACAACAGTTTAGAATTTTCAGAACTCCTGCTTGATCAAGTTGGTGCAAGGGGTCAACCCAACTGTATGGATTGCTAGTTCAGCCTACCTGAAAATGAGGTGCAATCCAAAGAAAAAAACATATTCATTAAGGAAATGGGCTCAATTTCTCCTTACTCTAGCATTATTTAGCAGGAGACAATAATGAAATTATTTTACTACACAAATTCTTAAATTTATCCAATGGTTCCTGTGTTGTTTGTGGAATAATCTTTGACTTTGCAGATGCTAACAGGCAATGAGGGGATATCATTTCATCCATTCTCCCTTCTGTCTTCACACATTCCACATTGCTCTGGTACAACCCCAAGAAGACTGGTGGTGGTGAGGTAGGTACATGGAGAGAACTGGTAGAAATCACTTCTTGTCTTTACTGAAACACTTTGCTGAATCAAGTCTTTTACAAATAGAAGGGCACATTTAGATTCAATCTATTAAGTTTTACACATTTATTGAGGCACCTTCTGCAGAAGGGATACAATGCTTCAGAAACTGGAAATAAATAAGATCTTTAAAAAACATACATTTATCCACTTTGATACAATTTAAAAGAGAAACGAAGTTTATATTTGGCAATATTTATTAAAGAGTCACATTTCATTTAAGCATTAGAATGCAGCAGTCTGAAAAAGCTGCCAAAACAACACTTGGCTTAAGAAAGGTTATTACGAAATTACTTCCAATAAAATTTAAAAAAACGAATCTTGCCTTTTAGTTACTGACTGCTTTTAATAGGGACAAACTCAAGAATCAGCGGAAGCTTTATAAAATCCACACACACACACACACACACACAACCTCTTAAAAACCTCACTTTGATCTCAATAGTCAAGTGTGGCATATTTCCTATTATTTACATAAATTTAATGCACCACATTGTAAAACCATGATGCTCCTTTTAAAAAACACAGAATTATATGTACTATATGGTTACATTACTCTGTCAAGGATACATTTCTATCTTTTTGTTTTCTCCCAATTTGTTCTGAGATACATTCTCTTTGCTAGCCTAGATTTAAAACATGGAAACACCTGCCACTCTTTATAAGAACATCTTCCAAGACCTAGTAATGTGCTCAGTCAGTCACTGTGCTTTGTTTCAAGAAACATTCATTCTTAGTTTGTACTGTGCTGATTTTCTCCAGAAATAAATGGGACACTTGAAAAATTGACTAACGGAATGCTGCAACACAAGACAAATGATATGCATGAATAAAAATGCTGCAACATGAAATAAATTATAGGTATGGATTCCATAAATATTGTGCCAAAACCGGTCAGAAACCACTGTTCTCTTTCATTAATTAGTAAACCTTACACTTAAAAGCACAACTTACTTCATTTACTTTTTAGTGTAAAGGCATAATGGTTTCCATTTTCTTAAGGCTAAACAATCAAATAGCATTTAAGGCTGCAATCCTATACATACTTACCTGGCTGTAGGTTTCATAAAAAAAAATCAGACTTACTTCTGATGTATAGGATTGTGCTATCAAACATGATTTTAACCACTGGATAATTATTTCTTTTAAAAAAACACAAACTGCCTTGCCACTGTGTTCCCTGTTTCAAAAAATATCATCAATAAAAAGGAAGAAAATGTAGTGTTTTCTTGAAACAAGTTCTTATAACGGAGTGGTTCTGTCAGAATTTTTTGATATTATAGCAACACAGTTTTTTTCAAATGTATAAAATTGTTTTGCCAATGTAAATGTTCATTGCCTAACGTAGTTATCTGAGAATAAAATGACACTTTTAAAACTTTGCAACACAAAATATAACCCACAGTAACATACAGGTACACCATTTAGTATTTATTATATGCATTTTATATACATTTTTTAAACAGCTGTACTTTTGCTATGTTGTACAATCTTAAAAATTTGCTGATTCATAGTTTGTAAAACAGAAAACTTACAAAACTCATCAAAACTCGCAAACTGATCAGAAAGTTTTTGTGGAAGACTAGAAAAAATACTTTATTGTCTTAATCATGCAATTACACAAACAAAATCTTTTAGTTACACCATAAACTGAAGTACATCTGAAAAAAAAAAACAAACCAAAGCAGGGAATAACTATTCCAAACACAGCCAATTTCTGACTCTTGATTCAACTACTTTCTCATTCTATTTGAACCGCAAATAAAAACATTTTCACTCCAAAAGTTCTGAAATGACTTTCTGGAATCAACTTTACTCCAGATATGTAACTGGAAAAAAGTCTGTCTGTAACTTTAAAAACTATTCCATGTCCCATTTTTAGTCTATTTTAGACTGTTCAAAGAGTGCCATAATAGATATACAAGGGCCCCTTAACACGCTACATAAAAAGAATATAAAGTTCAACAAAAAGTGAAATAAATAATAGGCCATTAGCCAGATGGGTAATCCTTGATAAATAATCTTGTAAATACAGTAAGATGTACAAAATATCACATAGTGATAGGATGCCAAGATTAATTTTAAAAGTTCATTGGGAAAGCTGGGGGTTCTTAGTTCCTTTGTGTTTCTTTTTTGCACTTCTCTACAGTCCTTTGGGAAGCCAGTAATTCAAAGTTGATGAATTATAATCCTGATAGAAGGACTAAGCTGAGCTTTGTTAGGCAACAAAAGGAACTGTGTGATTACAGGGCAGCAAGATCTCTGTGGTTAGGGTACTATAATGCAGAAAAAACATCATCCATACAATCTTGAGCACTGCTGTGACAGGCTAAATATATAAAAGACATATAAAAACTAGAATTTTATCCAAATATTTTGTGCAACTAATGCTAAATATTTTAAGTTAATTCCTTTTTCTTTAAAGCAAAATAAAAGCTTAAAATGGGAATCTGTGGCATTTAACTGATAGACAGAAGATACTAAGAGATGCAAAGAAAGCTACTCTTGGAGCTCACTTACCCTTCCCCCCCTTACAAGAGCACCACATTCCTAACCCTAAGGCAGCACACAGAGTCCAAAATAAAAGTCTTTAATAAGATCCGACTCCACGTTCGTTTAAAGACACATCTAAAGAACAGACAAACGCTCAGTTCATATCCAGTCAAGGCTACAAATACTGGTTTGCTTTCCCCCCAAAAAATACAGTAATTACAGTTAAGTGAATCAGCCCAATGTTATTCACGAGATCGTGATTTGACCAATTTACACCTGCCCCACACACAAGTCTCTGTTGAGGCTGGTCATATGTAGTGTCTCATCAGTAACCTTTTCCATAATGGCAGTGACACATTCCCTCTCCTTGTCCAGGCAAACCTGCTATACAGGACACAGGTTTGCTTTATTATGTCACACAAATACTTTGGCAAGGGCATCGGCTCCTGCACTGGCAATATATGCTTTTGATGGATGAAAAGCTACATCATAAATTGATTCGTCCAACTTTTTTCTATGGGCTGTTATTTCCTGCACACATGTTTTGCTGTCCAAATTCCATAATCTAATAGAACAGTCATGACCTAAATGAAGAGAAAAACAGAGTTAGATTTTCAGACCTAACAAAAATGCATTACAACAAATCTGCTGGCAAAACAAGAAGTTGTTAACTTACTTCCAGACATCAAGTAGATTCCATTAGGATCCACAGCTAAACTTGTGACAGCATCCAAGTGAGCAACCATAGAATGGATCATTTTACCTAACAGCAAATGTAGAAAAAGTATCAACAATTCATATGTTCACAGATGGGAGAGATTCAAAGCACTATTCGACAAGAATGCTACAAAAAAACAAAAACAAATGAACTTCCTTGCTGGGTCACACTAAAGGCCATCTACTCCAGTTTTCTATTTTTTAACAACGGCTTGCCATGAAGCTCACAAGCAGGTGTTGCTTTCAACATTTGTCCTTAAATCAACAGCATTTGAAGAGTAACATTCTAAAGAGCTAGTTAATTATATGGCTTTTAGAGTGTCTTTTTTGTTCTTTTCTCCAGTGCTTTTTCGATGCTTTGTTTAGACACCTACCAAATTGACAGACTGGGCTAGGAGATCTAAACATGGCATCTACAGAAAACAAGTATAAAAATCAGTAACTATGTCATTAACCCTTTGAATGCAATTTCCAGATCACCCATGGAGGATGAATGAAAAATGGGGGGCGGGGGCCAAAGAGCAAGGTGATAGGGAAAGATCACATGAGATAAGGGACTGCTCCTAGCTCTAGTAACAAGCACGCCTCCCAATTAACTCTTACTATGGCTATGAAAAATTACTTATACAGTACCCATCCTTTAGGACAAGAAATAACCACAGGTTGACCATTATTCCCTCAGTCAATAAGCTCTCTGACAGGCACTGTTATAACCAAACAGTAGAACAGAGGAATACAGGGAAACATACAGAAACTCAGGACAAAGTTGAAAGGAGACCTGAATGGCGAACAAAAGTGAAAATATACTCATGTCTAGAAGAAGACAGCCATGAGCAGAGACTTGAAATAGGAAATATGAGAAAAGCAGGGGGGAAAGGGAAAATTAGGCAAAAAAAGGAAAAGTGAGAAACTAAAAAGCATATTTTCATATCCTTACCCGTTTTATTGTCGAAAAATTTGATGTGTCTATCTTCATGAGCTGTTATCGTTACAGGAAGTGTAGGATGACTTACTACCCTGTTAATGTGATTGTTTACCTGTAAACCTGATATAAAATAGAGGAAACAATCAGCTAGGAGAGCAGCATATTGCACTCTTACTACTGATAACAAGCTTCAGATTTGCATTTCTAACACTGAAAATTGTGAAAAATGACTGGAAGATTACTGAACTAGTTAGCACAATATGATTTTTTTTTTATTACAGCTAGATACTGGAGTTTGGCTGAGGGCTGAAGTAATTTTCAGCCCAAAACAAACTGGTTCATTTCAGTTCATTTCAGGGAAATCTCCCTGAAATGGACATATGTAGCTCACTGCTATGAAAATAAGCAATAGCATATTTCATAGCAGGTTCCTATCCTTTTCTTTCTTTGTGCACAAGGGGAAAAGACAGGAATCTTCTAGTTCTAATTTTCAAGAGAACAATTAATTACAATGTGGTAAATTAAACTTTGATGCAAACTGAAATGGAAACTTTCCATCTACTTCCCTCATGCACAAAATGGAGGAGGATTAAGGAGCCCAGAAGCAAACCTCCATCTACCATTATGTCTTTGGTCATTATTACTCCAACACAGAACTTTAAATAAAACATATCTGCAAATAATTCCTTTAATTGACTTATTATGATTCTAATACTGCAGTGTTAACAGTGTATTCAGCACGGATTTTTGTGATATGAGCCAATGAAGAACATGTGGCCAAGGAAAACATAGTGTTGTCATATGCAGCAGCTTAAGGGAATGTATTAAAAAGCAGAATTTCTCCAAAAGCCAAATTCCGTTTCTCCTTACTTGAAGAAAATGGGAGTAGGATCCAATGCTGGGTTTTCACTGGCAGAACAAAGGAGCTCAGCAGGAAGACATCTCCTCATCCCACTGCAGCCTACTAATCACCCTAAAATCTTTTCTGGAAAGCCAGGAAACCCTCCACAGCTGGTGTTCTGATTGCTCCCATAAGTGCAAGTGGGTTGCAGGGAAGACATTTCCTCATGCAGGTGCTATAACACTAGTACAACAATAGGGTTAAGCCTATGTGAACTTGCCTACAAAAACACATCAAGGAATTAAAATCTAGCAAGTATATTGCACCCTTTTACCCTGCTTCCCCTCACTATATAGGCTTCAAACAATTTGTTTTAATACTCCAGTTTTAACACATGGAATACCTACTGGGATATAGATATTTCCAAGAATACCAGGTGAGTTCACAGCCGAGCAAAAACCAGGTTTTCCAGAACCAAATTCAATACTCTCAAGTGAAAACTGCATAATATTATGAAATCTGTTAGATCTAGAACAGTACAACATTGCGGCTACTAGCTCAAGTGAAGTTCTTGATGAATTTTATCTACATATTGGAAAACCTTTCTAAGATTAAGTTCCATCCCAAAAAGAGTCAAAAGCTATAAATAATCGCCTAATCTTACCAGAATCAGTCTGTGAAGAAAGCATTACCAGCGACTGGGATGTTTCCAAATCATAGATGACAGTGTTGCCAGTGCTAAATGATGTCACCATATGTGCTGGATCACAACCTATAAAGTCAACGGACGTGGGCATTCCATATTCTGGAGTAAAGAGGAAAGAAATAACATGTATTCTGCTTGGAGCATTCGTTCATTATCTTATTAAACCTTTAAACAATAAATGTTTTTACAAATACAAACTGAGACAGCCTAGTGGAAACAACAAACACCGCAGTAACCTTACATCTGGATTAATGCAATGCATCTTCTATGAGTAGCTTTTAGAGATTCAGATTAAACACAGTTATAGATATTGCATCTATTGTTTGAACTATAGTGGCAATCCATTTGCTTCTGAATCTGTTTCCAAGCTTCCAATGTTGACCTTGTTGTTGTTGTACGCCTTCAAATCATTTCAAACTTACGGCAACTGTAATGTGAACTACCATGAGGTTTTCTGAGGGTTGAGAGTGTGACGCTCCCAAGGTCACCCAATGGGTTTCCACGGGTGAGCAGAGAATCAAATGCTGGTCTTTAGGGTCATAGTCCAACACTCAAACCACTACACCATGCTGGCTTGACTACAGAGCTCCAAAAGGCTAAGTGAACAAATACTCCTCAGAATGCCTATTCCAGCCTATGTACCAGCAAGGGATGGGCCTGGCTGCAGATCCTGATAATGGCCAAAGTTTGGAGAGTGGTGATGTGAAGGCCCTTATCAGCTATTGCCTTCATCCTGACATATGTGGTACTTCTCTTCATAAGGCCTTTCAGTCCTTTTGATGAAACTATTCAGCCTTTTGTGAATGGCTGAGAATATTTTATCTTGGTTGAAATCTGATTTCATAAGAGTTTCTTTTAGTTCAATAGTACTATTTTACTTGTGTTTGAATGCTATGTTGTTATTTTAATTAATTTTAAAAACAATAAATTTAACACTAATCTACCTTTATTTTAAAGCTTCCAAGTATGGTTATCCAGGTTGGGTCCTAGATATCTAAAGAACAACCTTCTTCCATAGCAGCCCAGCCACTTCCTGAGATCTGCTGAGGGGACTTTTCCTCATGTCTCACCTGCAGCCAAGGCATACTTGGATGAAGTGCATTCTCTTTGTGGCTGTGCCTAGCCTGTCAAACATCTCCCTTTCCTTGTGATTTTTTTTTAACCTGCCCCCCCACCCTTTCTTTGGACACATAGGTTTAAATTATTTTATTCTGGCAATCATCTGACTTCTTAGATGGACTCTTTGCTCTAGCTTTTATTTTCTTTTGTATCTGTCTATTTTTCATCTGGGTAATTCCTATCCTTTGAAAAAAAACTTTCAAAAATAACTTCCTTAACATTTGTCTTGTAACTCACCCCTATTTCCGTTGTAAGTGCAAATGCAGGGCACTTTTTCAGGTGGATTCCACAATCTAACACTGCCATCTGCTGAGCAAGATAATAAGTGATTCTTGATCCCACTGTAAGCAAGACCCCAGACAGCATCTGTGTGAGCAATTAATGTGCCAGCTAGAACGTTTGGCTCTACAAAGAAAACAGCGTGAAAAATTCAGTTAGTCTTAAGTTCATTTATTATTGCTAATAATAATCATTATAAAATTAACTGCTGGCCAAAAATGTTTCATTACTTTGAATAAATCACCATCCAGTTTGCAGAATGACAAGGATTTTATCTGAATATAGTTAAACTTCAGAGGTAAAACTGTGGCTCACAGGCTATGTGTACCCACTCCATTCCTCCACCCAAATTATTTTTATAATTTTTTCACAAGAAAAAATCTACACCCTGTGGAAGAGGCTATTCTGATACATTTTTGCCTCCATCCAGTAGTTTCAAATCCAGGACAGGCCTTTAAATAACAAGGAAGCAATCTAAGAGTAGAGTTCCAGATCACTTCTTGAATAAACAAAAGATCTGTCCTCAGTCTAAAACAGGCTGTGGAGACATAGTACAATGACTCCCCCCCCACCATTCCAGGTCAAGTTATCTGGACTGAAGTACATTTCAACACATCTAGACAATACTTACCATATGTATCATAAGGATCCACATTAGGACTAGGCATGTTCCACCACTGTATAGTTGCATCAATACCACCACTAAAACATTGTTCTCCGTTAGAACTAATTGCCAAGGACAATACAGGTCCACTGTTTTAAAAAACAAAAACAATATATTATAATTTAAAGAAAGAAACCAGAAATTACAAGCTGACTTTATAAAGTCAGGATAATTTATCAAAATTGTAAATATCTTACTTGTAAAACATAAAGAATACTTTTACACAGCTGAACCTGTTTGCAGTTTTCCCAGTTAATTTGATACAAAGATGGGACTTAGACAGCATTTAATATTTTTGACATAAGCGTACCTAGTCTCTACCATGTTTCTCCTTACATATAGGCTTTTGCATTAATTGCTCCAACTTTCAGACAGGCATTAGATTTTCTGTATAAAAAATATGTTGAAAAGATATAAAAATATTTGGAACATGACAGATTATGGAGTTATTTACTGTGAAGTTTCATTCTTGGATGAGCAATTTGCATACTATTGGGTTGTTTGCCATGTGCCAGCAGATAACGCAGGCGCCCAAACTTCTCTTCTGTTTTAACCACTGCTCCTTCTTCATCTCACCTTCATTATAAAGCATGCCTTAGGCATTTTTATTGTAATTTATGTATTCCTTTATTCTATCCTATTTAACTTATCTCATTTTATTATCAAGTGGGTAGGAAGGCAAAGGTTGGGCAGACTGACAAAGTTCTTTATATAGGCAACATTTAGGAAGGAAAGTTGAATCATGTGTCAGTCAGACTGTCTTGATCACATATGCACAAACTTGGGTGTATTGAGAGTGCTATTCTGTTCTAGCAGATGTGACGGTTACTTAAAAAAGCCACCTGAAAGTTAGCAATCTCAATGAGGTTTGACATAGCAGCTCAAATGGTAGATTTGTCAACCTGTTCAGCACTAAAGTCAAGTTCCATGCTGCAAACCAATGTGAGCTTGCAAACTCACACCACTCAAAAACCTTATTACATGTGGATGTGTGAATAAAACATATTCCCTCTGGTTTTACTACAGTAACTAATGATGCTATCTGTGTTTTTAAAGCTTGGTCTTAACCCCTTATGTATATAGTACTTTCATGCAGGAAGCCTAACACCTCACTGACTTGTACCTCCTGTATTTGTACTTCATGAAGATGGCACAAGTTAAGGAAGGCTTCATATTTTCCTTGAAGCTAAGATAATATTCACCACTGAGCCAGAATATGAGAATATTGAATCGGGTATTCCGCCTCAATGTCCATGTTGTTAGTCTCAACTGGCTTGGATTGTGGTGCAGAATTGGCTCTCAATGGAAGAGATCTGATCTCTTTGGCAGACGCAGTAGAAATTGAAATCAAGGATGTCTTGTCCAATATGGTGCTATTAGCACTACTGCGGCTTCCTTCAAGTGTATCGTCATTAGTACTGGTATCAGCATGAAAATCTATTGTACGCTTGGTGGCCAAGATATGTTCATTTCTGTTTTCTTGATCTTCATATTTTGCTTTTCTTTTGTATTGGTAAAGATGTATGAGCACCACCAGAGTCCTCATTGAATGTTTTCTTCTGTATATATTCCATTTTTGATTTTCTGTTTTTTGCCTGTCTAATAGAAAGACGTTTGATTGAAGGGAGATTGTGCATCGCTGGCTAGGCACAAAACTGAAAAACTTGATGCAAAGGTAGAAGGAGTCAATGTTGAAACAGAGAAGAATTTTGGACTTTGGACTCCTGTATCGTCTGCTGGCACATGCCATCCAGAGAATGTTTCCTCATGGGGTATTAAATAAATAAATAAATCAGAAGCAAGCATGGGAACCCAGAGCTGAAAGTATTACACTAGAACATTTTGCAATTATTACTTTCCTTGTGTCACTTGAGCAAGAATATTGGAGAAGATTAAAATATATTAAAATACTTACATATGGGCTCTAAATGTGTAGATAGGTTCCACATCTAAAGAGGCACTCCTGAAAGGAAGATGCCAGAAACAATGTATGAGCGCAATCTTCTTAAATATTAAATGTCAGAGATTTCAGAATATAAGGGACTTTTAAAACTGTAAGCATATACTTGCTTTTTGGCAGGAACTGTTTTCTGCAAGTTCCAAAGTTTTAAAGTATGGTCCTCAGAGGCTGTAACCAGCACAGGCTCTATAGGATGAAAAGCTAATGCCCGCACTCCATCAAAATGGCTGCGCAGCGTATACTTAGGATTCCATGTTTTCCGAAAGGCATCTTTATTGGCTGGCAACTAAAATAAAAAGTGCATGAAGTTAAAAATAGTAAGAGAAGCACAGCTCTTTTCACCTTCAATTTTGTGCTGGTATATAAGTGATAAAAACCATATGTACAATGATTTTTCTTTTCTAGGGAGAAAGACATTTCTACAATTGATAACTGCAGTGCAACTTTTCACTGTCAGGTATGCTTCTGTCATCAGAAATAACTCAAAAGATTTTCTGTGCTCAAAAAATGAAGAGTTGGTACTTACGTGAACGGTCATTCTGGGATGACAGGAGGAACAATCTACAATACATGGGGTTGTATCCCTTGTGCCAGCCGAAGCAGGAGCCATCAACATTCCATTTCAAAACAACCGTTAACTGCTCCTTGTCCCCCTCCATCAGCTCTGTTTCCTAGCGTACCTATTTGATTGTTTGCCTCAGTCATATCTTCTATGCCATGGAAAATTGTTATATTTCCTTCCATATGTTCTCCACCCCAGACCTACACTCCATACATTAGGCCTACGGGTGGGCGTGGATTGCTCCTCCTGTCATCCCAGAATGACCGTTCACGTAAGTACCAACTCTTCATTCTCGGGCTGACAAGAGGAGCAATCCACAACATATGGGACCTTCCCAAGCTCTTCTCTGGGCGGGTACATTCTTAATGCACAGCCTGCAGCACACGACGGCCGAAAGCCGCTTGTGCAGACTTATACTTGTCCAGCTTGTAATGCTTAATGAAAGTGGAAGACTCTTTCCAGCCTGCTGCCCCGCACACATCCTCCAGAGTGCAGGAAGATGCATATGCCGCAGATGTCGCCATCGATCTTGTAGTATGCGGCCACACATTTTGTGGTCGAGGCTGTTTAGCGTAGTCATAACAAAAGTAAATGCAAGACTTAATCCAACCAGCAATCACTGACTTCCTGGCTCGCTGCCCCAAAGTCTTTGGCTGGAAAGACAGTAACAAGGCGTCCGAACGCCTGAAGCTTTTTGTCCTCCTAATGTAAGACTTTACTACTCTCCTTACATCCAACATGTGCCACTTCTTTTCCAAAGCGTGCACTGGCTTTGGACAAAATGTTGGCAAATGTATTTGGTCAACATCTGGTCGAGATGTTGATGACACACAGGCAGGAAGGAAGGGTCGAACCCCAGCGTCAGCTTGTCCTGGTCAAACCTACACAAATGCTCATTGACAGACAATGCTGCCAACTCTGATACCCTTCTGGCTGACGTCCCCACCAGCAGGAATGCAGTCTTAAAAGTCAGGATTCTCAAAGAGGCGTCCTGTAGTGGTTCAAATGGCGCCGATGTTAAGGTATTGAGCACAAGATTACGGTCCCAGGTAGGAAACCTGTGCACTGTTGGAAAAGAAGTCAAGGTTGCACCTCTGAGAAATCTCTTTATATGGGGATGTTTAGAGAAGGACTCCACATCTGCAGTCAGAGAAACTGACAACGCCGTCACCTGCCTTTTCCAGGTGTTCGGGTGCAAACCTTTCTCCAAGCCATCTTGGAGGAAATGTAAGATGTGGGAGACCTGTACATCTTCTGCCACCTGACCAGTTCTGCACCACTTTTGGAAAGACTTCCAAGTCCTATCACATCTCCTCTGAGTGGACTCTCTTCTCTATCCTAACATGGTGCGAACCACACTGTCAGTATACCCCCAATGTATCAGAAACTTCCGTTCAATTTCCATGCTGCCAGACTCAACCATTTGGGGTCCGGATGGAACACTGGGCCCTGGGCAAGTAAGTCCTCCCTCAGTGGCAACCTCCACGGAGGCATCTGAGCCATTTGCAGCAGCATTGGAAACCATGGCCTTCTTGGCCAGTAAGGCGCTATCAGAACAACTGTTGCCTTTTCTTGACGGATCTTTGACAGAACCTTCTGCAAGATCCATATTGGCAGAAACGCACAGAGCAGGTCCGATGGCCACTTCACTGACAGAGCATCATGTGCTCTCTGTACCTCTGCTTCCATCTATTGAAAAATATCTTCCTAATTTGGCGTTCCCGGCAGAAGCGAACAAGTCCACTAGTTGCTGACCAAAAATAGTGGCTATGGTTTCGAAGACCTCTGAATTGAGAGAACATTCTCCAGGGTGCAGCCAATTCCTGCTCAGGTAATCCGCCTGCACATTCGTCTTTCCCTTCACGTGCACTGCCATGAGTGAGCTCGGTTTTTTCTCCACCCATTGGAACAGCCTGGTGGACTCTGCCACCAAAGGCACTGACTGTAAACCGCACTGTTCGCAAATGTCTGTGAATACTTTCACATGGCGGAGTCTCGCTAGGTGCCGAAACTGCTGCAGCGCCAGGCGAATGGCTTTCAACTCTAGGTAGTTTATGTTGCGCCGCCTGCCTAAGTATGTTCAAATGCCTTGCACTGAATATCCTTCGCAGTGCACACCCCAGCCGCTGAGACTGGCATCCCTTGTCACACGGACCATGTTGCAAATCTGGATCGGAATCCCCGCCACTTTGTTCTCCTTCAACCACGAGCCCAGTTCTTCCCGAACATGCTGTGTCAGAGCCACCTGATAATGCCTCTTTAGTGATATTGCTAACTGATAAGGCATCAGAAGTCTTTGCAGAGATTTCACATGGTAAACTTCCCCACCGCACCAGCTATGCGGCAGATACCAGTACTCCTAGCAGCCTTGCCAGCCTCATTAAATCTGCTGAACTGCACTTCAGTAACTCTGCAGTTTCCTGCCGTAACTTGACTAACCTCTCTTGGGAAAGATAAAGCCTCCCCTTCGAGGTATCTATTTGTGCCCCCAAATGCGTGAGCATCCTGATTGGTGACAAGGAACTCTTCTCGAGATTGAGAAGGAACCCACAGTCCCTCAATGTGCAAATGGTTAACTGCACATCTTTCCGCAGCCTGACCTCTGAGGCCGCTTTTAACAATATATTGTCTAAGTAAGGGTAAAGCTGAACACCCTGAACTCGGAGGAACGCTGTCAGTGGAACCAACACCTTCGTGAACACCCGAGGTGCTGATGCCAAACCGAAAGGCAGAGCTTTGAGTTGAAAAAGACTGTCCTGGTAATTGAATTTTAGGTACCTCTTGTCCCCTTCGCTCATTGGAACATGCAAGTAAGCCTCCTTGAGGTCTATTGAAGCCATATAATCCCCCAAGGACAGATTCTCTCTGACTGTCTCCATTTTGAATTTCCTGTATTCCACGAAGGTATTGAGGTACCTTAAATTCAAAACCGGTCTGTATTTTCCATTTGTTTTGGGAACGACAAAAAATGTCAAGTACACCCCCAGAAACTCCTGTTCGTTTGGAACTCTCTCGATCGCCCCTATTTGTAGGAGGTGAAGAATCTCTTTCAAAACTATACGCTGCTTTACATTGTCTCTCGCTACTGGTGAGCAAAGAAATCTGTCTTTTGGTCTCGTGTGGAAACGTATTTTGTAACCCTGGGTCACTACCTGTAGAACCCAACGATCTGATGTTATCTGAGACCACTCGTGACCGAAAGAGAGAAGTCTTCCTCCCACTGCCTGATACTGCCAGTCAGTATTGTGGTTTACCTCGCTTGGAATTACTTCCAAGCTTTCCTTGTCCTTGCCTTGAGTATTGAAACTGTCTGTTATTCTGACTCCTCTGTCTATTCCATTGGAATCTGTTAGACCTATAATCAGATCCTCTTGTCGAAAAACCATACGATCTGCCTCCACGAAAGGAGTAGTTAGAGCCTCGAAAAAAAAAAACACTTTTATCCACTTTCTTTTTCTGTAAGGTGGGCATTACCTGTTTTTGCTCCTTAGTCTCACTCAAGACCTTCTCCAATGCCTTATCTCCAAACAGAAGCTCCCCTTGAAAAGGGACAAAGGCCAGATTATTGCGAGACTTTTGGTCTGCCTCCCAATGCCTTAGCCACAGAGAGCGTCTCGCGATTGTTAACAAATTTATATTCCTTGCTGCAAACGCGGTGGCATCATGTGCAGCATCTGCCACACATATTTTAATGCTCTCTGCACTCTGTCAACAGCCTTCATAAGGCTTTGCACACTCAAATCCTGGTTATCCAGAATTTCCTGAGTCCAGAGAACCCCTGCTCTGGCAAACATGGAGGTAGCCACAGAAGCCTTTATAGTCAGAGATGACGCCTCATGCGCCCTTTTGAGGGAGTTTTCCCTTGCCTCCTTCCTTTCAATTACTGAAGTTACCAGATTTTCTTTATTATTGTGCTCGCTACCTGTGTCTTTGACGTTCTCTAACCCTAATGTTTGTAGCACTCTTTTTAGGGTGTTACGGAACACCTGCATCTCAAACAACCTATCTGAATCCAACTGGTCATCCTCTTCCTCATCACTACCAACAAACTCTTTGTCCTCTAACTCTTCCTGTAGCTCATCATCTATGTCACGACCCATCATTTTCTGGTACTCACTGTTTTCCTTCTTCCTATTCACTTTCCCAGCTTGAGAGTTTTATCTTTAATGTGGCCCACACTGCCATTCTCTGTGCACTGAATTCGCCTTTTCTTGAATGGTGGCTGGTCTAATTCATTAACAGTAGCCTCTTGTTCTGTTGGTTTGTTAGTCAAATTCATTGATGGTAGATAAGGTAACTGATTCTGTCCTTTCGCATTTAACAAATTCATTAGGTGGCATATCATAAATTGATTTTGAAAATCACACAAAGCAGAATTCACTGTATTCAAATTCATTTGATTATAATTCATTGGTGGCAACTGCGCTGAAACAGCCCACTGCACTTTATTTTTTGTACACGCACCGCTTCGTTAATCATTTGCTGCATATTTAGTAAAAATTCATTATTTTGACGTGGCAGGGCGACATTACCTGGGCCCCACTGGGACTCACGTGCTGCGGCCTCCGTCTCTCTGGCCCGAGTGGGAGCCGCCTGCATCCACTCCGAAAGGAGGTTTGTTATTTCTGGCAGTAGGCCTTGCTCCTGGGCCTGCTCCCTCTCTGGTGCCACGTGTGAATCTCTGATTGGACGAGCTGAAAAGGCCCTCTGAGCCAACACTCCGCCCACCGCTCTTTCCTCAGAGGCCTCTAAGGCCCTGCAAGAACTATGCTGATTTGCTGTGGAATGCTAAAAATCAAGATGGTGGCCTGAACTCTTGCTGGTAAGTACCTGCGCAATCTCCGACATATTTGGGGCCTCCTTTTTACCTCCCGCTTTGTCAGATTTCTTTCCCTTTTTTACCTTATCTAGTTTTGCCTTCATCACAGGCTTTTTAACGCTTGCAGCACCAGACACCAACTTAACTTCCTCATGTTCACTGTCGCTAGAGCTTTGAAAAAATCTTTCTCAAGTCCCCCACTTGATCTTCATAACCCAGCTTTTGAGGCTGGACTCTGGCCACCTCGGTACCATCCTCGTCATCGCGGTTTTCTGGACGGTATGTGAAGGCAGCTTTAGGCTTGCCTTTGCCAGGAGAGGCGTTTTCATCATCCGTGACCCGCGTATTTGCAGTTTTCTGGACAGTATGTGAAGGCAGTTTAGGCTTGCCTTTGCCAGGAGAGGCATTTTCATCGTCCGTGACCCGCGTAGTTGCGGTTTTCTGGACAGTAAGTTGTTTCTTCTTTAGGCAAAACCTCGTCCGCGACCTGCTGTACAGCGGTTTTCTGGACAGGTTGTATCTTTTCCTTGGCCGAGTCCTGTGCTACTGCGCTGCTTTGGCTCAAGGGCACATTACGCTTCTCATTGCCTGGCTTTGTTGCCATTGTAACCTCAAACCTGTTGGAAAAAACCTCAAAACCTGTAAAATAAGTAGTCGTTTCGGAGAGGGACGAAAAACACTTCCTGCTGGGTCACAGGAGAAAAAGGAACTGATGGAGGGGGACAAGGAGCAGTTAACGGTTGTTTCGAAATGGAATGTTAACGGCTCCTGCTTTGGCTGGTGCGAGGGATACAACCCATGTGTTGTGGATTGCTCCTCTTGTCAGCCCGAGAACGGTTTCTATTCTTAATGATCCACCATAGGCAATCTTCCTTTTTCCTGTTTTCCAGCATTCAGGGAAAGGCTGGAGTTACAGATTTAGAGTATGTAGCTCCAGATGTTGTTGGACTGCAATTCCTATTTTAGCCTTTGACAGGATAACCAAAAATAAGAACTGTGCTCCAACATCTGAAGCTTACAGTATCTACCTTTGCATATCACAATAAATAAAACCTCTAAACCATTTTTCCGTTAAATCATTTTATTTGTAATTCTCTGATTAACTTTAAAAATATTCTCATTAAAAATCCTTTTTAACAACTTTACAAGTGGAAGTTCTTCAAAGATAACTGTATCCAAGCCTGCCCTTCTATAAAGAGGAAGGACATCTTCCATTTGCAAAAATCAAATAGCTCCCACTGGAAGAAATGGATGTACAGGCAGCCCACAAGAAGCATCTCAAATGAAGGTCTTCTGAGGTGCTGGGATTGGGATGTCTGCAGACTTTCCCCAGTCACAGAATGCACTGAAGACAAGCAGCTGCAGCAAGACAACAGGACGTCTCTCCAACTGCTCATCTCAATGCACCCTACAACCAAGGCAGCACAGCAGCTATCATTTCCCAGTGCCATGGAAACTCTTCCGATGGAGCACTGCCTGCCTTAAGAATTAAGTTTTTTGAGGACTCAGCATCAGCAAAAATTGCAATGACAACTGAGCTCCATTTTCATAGCTATATCTGACAATGCAAGAACTTGGCCCTTTTCTTGTTTAACATGTTGTTACTATAGCATTTAATATTTGAAACACAGGCATACATATACTCTTACTGGAACATCAGTGCACTAAAAAATAGAATTTTCTTGCCTTTCCCCTACAGCTCAGCACATTGCCTGAAAATCTGATCTAGAGGATTTCTCAGCCCTTCCAAGCAGTTTCTGAAGGTGCATTGTGGGGGTGCCGCAGTTCTGATGACAAAACCAGCCCTGTTGAATCCTGGCCATATTTTTAATCATTGTAAGCCACAATACATATGCTACACAATTGCTGATCCTACATATGTGGAACTTTCTAAAATGTACTGTTGTTAGATTAAAATAAAGTTCACTTACATCATAACTATAGTCTGCGTCATTAGTTACGGTCAAATCTGCAAGGTCCCCAAGGCCCAGTACACTTAACAATACGTCATCTGAACCCATGATAAATGACTTGCCCCCTCCAGATGGAAACGTTATTGGCTCAGCTGTGGAAAAAAAAAAAGACAGCTTATTAAATTTTAGATATGAAAATCAGTAAAAAAAATCACTAGGAAGTAAAGCTGAATGAAGCACAAAATGTTACTCAACAAGAAGTAAATATTTGCATAACAGCAACAGTCTCTTTTATATTTGTAGCTGCCAACCAGGTGCCTTCAGAGCCTGAAAACTTGAGGATTATGGGAACTGGCGCCCAAAATATCTTTATGAGAAAGTCCCTCTAAATGCCTTAAATTTTTCATTTACCTGGCTCATTTTGAGCATTTCACTGACTAAGGATTGAAAGCAAGAAATAGACATCTAAAGAATTTCAATCTTATTTTATATCTACTTACCTTTAAGCGTAACCCTCATTTCCCTTTTGTATTTATTTTATGGAAAAAACTAGAATATGGGTGACATTCACTTTTACCAGAGACTTTCCTTTATACAAAGGAACTTTGTCCTTCCCCTACTGTCTCCCTTAACCTATTCCGGAGGATGCTGCAAATCACCTGAAGTAATTTTAACAGGACATGGGGACTGTGGTGAAGGAGATCACCTCTTAATATTCTATGGATGGAAGCCATTCTATTTACTCCCTGAAAAGCTGATCTGGAGGGTTGGGGAACCAGTAATTTATTGTAAAAGCCTCTTCCTCTGTACATAACACCACAGGGACTAACATTACTAAAAGTCCAAGTTAGAACTCCTTAAAATAATGCACATTTCGTACTTAGCCTAAACAGCTTTCACTGTCATTTTTAGTACAAATGCATATAATACCTAGAATACCAGAAAGGTCTTTGGTCTCCTATATCTTCTAAATTTCATAAAGACTGTATTTCCTAGTACTGGCACTCTTGCACAAACAAAAAATCAGATAAACATTAGGAAATCCAACATACACTCAACATACAGAGAATAGTAAATAAAAGCACATATATATATACACCCTGATTTTTAATAGGCTACAGAGCTAGTAATGAGGAAGGAACATAAACTACTAAACAAAATACAGTCAGCCCTCCACATTCGGGGGTTTAATTTTCACAGATCTGATAATTTACAAGTTTCTCCAACCCTTGTTTCCTCACCTCAAGCACTTCTTTCTGGAGGAACCTTCCTTCTCTGCAGGTAATTTAAAAACCCTCCTATGGTCTTACTCTTCCTCCACCAGCCTCTCCCTGGTCTACTAAGCATAGCTCACACCCCAATTTCTCAGCACTACAAATCCTTCCCTGATGCCCCCTTCTCTACATCCAAGAAACGAGGTGAGTGAGAAAGTATAGGGCTTCCACGCTGACCCAATCCTTTCCCTGACCTGGTTTGGATCTTGGGTTCCTGCTCTCCCCACCATGCCTCAGTAACCTTCCCACAGACACCTCCCCCACATTTTTATATTTGTCATTTTTCCACATTTGCAGGGTTCCTGCATCCCTAACCCCAGCAACTGTTGAGGGCTGACTGTACTGCTATTTTCACCAGAAAATAAAATTTGAACATGAGATAACTGAATACTTTCAGTGAGAAAATGAAATTATATATCAACTCCCTCTATGCATCAAATCCATCTAGCTGCACTGAAAAATTGCATTTCATGTAAACAAGAATCACAACATCTCTCCTCCCAATAAAATATTTCATTTTAAAAACTTTTTAAAAAGTTCAGGGTAAAAAGCACTTCAAAGGTAGTTCTCCACAAATTCAAAACAATATTGGTAACATCTGAATCCCACATTTGGGGGCCTGACTCTGTGTACATCTCTTCTTGAGAATACTAAAGGATCAAGGATAAAGCTTGGCAACAGCCGATATAGACTAGGGCTGAAAAGTTTACACACATATCTTCACTTTATAGATTTGCATTGAACTCCACAGAGTGCCACTTAAACCAGTATGTACAGTAACAGTTTTGCACCGCAATCCAAGAATCTCCTGAAGTGAAAAAAAGTTTTTTTTTCACTTTTAAGATCTTTTTTTTTTTTTTAGGACAGTACTTCTTTTCTTTTAGGGAAAACTTCAATAGATTTTGGATTGACATTCCACACTGGTGAGGAGATAGGCACTGCTTAGGAAGGAGGGATTTTTCCCCCCTCCAATTATAAGAGACTATTTTAATATGAATCAACAGCTGCTAAAATGTGATATAGAAATATTTCCTTTCAGATGAGGAACAGAGCACAAACTAGTTTTACTCAAAGTGACACAGTAAATACTGGCCAGGGACAGTTTTTTTTTTTTAAAGGTCTTCTCAATACCCTATGATGAACAGAATTTAAAACGGAACGGTCTAATTCATCACCAGCAAACTGAAATTCTGATCAGTCCCTAGAATCACTCTCCATGTTATAGTAAGCTCTGTATTATTATATACATAATTTAAAAACCTTGATCTGGGTACTGATTTCTGTTTTACAAGACAAAAACTGCAGAAAGTACAGTGGCACTCTTCTGCAGAGCCAGTTTGTAAGCAACAATGGCATCTTAATGTTACCATCTGGTTCAGAGGGATTCAGCAACTGTGGTTTTAAAATAAAACCTTCTAAAAACAAAGTAAGTAGGTGAATTTATTGTACCTTCCTCTGCTCTTGCACCTTCATGATCAGTCATTCTAGAAGAGGGTGACCTAGACTGATTAATGACTCCTGAAGGGATGTGGGGTAGCTCATCATCGCCCAGATCAGCTATCATGTCGTGCAGTTTTGTTCTGTTGACCCCTGTAAATTAATGTCAGCAGCACAGATTCATTTGATTGCTACCGCCTGACCTGATAGCCATTTACATGCCTAGATTGCTAATCAGTCTTGATTTCACGTGATTTCATTAAGACATATGCTTGAGTAGACTGTGTATGTGTGTGTGTGTGTGTGTGTGTGTACATACACACACACACACACATATACAGATTTCCACAAAACTGTGTTGGAAAATGAACTAAAATTTATCTGCATGTTTAAAAAGGACTCTGACTTTTTTTTTTTTGTGCAATTGGTGTATCTTGTGCTTATAGCAGATAAGAAGATACTTAAGTTTAAAACCCCTGGAAGACTTCAAGAGTGCAATCCTTGAACAAATGCATATTTATAAAAAAAAAAATCCATTGTTTAAGACTAACAATTAAGAAGGCACAATTTTTGATTATTAAAGAGGAGAGGTAAAAAAAGAATGAATTAGATGAACAGAAGGCAACAAACTCTAACTTTCCCCTTTTTTAAAATGATTGGGCAATTTAATAATATCTTTAGTAGTTCAAAAAAAAATTATCTGGAATACTGACTTGAAATTGGTAGGCAAGATGTAGATATAGTGAACATGTACAATGTTTTAAACTAAATATTCTGGTTTTTTTTTTTAACGTAAACATGAAGTGAAAATATTTAGAATAATAAACTATAATCACAGATCACAAATTGGAGAGGTGAGGAAGAATCTTCACTCTTAGTCTATTTTCTGCCAACACAACCACCAGCAAGCACTCCCCTACCTTGCTGGTCAGGTAACCACTAAGTGATTATCGTAAGAATCAAGATGACTTCTTCAAGTAAACTAATCCTCTTACACCTTCACAGTAAGATCTCAACAAACCCAACTTACACTAAAGGAAATGTGACATCTTGATATTACAAGAATTGCAGCCACTCTATGCAAAAAGAAAGCAAAAGCAAAACCAGTTTCCTTCTCCTGGCACCTACCTGTCCCCCTAAAAATGTGTTGTATGTATGCATACTCAACAAACCACACTCATCAAAAAGCACCAGATGTCTATACAAAGCCAACACCTATAAACACAAGCTACTTTAGAACACCTCTGTTTAAAGTAAACAATGAACAAGTTGGCAAATTATATTCTACATCACCTCAAGCAAGTCACACTAGATTCACTGGACCAGAGAAATAATATTCCAGCAGGGTAATAAATGGAGATTTATGTCCATTACTGTTACTGATGAAAAAAAGAACTCTGAACAAGTGACCTCCAAAAGGCCCAGTCATCAAAATTCCTGCCCAGGTCTTACAAACTCAGGGCTACGGCTTCCGCAATAGAGATAATCCATCTGTAATGCAGTCTTCCTCTTTCCAAACTGCCTTTCACTTTACCAAGCATTATCATCTTTCACACTGGGTCACAGCACCTTATCACAGTCTCAGTTTAGTCATTCATGCTTCTAGGATGTAGGATGCTAAAACTAAAACAGAGTAACAGTAGTTTAAATCCCAAATTCATATTCTAAAAGAAACTCAGATCAGGAAAAGCAGAAGGCTCACTAACACAAGAACATGGAAATCAATTCATATTCCACAGCCATACTATAATTAGTAGTCAATGCCATGCCCTCTTCTGCCAAACTTAGGCAGCCTCAATCGAATCTAAAGCATGTAGTAATGAGCTAAGTTAGACAGCTGATCAAAAAGTTTACAGAATTATAAAGCCTAGAATTTTTATCAGAGTGTTTCTAATACTGCTGCAGGGGCAGCAGACAAAAAGGAATCATTCCTTTCAGCGTGTGTACCAAAGACAGATGGATGCTGCTAGATTCTTCCCCATCCATTCCTCCTGTAATACTGAAACAGACTAACACTCAGTACTTTTCTGAGGCAGTATTCTAAACAGCCAGCTACAAGATAAGATTTACAGTCATGTGGACCTCCAGTTCACATCATCAGCATATGAATGAATAATACATTCACAGTGTGGTTATAACTCTTATTTTGAAACAAGTCTCCTGGCTAAGTCCATTAAAATTTGCAGAACACATCCTATTCCAAGTCAAAAAAATTTTTTCACAGTTACTAGACTCCCTTCTGAAATAAGCAAGTGAAACCCATACACAGCCAGTGATTGTCAATATATCTGGGAAGAGCATAATTCATCTTTAACCAACTTCTATTTTGTAAATTTGTAGCTTATGTCATGTTTGAGCTTTTCTAAAAGATCAAGCTCAGCAACACAAAAAATATTTGTTACTAAGGCTTAGAAATGGGTTTCATTTTACCCACTAAATTTATCTGATCATCACTGGAAGTGAATTAATAGTGATATAACCCATTTGAAATTGCTTGGGATACAAATAAAAACAGAAATTACTCTGTTGCTTGATAGTAGCTTTATAGCTGCCACAGTTCTCAAATGAGATATGTCCTTTGAAAGTGATGGTGCATACCTCAATGGGAAATCTGATCTGTTTGCACGGTCTCTTAAATTTTAGCCACTGTACCCTCAACTCAGATGTTCTCAATCTTGTTCTTCCAGATTTTTAGGACTTTAGCTCCCACAAGCTTCAGCTAGCATTGCCAAGGAACAGTGACTCTGGAAGCAGAAAGTCAAAACTTCTGGAAGAGTGATAACTAAGGGTCACTCTTCTAAAAAAAAAAAAATTAACTGAATGACTTCTACAAGATAAACTACTAGCTGTAATCCTATCTGCTTAAGTCTCAGGAAAATCATTATATATGTATAGAAGAGTTCTTCCAGCCATGAAAGTTTTCAATGGATATTGGAAGTCACAGCTATTCTTATGTAAGATAGCATTCCCTTTAATAAATTAAATACATTCTGTAAACTCTTTTTTGCTACAAGAAATTTAGGGTTTTTTAAAATAATTTTAGCAGCTGGAAATAATTCAAGCACCAGCAAACATCTGTCTGTAATATCCAGCTGTTTCAACTGACTAGGAAATAAATGAATCTATGGGAAACCTGCCTTGCAATTTTCTGTTGTTTGAGCAACTGTAACTTGTGAAACATATCTACATTTTCTTCCAAAGACTATTCATCATTACCAAATGTTATTCACTATCCTTAATATTTTATTCTATGTATTTGAAAACATTATCAACTTCTGGTATTTGAATTAAAACATATTATACAGGAGGTCAGATTTGGAAGAACAAACTACAGATACTGTAGCTCCAACAACTGTACAGCAGAATTCTATGGATGAAACTACATGGTGGATTAACAGTATTTTCTGAGAAGCAAGGAAAGAACCATTCAGAAGAAGATAATTAGTACTAGGTTAAGCCAATAGTGCAGAAAACATGCAAAACCAATTTTAAATATAAAAAATACCATGCAAAAATAAATTTATATTAAGAGTTTGCCTATAAAGCCAAATCAGCATTAAATCCTTTACTAAAACAGTGCAAAAAGAAATACAGAACTTTTTTATGAGTACACTACGCCAAGGCTGCATACTTGAAAATAAAACTCTCTAATGGGGCTTACTTCTGAACAAAACATAATTAAGTCATATACACTAGGATACAGAAAAAGTTTATGGGCTGAGACATTAATTCCACATTAACATAAGAAGTGATTAAAGCCATCTTAAACTAAAACCTGCATTTGGGCTGATACAGCCCAAAATTCTCACATCATCCTTGCCCTTCCACAGCTTTCATGGCTAAGGCAGCTGCTTTCAAGGCAACAACCTTCTACTTCTGGATGAAATTGTTTCTGGCAGACCCTGCTGCATTATAATTAATTATAAGCATCGCTCCAGTCTTGTGCCACCTTCTATATTAAGAGTAATTGTTCTAGCACAGAAAGTGGAAGAGACTACTGCTGTTGATCCTTATAAATATAAATACATGCCTGGTAAAAGAATTCACATAGCATTTCATCAGTTCAGTTAAAAATGAGACTTGCTAGGTCACCAATGAATGTAGCTCCTTCCCCAGTGAGAATTCATGTTTCTTCAATCCATGTTTGGATTCCTCATGGTGGCTTTTCAGAAGCAATACAGAAGACTCCCTGATTCTGTCAAAATTCCAGACAAGGTGACACTAAGCTGAAGCCTTCCTTAGAGGTTTCTTCTCACTTGTCTCATTCTCTAAAACTCAGGATAAAATGAGAGAAAAAACACTAGCTCTTCCACAAGACCCCCTCAAATGCCACAAGACTTGGAGAAAGAACTGGATCTTGATTCATTTCATGCGGTTTTTACAGAGAGACAGAGGGAGACATAGGAAATGAAACAAGCTCCATGCTCTTGGGCATATGAAAAGGATAAGGGAACTACAATAGCTGACTAGTAAGCCAGGACAAAATGTGTGGAAACTCCTATTATAAATATTCAACATTTATGAAAAAAGTCCATTTACTCTTTAAAAAATAAAACCAAAAATTACTAAGGTTTGGGAAAATACTGAAGTCAGAGGCAATATTATTTATTTATATTTGGATCAGATTTCAAGTCATCATTGCCTTTATAAATTATTTTAGGTGATACTGAAGCAGTATAACATGTTCAATTTCTGCCTCTACGCCAAGGTTCAAATTAAAAATAATTTCAGTTTGATACGTTCATTTGCAGATTTACCAGAAGGAAAGTTAAAGTTGGTTGCCCCAAACAGCCAAGTGTTAAAATGGAGGGGAATAAAAGAGAACCCATTTTTAAAAAAACTGTTCTCCGCATAATTCAGAGTTGTGTCAAGATTCAGAATCTGCACTTACTCTTTACCCCTTTCTTCCCCTTTCGTTCCTTCTTGTACTGTTCCTTCAGTTTAGTTATTAGTCCCTGGTCTACATCCCAAACCTCAGCAGTTGGGGACAGGTCATCTTTGTCTACATGCAGCATATTATTGAAAGAAAAATAAATCAGCAATTGGCAAAGCAAGCTTTTTGTGAATGTTACAAGTTAATAATCAATAAATAGTGTTATTCAATTATATTTCAGTATGTTAAAGGTGCAGTTTGCTACTGTTTTGGAAAATGCTTCAATTTTGGTTGTATGGTTTTTCAAGAAGTTACATTATGTAATTTGTCCATATTGATGAAATGATTTTAATTTCTTTCTTGTCACTGATATGAAAGAATTAATGGATTAACAGTAATGTGTGAAATTACTGCATCTTTAGTGAGACAATGTTAACAAATTATTCAGCCCGTCTTAAATAAGTAAATAAATATACTTCATGCAATGTAACTCCTGAAGTGCAATATAGATGGTCATCGCCATTTTATTTTTGAAAAGCACCATGCACTTCTTCTACTTTTATTCTACATGCAGTGAGATCTACTAGCTCTAAATTAGATCTTGAGATAAGCACAATAAAGAAATAGTTTTTGGCTATTACTAGCAACATTAATAGAAATTCAAAACAGTCTGGAAATCACAAAATTTATCCAGGTTTTTACTTGTTGATCTTCCATCTTTTAAAAGTTAGAATAGTGCACCAAGCCAGTGATAAAACATTTTGAAGCACAACCAGACAAAGTAAATAGGGAAAAATAAACTAACGGCAGTTTGTTTGCAGCCATATTCTGATATTACTTTGCTTTCTTCAACATGCAAGCAGGTGAGCACTTAGCCATTCAGCTGTTTTCCCACATGTGCAAAAAAGCATGTCTCTGTGGAAGAAAGGCTTCAATTCAGCAAGAACTTTGAAAAATCATGGAACCTGCAAGTATGAAAACCAGTACACAAACAGGAACATCTTCTCTTCGGACTTAAAAAAAAAAAAAAACAGAGCTAGGTACTCCTCTGCTTGCAAGCTGAAGGAATGAATGTGGCTTAGGTCAATCACTTAAACTGACAAACAAGCATTTACATCCAAACTATAAAACGTATTACATGGAAGTTCCACTGAAAACACTGAGTCTTTTATGAAATACATTTTGGTACCATTATTTATGTTAACTTATCGATATTGGCAAACTTTGGCCAGAATTCACTATACCAGCTATGAATAGCCACTTGACTTATATAGCCGTATAGGATCTCCCAGTCCAAACCTCATTTACTGGTCAGCAGCCAATGCAAGCAACAGGGTTAAACAGGTGTGGTTCCCCACCACTATTTCTTATAAGGAAAGAACAAGACTCCACTTGTCAGCTACAACAACCTAGAGTTACACATTTGTGACTGGTTCGTTTTTACAATCCCTACACATTCATTAATTTAGGGAATACACAGGGATAGTAAAAGTCCACCAATCCTCATTACTGGGAAGCAGCCACTGTGAGCAACAGGGGTTTGCCCCCTGTTGACCAAGAAACAGCTGGCTAATGTTTCTACCTCGCTCCTGTGAATGATCTGCAATGTGATAGTCAGAAGCAGGGTCCCTGTCACAATTTTCCCTCACACTAGAGATTGCCCACACAATGGGAGCGGGGTTGGAAACAGCCAGCTGTTTTCCAAGCAAAAAGGAAACAGCTCCTGTTGCTCACGGAGACTGTTGCCCAGTAAATGAAGACTGGGAGACTTTCATAATCCCTATATATTTCCTAAATTATTGGATGTAGGCATAATAAAAATGAACCACTGACAAATTCATAACTCTAGGTTACACATTAGTAACTGTCTTAGTGAATTCTGGCCTTAATTCAGAAATGGTTACAGTAAAGACAGATCAATTGCATTCTGTATCATGGTCATGGACCAATGTGTTCAGTTTAGTAAAACTGGTAGTAAGAAGGGTTCAAGATGGACTTCTGAAGACTGCAATCCAATATTCGCACACTCAGAACAAAGCGCTAATACACTACTTATTTCTATATGTGTCTAGCATTCAGGTGCTACTCAACAAAAAATACACACTTAAAAATTAGCACTGCCCTGAACCTACTGAATGCACATAAAAGTATTAGCTTTTAAAAGCAAAGTACTTCTTGGCAATTTTAATTAGTCTGTGCACCTGTTCACAAGATAGTTTAGACAGTTAATGCCAGAACCTTCAAGCTAATGCCCATTATGAACTTAGGAGAGGGCACATGCTTCCTCTTTTGCCTTCTTACTGTCGGGCAAACTAAGAGATCCCATGAAATCTGATAACGCACAACCTTCAAGATAATGCCCACTGTGAACTTAGGAGAGGACACATGTTTCCTCCTTTGCCCATCTTACTGTGAGAACTAGGAAATCCTGTGAAAACATAGCAAATAGAGAAGACATCTCCTCCTCCATAATCTGTTATGAAGGAGCATACTGAAAATGCACATAAAGCTAAGGATCATTCCTAATTTCCCCTAAGGGAGGTAAAATAGCATGTGAACCATCCCTCTAAAGTTCAGCTCTCAATAAAATGTATGACATGACTTCAGTTTCAAGTGAACAAGCTTTACAGGAAGAGAGAAGACTCCAGTTAAATGCTGCCTTTATTTTTTCTTCTTTTCAGCTAGAACTCAGCCATGAAATCAGGGATGAACAATGTGTGGACCTACAGATGGTTAGATGACAACTCCCACCAATGCTAGCCAGCACAGCCAACGCTGAGGGATGGAGCTCAAAATCCAGTATCCGAGGACCACACTGCACACCCCTGCATTAAACAAACAAATGGGAACCAGAAAAGGAGTAGCCCACAACCATCTGTGAGACTGCCGTAGGGCTCACCCATGCTTCACTGAGACTGAACTAGTACTGTGAATTAACTGTTAGAATTAATATGGGGTGGGGGCAGATATCATTTCAAAAATTTAAAAGCAGCTACCTGACCACTGGAAGACTGATAAGCTAAGAAGGAATTGCAGGTATCACATGATTGTTTTCTTGGGGACTGACGGCACAACATGCAAACACACTCTTTTAAGATCTGCTGATGAATTGCAGTTAGAGCAACCATTACCTGTTGGCAGACAAGAAGGCAAATCTTGACTGAGGCAGCATGCCCCTACTGCATTGTCAATTGACTGAATAATTTTATATCATTCAACGCAGTTCTTACTGTCAGAAAAGTAAATATCTGAACTTTATTCACAACAGTCCTGGCAGGCGCACAGACTGAAGACTGAAATGCCTTCTTTCAACTTTCCCAACACATTGTGCCTTTACTTTTTAAATAAACACTATGACTGCAAAGGAGAAGGTTTGCAAATTTAATTGGTTGAAATTTCACCTAAGCATTAAAAGCTGCATTTAAGTTATGAAACAGTTCTTCATAACTGTGTAACTGAAATCTTTTTCACCTGCTCCTCATGAATTAGGAAAGCACTAATTTCATTAGATGGAGATTTTGTTTTGCTTGCACCATTTTTGAAAATCTAGAAATAAAGAGGTTAAAACTGATGCTGTGATCCTAAACATATTATTTGGAAATAAGTCCCATTGGTTTCAATGAAACTTCCAAGTAAGCCAGCTTTTGATGGAACCCAAAATATCACTTTTATATTGCTTCATGGTTTAATATCTCACTACATGTTGGGCAAGAATAATTATTCTAAATGTTTCTAGAATAATAATGCTAGACTAATTCAGAACAATTAATTGCCAATTTTGCCAGTAGGAAATATGTCAGTTTTCAACAACTGCTTCGAAAAGTATTAGTTTGTCTCAGAATGCTCCATCAAAAACAGTGACATGGTATTATAAATTGAGAACCGATTGCTTTTTCAAAAAACAAAACAGCTAAGTTAATTGCCATACTTAAGATTTCTTTAAAGAGAAAAATAAAAATCAGTAGAAAAAACAATTACAAATTCTTAAGAAATAGGACACAAAGGAAAACAGAATAAACCAGATACAGAAAACATACTGAATAGATTCTGATGCAGTCAAACATGATCCTATCTTCGTATTGTTTATAGAATATGAATATCACAAATAATCTACCACATTTTTTGTTCTGGTGTGTGTGTATGCGTTGTGTTGTTCTTGTTAAATTTTACTTTATGGTTGTCTACTTGAACTTCTTACCCCATTCTGTCCCATCCCCTGAACTCCGTGCTTCTCCAGCTCCCTCTCCATCTTCTGCTGTAACTAAGAAATCAAATTCTTTCAAGGCTTCTTCTGTGTCTGGATCATCAGTAAGGTCAGCTGCAAGCCCTTCATTTCCTATCTGCAATTCAAATATAATATAATAATCATTAAGGACATGATAGTTTGAAAGGATAATTTTATTTAGTACACCTTCCCCAGGATAGTTACTTGAACATCTGTATCATCTCATGCAGCTCGCTGAAGATTAAGGTCAAGGGTCATGATTTACACCTTTCTAGATCCTACTACATTTCTACCCATTCCTATACCTGTATAAATATCCTTTATACCTGAGGCCTTAATACCACTTGAGACTGCACCTGTAGAATAGGGTTTACATCCATGAATACAAATACAAAGACTAGTTAGTCTTAAAGGAGCTGCCACATTTTTTTCTCCCGTTCTTCCTCCCCTTCATAATGGCACATCATCTAACTTTATTAACCTAGAACAAAGAGAAAGAAGCAGTACACTAAATGCACTCAATCTGGTATAGCAGAAGATGTCCTGATGAAGATAGCTATGGTACCTGAGGTGATACTCAAGTTATACCAGGAGCAGGAATCTGAACTAGGAGACACATCTCTAAAATTAAGCAGCAATCAACAACATAATTTATGGTACCAAAGCACAATTACAATCATTCATGTAACAACAGTATATTGTGCTAATTTAATTTAACAAATGCAATGATATTTTATGATGCAATTTTTAAATTGTAAAAATACATACCCTATTTTAAAACCCCAAGCAAATAAGAATATACATCCAAGGCCATCCTAAAATAACTGATGCTCAGAAATCATTTCAGACTGAAGGCATTTGAAGAGTGAGCCTCTATTAATAATAATAGCTTCTGTTAGCTTATATCAGTGACATGGGATGATTCTCTGAGAACAAGAATATTATCAGGATACTCTCCAAAAGATTGTTCACCAAGAATTAGAGAATTTTCAAAATCTGTATTACTTCTCCCTCCCTCCCTCCTTCTCTCTCCCTCTATATATATATATACATGCACGCATATATATATGAACTTCTTGATCATTCCTGAATATTATGGAATGTTCTTAAGTATTCCTGATGGCTGAAAAACTTTACAGAACATTCTCCAATGTTATGGAACTTTGCTGCCATGGAAAACTGCCCTCTGTTTTTCCAACACCTTGTCTTCCATCCCCCCCCCCGCTTTGTCTTCTCATCTTCCCCATTTCCTTCTTGCTGCCACTGCCCTTCTCTATCCCAATCTTTGCCACTCACCATCTGTTCTCCTCCCTGTTACTGCTGCCCTCCTGCACCTTCTTCTCCCACCACCCTCTTTGTATTCTTCCTTCCTTCCTTCCTTCCTTGCTGCTGCCACCAGAGACAGCTCTCTATACAGCCAGGTGTTTTCTGCCTCTGAGTCTTCACTAAGTCTAGCAGAGCTAACGTGGGAATAATTTCTGCTGGGAATTCAAACTGGCACTTAGTGTTTGTCTCATCTTTCTCTCATTTTCGTTTTAACAACAGGAAACACATTAATAATTAGTAAAAGTTTTTACAATATATTTAAGAAGTGTTAGAGAAAAAATCCTTCAAAATTCGTAAGTTCAAGAATATTCTTAAGAATTTTACAACACTAGTTTCTAAAACACTATTTTTAAGTATTACTCTGACAGATCATAGCCTCTACTATAGAAACATGTCTAATAAAACTATACTTCTGGTAAATACAAAATAGAAATCACTGCAGTTTTTCTTTTAAAATAAAAAAAAACTCTTTTCTTTTTAACTAGTCGGATGCATTTACAGCACACAACAGATCTGCAAGGAACTAATTTAGGTCTGATTTAAAAAAATCAGTATTTTGCATCAAATATTATCTAAATTGATATATGGCTGATTGTAGCAGACAACCAAGTGAGGCTGGAATCCTGTTTTTTCCAGGGTCACACAGTGGTGGCAAAGGAGGGTTGACAAAAGCTGCTAGTTCTGATTAGTCGATTTCTGTACTACCTTACTTCCTTCATGGCCACTGTGTCTATCTTTCCCTTTCTGCTGCCACAGCTTTAGTTACACCAGTGTAGTAAAACCAACAGGATTCTAGCCTAGAAATTTCAGGAATATATAGTAGGCAAAACAAATCTTTGAGGTCTATAAAAATCTCCCGTGTAAACAAAATGTCAAATACATCTTACATTACTATACATTACATTTTGCATCAATCACCCTACATTATCCTCATGACACTGCCATTAAAGAGGAACTATCACTTAATGATGGTTTGTGCACAGGAGACCTCAACATCTCCAGTTAAAAAGATCAGGTAACTAACAATCTTCAAGGACTTGTGCTTACCATCTTTTCTCAAAGCAGTGTATATCGTCTTCTACAATCTCTATTTCATATTTGTCATGATGTGAAGCAAGTCAGGCTGAGTGATAGTATGCTTTGTACCTCAGCGGAGATTTGAAACAGTCTTTCTGGTCCTAGTCCCTCACTAATCACCAGATCATACTGATTCTCAATAGTCTGACTCAGTAAGAAACAGCTCTCCAAGTTCCACATTATAATAAACTATGTACTTACTCCGATAATTTGCAGTTTGCTTCACCTTAAATTAGATCAAGTATTTCAATGATTATGATTTTAAACTCTTAAAACTTATGGAAAAGAATTTACACCACATATCTGTAGCATTCTTTGCTGTATATTTTGAACAAACAGTAACCAGACTGTAGCAATAAAATGACACAATGAAGATCTCACCCAACAACATGCATACACTGCTGGCTGTTCAGTAAGACTGTTTTAAAAAATAAAATTACTTTGTGTTTTTTATTTATCCGATGTTTTTCTTTTCCTTCTGCAATATCTTCTATCATGTCACTCTCTTCTTCTTCATCACTATCATCTGCATTTTCCAAGAAATTAAATGTTTCTAGAACATCTCCAGGATTCCTACAGAACAAATTACAGAACAATCTGTAATCCAATGTGAAATTTTGTTAATGGAACCAATTCTGTCAGCAGGCCCAGGAAGAAGCCAATCCTACCCCACCAATGCATCTTTCAATTCTGCTTTGGAGGGTCAGGAAACCGCTCTGAACAGATTTTAGGGGCAGTATGGAACACAGAGGGGCAAAGCCATGTGGGGAGAACAGATTCATGCTTTGTCAATCTTCTTTTAGCCCAATTAAATCAGAATGTTTATAGGCATGGTTTTTTAAAAAAAACTGAATGTGAAGCTACATGCAATTTAAGACTCTGACAAATCAAGTTATTTAGTCAACTTGATAACTCCTATCATAACATGGTATTAGCATACCACTGTTAATTATTAGTTGCCAGTTGGAATAAAGTAGAATTAATACTTGTTATTGTTTGCAAACCAATGTAAGCACATTACTTGATTAGCTTTGTTAAATAGAACTTTTCGACAATGATCTTCAAACTTTCTATATTTCCTGCTATTAGCTATTGTTGCTTATCCGTTCTGCAATACGTCTAAGCTGGAAAGCCTGTCTTGTTAATCTGTGTTTCAATTTTCACATTGCTTTTATAAATGAATACTTGCTCATTATCTTGCTGAATGCAGTATCACCTTTTCTTCGGTAATACACAAGAAGCCCTAAATTATCCACCCTAAAAAGGAAGTCATGGCTAAGCACATGCTAGCTATCTGGAAAGAGGCAAGGCTACCCTTAAATTCAAATATTATATAAAAGATCAGATATCTACAATCAACATTACTAAGTTGCTGCTAGTGGACCAATGCTACAATATCAGAAAAACACCAGAAATTAAACCAGCTATACCAGAAGCAAGCAGATTCAGATATCAGATAATAACTGAAAATACGTGGATATTCTCTGGTAATCTTTTAAAAATATAGCAAAAAAATAACAAAATTCATTTCTACTGCTATAAGATTCAATTCTACTGCCGTAAGATTAGAACTCAGCGATCTAGTTAGCTTCTTACTTTATCCAAAGGATTAACAATAATGGAATTACGCAAAAACAGCAAATATATTCAAATTTCCATAATTTATAAAGACTGCCAGATAAAAAGAGGGTTTTGGTTCCAGAGCAATAACCTGCAGATTTGCTACATGTACGAAGTACACAGATTTAAACAAGGACTATGTGCATTCATTTCATACCAGATAGTACTGGCTGAGTATCCCTTATCCCAAAATCTGAACTGCTTCAAAATCTGAAACTTTTGAAAAGTGGAGCCAGTTTTCTTCCTCTAGGAAACATGAGGAAGCTTCCTTGGAACCATATGCATGCAAAATCTTTCAGCCATCCTGGCACCTTTTTTTCCCTCTCACGCTCTACGCACACTGCTGGCAAAGTCTCTCAGTTTGTCTGGCACCTTGTTTTCCCCTCTCAGCTAATTTTGCAAGCAGCACACACAGTTCAGAGCGAGCTAAGAGGGGAAAAAAGATGGAAAGCTGACCAAGAAAGTCTGTTAAGCAGCAGGCAGGTGTGCAGTCTCAATCTAGCCTCCATAATTCCCTTATATTCCCTACAGGAAGAAGGCAAAAGGAGAAAAACTGAAGAAAAAGTGGACCCTGCATTAAAAGAACAGTATATAATATCATTATGTATATGCAAATATTCCAAAATCTGAAAAAAATCCAAAACAACAACAGGTCTAGTCTCAAGCATTTCGGGTAAGGGATACTCAACCTGTACAGGGAAAAGTTCAGCTTGTTCATGAGAGTGATTTGAGTCCAAATGATTCTCTTGTTGATTTTATTTGGCAAACGTATAGAAAAAGTGTAATGTATTTTTACTATGTAATTGTAGATAAATTTATATCAAACATCTTGTAACCAGTTGTGATGAGAAGAACTGTGCAAACCTGGTTATAGCCAGCCAATCATAGCTAAGGGGAATATTGTGAAGGGGGCCTGTGGGGGAAACAGGATGCAGAATTATAGGCTTGTCTGCTAAAGGGAGAGACAAGAGTTAGGTAGGGAAAAGATGCAACAGGATAGTTAAGACAGAAACAGGGTGGAGATCTGAATAGGGGTTTGGGAGCTGAGAATGACAGATTAAATTTACCATGAAGGGTCATTCTAGGAAGGCTGAAGGAGCAATCCACAACGTATTGGGTTATCCCCTCGTGCCAGCTGACTGAGGCAGGAGACAAACATTCCAAGACCGTTAATAACGTTGCCCCTCTGACTCTGATTCAGTTTTCATTATATAGCCCTGCCTGCTGCACATTTCTTTGCTTTTCCTTTCCTTTCCCTTCCTGTCCTTTTTTTTTTTTTTGGCAGCCCAGGCAGGGGATGGATTGCTCCTTCAGCCTTCCTAGAATGACTCTTCATGGTAAGTTCAATCTGTCATTCTCAGGAAGGCTCCAGGAGCAATCCACAACATACTGGGAAATACCCAAGCTATCACATTGAAGGTTGGGGAAGGCTGCTTTCTCTCTGAGCCACGACTTGCAAAACAGATCTTCCAAACGCAGCGTGAGTGGAAGCAAATCTGTCTGACTTATACTGCTTGATAAAGGTTGTGGGCTCCTTCCACCCTGCTGCCTTACAGTGAAGCAGTTGTCCTAAAAGCTGTTGAGGTGGCCATGGACCTGGTCGAATGAGCACACATTTCTTGAGGTCTTTTGACTTTTGCATAATCACAGCAACAAAAAATGCATTCTTTTATCCATCTAGATATAGTAGAACTCAAAACCTTAACTCTTAATTTCTTAGGGTTATAAGACACGAACAACACCTCAGTCTGTCTTATTCTCTCAGTACACTTTAACAGCCCTCCTTACATCCAGTGAATGCCACCTCTTCTCTACTGGATGAACCGGCCGAGGACAAAATGATGGTAATGTCACTGTGGGCAGCACTGGAGAAGAGGCCATACACTTGGGCCTGAACGAAGGATCCACTGTCAAAACCACAGCATTCTCTAAACTTATACAAATTAGGATTTACTGACAGCGCTCCAATTTCTGACACTCTTCGCGCTGTTGTAATTTCAACAAGAAAAACAACTTGCAGAGTCAACAATTTCAGAGACGTATCCTTTAAAGGTTTGAATGGTAGCATTGTCAACCTATCCAAAACTAAATTTGGATCCCACGAAGGGAATCTATGCATCATTGGAAGAGCCTGCAAACTTGCACCTCTTAAAAATTGCTTTACATGCGCATCCTCTGATAGCGGTTTATTGTCCATCGAAATTACTGTAGATAAGGCTGCCACCTGTCTCTTTAAAGTATTAGGTTGCAACCTTTTTTCAAGACCATTCTGAAGGAATTTCAGCACATCACTAATATTGACTTTAGAAACATCCACCGAATTAGACAAACACCATCTTTTGGACACCTCCCAGGTGTTACCATATATCTTCTGCATCGAATTCTTTCTAGATGCCAACATTGTTTCAATAACATTGTCTTGAAACCCTTTATTTTTTAAGATGTCCTGCTCAATCTCCAGGCGGCTAAGTTCAGCCATCTTGGGTTTGGATGACAAACTGGAACTTGAGTCAATAAGTCTGACCTGACTGGAAGCCTCCAAGGATGACCTTTTGACATGTCCAACAATCAGGGAAACCACGGTCTCCTTGGCCAATGCAGCGTTATTAAGACCACCCGAGCTTTCTGCAACTTCACCTTCTGCAGCACCTTTTGCAGCAATGGCAAAGGTGGAAAGAGGTACAACAGACCTTCCAGCCAATCTGATCTCAAAGCATCCTGACTTTCTGCATGCACACTTCCATCGATCGAAAAATATCTTGGCAACTTGTGATTTACTGCTGAAGCGAACAAGTCCACTGAAAAGCCACCAAATCTTTCTTGCAGCATGGAGAATACCTCCTGATTCAAACTCCATTTTTCTGGAGAAACTTCGTTCCTGCTTAAATAATCTGCCTTCCAATTCAGAACACCTCTGAGGTAAACTGCTGCCAAAGAGTTCACATTTTTTTCTGCCCACACTAGAATCTTCTTGACTTCTAACATCAGTTGCTTTGATCTTGTACCTCTCCTTGTTTATGTACGTTTTTAGTGATACAATGTCCGTCTAAACCAAGACATCTTTGCCCCTTATCACACTGGCAAACTCCAGTAATGCCAATCGGACTGCTCTCATTTCCAATACGTTTATACTCAATGTCTTCTCTGGCTGTGATCATTTCCCCTGAGCAGTCTTCTGAAGACAATGTGCTCCCCAGCCATGCAAACCTGCATCTGTTGTTACTGAAACTCTCCAGTTGAAGAAAATATGCTCCCTTTTCCAGATTTTTTAAACTCATCCACCATCTCAATTCCCTTTGCAAAGCGTCTGTCATTCTGATCATCAAACTCTCTTTCCTGATGATCTGCCCTTGGAACGGTTTGAGGAACATTTGCAGAGGCCTCATATGAAAACTCGCCCAAGGAACTAGATGGATGGTAGACACTAAAATTCCTAACAATTTGGCTAGACTCATCAACTTTACTGCCTTTTGCTGTCGGTACAAGGACATCTCACTTCTTAACTTAACTGTCCAGTATTCTCTCTCTGGACAGAAACACACTCCCTATACTAGAATCTATTCCTGCCCCCAAATGAAGAATCCTCTGAACTGGAATTAATCGATTCTTTTCGAAATTTATTAGAAATCCCAATTCCTGAAGAGTTCATATTGTCACTCTGAGATCTTGTTCTGCTTTGGTTATACTGTCCGCTTTCAGCAATATATCGTCCAAACAGGGAAACAAATGTATCCCCTGCCGCCCTAGATGAGCAACTACAGGAACTAGAATTTTTGTGAACACCCTGGGTGCTGATGCCAGACCGAACGGTAATGCTCGAAATTGGTAATGGTTGTTGTTGAAATGAAACCTTAGGAACTTCCTGCAATTGACATCAATAGGCACACATAAATAAGCTTCTTGCAAGTCTATAGATACAAAGAAATCGTTCAATTCTAAGCCCTGGGAAATTGAATGTAATGTTTCCATTTTGAACTTCTTGTATTGAACAAATCTGTTCACATATTTTAGATCTAACACCAGGTGGTAACCACCACTGTATTTCGGTACCGCAAAGAAGACTGAATAAATCCCCTGAATTTTTTGATTGATAGGAACTGATTCTATTGCTCCTATTTGCACTATGTTCTTTTTCATATCGCTCTTTGATACTGGTGAGGGTAAATATCTTCTTTTTGAGAAAACAACTTGATAACCTTGCGGTACACTCTTTAGCACCCACTTGTCTGACATAATTGCCTCCCATAGATGTCCAAAATGAATTAACATTCCTCCCACCGGCATGATTTCTGAGTCAGAACTATTGTTTATTACCTCTAACTGACTGAGACGTACCTCTTTTCTGTTGCTGTTGGCCTTGCTGTCTGGACTGAAATCTATTTCTATTCCATTGTTGCCTGAAACCCCTGTTATCTCTTTGTCTCTGAAAATATCTTCCGGTTCGAAAGGAATAATTATCCCCCTTGAACCACTTCCTCTGAACTCTTCTTTTCTGAATAGAAGGAAGTACCTGTCTTTTATCTTTATCCTCTACTAATACTTTCTTCAAAACTTCTTCACCAAACAGAACTTTTCCTTGAAATGGAACATTGGTTAAATTTGCCTTTGATTTAGCATCTGCTTCCCAGTGTTTTAGCCATAGCACCCTATGGCCTACTGAAGTCGCTGCAATTGATCTAGCTGAAAATGCTGCCGCATTGCAGCCACCGTCTGCCACATACTTTAAAATCTGATCCAACTTCATTAGCACTTTTTGAATTGTTCTAGCGGATACATTATCCGTTTCCAAAATTTCCTGAATCCACATGTGGGCTGCCCTAGCAAACATCAAGCTTGCTACCGAAGCCCTACTAGAAACTGCTGCTGCCTCGTGCAATCTTTTTAAGGCAGAATCTATCTTTTTTTCATCTAAATCCTTCAGCATTCAAAATCAGTGCAGAAATCAGAGCATCGACTAGGGGAATGGCTAATAACTCCATTGAACTGTTATCGAAAGAATATAAACTTTTACTATGACCTTTAAACTTTTTCGAAGAAGTTGTTTCTTTCCATTCAGCCTGAACCAAATCCAAAAATAATTCAGGCATAGGGATAACGTTAGATTTCACCTGTTTCTTTCTTCTTATAGCTGCTACTGCCTTCTTTTTATTTCCTTCTTCTGAAATCTCAACTGCATTATCCAACCCTAATGTCAATAACACCTTTTTAAGAACTGTTCTAAATCTTGCTGGTCAAATAACCTAACTTTAGCATCATCTTCTTCATCCTCAGAGGATCTTACTTCCTCTTCCTCTTACTCAATGTTTTCATTCTCTCCTGTTGTTATGTTTTCTACGTCTGAATCTACATCAGACTGATTATCATGAGCGTACTGAAATCCTAAAGATCTTCTCTCAGATTCCAGATTTTTTAACCTTCTACTGCATTTCCTTGATCCCTGAGAATCTATAATTGTTTCAGACAGTTGCCCTGTGTCTTTGGATTTATTAACATCAGTCAGCTTCCCTGCATTACTGTTTATCTGGGTACTTTTCAACAAATTCAACTCTTGACCTAATATTGACTATGTGTGAAAGCATTCACTGATGGAAACAAATGCAGCAGATTTAGAAATCCAGGAAAAGAATTAACACTTTGGCTTGCTGGCAAGAGACTTTGCCCAGCTAATTCCTCCGCCACTAACTGTCTTAATACAGTGCTATTGACTTGATTGAGACGGACCCCACATAGAATTCATGGAAAACTCCTGGGTTGAAACATTATTAAGCAGGGAGTTCACATCCTGCCTTTGAGACAAAATCCAAGCTGCTCTCAAAGCTGCTGCATTATCCAAGGGGAAATTAGAGCCAACACTTAAAGGAGCCGTCCCTTCCTGAGCCTTGGACTCCTGAACATCCCTCTGAAGTTCCCCCTCCCTTCCAGGATTAACCGTCACCTCCTCAGTCAACTGCGATTGGCTCATAACTTTGCCCAATCCTGTGTCTACTTCCTCTTCGGAACGCCCTTTTCCAATATGGCAACCAGAAGTTGCCGTCATGCTTTGAGCTCTCTCACTGCTTTTACTTTGCTGCACTTTACTGTCCGGTAAGTTTGCAGCCTTGCTCTTAAGTTTCAATTTTTCTTTACTGAGCTTCTTTGAATTGGAGCCTTTTACCTTAGCACCCTTTGCCCCTTTAGAAACTAATTGTTGTCTTAGAGTGATGCGTAGGAGACCTCCCTTCTGCCTCACTCTAACTCGACGCTAAAAATATTTTTCTTAAAATCACGCCACCATTTTCCTGATCTACAGTCAACCTGTCCAGGTCGACCTTACCATCTGAGACTTCTCTAAACATTTCCACTCACTCTTTTTCCAACAGTCCTGCCGGAATTTGAGCAGCATTATTTTCTTTCCTTTCCTTTCTGTGTTTGTCCGGGAGCAATAAACTATCATCCTGCCCTTGAAACTCCACATTTCTCTTTCTCTTCCCATTTTTTGTCAACTGGCTCCTGCATTTTCCACTCTAGATCCTAATAAAACTGCTATTAAACTCAAGAAATAAATAGAGGGGTTAATTTCTCAACTGGCTGGCAAGGCAGGAGAACAAAAACTGAATCAGATCAGAGGGGCAACGTTATTAACGGTCTTGGAATGTTTGTCTCCTGCCTCTATCAGCTCGCGCAAGGGGATAACCCAATACGTTGTGGATTGCTCCTGAAGCCTTCCTGGGAATGAGGACACAGTTCACAGATTTCTTGTTTAACTATTTTGTTATATAATAACTCTTTACTTGTTTATTTTCTGCAACTCAGTCTGACTATTCCATTTAAGAATTGGTAAGGAGACTGGTCACACATACCACAGTGAACCCACTCATCAACACAGTCACTTGTCCATAACACACTTGTCCATACTTGAGGCCAAAGAGAAGATCCAGGGACTGATCTTGATGGTAAAGGTACAAGGTCAGAAGCCCAAGAGGTTGGAACTGCGGGGCCAGTTCTATCACGTCACGCAAAACATTTGCATTGTACTGCCTACCTTTTCATGTCCTGTCCCTTTTGTTTTGATGCAGGAGACTCTCCTCCATTAAGAATCTGTTCCAAATTTTTTGTCTCTACTGAGCCATTTGGTTCTGAACTGGAAAGCCCAAGTAAAGACCTCACCCTCTGTGACCGTACATCCAATATTGTGTCTGTGTAACCAACTTCCTGAAGATACCTAAGAAGAATGAAAAGATTATCCTCTTATACAAACATGAAAGCCACACAGATTTCCTTACAAGATTGTCTGAAGAAGTCTTCCCCACTTTCAAACTGTGTCAGGCTGTAATTATTATCATCTCTACCCAACATGACATTGCCTTAAAGACTCTCCAGACTTTGCTTTGTTCTTCATTTGAGGCAGCTTAATTCACCTAATTCTCCAAAGGTTTAGATTATTACATTCCATGTAACATTTTTCCATAAGGGGTGGGTGGGTGGGAGGATTTTTCACATTACTTTTCCCAGTGTACTGACATGGGAGGGGGAACAGTATGCAAATTGACACTTACTGTCTTAATAACTGTCGGCCTTGTTTCCAGGTTAGCTGACTATTGTGAGGTATTGTAGGAACCTCTGTATCTTTGGTTTCTTCTGAAATGGAAAGAAATACTTTTATTGCAAGTCTTGTTCAGGCTGCCAAACAGAGAAGAGCATACATCTCTTAGTAACTTTTCCTCTTTTGTTTTAACAAAGGAAATTCTTTTCCATGAAGCATCTATTTCAAGGTAGGCTTTTCGGTTGGCCCGGGTTTTTTTTGGGGGGGGGGTGTCCATAAGCCACTTAGTTCTAAATTGGAATCTGAAACTGTGGTAAGACAACACTTCATTTATTTATATTTATTTAATTAACATTAATTTATTCCCTCCCTTTATTCTAATATAGAGCACAAAGATCCACGATGCTATTCCTCAGAAATACCCGAATATCTAGACTCCCACTTTTACGCATGTCTTAAAGGCCTCGATCTGAAATAAATTCCATTTTCAGCTCACACGATTTCCAAGGATTGTTGTTGCATGCCTTCAAGTCACTTCTGACTTATGGTGACCCTGTGGCGACTCTATCAAGAGCTTTCCTCGCAGTTTTTGCCACTGCCTTCCTCTGAGGCTAAGAGAGTGTGACTTGCCCAAGGCCACCCAGTAGATTTCCATGGCTGAGTGGGGATTTGAACCCTGGTCTCCAGGGTCCTAGTCCAACAACCAAGTAACTACACCACGCTGGCTCTCTTTTCCAAGGACACATTTAAATCATGTGGTATAGTCTCTCCTGTTATCACTTCAATTCAGACTATCTACATGTATACATTTTCACCATGGTAAGTCACTATATATCAGAAAGCTAATATCTGGAAGTTACACTAAAACTCCTCCCAATATGCAAGCATGAATGTTTGCTTTTACACAGAGAATATTCAAATATTACTTCTCCTTTGGCAGCTTAAAGCAATACAGTCTCAGAAAGACTGGTACACATGGCCTGCTCCTATTTATTTTCTTCCTCATTTTTTTTTTCAGTATCTTTTTTCCCCCTGAGGATTTTCCCCTTTCAAAACAGACTCATTCAATATATACACATCCTATCTACCTAGACCCACTATCTCTGGTTCTCTGTTTGTCCAAATTCCAGGCCATCTTTCAGCGGTTAAGATCATATTTAAAGTTCTCCCTCTGAATTAACAGCACTGGAGAATTTTGTCCACTCAGATCATCATACCAAAATAACTCTGATCAAATTTTTTCTCTTGTTGACTAAGGAAACAGGCTTATACTACTGTTTCCTCATAATGTTACTGCCTGTCAGTTTTCATTCTATATTATATTTAATTTTCTCTTTCTGTCCCTCATCACTAATCCTCATCTTCTCTTTTATTCAATTTACTTCTATTCACTGTCTCTATATACTATCCTTCCCACTACCTTTTTCATGCCCTTCTAGCTCCTTCTACTTTTTCATCTCAGAGAAATCTTTGTGCCTCATATTAGAATAAAGGAAGAAATCTCACCTTTCCCTTTAGCTGTCTTTTCCCAATTTCTTTTTATAAATAACTTGTTGACTTTAATACAAGCATTTCTGAACAAGTATTTAAAATTTCTTTTCTTTGAAGAATACTAGCATACTGATAACCTTGTGGTCATATTCTAAACACTCACTGGGACAACAAAGATTGTTCATGATTTCCTCATGTAAATCAAAGTTACAGCTTAATTTGCAAAATGATGTTGCCCCTTTCATCCAGATAGAGTGTCCTCAGTGAAAATGAATGGCACATTGCACATTTAAGCCATTTAAAAGCAGCTGTGTTGTGCCCTCTGTATACATGGGGGTTCCATTCCAGGAAATGCCACAATGGTGAGATTTGCACATGCTCAGGTGCTATTATATTCAATGGTGGTGACATGTGGATGCTTCGGCGTGTGCATGTTACTGTCATTTTAGGTTTAGGACATGACATAGTCATGGATGTTCAAATTTGGACATCCAGAAGCCATGGGTAGGAACGGCACACTGTATTTCATCTCTTAGGCATCACCTACTACTACATCACATTTATTTAGCAATTAGCAATGACAATGATTATTTTACAAAAAGTATCAGAAGGATTGCTAATCCATTTTTATTAATTGTATCAAAAATTAATCACCTTGCATAGAGCAAAAGCTGTACAATAAAAGCCAGTATTTAATTCATTTTCATTTTAGCTGCAGAAATATATCAGGATACAATCAACACAGCCTGCAGGCAGGCTTCTCTGAATATAAAAAGTGAGCAACAGAAGAATATAAACTTAATCCAACCATATCAAACAGATTGTTACCTGACTCAAAAGTTGGCATTTTCAAGTCACCTTGGTTCAGTTCTGTGCCATATTTTAGTTTGTGATATTTTGCCCTTAAAAGTCAAAACAAAGTATTTTCATCAGCAAAATTTCCTGTATTTTCCCAGTAAGTTACATCCAAAACAGTGCTTATACAAAGACACACATGGGGAATCTTACCACAGGTAACCAACATCAGGAAAAGATTTTTGGCACAGAGGGCTGCAGTGGGAAATGATATTTTCAGCAACCATCCTAGTGAGAGTACTGCTTTAGATGTAACCCACAAGATTCTAATAAGCCTCTTTAGCACACGTCTACCCAGACCATTTCTGGATGGTAGATTTAAAAAGAAAGAGAACACATATACTGTACAACTGAAACAGTTTGGTCTTATTTCAACAGCTGTAAAACAGACTCACATCACAGTGCAACCATCCTGAAAAACTACATTTTCTGTAACCACCAAAATATGAAAAACAGTTCCAGACTCTTTCTGTAAAAAGAAATATCAATCTTTACATGACTGAGAGGATGTTATATTCCGAAATGGCAAAACAAAACCCATTACCCTCTATACACTTAATTCTGAGACATATGCAATGGGGCAGGTGGGGCTTCATCTCTAATCAATTCAGGAAAAAACAAATAATTTCAAAATAGATTTACTCATACAATTTTTCCACTTAAGCTAGGGCAAACTTTGCATTTTTGCTTCTGTTATCCTAGCTTTCAAGAACACGTTGGAGTGGGTAACTGTAAAATTAAGCAGAAAATGTACAACGCATTGGTTAAAACACTGGGAAGTGGATCAAAAATCCTGAAATAATTTGGCATTTGTACCTTTTAAAGATGAATTACTATTTGGGTCTCAGGCTTTGGAAAAGGTACTAATTGAGACTAAAGAAAAGAAGTAAGTAATGCCTACATTACAAAAAAAGAAGAATGACAAAAGAACTTTTCAGAGTGTTAACTATTTCTTTTGCACAGGGAGAAGCGGAGCTAGAATGGTAGAACATAGATCTGGTAGGATACAGCAGTCCAGACAAAGACCTCAATATAACAGACAGTCACAACCTTTACAGTAAGGACAAGGGAAAAGTGGACAATTCCCTCTAACCGGGGAAAATCGCAGTACTGACAATCAGGACACTTCAGTGGGGAGAAGGCTTCTGCGGTTTGGAGGAAAGTGGAGTCAAATAACATCAGATCAATGGGTAATCATTGTGGTAAGGCATGGATACAAAACTTGTTTCCACAGTCCTCCAAGAAGCAGATATCTACCATCACCGGTGTCCAAGAACAAAGTTATACAGAAGATCGTTTGGCAAGAAATTATATATCTACTGCAAATGAGACCTACAAAGGAGGTACCTCTGGAACAGAGGGGTTTAGGAGTTTATTCCATTCCATTTGTGGTGCCCAAAAGCAATCGGAAATTTCAACCAGTGTTAAACCTAAGATACTTAAACAAGTTTGTGAGTTTGTGAAGTATCAGAGATTCAAAATGGTAACTCTGAAGTCCACAAAAGACAATCTGAGAGTCAGGGATATGATAGTATCGGTGGATCTGAAGGAGGCTTATTTGCATATCCCGATGGCAATAGAGGACAGACAGTATCTGAGGTTTCAATACCAGGGTCGGCATTTAAAATTGAAAGCTTTGCCTTTTGGTCTACAATTGGCATCACGGATTTCCACTAAGATGTTAATTCCAATCATTGCTCACCTTCGAATAAAAGGAGTTCATTTATACCTTTACTCGGATGATATATTGATAAAGGCAAGTACGGACGCCAGACTGAAGAAGAATATGCTTTTGACTATTTATACTTTAGAAACCTACGGTTTCTTAGTAAATTACAAGAAAAGTCATTTTTTACCAACAAAGACTTTAACACACTTAGGAGAGCAAACAGATACCCCAGTAGGAATGTTGTTATCTCTCGGATAAAAGGTTAGTAAAGTTAAAGCACGAAGTGTTACAGGTGCAGGAACTGAGATCAGCAGACCTAATGCACTTAGCAAGATTAACGGGGATTCTGATATCGACAGTACAATTGGTGCAGTGGGGCAGGTTTCATTCAAGGCCTCTGCAGAAACTATTATTACCTCATCAGTTAGACACAGGTCTGAAGAGACATTATAAGATTCATCTGTCAGAATAGATGAAATCAGAATTAACCTAGTGGCTAATGCCAAAGAATGTGGTGTTAGGCGTACCACTTCAGGTTCCAAACAGAATTCAAGTCACAACAGATGCGAGTTTAACAGGATGGGGAGCACATTGCAACGGGCTGTCAGTACAAGGACTGTGGACAGTGAAGGACAAAAAATTCAATATAAACTATCTCAAATTGAAGGCAGTTTGATTGGCTCTTCAAAGATTTGTGAAGTTGGTGAAAGGCCAACAAAACACATCTGACTGGTTCGCAGAACTAAAAACTGGCCAGATGGGAAGAGGAGTCCAATGGAAAATAACTGAATGGAATGTGTGGGCTCCTGCATCAGGCTGGTGCACGAGGGATCAACCCATGCGTGGTGGATTGACCCTCCTGCCATCCCGAGAACAAAAACTGAAAAGATTTCTCTGATCATTTTCTTTTAATTGGATGCCTCAAAGGCTTACAGTACACTCTTGTTAATTTTATCTACGCTGCAAACCAAGATAGCATCCATCATATTCTATGAAATGTCAACTCTTCCATTTTAAAATAATTTTATGAAGTACTATTACTCTCAAACTGACAAGAAAGCAACTCTCTCCTTCAGACAGAAATTAATACTTTCTTATTTTTTTTCCAGAGAATCAGATTTTACTCCTACCAAATTCTTGTTACTACATATTGTCTTGCAACTGTCATGATCACTTTATGACAAAATTCTTAGGTATACAGTATTCACCGTATTGTTGCTATAGTAAAGGGAAGGCTTCCACAAATACTTAGAATAGGCATGTCACATTTTTGCAAGTCTAAATACAGTGTCCCAAGTAATCTCATAATTTGATATAGATCATCTCATACTCGTGTCAAAGGCTATTCCATTCAACTCCCAGTGTTCATTATACCTCTAGCAATACATTACAGGACAACTTACAATCAGGAAAACAAAGCCCAAAACTTACCAAATTAAAATACTTATTTTGAATTGCATCAAAGAACTAAGAAAACAATGCAGACTTAAAAACTAAATTATGTGCCAGTTTTAGCTACCAATTTCAGCATAAGAATTGGTGGTTGCCATCTCCAGACCAGAACATGGCAACTGCTAGTCAAATTACTGCTTAGGTTCTTTCAAGAAAGAATGCTAGCTTTCATCAGAAATAATCAATTAAAAAACTGCTGCAGCATGACAAGCCACTTCAGATAAGTAAGACTGGTCTATCCAAATCAAAGAAGATTGTGCTAGAGCTTGCAATAAGTCAGTTTGTTTCATTTAAATCCTTTAAGTTTTCTAAACTGTAAAACACCTATATGCATTTCTTAGTTGAGATAGTACACATACCTTTCTTGTTTTAATGCATATTCTAACATTTTTATTCTCCGTACTAAATCTTTCTTCAAGTTTTCTTGACCTTTTCTTTCACCTTGCAAAAACGCTATCCGAGCCTGAAAATATAAAATGGTAGAATTAATTTTTCCTTTACAAGTCTGTAGTTCACATATAGTTTCACCAGCAGTACAACCCTGTATTTGTCCTATCAGAAATAAAGCCTACTAAATACAATGGTGCTTACTCTTGGGTAGGTAGATACAGGATTGCAGCATAAGCATACATTCTTCACAGTGATTCTCAAAATGCATGTTCTCAGCTACCATGAATTGGAGGAAATGGTGTAGATCACATTGTTGTTTTAAAAATGATGTTAAGCAATTTCACAATTACACTGGCCTGCTCGACTTCATTAGCCCATTCAAAACAATAGACAGCAGCAGAAACAAGTTTGTTCACTAAACACAACCCTCCCCCAGCACATAGAATGTAACGGAAAAATCTGGTTCTATCATGATTTATTGTTGTGTGCCTTCAAGTCATTTGTGACTTATGGTGCCCCTTAAGTCAGAGTGTGTGGTATGCCCAAAGTCACCCAGTGGGTTTCTGTGGCCAAGCAGGGAATCAAACCTTGGTCTCCACAGCCGTAATCCAATGCTCAAACCACCGAACCACACTGGCTCTCATACCTTATCTATATTCCTATAATCTATCCCTCTCTCTAAAGGATTAGAAGTAAACTCTGGAGGAAAAGAACCCCTACATATAAATACATATAAAAACAAGTATACCTTATGCAAGAGTCCCATTCTGCTGGAAATGAGATGACTATTAGCAAGTCAACAGACCATAAAAGTATCATTTGACCATATCTTTAATTTAAAGCATATACATAGTACGTATGTATGTATGTATGTATGTATGTATATGTGTGTGTGTGTATAAATGAATATTTATAAAGCAAATGAACATGATTTATTCATTGGCTTGGATTCAGAGCAAAGCAGAACTCCACTCACACAAAGTTCTACAGCTTCATTTCTACTGAGGCCCTAAGCATATGGGGGAACTTTGGAACAGCATGGGATGTGTCAAAGGGGACTGCTCCAGGAGGAGTGAATCAATGGAAACTTGGTGGGGTCACTTTATGCAAGAATTCTTTGTAACTCTGGATCTAATTATTTAGGCATTCAACATGAATTTAACTGAACAGCTTAGAGAATTAATTTCAAAATGTAGAAGAACAGCAGATGCAAAAGCTGTACATGATTTAAAGTAGCTAACCTTCCATGCTACCTTCTAACATTGGCTTCCAGCCTTCTTGATCAGCCACAGAGAAAATAGAAAAGACTATAAATTACTGAAGAGTATTACTCTGATGCCACAGTCAGCAAGCAAGTTATTTGAATATTTGAAAACAGCAAACTCGAGAAATCAAAACAAAAGGCCACACTCTCAAAAGGTAAAAAGATCAGTGCCAACTGAATCTGCACATACTCCTCCCACCAGTGACTATATTAATAATTGGACATGTGGGTTGTGATAAGGAGGACATTCAGCCTACCTACCTGTCATTGTGCAGAGGAACTGTGCTCAATTGCAATTTGTTCAAATAATATGTATGTAAGAATCTATATGATATAACAAAAATTTTAACCTATATTAAGAAATCAGTTTTACTTTCCCCCAGCTTTCACGATACGCCAATGCTATCATAAAGATGAAAAAGAAGGGAGATAACAAATCAGAAGTCAGCACACAGGTTTTTCTAACAAATGGCTGGTCCTCCTCCTTGGCAGACAACCTTCCACAACGGAACTTATCTTAAACAAGTAAGCACCTACCAAACTATCTATGAATAAATCTATACAATTATTCTGGTTATACTGCAATTGTCTGTGATAACTGTGACAATTATATTTAAAACTACACGGTGTAACTGTACCATTTCATCTTAAAAATTAGCCAGAGTTAGTTACCTATATCATGTCATTTTGGGTAACAGTTACTGTACATGTATGTGGAAGGAACTAGCAAAACCACATCTGACTATCCCTTGCCTAAAAAAACACTGTGAAATTCAAGGGATTGTCATGAGTCAAGAGATGACCTCAAGGCACATGCACACACATAACTACAAATCGCCTGTTGACCTATGATGACCCAATGGATTTCATAGCGTTTTCTTAAGCAAGGAATATGAGTGTTGCCATATTCTGAAAGAAATACAAGATTTTTTAATTTCATTACTGGGGTGAGAAGTGGCAGTAAGTAATGTTTGTTACTCCTAGAATGCAGCTTCTGGAGGGTCACATTTGAGGATAATTTCAGTCTTTCTTGAGTCATGCTTGGGAAGAGGGCAGCATATGAATGAAGTGACTGAGAGATTGATTCTTGTATTTTAAGTGTATTCCTAAAAAAAAAAAAAAAAAGGTAACAAGCCAACTAATAACCAGGAACAAAATGCATCACTCTTTGGATAAAGAGTAACAGCAAGAAGTCACTTTTTCAAAAGCAGCCAGCAAAGAATTATTTTTGTATGTTTCAAGCTCTGAAATTAGCACACACAATGGGCCCCAAGCCAATTGTCTCATCCATAAAGGCAATTCATATAGATAGTTAAGTATATTCCTTGCTCAGCTAATCTTAAATAAGCTGAGCATGAACTGATTAAACACCAGAGGGCGCACACACACACATAATCTTGGAGGCTTATTACATTTGTTCACATCACATCACCACTAAGTTTATAAAATATAAAAACTAAGAAAGAAATTACTTTGGTAAGTGATAAAGATACATGTGATGTTTAGTTCATGTTTCTGATGGTCGGAAGTCTGCAACTGGACTCCCACGAAGGTTAACTCATTGCTAAGGTGCTGTGCTTTATTACATAATATTTCTGTTACTATAATTTAATCTTTGTATAGCATTAGTAGCATCTCAGAGAAATTTCTCCCATAGTCAAGATTATTCTTCGAGTGTTCATTTTTTAAATAATTACATAGATTTCTCCCTATTCCAACTCATTTAATGATGTCCTTACAAATCATTACAGCAATCTGTGATTTTGAGTGCTTCTGTACATTTGTAATCTCTTTCTGTTTCACTGCATTTTTACTGAAAATGTAGCTTTTGTTGCATCATGGCTTTAAGCTGATATGAGCCACTCTTAGTTGTATACGCAGTATCACAAGATATATATTTCCATATAAAATAATTTTTTTCATTATGAGATATTATTTAAAATGTGGTTCAAGATAAAAAGCAAAAGGTATCCACTCCCTTGAGAGTAAAGTATACCTTGCTGAATGGAATTGTATGTCAGATGGGTTAGTGTGAAGAGAAAGGGGAATGTTTTCTTACTTTTTGCTTTCTACAACATTTGGACCCACTGCACTCTTTTATTTCCTCCTCCCCCTTCAACCAAAATAATGCTTCAGCATTTGCTGAACTACACTCTAGTTCGCAACAATTTATGCTATAATAAATAAATCCGTAAGGTGCTACAAGTCTTGGATATTTTTGCTACAACAAACTAAGATATTAGTTTTTTAAAATTTCAGTCAGAGATAAATCATTGAATGATTAAATACTTTACACCCTACAGAATAGCATATATTGTATTGTACCCAATCAAACCTCACACAAGGAAATTATTTGAGTGTTTTCCCCGATGTAGGTTGCTGGGATGTTCAAAAAAAGAACTTTTTGAAGCATAGCAGGACAAAATCCTCATTTGTGTAAGAATGCTTGCACATATACTTAACAGAACTATGTCCTATATTACTGAGTGTCAGAACATGTTCAGCTGCTTATGTCTGTATTTGTACAATACATGCTGCCTTTGTATCTGAAAATGATATTTCTTACTTATTTTATTGTCAAAATATTTTAAGATATCCATCTTTGAACATTCAGATGTTGCAGAAATATAATCAGAACAGTGGGTAAGTATACAATCATAACTAAAACAAAGGTGGGAACAAAATCAGCAATGTTTCCCAATAAACCCAAGGTACCTAGAGAAGAAGCTTACTCCCAACCAAGTCATGTACATCTTTTTTTTGTTAATTTCCACTTGTTAAATAAAGTTTTCCCAAAAACAGTATATAAAACTTAGACCAACTAAAACAAAATTCAAAATCTCTAATAGGGTTGAACATTTAGAACATTTATAGGTTTTAAATGTCAGCCAACAGACTACAACTCAGCCAGTTAAAAACTGGCAAATGTATACTTTGGGAGAAGGAATTCCACAAATAAGCGAGCAATGCTGAAAAAGTCCTTCTCCCCATTTCCACCAAGGTAGCCACTACAGGTCAATGAATGCAGTCCCTGTTATGGATCTCTATGTTCTCACATGTTTACACAATACAGGTTGTTTGACAAGTAACTTGGTCCAAACTATGCATATTTTAAAGACCAATACTTGTACTTCAGATTAAGCTACAAAATGAATGAGCAGCCAGTATAGCCACAAAGTATTCCAAGCTAGATATTACCAGAACATGAGTAACTGAAGCAAGATCTGCAGTGTTAATGTCACATCTGATTTGCCAGACAGAGCTGGTAAAAGGCATTCTGTCCATTGTGCTTCCTTAGCCACAAATCTTGAAGAAGCCCTAGTCAGAAAAGCTGCTTTTTCAAAAGAACCAGAATCCCATTCAAGACTGCTCGAACACTTCTATCTAGATCTGCCACCTTTCTAACACAAAGCTTTTTCTGCCTTGTTGCACTTGAAGATAACCAAGGGTGGGGGAACAGGTGTAACACATGAATATTGTGCCTCTATTCCCCTCTGCACTGGGAAAATACAGCAATAGGTGGTACACAGAACGCTTTCAGCTCCATCTTACAATTCTAAAAAGATGCAATATTGTACTGCTAGCCCCAAGACCATTTAATTATGTATTTCAAAATTCAGGTTTAATATAATCTAACAAAATATTATATAATCTAACAAAAAATGTATATTCTATGCGCAAAGCACAACATCACCTTTTAAAAAACACAGTGGCCTAGGTCTAGTAGATTCTGTAAGCAGAAAGAGTCACAGAAGGACTCTTTCTCTACAGAACCCAAGGAGGCTCCAGAAACCATCCACACTGTTCCAGAGGGTTCCACAATCCTCTGCAATAGATTTTCAAGGGGAACGGTTGCTTCAGGAGAAATTGCTGAACCCTCTATTTGTGAAAGCTAACATTTTTCTTGCAAACAACAGCTCCACTTTTAAATAAAAAAACTCAAATGCGGCTAGTTAATGAAGCTTGATGAAACTCTGTTGTACATCATATTAGGAGCCATGGTGGGCCAAGAGGCAACAGATAAATGATTCAAATGAATAATAAATAAATGAAGCAACGAAAAAGAGGGAGATTCCTATTATTTCTATAATTGTCAACTCAGACCATTCTATCAGCTATAATGTAAGTGTAATTCCACAGTGTTCTCTTTTTCCCTGAACTACTTCCAGTCCAGCTAGATATTACAAGGCTGCTATTCAACCAAAAATTAGTAGCTGAATTCCTTAACCCACCACCTTTGCTTTTATGTTACATCAGTTAGATTGTAAATCTGAAATGGTAATGCCGTTTATTTACATCAGGTGTACATATCCCTACGTTTCTAAAGATCAAGGAAGAAAAAAATAATAAAGAATGCTGCATGAAGGCTTACAGAAGAACAGTTCATGTCGGGGTTTTTTAACAAAAAAGAGAATTTCCTATACAAAACTACAGCATCTTTCAAATACGTAATAAACTATTCTCCTAGAAACAAGTAGCTTTGGATGGCAAAGTTTGTACCTGAGTTTTAAGATAAATAATTAGTTTATATAAAGTACCATGTTATGTATTCACAGACAAATTATAGCACAGGAACAGATATAAAAACAAGTAGTGTCTCATATCAAAGGATCCAAAAATGGCTTTATTGTGAAACCATTTATTGCTGTTCTTGCTGTCATAATCATCATCATAATTACTACAACATTCTTTTCAGGACTCAAAGCAATCTAGAAAATATTTTAAAAAACACATTATGAAAAATTCACAAAATGCAAAAGTTAAAGAGAAATTAAATTTAAAATCAGCTAAAACACAAACACCCATATACTACAAAAATACAGCACATTGTTTAGATGGGATCGACCTTATACAATCAAACGTCAGTAGAAACAGAAAAGTCTTTACTTATCTGCAAAAAGGTAGTAAAGTGGGGGCCTTCTTCTCTTATGACCTTCACATGCACAAATGTGAGGCCCCATAAAACGTTGCATCCTGCTATAGTGCACTGACTATAATGGGATGCAACACTTAGCCTTTTTTTGTTTTCTACAGGGAAACAGAACAGAACCCCCATATATACAAAGGGTGCACTGTACTATTAAATTACTATCTGTTTTACTGTTAAACCACTTTGAGAAAGACATCTGATTATTTTTAAGCAATATTTCTACTATAAGTTCAACAATTGCTTCAAATAAATCTTAAGATGCATGCCCTTTTTTATCTAGAGTTTACCACCTGACCTATTTTTTTTCCTGTGACAGAATCTAAATGTAACTGTAGCCTTGTTTATCTTCAGATTGATTTATTTCAATGGAATAATTCTAGGGTTTTTTTTCCCCAATGTGCACAAATGCATTTCTTCATAATTTGTTTAAGATCAGGAGAAATTTATTCTGTTCCCCCCACCACCAGCAGTGCTACCTCTCTAATGATGAGAGCAACACAGTGAAGACATAAGCTACAAGAAGGGAGTATGGAAGACCATTGTAAATACTGTGATAATTTTTACCTGCCTTGGTTCCACACTGGGAGAAAGGCAGGATAAAAACAAAATTTTAAAAATCCAACCCAGCTTGAGGGGAAAAGATTCTGTTTCACATTTGAGCATAAATAGAACGTAGCCATGGGGCTGTTCAAACAGATGATTATTCAGATACAAAAGAGTACTGTAGCAAGCTCCAGTAACACAAACAGGCTGAAAAAAACAAAAGGTTTCACGGTGAAGAACTAGCACTGATATCACAAAACACTATTCATAAATGAATCTGAATAAGCTTTGAAATAAAGATAGCATTTTAGAATTTCAGTTCTCAAATTAAGTTAATTCAGGCAAAATATAGCTATATGTTCTTGTACTTAATCACCACTAGCAGCAACTGATCACTCCAGCTCTATGATGTAACCTACTAGGTGAACATGTAGACTTCCAGATGTCTCAGGCAAGGATGCAGAGTTGCAACCTTGCCTGAGACATCCAAAAATCTGAGTTATTCAGTTCACAGATCTATCACCTTCATGTCTCTGTCATCTTGTACTCAGTATCATATACTCTGACAGGCTCTGAAAGTGGATACAGAAGGGCTGCAGTGGGAAGAAGGACTCCCGTTTGCATGACTGCTGCACTGTACATAGCCTGTCCTATATTCCTTTTTGTCGCGAACCTAAGGCGAACCTAGAGAGCCAAAGTGGTGTAGTGGTTCAAGCGTTGGACCAGGGCACTGGAGACCAGGGTTCAGTTCTCCACTTGGCCATAGAAACCCACTGGGTGACTTTGGACATGTCACACACTCTCAGCCCTAGAAAAGTCCTGTGATAGTTTTGCCTTAGAGTCACCATACACTGGAAACAACTTGAAGGTACACAACAAGAACATGGTGAATCTACCATGGGCACGAGTTGTTCAGAAAGGGTATGCCTTTGCCTTCCTGAGGATGTGACCTGTCCAAAGTCACCCAGTGGGTTTCCTTTTAGACATAACTAAAATTGTTAAGTGTCTTACTACAGAAACTAAACAGAAGTCAACTGAGTTTCAGCCTGACGACATGGACATTAAACAGAAAAGAAAGAAAATGGCTGGGTCAAAAATTGTTCCAACAAATCTACTGTATTTTGCCACTAGTTCATTCCCCCCAACCCCAAGACCATGACATGAAAAAGTCTCATCCCATTTTGAGGTCAAAACATGAGCTGGTGAAAATGACTGGTTAAAAAACCATCAATACTAATGAGCTGAAGTCATACATTGACCTGCTGGTCCTGATGGGGGTATATCATGGACAACAAGAAGCCCTGGAAGAAATATAGCAGCTGGTCTCAAGGGACTGCTACTACAGAAAAAAGGCCAGCTAGAAGAGATTTTGTTAACTTACTAAGCTTCTTTAAAAATCTATACTGAAACCACAGGGACTTCCTATACTTTAATGTTCATGTAGTTGTTTACACTTCCTGCACTGTAGTTGGTTCTCCCAGCCTCTCTAACTCATAACAATTCAGTGGATGTTTCTGAATCTCATTTTTACAAGATCTTTCAGCCATATGATGCAATGTAAAGGACAAATTTCCTATCCTCTACATAATTTGAATTTCCAGCATACTACTTTTTGTCATTTATTACTCATACAGTACTTTTTTTCCTCTCAGAAAACTACTCTGCCCTCATCTCAGGGGTTTCTCTTCTGGAGAACCTTCCCTCTTGGCAGCTCCGATCAGCCTGTGCAGCCCCTTAAAAATCTGCCTCCGGTCTTCCTCTTCCTCCACTAGCCGCTGCCTGGCCAGCTAGGGATAGCTCACAGCCCAGTTTCTCAGCACCACAAACCCTCTCCCAGTGCCCTCCATACAACCAGAAAAGGAGATAGGTGAAAAAGAGGAAGTATAGGACTACCATGCTGACCCCCTATTCTCTCTCCTTTCTCTGACTTGATTTGAACCCTGGATGCCTGTTCCTCCCACCATGCCTTGGCCCCCTTCCATAGACACACACACATATTTTGATATTTGCAATCTTTCCACTTTTGCAAGGGTTCTGCACTCCAACCCTAGTGAATGTAAGGGCTGATTGTATTCCCTTCGATTCCTTTCACAACCTCCTAATGTGTAAATTACTTTACACATGACTGCTGAGAATCATAATTTTATACTTTTGAACATCTTCTTCCTCACACTTTGTAAAATCCTTTCCACAAAATCTTAACACTTCATCTGATTCCCATGCTTTGTGTGTACTGCTTCCTTTTCAGTTCTGAAAACTTAACAAATGCTATCATGTTTTTATTTCTCTGCAGTCAATCTTTTCTCCAAGGTTCAGGAGGTGGCTTCTTGTTCCCTCTTTTCTCTGCTGTAAATGTTTTACAATGCACAAGTTTAAAAAACTATTTCATTTTGACTTCCTATATTGTGGGAAGTCTTTTCTCTGCTGATTCATCTATGCATTTTCTCATATGTTGTGCATTTTTTCCACAGAAATTTCAGCCAGTATATGCCTTCAATTATTGACCACAGAGAACTCACTTGACAATTGCTCAGTTCCAACTGGCACATCACTTAGTCTTACACATGCATGCACATACGTGTACGTATTAATCAACCCATTAAACAAAATCTGTTCATTACCAATTCAAGAGAGCTCTTTGAGAGCTCTTAATACTGCCAACACCCAGTGCAACTCCAGAGACAAGCCTACACCCTCCTACCCAGCTAGGTGGAAAGGCTTCCTCTGAAAGGAGGAGCACAAGGTCAACAGGATCATCCTGCCCTTCTGCATGTTCTGGAATAAAATGAGGAAAACTTCCAGTTCTTGAACTGGCTCTGTAAATGTTGTAATGCAGAGAGTTTTCTGGAAGTGTTCTCTGCATGTGTACAGTAAAGTGAAAGAACAGAAGGGTTTGCAAGACTTCTTCCTGCTACCAAAGGAAATTCATGGAGCAGGTGACAATTTCTTTTCTCTGGTTGATCCACAGGTTCTCCAAGTTATAGGACTTCTATCCATTAACAAGTTTCTTAATCACTACAACAGGGATGGGAACCATGCTGCCCTCTAGATCTTACTGGACTGCAGTTTCCAGTTTTTCTCACCACTGACTATGATATTCAAGGCTGACAGGAACCCCAATAAAACAACTTCTGGGGGCCATGTGATTCTCATCCACCACCATCCCCCAAAATACGGACATACTTAACAAAGTAGATGTGTTCTTGGACATTACTCTTTAACAAAAAATTTGGTATCAGAAGCAGAAATAACATGAGAAGAAGGGGGATATACTCCTACACCAGAAAAAAAGAAGAGTAGTTCACTATGTTTCACCACTGTCGTTATTCCAAACTTAAAGCATTCACATGTGAAATGAACCAGCCAGGCCAGGTAAGCCTTGGATAAATAAACAAAAATATTTTGAACTTTCCAGAGACCACTTGAAAGCTTCTTCCAAAATGCCTCCAGATTATTTTTTCTTTCACTAGCCTCAGCTTTTGTTATGATTTTCATTTGGTGGCCAAATTTACAGTTTTTGGGGTTTTTTTTAAACATGCAAGGGGCAGGTAGTGAGTCAGGCTAAGAAAGCTGCTGTTATTTTTCCTGTGATAGGCAGGCATACACTATTAGAGCAGGATCAGCTGACCTCTAACCTACTCTAACCTACCCCATTCTTTCCCAGATCAAGCTTTATTGCTTGCTTACTTCAGACATGAATTTGCGACCTGGCATCTGAAAGTCTGTGTTTCTGTAGTTCTTCACCACTCTCCCAATGGCAATGCTGTTTAAAAAAGTTTCAGATAGACAGAGGAGGAGGAAAAGAGGAGGGACTGATGGGTAGAAAAAAACTTTGTGGTCAGAAGCTTTGTTAACTGGGGTATACCTGTACAAAATTTATGATTACCATCATCTCCTGTTATTTCATGTTCGTACTTTAACATCTACTCCATTTTAAAGTTAGTTACCACTATTCCTTTATTCAAAGAAACTCAGTTATTTTCTTTTAAAGGGGAGGGGGGCTCTACTCACAAATGGATTAATCACAAGCAGCCAAGAATTTGAGGTTCTGCATGTTGGAATATGGAGTCTGGAAATTCATCAGCAGCTGGCAGGGGTATGATGGGGGAAAGGTCGGCTGTATCACAGGTAATGGAAGAAGACATTGAAATGTCATGGAGAAGTAGCATCTCTCTATAGCGACAGGAAACTCTGACAAGTTCTGTCAAGTTCTCAGTCAGGATAACAGACATTTTTAAGCAAGTTACTCTGCCATTTTTTATGGTGAGAACACATATTTAAGTTTGAATTATATTTAAATTTTAGAAACAGTAAGAACCCAAGTCTGTTTTTAAAGTAATTCACAAATGCCAATAAATTCAAAGTTCAAGTACACATGATTAGGCCCCTCAGACATGTCAGCATAAGTATAGGAGTACCAGTGCCTTAATTTTGTGGCTTATAGTCCAACTGAACATGTCTATATGCATAGTGATATCAATGCTGCTATGTTACTGTGAATAATTCGACTGATGTTATACGATAATACTGTACTGATGAAGCAAGTTCAAGAATCTCTTGGTGGGAGTGCACATTCAAAATTCAAAAAGCTGCCCTAACTGAATTTATAGTACTGGAAGCATTCCTCATATAACAATAAGCAGACGCCTGAAAATTATCTTTACAATTTCAATTCTATATACAATCAAAACTGTAAAGATAATTTATGGACATTCTGTATTTATTTAAGCTTATGCCTCAGTTGACTAGGCAAGCTGCACCTTGAAGGCTGCAGAAAGCTCTTCAAAAGTTTGTGTTCACAGTAATGGCATGATGTTGTAATGGTCAGCAGGGAATGGTACTATTATACTGTAACCACAAGCAGAATACAGCAAATTTTGAAGCGAAAAATACCATCAAAAATCAGTTTTTAGTTGCTGCTGGTTTCTTTCTGAATGTTGAGTAAAGTGTGATCTGCTTTAAGCACTGTCTTGGTCATTTTCAGGCAGCAAGAAAAACTTTATAAAGTTTGTTAAAGAAATGGAAACTGTATTCAGTCAAGTCAAAGAAAAGTATGGTTTATTTCTTAAACAATTACATTAAGATAACTATTTAGGAAAATAAAAGAATAATAGCAGGAATATAATCTTTCTGGTTTTTGAAAAGGATACTGGTACTGTCAGCCCTCCACATTTGCGGGTTCATTTTTGCGGAATTGATTATTCATGGATTATTTGCTGTCACCTCTGCTGCCTCCCTATGCCATTTTTTATAGAGACTGCAGGCTCGTGAGACTGAGAAACTGTGAACGAGGCATGCAAGTCCTTATTAAAAATGATGTGGAGCAGAAGCAGAGGTGGCATTAAGCTCCATCAGTCACCCATTTCTGCCTTATGAAGGAACCCAGATGCCTCAAAGGAATCCACGGTGGGTTGAATATGGTGATCATACTTTTTTGTGTGTTAAATATAGTTTGGGAAGGCCTAGAATTATTCATGGTTTTTTCACTTTCACAGGAATCCTGTGCCCCTAACCCTGGCAAATGTGGAGGGATGACTACATTTCAGAAACAATTTAGGGATGTAAGATGAACTAAGCGGGGAAGCTATAGCTCCGAAGTGTTTGGAAACAAGCCTGTAGCAACCTGTTCAAACGTGTCCAATCAAACTGTCAAAAGGGGAAAAGATTTATAGGGCAATCCTAATCCCCTCATAGTACTTGTTGATGAAGTTAGGATCTGGCAATAGTTCTCCTTTACTGATATGAAGGAGTTGTGCTCCTCCTGTAGGCTCACACTATACCCATGGATAGCTCCATTTGGCATGAGGCTATTTCTACCAGCAACAGTCAACACAAATTCTTTTGGATCCACCAGATCCAAAGCTCTGAGGATCTCTATGGAGATTGATGGTTAGATTTAAGCTAATTTTCATCCCATTCTAACCAACAGGAGTAAAGGTTTTAAAAAACACAAGGGGGCATACGCAACATTCACCTTCCATTCTGGGTGGTAGGAGGTGGCAGGGCTTCAGATGTGATGGTACATTCATCATACAGCATTCCATGCAGAACCGCCCTGTCCTTCATTTCATGTAACTCTAAACTGTATAATCTATTAATACAGTAATATATATTATAAATGCCTGATCCAGCACTCTTTCTAAAACAATCTCTGTAATTCATGTGAATCAGTAAAGCCACAGAATCTGGATAGACACTTTCAGATTATTAATTTTTTTAAAGTTTAGGTTTTTTAAAAATAAATTTTATATGTTTTAAGCATATAATTTTGCATGCAAAATGTGGTTCTGATAACCTCACAGAGGCACATCGGTCTCCACCTTGGTGTAACTCAGCAATGGGAACTATGCACCCCTCCAAATGGTGTTGGACTCAGCTCCCAAAAGCACTCACCAGTGATGAGCACTGCTGTAGTCCAAGGAATATGTACCTGAACAATATCTGGAATGCCTCTGATGGAAGTGAATCCTGAAGTCGGCAAAGAGTATTATTACCTATTCAGAAGCAAGTTACTGATATATTCCCTAATCGCAACAACACCTTTCATCAAGAAAATATTCCTGTCACAATTTCTTTATTGATTTCTTTTAAAGTATATTTTTAATTCCACAAAAAGTTTCACAAATTTCAGCAGAATGCTATTAAGATGGACAACCATCTATTCCTTTCCCACACAACTGGAAACTCAGGGCAAGAAATTGTGTAGTCTTGCCAAATCAGCACATGGCCCTTGACAGCAGTGGCTAACAGTCATACATGTCTTGAAACCCAAACATATCCATCACAAAAGGCAATCTTTTCTTTTTAAAAAGATGACATCGCATTAGACCTAATCTTTACACTACACACATGCGGACAAAAGTAAGTCATGGGCTACACCCTGTATGAATGCAGATTTGTTTTTCATTACTGTACACCTTTAAAAAATCTGGTCACAGCCTACCTTGTTGCTCAAAGCCTACCATTTTGAAAGCTACATCCAGATTTAGTGAAAAAGATGGATGCACCTTTACATCTATGCACCCAATTTAATGATCAATTGTATCCTAGACAATAACAAAGCCAACTTAATGACAAATAGCATATTAGTCAATGACAAACCCATACTGAACACCTAGTACTGTACGCACTCAGCATCCTTAGGGTGAGTCTATGGAATAGCTGAATTTGCAACAGCCATGTTTTGTTTTGCACATGTGAACAAAAATAACATGTGGCATGAAGATTACAGAAACATACAATCTATCCCATTTCTCAACCCACCTCTGTTGATCATGTAAATGAGCTACACCTTCCTGAATACTTCCAATTTCCATTGATACTGGAAGCTAAACAGGGTTTGGTTTGTGGGTACTTGAATGAAGAGAACCCCAGAGAACACCTGGGATCTTCGAGTACCACTAAAAAGGAATACTGCTTGAGCAAACCCTGTAGCACTGAAGTTGGCAGTACTTGGGTGGACAGATCAATGCTCCGACGCAAAATCAGACAGCCTGCCACTATGTCTCTCACCATGTGAGCACTCAGAACAAATAAAGGGCGGGACCCCTAAGATCTCTAAGAAATCATGACAAGAAGGAAGTACGTGATTTAAACTGTCAAGGTAGCAGAGCGATCTGTCTGCTCTAGCAAAATATGACATCGTTCCTCACGTTAGGCCCTAAAAGCCTCGGAAATGTCCGGCTGGTTCCAGAGTCACCGGGACAAGCCAGGAAGTAAATGTCCAGACGGATCAGGGGACGGGATCCCAAATCTGGAGCCCGGGCAGAGGCCAAGGAAGAGATAGCAAGCCTCTCCTTCCCTCCCTCTCTCCCTCCCCCGCTGACTCTTCCCCCCCAACCCGTTTGACAGGCCCGAACCCAGGCGGGCGCCATGCTAGAAACCAAAATGGCTGCCCCGGGAAAGGCGGCCCAGCCCGAGGAGCCGAGAGGGGGCTGTGCCGAGTGACGCCCGCCCCGCCACGCCCCGCCGGACTCGCCACACACAGGTACTTTCTCCTCCCCTGCCGCGTCCCCCCCCCGCCACCCGCGCCTCAGCCGTACCGCCGGCGTCCCCGCCTCACTCCTCGAAAGCCGGCAGGCCCCCTCCTCTGACCTTCCCGCTCCCCTCCTCCGACCCTCCACGGACCTTCCTCGCCTCCGTCCCGGTCTTATTGTGCCCCCCGCTCGCCTGCCCCAGCACCCGGCTTTCGGCCCTTCCGTACCTGGAGCTCGGCTCGTTCCACCTCCCAGTGAGCGCGCTCCATCTCGAAGCGCGCCCACTCGTGCTGGATGTAGTGCAGGATCCCCGGGATGGTGTAGTGTTGAGGCCGGGACAACTCCGACCCGCTGCCGGGGCCCACGGCTTCCTGAGCCGCCGCCGCCGCCGCCGCCGCCGGGCCTTGAGGCGGCGGTTGTTGCGGCGGCGGCTGTGGCGGTAAGCCCACGCCGCCGGGCCCCGCACAGCCCTGGCCGAGCAGCGGAGAGTTCACGTTCCCTCCGGTGGGCGGCAGCGGCTGCTGCTGGGCCCTCGGGCTGGCCCCCGCCATGATCCCCCCGCCGGCGCCGGGATGTTCGTCCATTGTCTGCGGGGAGTCCTCCCTCCCCTTCCCTCCCTTCCCGCCTTGGTTGTCTTGCTGACTCCTGGGAGGCGCTGGCTGCGAGGAGGGACCGGCCCCGGGAGGGGGACCGAGGCCACGCGGAGGAGCAGCCGCGCGTCAGAGCAGCGCCGAACTCGAGCCGCCGCCGCCGCCGGCCGCCATTACAGTCTCAGCTCCATCATCGGCCGGACAGATTCACTGAGCTCGCTCGCTCACCCACCCACACGGGCGCGCGGGGGGGGGGGGAGATCGCGCGGCATGCTGGGAAACAGCACCCGCCTTACTCCGGCGGCGGAGTCGCCTTGGTGTACGCATGCGCGGGTGTGTTGGGAGGGGGAGGGACGCCGGGGAGAGGAAGGGGGAAGTTTGGTCGCTTTTCCTGGGCGGACTGATTTTCTTTTTAATTTAATTCTTTCACTCAACCTTTCACCTGTTTCCCGTGATTTGTACCTTCTAAAGCAAAAGGGTCACGACTGGCCTGAGCTTTGGAAGCGTGCCCTTTGTTGGTGTTGTCTTCGCCGTATGCGCAGCGCCTTACGCTGTACTTTTCGCATTTTTTTCACCTCCGTATGTGATTTTTAACACCTTTGCCTCACGAAGACGCAGGAGAAGCGTCGAAAGTTTGCTTGGTGTATTTTGTGCATTTTTGGCTGGCTCAAAATAGGTGTTTCTATTTTTTGGATGTTGCTGTATTTTCCTAAAATGTATAGAAATCACTTGGGGGGGGGGCCGGAAATACTTAGGCGCACCCACGAAGATACTCGGCTGGGGTTTTTTAAATTATTATTATATGTTTTAATTCAGAACGGTACTAATACTTAACATTTGGGAACTATGTCCAAGAGTTCAAAATGCTCATTGATAGTTTGGTATGCACTGTGCAGTTGGTCACTCTCATCCTCCATACTGCAGATGTCAAGAGTGGAATTTGCACGTGATCCTTTATGATTTGTTTCTGAGGCCGCTTCCGCACCACGCTGTTAGTGCTACTATTCCACTTTCAGCATCCTATGGAATCCTGGGTCTTGCAGTGTAGGGAGGGGCCTTTAGAATTCTCAGCCAGAGAGCTCTTTGGCTTCAGGAAACTACAAACCCCAGAATTCCACAGGATGTTGAAAGTGGAATAATAGCACTATAACAGCTAAGTGCGGAAATGGCTTCAGTCTCTTGGCCATTTACCTACTCTGCCATTGAACATTCAAGTCAACTTGACGTGAAACCCTACCACAGAGCTTTCCAAACTTTTCATGTTGGTAACACACTTTTAGATATGCATCATTTTGCGACACAGTAATTCTGTTTTACTAGCAAACTGGAAGTTAAACTAACCCCTTATAAGAGATACACATACATAAATTGTAATAACGACATGTATGGGGGTGCAACATATTTCATGAAAACCTTTCATATATTTAAAAATATGTGATTTATAAAAACATACATTTCAAAGATTGTGAGTAACACACCTACACACTTCAGACGACACACTAAAGTGTCGCGGCACACCATTTGTAAAGCCTTGCCCTACCATGTAATCTGGTTTTTTCACTACTGATAGCTGTAATGAGGACTTCACTTGACAAAGGAATTGCCTGTACCGTGAAGTAGATGTACATGTAAGTCCTCTGAGTGTATACAGAGTGCATTCCCCTGAATTAGGATGGCCTTCCAGGTCAGATGTTATCTTTGCAGGAAGGTGGTACACTGCCAGTTTGTAAGTTGTCAGTGCTTTCAAAATGTTGGGAGTGGCATTTTACCCACCAGCATTCTAAGTATGGTCTGTTACCTAATTCTGATGGTAAGTTTTTAAAAGACTGCAAATGTCTGTTTTCCATGTTTCATTCCAAAGTCTCAATAGTAATTTTTCTCACAGTTTATAGTCTTCCAGTGGGCAGCTACTGTTTACTGGTCCTTCAGCTCATTTAAAATGGTTTCCCTGATGTTGGGTTATGCCAGCAAAAGATTCTTGGCATTGCAGTTGCATTCCTCACATGTCTATAGCTGACTCCTTGGGTGGACAAGGAGACTACTTCCCTAAACACACGCATTGCACACTCTTTCTCTCACCCAGGATGTGAAGCATACTCTGATTTTACCACTGCTGCTGTTATTATTACACTGTCACCCAAAGTAACAAGGCAGCAAATAGAAACAAGTGCAGGCAGCCAGCTACTAGTATCAAATTACTACTATGAGTATGGGATTAAATTAAGCAAGGTTGACCTCTCACTGCATAAGGAGGCAGAACTTTCTGAGTGATCCCTCCAGGGAAGCTTTGGAAACTCCATCTGTGGAAACTCCATTGTGGAGATGTTTAAAACAGAGTTATAGCTTCAGGGAACATGCCTTCTTTGGCCTTTCATAAACTATTCAGCCATCTTTACAGGCTAGATTCTTCTTCTTAAAAGGAACAGACTGATAGAAAGCTATATATCTCCATTTCCTTTTGTATATTCATAATAAGTAGAGAACACTTGAAAATAAAAGTAGATTTCCTTTAAACAAAGTGACTACAGGAAAGTGTCCTTTTTCATTCTAGTCACGCTAAGCATAAGTCTCATAAAAAAAGAATCCTTTTTATTCCAAAAGAAATGTTGATTGATTTTAAGGCCACAGTCATGAAACCATTGTCTATAACCATGCCATGTGCTGCAGTCAGAAATGCTCCAATCCTACCAACAGGAACAAACAGCTGAAGTCATTTTGAAAATTTAATAAGTAGTAAGGGGGAAAAAAACAGAGAGGCAAGGTCAAATGGGTACCTGTGAGTCACTTGCTGTTAAAGGCTCACTTGAAACAAATAAAAGAGCATCACTTGTCATCTAGCAGTATTTAGGAAAACGTCTTATCTGCCTTGAGTGGAAGGCTTATAAGGAATTTTCCAACTCCTTCACTATACATATGCAAAGAAATACTTACAGCAATAGACAGACAGAGGAAGACACAAAACCAGGACCTAGTTCCTGCAAAAATCCCATTTTTGTTGCCATAAGTACTTCAGCATAAACAGTGGAAAGGATCTTGCCAGTCCACTCTGAACAGGTTAGCACTGTAATTGTTTTTAATGCTAAAATGCTCAATGAAATACAAAAAAGGAATGTGACACACAAAACACTGAAATTGCAACTAGTGGGAAACAATGTACTGTATTCTTGATCCTCTCTAAAAAGTAAGTGAAGAGAATGGCAATTTCAGACGACCACTATTCATCCCAAGCCAGTTCATCACCTGGGGTGATAAACCACTTGAGATCACTGGAAGCGGTTATGCTCGAGTGGATCACAGGAGGTGGAAACTGGTTGGTAGTGTGGGCAAAAATAATAGTCACTGGGAAGTGCAAGTTTCAGAGGATTTGGTGCAGATTTGGCACCTATGAAACTGGGATTTTCTGAGGCTTGTGGTCTACGTTTCACTGTCTAAAGCTTGTGTTCTTTGTGCTTCTGTTGCATAAAGTGAGAAACATAATGAAATTGAATAACTGAATCAGTATCATTGTAGATATCATATGTTGAAAGTATGTTTAGCTCAGTAAGAGTAATTCATTCACTTTTTACACAATGTTGAGCAAGAGTTTGCTGCTGAACGTACACCTGAAAATACGTTGCAGCCAGTTACCAAAATGAAAACATCTATTTACCTGTTTGCCATGTTCACAAATTAACATTTCTAGAGGTACACAAAAAACACCAAAGGCATGAACTAAAAATACAATTTGTGATCGTAGATTCATTACATGAAGCATCTCTCTATAATGCTCCAACTCTAAAACCAATCTACAAAACACATAAAAACATCCTACAACTCAAAATAGGGTTTGGAGAGCTAATCAAATGCATAGTGATTTCATCTGATTTTAAGAACACAAGAAAAGCCCTCTCGTACAAGACTAGAGGCCTGTCTTGCACAGCATTCTGTTCATACGGTGCTTAAGCAGATATTAATAATAATAATAATAATAATAATAATAATAATAATAATAATAATAATATTTATTTCGATCCCACCTCTCCACAAGGATCGAGGCGGCGAACAACATAAAATACATTAAATACATTAAAAGAGATTAAAAACATACCCAGTCCTCACCATCCACCAACCCACCTAAACCAACCCCTTAAAACACACAACAATTAACAAGCAGTTGACTATTAACAAAACAAGAAGACAATTGATGGGAGGCGATGAAAATGCTAGTCTTGGAAGGCCTATTGGAAGAGATCAGTCTTGACCCCTTTTTTAAAGCAGTCCAGACTGGTAATATGCCGGGTCTCCTCCGGCAGGCCATTCCATAACTTGGGAGCAATAGAAGAAAAGGTCCTCTGGGTAACCGCAGCCAACCTAGTTCTAACTAGCTGCAGTAAATTCCTCCCAGAGGACCTTACTGTGCGGGGCAGATTGTATGGGAGAAGGCGTTCCCTCAGGTAGGCTGGCCCCAAGCCATGAAGAGCTTTAAAGGTAATAACCAACACCTTGTACTCTACCCGGAAACTAATAGGCAGCCAATGAAGAGATTTTAAAATTGGTGTTATATGGTCAGTTTTAGGTCTACCGGTGACCAACCTGGCTGCCATATTCTGAATTAATTGAAGTTTCCAGACTAAGCACAAGGGTAGCCCTATGTAGAGCACATTGCAGAAGTCGACCCACGAAGTTACCAGTGCATGCACCACTGTTTTTAGGTGCTCCAGCTCCAGAAAGGGGCACAGCTGGCGTATCAGCCGAAGCTGATAGCAGGCACTTCTGGCCGCCGCATCTATTTGAGCTGTCATCTGAAGTGGCGAGTCCAGGAGCACCCCCAAGCTGCGAACACAGTCTTTCAGGGGAAGTGTGACCCCGTCTAGGACTGGCTGACAAATCTCCATGCCTGGGCTAGGGCCCCTAACAGCGAGTACCTCTGTCTTATCTGGATTCAGCTTCAGTCTGTTTTTCCTCATCCAGTCCATTACTGCTTCAAGACATTCATTCAGAGGCGAGATGCCACCCTTAGTTGATACTGTTATCCGAGGCATGGAGAGATATATCTGGGTGTCATCAGCATACTGATAGCACCTTGCTCCATGCCTCCTGATGATCTCTCCCAACGGTTTCATGTAGATGTTAAATAGCATTGGGGACAGGACAGCGCCCTGAGGGATGCTAGATTTAAACTCCTTTTTCGAGGAGCAACTGTCCCCAAGCATCACCATCTGGTATCCACCTGAGAGATATGACCGGAACCACTTAAGCGCAGTACCGCCGATCCCCCGCCCTCTCAGGCGTTCCAGAAGGATACCATAGTCTATGGTATCGAAAGCCGCTGAGAGGTCCAAGAGTACCAGCAGGGTCACATTTCCCCTGTCGATACCTAGGCAAAGATCATCCACTAAGGCGACCATGGCAGTCTCGACTCCATATCCTGCCCTGAAGCCAGTTTGAAATGCGTCTAGATAATCTGTTTCATCCAAGACAGCTTGGAGCTGAAGACCAACAGCCCTCTCGATCACCTTGTTTAAAAATGGAAGATAGGAGACTGGTCTATAATTATTCATATCCAGGGGATCTATGGAGGGCTTTTTTAGGAGCGACCGTATAATCGCTTCTTTTAAACAAGCTGGAAAATTGCCCTCCCTAAGAGATGCATTAATAATGTATCTTAAATAGGTCTTAATTGCAACTCCTCCCTGAATATGAAGTTCAGAAGCGTAAACTCAATAACCTCCTCCTGCAACTAGGTTCCCTAGCATCTGTTCCTAGTGTTTCTGCTACTGGAAATGATATATAGCCATCATGACCTTTTGTTTTATTGTCCATGAATTTGTTGAAATCTTATAAAGTAGGTATGCATGCATCTGATGTGCCCATGAACCAGTTTACTGCCCTTGAGATCTTGCTAAGGCTGCACAGACTGCCAAAAGGCCAAGAAACAAAACTGGAATTGAATCATGTCTGGCTTTGAAAAAGCAGATGTTTTTAATTGTTAAAACAATATAGTGGGATTGTGTGTTGTGAACTGTTGCTAGTCATGAAAGTCTCCAAGAGAGGCAGTCAACTTTGGAGAGAGGGACTGGTTATAGTTAGTTTGGGAGGGTTGGGGCTTGTAAAAATACAGCCTTGGGGGGCACACTGCTCATCCCTGTTTTTTTAAAAGCCATACAGATTGATGACCATCACATCCACCAATATATGCATTCATCTGTACAGAGGATTACGCTCTACAATCCTACTTTGATGTGGGTCAATTACAATATACTGTATTATCGTGCTATAACTGATATTGGTAGAGTAGAGGATTAATTGTCTCTTCCTTTCTTTTGAGTTTGTGGTGTTGGTTGCTTTTGTTATTTTAAAACGTCTTATTCTTCAGCTGAAACTTCATAATGGAGGATATATCAACGACATTATAGTTTTGAAAAGCAAAGACATTCTGTAGTTTGCAGAAGAGTAGGCAAGGATAGCTATTCCCCCCAATACATTTTGCAGTTGCTAGAAAACATGCTTTTATATAATTGAAAAGATGTAATGATATAATAAAGAACTGCAATTGTACTTGGCATAGGAGGAGTGAAAAAAGAATAAAATCTGTGTCAAAGTAAAATAGCATTCAAATTGATACAAAACAGGTTTAAAACAAACAAAAGGAAGTAATTACGCAACACGTAATTAACTAATAATCTATACCATGGGATATTGCAATTTGATGTTAGTGGTATTTAAAGGCTTAGATCATTATCTAGCGGAGGGATATAAGTCTAGCTAATAGCTGTAATAGCAAGAACCAGAATGTTAGTTTTTAGAGACTCTGTACCAAGCATCTGATTCAAGAAGAGAAGATGTTGGGGCTCATATCTATCTGGATCTAATGCTCTCTGACTTGGAAGTGTTTTCCCACTAATTGCTGGGGAAAAGGCATATCGCCCATGTAGTTCTCTCTGACTGCCTCATATGTGCCCTTGGCTAATCCTAGCGTTAAAAACATTTTAGGGCTAAACATTTTGAGATTATGCCTTCCTATGTTTCCCAGAGTCAGATCTGGTGATAAATTGGGGAAAACATCAATATCATGCCCTGACTAGTAGGATGATTCTGTCCTGGGCCTGATGTTGTTTAACATCTTTGTAATGACTTAAATGATGGAATAAAAGATAGACTTATCAAATTTGTAGGTGACACCAAATTAGGAGGGGTAGTGAATAGTTCAGAGGACAGGAACAGGATTCAAAATGAGCTTGATAAATTGGAGAGCTGAGCCAAACTAACAAAATGAATTTCAACAGAGATAAATGTAGGATACTACATCTAGGCAGGAAAAATGGAAGGTTCAAATATAAGATGAGTGACACCTTCCTTGAAGCAGTACACATGAAAAGGACCTAGGGTTCTTAGTAGACAATGAGCTGAACACAAATCAGCAGTGTGATGCAGTGCCTAAAAAAGGCCAAAAACTCTATTCTGCTTTGGTCAGACCTCATCTAGAATACTGTGCCCAGTTGTCACCACAGTTCCAAAAGGATTTTGACAAGCTGGAACGTGTCTAGAAAAGAGTGACTAAGATGATCAAAGGTCTGAAAACCAAACCTTATAGGAAAAACTTAGTGAGTTGGGCATGTTTAGCTTAGAGAACAGAGGAGACATGATAACCATCTTTAAATACCTGAAGGGATTTTACATAGAAGATGTAATCTGAACCAATACATTTAAAGTACAAGAAAAGGGATTCTATCTAAACATTAAGAGGAACTTCTTGACAGTAAGACAGTTCAACAGTGGAATAGAAGGTGCTAGAGTCTTCTTCCTGGAAGTGTTTAAAGAAAGATTGGATGGGCATTTTTCAGGAGTGCTGTAATTGCATATTCTTGCATGGCAGGGAATTGGACCAGATGATACTTGTGGCCCTTCCAGCTTTTAGGATTCTGTGCATTCATCAGGCAGTCCTTTGTGTTATGCTTTCCAGTTTCTCTGTGTCTCAACTCTTAATTAGTAGTATGATTGTGAATCAAAGGTTAATAGTTTTCTGCTCATTCTCAATGAAGAAGAAATGGGAGCTTGCACACATTTTGGGGAATCACTTTTTAAATTTAATGATGTTTCAGTATGATAGCTTATTTAATTATATTTTAACTTTCAAACAATCAGGCTTGGACACTTTAGGCTTGCTGAATGTCAAGAAAAAGGTGGCCCTTGTATGTTGTTTAAAATAAACGCAAAAGAAGTATTTCCAAGTTAAGAAGAGCTCCACATTTACAATATTGTTTCCATTTATTTTTTGTTCTACCTCTAAGCCTTTGGAATGCCCTCACCCCTCAGTCAGTATTCTGTCTCCTCACAGACATGTCATAACTGAAGCTGCTAATAATGACCACAACCCATTTTGTGGGATTTTAAGAGTTCTCTTGTGACTTGAAGATTGAAGCTCTTCAAACCTTGTGAGGAAAGAAGACTTCCAGTGATCTGTGAAAGACCTTAATATCCTCTGAGCATTTCCACAATTAAAGCTGAGTTGACTTTTGTATTTAGTGCAGATAATTTTGTCTTTATCTATAAATAATAGGAATATAGTTATTTTTGCACACTGCCAATGATTAATAGTGGTAAGTTCTCCGTAAGGAAATCCAGCACTCAGCTATAAATAAAATCAGCATGAGGCAAATGACAGAGCACAAAAAAAGTCAGAGTCAAGCTGGCAGTGGATTATACTGTGGTGGCCATAGTTACTCCTACTTATTATGTATAATGCAAATGCAGCAAGAAAAATTAAGGAAATGATTCTTTCACTAGGCTCCTGGTATTCTCACTTTGAAGCCGATAGGATTTCATGGATGGAATTGTCACTTCTGTCTTTCTCAAGCTCTTATTATTATAGCTGTCCAAAGTGTAGATCAATATTTAAAACTGAGATTATTTATTTAAAAATTTTTTTAGATGTTTCTGAGTAGATGTGTATAGGATTGTAGTACTTATGGCCTAGTTCCAGTAAGCCTCTGAGGGAACACCACCATTCATAGAATTTATATAAGAGTTTCAATATTATTGCCTCAGGTAGACAAAGTGTGACCTGTGTATGGCTCCAAGGTTGTTTTTATGGTTCCCAGCAGCACATCAGACTCCTTTAGACTGCCATTTCCTAGCAAAAAAAGGACGGGTATGTGTGAATTGCTTCTTCTGAAAGCATCCAACAGTAATGGTTTACCTTTGTAAAAGACTGCTTAATTTTAAGAAGACTATTTTCCAAAACCAGAAGTACATCTCCCATCTTTGGAATCTGGCCACACTGGACAGAAACATGTACACTACACATTTATATAGAAATTACATCAGTTCCAGTGACCTAGTTTCTTCAGAAGAACTTTGGGAATTGGTGCTTGTCCAGAGCATAGGCAAGAATTCAAATAAAAAGTTCTCTGCCACTTCCAGTCCTGTTTTGTTTTCATGTGCCTTTTCTTTTCCTTCCTTCCTTCCTCCCTCCCTTCCTTTCCTTTTTTTTTTTTTTGGCAGTCCGTGTGGCCCCAGAGGGTCTGAGAGAGAGAGAAAAAAATTGCCCCTTGGATTTACCAGTTACCACTCCAATAATGGCCCATATCTTTATGCCAATGCTCCAACTTATCCTTAGGCAAAAATCTGTCAAGTGCTTCCCCTGTACTGCTACATACAAAGAGATGCAAAGAGTCAATGGTTGTAGCATCAAGTCATGACTTGGATGTCTGAAGCAACAAAGATCAAATTCCACAAGAGAATTTTCATATCACTGGTAATTAACTCAGAAGAAATACTTTCTAGTTCACTCAGTTACTAACCATTGAATGATAAGCCACTAAGTATGTGTGACTTGGGGCTTGTCTGCGTGTGGTCTGCGTGTATGCACACACACTGTTAAGTCACCTGTTGACATATGGCAATCTCATTAATTTCATAGGGTTTTCTTAGGCAAGGAATATTCAGAGTTGATTTTGCTAGTTCCTTTCTCTAAAATATAACCTATAGCACCTAGTATTCATTGGCAGCCTCCTTTCCAAGTACTCACCAAAGCTTAGCCTCTTTAGCTTTCAAGATGAGACAGGTGGAACATGCACTTGAACAAAAAAGACTGCTAGAATGTTCAGAAAGATGACTCAACTGTGGATACAGTTTCCCAGAGTTGAATCATATTATTCTCTTGAGAAGAATATGATGTTGCTTGATCTATACCTATGTAGGTTTATCGGACTAGGTTAATATTTATATTTCAAGAGTGAAACATTGCTGTGGAACATGGAGAAAATGAAATGTACCTTTTGGCAGTCCTATCAGAATTGTAAAGCACTGATTCAAACAGTTTGTTTTTAATTAAACTTACATTAAATTTACTGTTATTTTCCTCAAGTCACATTTTTAGCTACATGAGTTTTATATGTTTAAATATCATTACACAGTGATACTGGTCTTGAGTTGAACACTTGCGATTAAAGTTCTCATTAGTTCTCATGTTTATAGGATTCTTAATATAGTGTGGGAGTAGATAAGACTATTACATGCATCTCCTGCTAACATTCCCAATCTTAGTTGGATGATTTAAATAATTATTGCCCTAGTCATTGTATATTGTGTACAGGTAACATAATAGAGCACATGGCACCTGCTCAGCTCTAGGCATTCTTGGAGAATACAAATTTCTTAACATATTTCAGTGTAGAGTGAAGATCAGTTTGGGGAAGCAGTTTAATTGTCCAAGAAGGTGGGGAATGTAATACAGTAAGCAATACTGAAAATTATTGATTCTTCTAAGAGATCTAGTAATCTTGAGTTGGGAACAGAGAGTTCAAAAGCACTGCACACAGTGGTTCTGGCCCTATTTGATGGATTTCCAGTAGACAATAGTGTTGGATAATTTATGATAGGTAATTTATACATTATCTTATGGGGACTGTCACAATATTCCTTGAGAACAACATTTACTAAGTACAAATGTTACTTAAAAACTGGAAAGCTGAATGAAAGCTGTAATCTCATACTATGTTGAACATTTATTACAAGGTATTCCAGGATAAGTCACATCATACTTAGCGTTTTTCCTGTTCACCTACATGCATAGCATAGTGGTTTGAGCACTGGATTACAAGCCTGGAGACTAGAGTTTGATTCTGTACTTGGCCATAGAAACCCACCAGGTGACATGTACTCCAAGCCCAAGAAAACCCCATGGTAGTTTTGCCATAAGTTGAAAATAACTTGAAAGTGCATACAACAACAACAACAACAACAATGTCTAAAGGCTAAATACAACTCTCTTGGTCTCTGAGTAAGGCCCTTACAAAACTTTAGACAGTCCTTTGTAGTTATTGCTTTAACCCGGATGGAGCTAATGTCCTATAACCTAAACCAGGACTGGAAAGAAGTCAACTTGTCATGGGTGACTAAAGATCGAGTTTTGTAACTATTACTCATGTGGAAAGGATACTTTGGTGAGTGTTCCTATTTACTGTCTTCCTGTCATAATTGGGTGTACTACTCGCATAACTGGGCTATAAATTGCAAGATGGCGATATTGTTGCTATTGTAAAGAACTATCTAAAGAGAAATAGTGTGAGAACATCCTTTTATTTGGACTCAACCAGGGACTGTCTCAATACACAGCACGTCAACACTCATAGCAAGATAGTACCTGGGTGGCAGAAAGATGATTAAATTTGCTGTTTACAATTCACAGAGAATGCCTCATGATTATTTAACAGATCTGTTACAAAATTTATCCTGGGATAGTTCCGAGCTAACTTCTGCCTTCTGTAGGTGTATTTGATGGAGGCATCTGTGAGAGAAGTCAAAAGTGGCAGTACTGTGGAAAATTTCAAATGAGCACCTTGCCCCAACAAAAAGAAGAAGGTCTTCTTACATGTTTCAAGTTATAAATGCACCTTAATAGATATGTGTAGCTGGGCCTAAAGACAAGGAGTGCCAACGGGAAGTTGTATTTTGATATAAATTACACTAATGTATTAACCCAAAGTTGCCCGGGATTTTATTTTCTCATAGGTAATACTTGTTAGAAATACCTTAGGAATTACCTTACCTTAGGTTCCTGTAGGAAGTAGATGCAGTTGAAATATACAGATTTGAGATCCTGTGTCTCTAATTCACCAAACTGCCTTGTCCAGGACCTGTAACTTTTCCTCCTTATTCCCCAATCCAGTCTGTATTCAGAGTTGTTAACATACAGAGGTTTGGTTTCTGACATGATACACTGGCCTTCTCCTAGCTGCTAGGCCTTGTCTCCATAGCAACCAGCCTGAGGCCCAAGAGCTCTTACCTGATAATTGTAAAGGCTCTTCCTTAAACTGCCAACCCCAGGATTCCATAGAATCTTCAGAGGCAGCCAATCCTATGAGATCTTCTTGCCTGACACAACCAATCATATGAGGTCTTCGCCTGCCTGACACAGACAAACTCACAAACTTTGACTTTTTATATTACATATTTTAATGTATTTTATTATGCATTTTACGTATTTCTACTAAGGAAAAACTAGCTGTTAAAAACCAACTGAAATTTTAATGAAAAGTTATGCTTAATACAGATTTCCAAAATGTGCGTCTTGAATAGAGAATGTCGTAGTTGGCTAGATAAATTCAGTTAAAACTTAGAGTAACAATGTAGCCAATGGATCGACAAAGAAAGACAGAGTCACAGAAGTTATAGTTGTTGAACTCAAAATCAGAAGCTGTTAGACAGAATTGGAGCCCTAAGTGTAATGGGGAAACACGATGTCCTTATTTGGGGCTGGATAGCAGGAAAGAAAGAACAGAGACTGAAGCCCACTGGGTGACTTTGGGTGTGTCGCACACTCTCAGCTCCAACCTTGTGATAAGGTTGCCGAAAGTTGGAAATGACCTGAAGGCACACAACAAAAGCAAGATGAACCTTTCACAGTATTTTCTTGGCAATATTTGTTCAGTAGGGGTTTGCATTTGCCTTCCTATGAGGCTGAAACAGTGTAATTTTCCCAAGGTCACTCGGTGGGTTTCCATGGCTGAGTGGGGATTCAAAACCCATTCTCCAGGTTCTCCAGGTCCAGCACCTAAACCACTACATCATGTTTGCTCTCTGGGTAAGAATAGAAGGGTAATATTGCACTCATGTCCTGTTAGTGGGCTGATGAAAGACAAATGGTTGGCCACTGTTTGAACAGAATTTGTAAGTGAATAGGCATTTGGTCTGATCTAGCATCCTACAACACTAAAAGTAACATACAGCTGTCACAACTAGAAACAATGGTAGCATAATATCCATGAATTACCTAATCCTCTTTTAAAACCATCCAGAATGTTGGCTATTGCTACATCTTGCGGAACCAAATTACATTGTTTAGACATGCATTGTCTGAAGATACATTCTTAGTGCTAGTTGTTGGGGAACATGCGTAGGAAAGTGCTATTGAGCTTTTGTCTTGATTGTGGATTATCCAGTTCGACAGTAATGGGAGTAGAAGTTTTGATCTGATCTGGCATCGTTCTTATGTCCATATTCATCATGTTTAATTTATTTGTCACATTTGAATTCCACTCTTCCTTCCAGAAGCCCAGTGTGGTATACAGAGGTTTATTTCATTTTATCTTTCACAGATATCTGTGCGGTAGGTTAAACTGAGGTGTAATAACGTTCCCAGAATGACTCACTATGTGAGGATTAGATTGTGTGATAATTAATGGTAGATAATTAGATGTTGTAGAGGGAGTAGCATTATAGGCACTTGTGATAGGATATTACCAGTTTCTGTCTTTTACCTTTATGAAGTTGTATGTTCGAATGCATTTAGAATTAACAGAAATTAGTGAGAACACATTATACAAGTAGCCTGTTACTATGTCACACATACTTCCTGGCCTTTTTGTAAGCCTGAGTAAACGGACCTAAAAAGTTTCCCAACAGGTATTTTCAGAGTAAGTCAGTGTCTTCACCTTTTTTTTTTTTTTTTTTTGCCTTTACATCTTTCAGTAGATGGCTCTATTGATGGCACATTAATGCAGAAGAAAAAAAGCTTTCTATTTTTTAGCCTTTCAATTTTCTCCAGAACATCATTCTTCCACAGTAACATTGGCTCTGTGATTTCCTCCCACATGCCTGCTAAACATATCTCCGTGGTGAAATTTTCAGGATGGGGAGGGCTTCTGTGTTTGAAAATCTCTGCTTTAATTTTTATGGTAGCGTTGGACTATGACCCTGGAGACCAGGATTCAGTTCCCTGCTCAGCCATTGAAACCCGCTGAGTGACCTTGGACACATCACACAAAGACATCCCTCAGAAAACCCCACGATAGGTTCACTTTAGGATTACAGTAAGTCAGAAATGACTTGAAGGCACACAGCAGCAACAAGAACAACAGCATTTGGTAGCTAATATTCTTTGGGAGTAGCTTCAACCTTTTGCCAGTTGGTGGGAATGTTCTGTGTGAAGCCAGACAGAAGCTTTAACTTATTTGACCCCTCCCCGTAATCCTAGGCTAAGAAAGTTTATCTGTAACCCCAGAGCCAACTGATGAGAGCATTTCATTTTCTGATACTTTCACATACTGTAATTGGAATTTCTGACTTCTTCCTTTTCAGTTTTGAACTCCTGAAAGGAAATATCCTAAATATAGAGCAGGCAACGAAACATGATCAAATTTTTTCTGATGGTGAACAAACAAGGCCAAACAAGGCTGTCTCGTTATTATGAATACATGGACCTTCATAAACGGACAATATTGGAAACGGAAGTAATCAAGCACTGCCTTTGCCGTTCAAAGGAACAAGTATGTCTTTTATTCTTTTGTAGATGTTTTAGGGCTAAACTGCACATGATTGTGGCAAATCTATGGCTCTAAACTTGGGTCACCTACAATCACATATACATTGGAAACATGTATGTTTGTGTATGAATGTGATTAAAGTGAAAAAGAGGTATGTACAGATGTGATGCTGAATCTACTATGCAATCACTGCTTTTTAACTCACCATCCAGTAGTTTTTCCAGACAGGGTCTCTTCCCACATCAGAACCTGACTAGAGGGAAAATGGCATTGGAAGGAAGGAATTTGCTACGCATGGGGAGGATATTTTACCTTGTGATAAAGTAGACTTTCAGACAAGGTAGTTAGTGAGCAGATATGTTTCAGCAAATACACATATCACACTTTTCCTTTGTGTCTTTTTTTTTTTTTAGTGTTCCTTCATTGAGTACAAAGATTTTAAACTGGTATATAGGCAATATGCTGCTCTTTTCATAGTGGTTGGAATTAATGAGACTGAGGTATGTATTCCCTTCTTACCTATATAAAGATTAAAACAAACATGGCTCAAACGACACCTTTATACATGCCTGTTGCTTTACTTTCTTCTTGGTTTGCACATGTGATCCAATACCTCTTCTTGTGTTCCTTTGCTTTGAGCATGGTTTCCTTCTCCCAACATGTGACCATGGCATAAAGCAAGAAAGCAAAACCTTTGACCCATGGGTGGGGAGCTTCCAGTTCATCTCGAAGATGGTCCCTGAGATACTTTCTAAATGGGAATCCCATCCCTGAGTCAAAACAGAAGTTCCACCCAACCTACAAGAACAAGGATTTCTCTCAGAATAGTAAAAGCCATTTGTGGCAGTGGTAATAGCTATTCATAGGATATAGGTTATGAGAAAACAATTACTTTTAAAATGGTGGAAAATAAGTTCAAGGTACTAGGATTGCTGTTTAGCTAGAATAGAGGACAGTTGAGTGATAAGAACTCTGGCAGGAAAGTCAGTTTCTTGTAGCAAACCCAGGAGTCCTGTCACATCTCAAAGACTAAGGACCCTTTCACACAACCCAGTTACAGGACTATATTCCACTTGAACTCCCATGACAATATCCTATGAAATGCTAGGATTTTCAATTTAGGGAGAGTATTTGGAATTTCGAGCTAGAGTGCCCTGGTGCACTACTGAATTACAAACTTCAGGATTCCATAGTATGTTGCTGTGGCAGTTAAAGTGGAATCATAGGACTGTGACTGCATAGTGTGAAAGGGCCCCAACAAGTTTGCATAAATTTTTGTAAGTAAGAATGTATGAGTAGTGATCTGACTAGAAACTTGTGAGTCATGCAGATTGAACACTAGCACGTAAGATTTATGTGTGTGCTTGAATCCATCTATATTTGTTAGCCTGATGCATTCTGATGAGCTTTAGTTGATTAGCTTCTGATTTCAATATGTTTGCTCCATATTTTCACCAAAACAATCCATCACCAGAAGAACACACTTTTCTATGCATCTAATAAAATAGACTCTTGTCTGTGAAACTGATGCTGCAATTTGTTAAGATTTAATAGTTTGATCCTGAATACAGTGACAGTTACTTCCTGTCACTAGGTATTAAAAAAAAAAACCTAACCCTACAAACTGCATCCTGAGCCAAAGTATTGATGTCTACGTATCTGCTTGCAGCTATTTCTGCTGTGATATTCAATGTAACGATGTTGTTTGTGATAACATTACTTTTGTAGTATGTCAGCTTTTGCACTTATTTTGTTGGTGCAACAAATCTTTGGGTCCACTTAACCTTTCCTTAGAAAATGGTTGCAGACAGTGGATGGGTAGAGGTTGTGGCATTTCAGAATAGCAAAGCTCCATCTTCCCTTGACCTCTCATGCATGCACAAACGAAGTGGAATATGAAGAAATATCCAGAGCAGAAAAAAGCAAAAGTAGTCCTACAACACTCACATGTCAGATGTTGCAGAGAGCCACAATGGATTAAGTAGAGGACTACAGGTTACCAATTCTACTTCTAAGAACTCAACTTTTGTTTGTCTAAAACTTTTAATTAGATCTGTAAGCTTTGTAAGAAATGCAAAAGAAAAGTGTTATCTGACCTATTTACTGGTTTCTTGTGGTGTTTTTTTCAACTGAATTTCAGAATGAAATGGCGGTATATGAACTGATTCATAATTTTGTAGAGGTTTTGGACAAGTATTTCAGCAGAGTGGTAAGTATGATGTGCAACCAAATACAAGTTCCTCTCTTTCTCTGAAAGTTTTGGCAAAAGTAATTATACTTTTGTATAATTGAAATATCAAATATCCCTTTTGTTTGTGCAGAGCACAACTCTTTTGAAACTAATGACTGTGGACATTTAGTTGCACATTAGGATGCCTTTTTCTTAGTTTATGATTTTGTTGCTCTGCTGTTATCATTAGATGTGTACACATGGATTGCTGTTTAAGCAAGAATTTTGTATGCTCATTGTTGGGAGAAAACTTCAATATCTAATGCAGCCAAGACAAAGAAGGAAACAGCTTTTGCATGGATGAAGTCTCCAGGTTTACACTACGGTGATCAAATCACCAATCTTATTTAATTAAGCCATGAAAAACAAAAAGAAAAACCAGTCCATACCAGGGCTGCTGTTTCATACATCATTATAGATTTGATAGTGCTGATCGTCTTTTTGATAGGAGAAGGGAACACGTGTTCACCCCCCCCCCCACTACCTTCCATAGAGTTCTTAGAAATCTTGACAGAGTCCTAGAATGAGTATGCTTTTACCTAGTATGCTTTTACTCCAGCAGGAACCCGTACACCTGTTCATGGAAGCCAGATAGAGTGTATATATTTGACCGCTTAGATTTAATTGTATCTAAAATTAGAAACAATTATACCGTGTACTATGTTAAGTGCTTAAATGGCTCAAATATACATCATCGCATGTATATGGAATTCTGCTTTTGTAGCTGCTGTGGAAATGAAGAGTAATCTGAGCAAAAGCTAAAAGTGTGGTTGGTAACTGGCTCCTAATTTTTTGCTGGGACACCTGGGGACATCCTATATCTGGATGTAAGCTCTGAATGCTATTATATAAATAATCGCACTTTGAAAGAATGCTTGAAACTAAAAGTACTGAGGTGATAAAATGTCATTCTTGTAAAATGTGCATGTTCTTTTCTTTCCCAGAGTTCATTCTTCCTCCCTCCTCCATTACTAGGGATGCTGCCAGAATTCTACAGATATGATGTATTAATTTAGCACAGAAAATTGCTTTCATTTTTGTGGTTTTCACTAGTACATCTCTTTGGTGGTTACGCTCTACTGTGTCTATGTTGGTAGTCATGTATTCATTCTGTGTGTTATATATTCTATTCAAATAGAATCATGCTCAAGACAGGGCCTGCCCCACTTTTCAGTTTTCTCGGTTTAACAAACTAGCAGCTCTGAGCAGAGCCAGGCCTTTGGGGGTGGTGCAAGTGGTACATTGCTATTAGAAGACATCTTTTAACCAATAGTCAGTGTTTCAGAAATAGACATGTGGCATCTACTGAATGCGTTATGACCACAAACCAATGCATGAAATTGGGTGTGTAGATTTTCAGATAGTACTAGAGTCAGCCCTCTATATTCACTAGGGTTAGGAATGCAGGACCCCCCGGAAAAGAGGAAAAATTGCAAATATCAAAATACTTGTGTGTTTTTGGGAAAGGGGCTGAGACATGGTAGAGAGAAGAAGCATCCAGGGTCCAAACCAGGTCAAAGAAAGGAGAGGGAAAGGGCTGGGTTGGCTTGGTGGCCTTATACTTCCTCTCTTTTACCCATCTGTGTGGGGAGAGGGTTTGTGGTGCTGAGAAATCAGGGAGTGAGCTATCCTTAGCTGGTCAGGCAGCTGCTGGTGGAGGAGAAGGAGGAGGACCAGAGATGGGTTTTTAAAGGGCTGCACGGCCTAATTGCAGCTGCTGAGAGGGAAAGTTCCCCTGGAAGAGAAGCACTTGAGATGGGGGCAGAGGTTGGAGAAACTCCAAGGCTTTCTCTCCGTCCCATCACCATCCCAGGCTTGCCTGGTGAAGACATGGGAGAGAGCCTTCTCAGTGGCTGCCCCAACCCTGTGGAACACTCTTCTATGTGAGGCTAGGCTAGCCCCTCCTTGCTTTCCTCTTACCAGAGGAAAAAACTTTCTATTTAAGCAGACTTTTATGTGAGTTGGGGATTTTTTAATTTATAAACCTGTTTTTAAAATTGCACATTGTTATAGGTTTTTACAATTTTATATATTTTAAATTGTTTTAAATGTTTTAAATGTTTTTAACTTATTTTTGGAAGCTGCCTTGGGTCTCATTCTGGGAGAAAAAGCGGCATACAAATATAATAAATAAACAAACAAGCAAACAAACTTGCAAATAATCAAATCCATGAAAGTCAAACCTGAATATGTGGAGAGCCAACTCTGTATACAGTATATGGTGCCTCTTTACATGGTGATAATTTCCCAACTTCCCGTATGTGTGTTTAAACAGGATGATCCATACACATAGGAAGATACACTTTCCATGGCTACTTTTAACATTATATTGCCACTGCCACATAACACACCAGCATAAATGTGTGGAGCACCAATATCTCAATTTGCAGGAGGGCAAAAAAAAAGAAAAGAAAAAAAAAGTGGTTTGGGAAATTGAATTAATCCGTCTCTATGCTTTCAACATTCCCTTTAAACTTTCATAAAAACCAACACTTATAAGATGCAATCCAAACTTCTCATAAAGAAAAATCCACCTTCAGACTGGCTGAAGGAGAAATCCACAACTTATAGGCTATTGCCTCATGATAGCTGATTTTGGCAGGAGTCCAAATTTCTGATGATGTTTCTTCCATTGCCAACTTGTTGAAATTTATTTACTCTCTTGCCTTTACTCTATTTTCAAGAATTTCTTCTTAAATAAGTAGGGAGTTAGCAATGGTCAGTGATTTAATAGAGAAAATACTAAAGTCTCAGATGGTAATGGTGGGGGGGGAGTGAAACCAAACAGAGGAAGAGTTGGGGCCCAAAGCTGCCTCTGTGACTGCAAGTATAAAAGGTTGCAGAGCAAGAAAACAATAATAATACTAATAGTTTAATTCAAATGAAGGCAAACTAATTCATAAGATTCAAGTAATACAGAAGGAACAAATTCACCTAAAATGGTCTAGTCAAAATCTCAAGTCAGGATGTCAATAGAAAGTAAAAAAGTTGTAGCCATGTTACAAAAAACACCTTTACAGAGCATACAGATTCAGATGCCAGATCTATTGAAAGATTTGAGTCTGAATGAGAAACACCACTTAACACAAAGGATTCCAAGGCTCCAATAAAAAAAATTGAGAAAGAAACAGAGAACCAATTATACATTCCTTTGACTGATCGTACAATCTCAGTATTAATTTCTAATGCTGTTGTCCCATGAGAAGGAGATGCAGCATTGACAGATATAGATTAAAAAAGAGTAGATTCTGCTCTCAGAAAAATAGGTGTGTCTCTGATATTGTCTATTAGAGCATCAGTATCAATGTTTGCCAGGGCTGGTATGTTGTGTGTCCCAGAGGTATTAGAGTCAGAGAGTATAAGTGCACATACTTTGCAATGAACACTGCACAAATTAGAGAAAGTAATGCAGTTTGTAGCAAACACTGAATACAATGCTATAGCATTTGCATCAAGATCAATAACAGCAACTACAGTAGGGAGAAGAGCATTATGGTTAAAAAATTGGGAGCCTGATAAAAAATCAAGAGCCAATTTGATAAACACTCTGTTTAAAAGGAGGCTTCTGTTTGGTGGAAAAGTATTACAGAGAATGTTGATAGAAGAGAAAGAAAAAGCAAGTTTTACCAACTAGACAAAAGAGAAAGTTAGATAGAAGATATTTCAGAAATTAAGCAATGGAATAAATTGAGATTCCAATTCAGTCTGCAAGGCTACAAATAGGGATAGAAAAGCTTAGTACTAAATAGAAAAAATAACAGCAGATAAAAGACTACTTCACTTTAGTCATTTGTGGAATTTATTAATGTCACAGAAATGAGTTCTTAGTACAGTATCTGGGACAGGACATTCAGTTTCTCAAAAGACTAAAGGGAAGATATCTTCCATCACCAGTACCAAAAGGCATGATGAAAAGAAAAATAGTTCAGGAAGAGATTCAGCATTTTTTGCCAACCAGTGCGACAGAGCATGTGTTTCAAAATCAAAAATCCAAAGGGACTTACTCATTTTTCTTACCGTGCCCAAACACAGTGAAAGTTACAGACCAGTTTTAGATTTAAAATACCAAAATGGATTCATACAATATTTCAGATTCAGAATGGAGACATTGCAAAATATTCGGCATACATATGAATTTACAAGATTGTTTTTCTTGATAGACTTGAAAGAAGTTTTCACCAAGGTGTTAGTGCCAATAATAGCATTTTTAAGACAGCAAATTTTTAAAAAGGTTACCTAGAGGCAATGAGTGTTCTAACATATTTAGGGGGAGAAATAACATACAGAACTGCTCTGTATGTATTTCAAAAGAAAGAAAGAAGAAAATGGAAGACATAGTGATTAAATTACTCCAAACAAACTCAACAGATTTAGTGAACGCTGTGAAGGTATTGGGGATACTAGTATCCATAATTCAAATAGTTTCTTAAGCAAGATTTTATACAAGAATGTTACAGCTTTTCCTGAGACATAATAAAAAGATCTCACTACAATCTAACTTTGCCAGTGAGGATCAAGAAGGATTTGAATGGGTGAATCAAAACATTAGCCCTGGACGAACAGAGCAAACTAGCAGTCACAGCAGATGCAAGTCTGTACAAATGGCACATTGCATGGGCCAAACCATCCAGGGAGAGTGGATGAAAACAGAGGGGAAACTCATCATAAATCTTAGAGGTGAGCGCAGTCACACTAGCACTGTTAGGATTTGCACTGGTAATAGAAAATCAGGATGTACAGATTTGCAGAGACAACATAACAGTGAAAGCATACATTTCTAATCAAGGGAGGATCCCATTCACAACAGCTGATAAAAGAGTCAATCAGGATTTTAAATGGGGTCACAAAGTGGTTGGAAGTCCCTAACATCAGTTTATATAAAAGAGACATTGAATTTGAAGGCAGATGTCTTAAGCAGCCACAAAATCTCTCCAAGAGAATGGTTTCTGAACCTGCAAGTATTGGATTGGTTGCACAGGCACTTCAGAACATTAATGGTAGAACTATTTTGGTCTGGTGGGAATTTCAAATTAAAAAGATTTTTTTTCTACTGAGGGAAATGTAAATGCAGAATGTCGAGATGTCCTAGCAGTACCATGGCCAAAAGGACTTCATTATGATTTTCCCCTTTACCAGTAATACAGAAAGTTCTAACAAAAAACAAGCTTGAGAAAGCTCAGGTGGTATTACTTGCTCTGCATTGGCCTCATTGGCTGTGGTTTCCTCTTCTGATAAGCATGTCAGTAGAGCAGCCATGCCAACTGCTCAGAGACCAGACTTTAATAGTAGGGAGGGACCAATATGCCATCCTTTCCACAGTGGTTGAGGTTGGAGGTTAAATGGAGGTTAAATGGAGAAGTTTGATGAAGCAGGAGTACTTGGAGTCAATGGCTAGTATGATACTAGCTTCCAGAACACAGTCTGTTCAGTGCATGTATGAAACCACTTGGAAGGCCTTCCAAAAGTGGTATTTAAAAAATTCTGTAGCACAAGACAATATAAAAACAAAAGGTATCTTGGTGTTTCTGCAAGATGAAGTAACCAAGGATCTGAGACCTAACACTATAAAGAGACAAGTAACAGTCTTTTCAATAGTTATTCTGGTTAAAGGAACATCTTCATCAGATCACCCTCATGTGAAAAGATTTCTGAGGGGTGCAACATTGCAAGTACCACCTACTGTTCATAGGTTTCCTTGGATCTGAGCTTGGTGTTAAGTATTCTCACAATGCCACCATTTGAGCTGCTTTGGAAACCTTTAAGACCATTGTCTTTCTAAGTGACATTCTTGGCTACTATCATGTCAGCTATGAGGGTATCAGAATCTGCTTCATTATGATTAAACCCTAATTTATGAAGATTTGAAGAAGAAAAGTTTTCTTTAGCTGTTGATCCACATTTTGTGGCTATATCTATAACTTTGAGATATGCAGGTCAATCATAAGAATTACTTACTTTTTGCCTGAGTCCAGTGCATCTTCTACAGAAAAGATGGCATTATCTAGATGTGAGAAGAGTGTTGAAATCATGTATACAGAAACAAAGATTATTTATTGAATGGAAGCCTTATTTGTTTTTTCACCCAAGGATATTGGATTGTAAGACAATGAAGTTAATGATATCAAGGTGGCTAAAAGGATGCATTTATTTGCGTTACGACTACTCTTATACACCAAGGTGTTACTGTGGTAGATAACCCTATCCCGGGGTCTACAATTTAATATTAAAAATATCTCCACATGCTTGAGAGGTCCCCTGAACGAGCATGTAGGCAGACACGGTCGAATGGCCGAAAACAGGAAAAACCAGATCAGGCCAGTAAATCCATAGTCACATAGCCCCAGGAGACCTCCAGACATGGAAAGCGTAAAATGCATAAAGGGTCCTCAGCCCCAAGGAGCTGGCTTGAAGGGATTAACACATCTGACAAACAGCCCATCAAGCGAGGACAATTTGCATACAGCCAAGGCTTTGACAACCCCAGTAAATTCAATCATGCAAAGGACGTTGACATTTTGGAGCTTTGTTCCAGCTCCTCCACCTATTGTTCTCCCCAGGAAAGGATTAGCCCTCCAGGTACCTTTTCCCCCATAAATAGACCCGGTTTTTGAGAGGCTCTTCAGATTGCTCCTGGCTTCCCAGCAGACCGTCACTCCATCTGTCGAGCTATCTCCTCAGCCCTCCACGTGCTGAGTCTTATCTCTCTCTCTGCTGCTGCCTCGGACCTCCAGACTTCAGGACCAGGTGCAGTATTCCCCAGCTGTAACCCTGCAAAGTCCCCTGTCCAATTTCTTCTCTTTTATTTCTAAACAGCTCTTGAGTGAGTGAGTGAGTGAGTGAGTGCGTATGTGTGCAAGTCTTTATTTTTAATAAAATAATTTATTGGACAATTTTGCTTGGTTTTTGGCTCGGCCTGACCCTGTAAAAATTGGCTGAAAGATCTCGCTAGGTTACCCTGCCTCTTGTATGGTGCTTGGCTTGTGCTCTAGCTAGTTTCCATTTCCCATCACGTGGAGCACATTGAGGTGTCCCCCAATGGGACCCCAGAAATCAGGGTAACAGAGGCCTCAACATGTATGGGAACATCCCACTTCATCTATGGCAACAACCACAGCATTTTTAAAGTAGCTTGATCATTAGAAGAGATGTGTAAAGCTGCAGTGTGGAAAGAATAATCAGTGTTTATTAGATATAACAAAGTTGATAAGTTTAATTGGGACAAGCTGCATTTGGGAGAACTGTCCTGCAAGAAGTTGCACAAGATAGCAGTAGCCATTCTTGTCTGTAAAGTGTGAGGTTTGGGTATATCATATTACGGCTTCCATATTTGTGGGATTAACTTTCATGGATTTGATTATTTGCAAGTTTCTTTAACCACTGTCCCACCCTCACTTCAAGCACTTCTTTTCTGGAGGAACCTTCCCTCTCAGCAGCTCCAATCAGGCCATGTAGCCCTTTAAAAATCCACCTCTGCTCCTCCTCCTCCACCAGTTTCTACCTTGCCAACTGAGGATGAATTGCAGCTCAGTTTCTCAGCACCACAAACCCTCTCCCAATGCCTCCACATGCCCAAGGAAGGAGGTGGGCAAGAGAGGAAGTATAGGACCACCATGCTGATCACCCCCTTTCACTGACCTGGTTTGCACCCAAGGCACCCATTCTTCCCACCATGCCTCAGCCCCCTTCCCACAAACACACACACACTTTGATATTTTCATTTTTTTTCACCTTTGCGGGCGTACTGAGCTTGTAACCTTAGCAATTGTGGAGGGCTGACTGTAGTTGGATTGCTCTGTCAGCCAGACTGAGAATGAGCAGTTGGTACTTACTGTGACCATTCTAGGAATGCTGAAGGAACAATCTAGTCCTACTCTGTGGCTAAATTGATTTAAAATGAAACAAAACAAAACAACAGTCTTTTTTCCTCTAAACCTATTATAATCTTTGAGTCTCCAAGAATTGAAATGGTGAACAAAACCATGTCATTAAACTGTTGAGGGAGGGAGAAGAGTCAACAGAAGAAATGACTTTAGAACTTTGAACTTGTGTGTCAACCGACTGCTGTGAGGGGATAACCCACTAGTTGTGAATTGCTCCTTCATCCTTTCTAGAATGATCATTCATGGCAAGTACTGATCTCTCATTCTCTGGAGGAAAGAGGTGGTTTAGTCCAATTCCTGATGCCACTCCTAGTGACGCCTCTCATGTTATTTTGGATGAACAAAACTGTGGGACCATCTTTTGTAATCAGGGTGGGGTGGAGATGGTGTTGGTGAAGATCTCTTCCCTCAGCCTTCTTACTACAAGAATTTCCACTAGATTTGTATCTTTTCAGCAAATGGAAGGAGTCATTCTGTTCATTGAGGAGCATGTCTTGATCCAACTCAACATTATTTTGATTGCTAAAGGGAGTCTTGAAAATATGAGAGAAATAGCTGGTGATACCAAACCAAAGGAAAAGCACTCAGTAGAATTTCATGTCATTGGAAGCTTCCTTTCTGTTCATAATTTATGCCTCATCCCAGATGTAGCAGCAGAGGTAGTAAATTAGTAGATCACCATTATCCAAAGGCCTTGCTTTACAATAAAAAGCTGTGCTGAAAACAGCTGCAAATTACATGTAGTTAGCATGGTTATCTCTCATGCTGAAAAATGGTATGCAGATGAGCTTATATAAGTAATGGTTATGCAGTGAAATAATGTCAGTCCTATGCTGTTTCTGAAACTGTCTTTTTATGTGTTGTTTCTTTTTAATCTTCTAGAGTGAATTAGATGTATCCTTTTTTATTCAATCCATTTGTAAACTCTTCATGTTCCTGCTGGTTTGTATATAACGGAATTGAAGTGGTGTAATACTTTGGTTTAGCTGCAGGCAGCTGGGCTGGAGTATGAAGACTGAGGGATGTATCTGAATAATGCTGGTGGGAAAGTCACAAATGCATTGTACAAGGGAAAAGGGGCCATGTTTATAGATACTGGGATTCTCATTTTTCCATTTTATACATAAATTATATGATATGGGGGAAGACAAAGGAAACAGGCGTAACAGTCTTCTTCCATACTGTAGTTGTTCATATTAATTGGAAGGATGGATTCTTCTCATAATTGAAACCCAGTTTTGTGTTCCTTCATGTTTGGAAGTATATCTGGTGGGGGCACATGAACAAGCTTTGTTGATAGTGGCACTCAGGTTGTGAACTCTCTTCTAGGAGAGGTTTGCCTGGCTTCCTCTCTTAGTTTTAGGAGGGTGGCCATATTTCTGTGTCACCTTGACTTTAATGTGCTTTCATGTCCTGTTATGATGTTGTACTTTAAAATTGACTCAGTTGTTTTATTCTTGTCTTATATATAACTAGCTTGTTGTATAGCCTAATTACTTTGCTTCTCCTATAATGGCAAAGGACATCATGTAGTGGGATGTCCCACCCGCTAGCTCTGTAAGACAGATATTTGGGCCGATCAAAAAATTGCTAGAAGCTTCCTCTGATAGGTGGACAGTCTCTGAGCTTCCCCAGTCTAAGTGCATGCATCCATTCTATATAAGCTTTACTCCTGAAAAAGATTTTTCTTAAATGCCCTTCTCAAACTAACCTTCTTTTCCTTCTAGACCTCTGCCCCTTTATGTTTTCTTCATCTCTTCTTCCTCCTTATTTTGAAAGCATCTTCTCTCCTGCCCACTCCATGGAAATGCAAAGGGAAGGAATGAACTAGCCCAAACCTGTTGGGAGACTTTTCATCCCTTCTCTCAGCCTAGGACTGGAAGGGCTATTTGCACTTGTTTGTATTTTTTAATTTTTTAAAAATATTTGTATTCGCTTTTGTATTAATTCTAATCTGGAAGCTGCTTTCCCTTCCATACTCCTTAAAATCTGCTGAATTCAAGGTTTTTTTTTTAAAAAAAGGCAGCACTGAAAGTGGTGTCTGAAGCTAGCCAATGAAAGGGTAGCATTATCAGCACTCTCCTAACAACATGTTAAATTGTTGTTTGTTTAGGGAAGGAAATTGTGCAATAAAAGGGAGGCTCCGTAACAGCTGATTTAGGGCTCCTTTTACAAGAGCGGCTTATTAGAAATTAGTCATCACCTAATTAAGAGTACATATGGAATAGAATGCTTCCAGTATTGTAACTATAACAAAACAAAAGCCATGTGTCTTTGTAAATGCCTTAGGTTTAAACCTTTCCTCCTATAGTTGGAAATCTAAAGTGTTGTTACTTTGCACTTCAGTATATTTGACGAGTTCCAGCTTTGTACATGGCAGAGTGGGTGGAATCATATTAAGTTCCTCAGAACAACTGCAGTAGGTACTGATTTCTGAGAGAGATGAATCATTTTTTCTTATAAAGAAGATTACAAAAGCGACAGTTGAAACTTATCACAGCAATTTCGTGTGGCAAAACCATGATCTAGAGTGGGAGTAGTTAAAAATACATTGACTTACCATGGTTCAGATGGGTTTTCTGCTGTTAACAGGAATCCAGCTTTGTAGGGAAGATTAGTTTGGGTAAGAAGCAAGAGAACAGTTAACCTCACAAAAGTTAAAACACAGGATGCTCTGATCCAGCAAGTACAACATTGCCATCTGGGCTGCAGTCATGTAGCCCACTTACCTGAAAGTAAGGCCTATTGAACACTTTGGGATAGAGCTCTATATAAACACCTATAGGCTGCAGTACATATCTGGTTAGCCTATCAGAGCAGATCCATTTTCAGAGGAAGAGCTTGGAAAAATATACTTTTGTCAGTCGCATAGGAACATGGCGGGGGTGATTTGCCCCACACACCCTGGCCATGCCCCCACATACTGCAGCCACGCCCCCACACACCGCAGCCACACCCCCTGCACAGTGGCCCTGCCCCCTGCTACCCCTCCTCCACACACTCCAAGCTCCGCCACTGACTTTTGTACTACAAGTTCTGGAATTCCTGAGTCAACCTAACCAGGATGTCCTGGCTGGGGGGAATACTGGAGGATATAGTCCAAAAGTAAATCTTCCAGACTCTGGAAACTATTGAATTTAAGTATTGAAAAATACCTTGCAATTGGTCTATATAGCATACGTTGGAGGAAAAAAAAACCCCTCTGCATCATATCCAGCTTTTGCTGCCTAATTCGAGCATTAATTTATATCATTATTTCACACGTGTAAAACGTGTTCCAGAGCAGTTATTTCAGAGATATATCCTGATGGAAGCAAATTTTCAGTGACTGAAATAGCCATGTGAGTCAGTAGGCCAAAGGCTACTTTGTTAGGAGGAGTTGATGCAGCTGGCTATGTGATACACCAAAAAATAGTAAGTGTACAAATCATGTTTGTGTCACGTGTTGTGACATACACATACACACAGACATATATATAACTAAATTATATATGAGTCTTATTTCCTCTAATACCATTGGGCTTCAGTGGATAATGTCAGATGTGGACTTGGGATCAAATTTCAAACTGGCTGTACTCTGAGTGGGATTTTAGCACATCCAACTCAAGTTCCTATCTGCAAAAAGGAGGTAGTAATAATCTATTCTACTGAAATCTCCAAAACACAACAAAACCCCAAAGTAAGCAATATACATAAAACGCTGTACTATATAACTTGTTCCCAGTCTACCATAACTTTAATACCAGGATCTCTCCTTAATTCACTATCAGTTGTTTGTTTCGTGATAATATTCTGCCTAAAAATCAGCAGAACTATTAGATTTTTGCTTCTTTTTGAAGTAGGGTAGGGCAGATGTTGTTTGCCAAGGAGTGGCATTTATTTAACCAGCAGTCTTTCGAAAGCTAGAGCAGCCCCTAAAAGGGCCAAGCAGCTTCTCTGGCCATTCGCCAAGAGCAACATGGGCAAAGGAGGGAGGAATGGGCTGAGTGGAAAGGGACTGACTGAGAACTGCAGTCACTTGATTCCCAATAGCAGATGAAGTACTTGCTGGTGGAATGAAGAGCAGCTAGTTGTGGAATGCTGCCCAACCGGGTGTGGCTACCTTGTATCTCCCTGGGCGAAAGAGGAAACCTCTTTGGGCTTCCTGTCATATCATCAGCTCCAGTTATCTCCACATAATCTTTTACAAACACTTGACTATAAAATGGAATGTGCATGACATCAAATGCCAAACTAGGGAAACAAATGTCAAGATTTTGAAGTGCAGTTCTCTGTCCACTCTTGTTTTGGAGGTTTGTTGAGTCTCTGAAAAACGACTAGAGGGTTTTTTTTTAGCAATAACAGCAGCAATTAATACAGAATGCATACCTGGTATGGGATAGCTGAGTTGGCACTGAAATATTTGATCTCTTTACAACTTGTGTTTTATGACGCAGAGCACCTCCAAATAAACGTATAAAGAAGAAAACAAGCAAAGCAGTTCTGTAGAAGGAGTCAGCATGTTATAGTGGTTTGAGTGTTGGACTAGGACAGAGGGAAACTTTCTCCAAATAAATCTTGCCAAGAAAACTCTAGGGCTGTTATAAGTCAGAGTCTAACCGAAGGCAGATAACAGCCAGAAGTTCTAAATAAGGACAGTTTCTCAAGTATTTGGCATGTTTTTGTTATACAGTTGGTTTTTGAAACATGCTCAGAAGGAACATTAGATATGTGCGTTATCAGTTGAGCATCTAACACTGTTGAGAGACTATTCTCTCAGCACTGATGCCACCTCATTTCTACCTGTAACCAGATTGCCTTAACTCTTCTCCCCAGAAAATCCTGAGAACTATCGAGTTTGGGTGAATGAGGGGCTTGGGAACTGTTTACTTCATTCTATATTGACTTGAGCCCTGTTCAGGCATTTTGTTACCCAGGTAAACTAAACATATGAGAAGGGGACTGTGATAGGCCACACACACACCCCTCATTCCTCTCCAGTATCCAACAATCTGAAGAGGAGAGTGTTTGCTGGGTGTTCTTTCTGAAAGAACGCTGACTTTCCAGAGTTCCCAATTGTACAGAGAGCCTCCATAGGTAACTCAGCTCTTCAGTGTCATACACCTTATATAGGAAATGGCAAAGTCGAGAGTTAGTGTACCGCCTTCGTAAGCTGGTTGTGTAAATTGCTAACAGAATGGCTGGATAAAGCTTTGCTCTCAAGGATATGTTCACTATTTTTGGTCATTGTGTGCCTTCAAGTCATTTTCAACTTATGGCAACTCTAAGATGAAGCTATCATGTGGTTTTCTTGGCAAGATTTGTTCAGAGGTGGGTTGCCTTTGCCTTCCCGTGAGGCTGAGAAAGTGTGACTGGCCCAAGGTCACTCAGTGGGTTTCCATGGCTGAGCAGTCATAATCCAACACTCAAACCACTATACCACACTGGCACTGGATAATTATTTTTAAAATAGCATTTTCCCTTTGAAAGAAAAGAAAGAAGAGGATAATATTTATTTCTAAGAACTGCCCTGACCAGATCAGTGGCACTATAAATAGAATTGTGCATGTCATCAAAGTGTAACATGAGACTGATTTAAGCTGATCAATATGCTAAAACCCTTTTTAATTCACTGATGGTTATACAATGTTGTCTTCTATGAACTGTGAGTTGCATTATTTTAATTTTAGCATAGTTACTGAAAAGTTTCACATTGCAAGTATACAATATGTTAATCAAATACAAATTAAAGGTACTGGTGGAGTTATCCTTAACTTGATATTTACACAGATCATGTTCAAATTAGACAGAGTACACATAATTTTGGACGAAATGGTACTAAATGGTTGCATCGTAGAAACTAATAAGACCAGAATTCTTGCACCTCTTCTTGTTCTTGACAAAATGGCTGAAAGCTAGCAAGACTACACCAGTGAAGTATATCGCATTCTTTGGACACAAAGAAGAATCAACTTGTTAGGACTGCAGTAACCTACCTACACATTGTGGATTAACTGAATTGATTCTGTTTAGGCTAAAAGACTATTGAAGTAAACAAGTGTCTACCCAGTGCTATCTCCCCGTAAAAATAAGTACTATTTTATTATAACAAAATATATTGCCTGTATATTTTGTGCTATGTGTAATCCAGTTGAGGTGGAAAATAAATCCTTACATATGTTTCCATATGTCGTTATTTCCTTTGGGATAATCACAACTACCAGAAAAACAACTACAGACACAGGTTGGCATTTCCATCTCCAGGGTGAAATGGATTGTCTAGATCAATTTCAGTCTGGTTTCAGGCATGCTTATGGAATAGAGGCAGCTTTGGTCACCTTGGTGGATGACCTACACAAGGAGCTGGATAGGAAGAGTGTGTCTCCTTTTTTCCGCTGGACTTCTCATTCGCTTTCAATACCATCAACAATGGTATTCTTCTGGCCACCTTGTTGGAATGGGACATGGAGGCACTGTTTTACAGTGGCTTCATTCCTTCCTGGAGGTGTGAATCCAGATGGTGATGCTGGGAGACTCCTGTTCAACATCCTGGCCATTGACCTGTGTGGTTCCTCAGGCTTTGGGTCCCCCATGCTATTAATATATACATGAAAGCACTGGGGAGGATGTCCATGGTTTTGGGGTACGGTGGCATCAACATGCAGAAGATACTCTATTACCCCTCTACCCCAATCCAAGGAAAGTGCCTTGGTTTTAAATCGATGTTTGTCATCAGTAATAGACAGGATGACAGGCAGATGGACTAAAACTGAATCCATAAAAGACAGAGAACAGCGATTCAGCCTGTTTTTTGATGGAGTTACACTCCCCTTGAAGACAGAGGTTCACACTTGGGGTGTGGTCCTGGACTCAGCTTTAAACTTGGAGGCCAGGTTTCTGTGATGGCTACGAGTGTATTTGCACATTTAAAGCTTGTGTGCCAACTACACCTGTTGCTCTAAATGTTGGATCTGGCCATAGCAGTACATACCTTAGTTAGACCCAATTTGGACAACTGTAATATGCTTTACATGGGCTGCTTTGAAGAATGTTTAGAAATTTCATCTAATTCAAAGAGCTGCACCAAGTGCTAAATGGGGCAGGTTACTGGGACCATATTACTCCCCTGTTAAAACAGCTCCGTTGGCTCTGAGTTTCCAGGCACAATTCAATGTTCTTGTTATGACCTCTAAAGTCCTATGCAGCTCGGTTCCAGGCTCTCTGGCAGACCGTATCTCCCTGTATGTGTCTGCTTGGGGCCTGAGATCATCAGGAGGGGCCTTTTCCCTCGGTTCTACCACTTTCAGATGTACATTTGGTGGGAATATGAGAGGCCTTGTTGGTGACTGTCCTTAGGGTCTGGAAGTCCCTTCCCAGGGAGGGCACACTGCCCCCTCTTTGCTGTCCTTCCACGGGCAGGTCAAATCCTTTTTACTTCAACAGGCTTTTAATATAGACAGTTTTTAAAGAACAGGTGGGTGGGTGTGTTGTATTATTTACTATTTTTACTAGCTTTTTACTATTTTTTACTACTATTTTACTACTATATTTAATAGCTTTTAAATCTTTTAAATTTCATTTTTATTATTTTAACTAAAGATTTTAAATGTTTTAATGTTGTGACCATTTTAATTCTATTTTAACATTCTCTTTTTGTGTGTTTTAATTGTATTTCTCTTTTAAGCTGTAAGTCTGCTCAAGTCCCAGTTCTGGGAGGAAGGTGAGATATTTGATGAAGCAGACAAATGAGGTGCCTCTTTGCTTGAACAGAACACCAATTGCTCCTCTGAAACCTAGTATCAGTTTGTCCTTAGTGGAGAGGCCCCATTGTTTCCCCAAAGCTCTGCAACCTCTTCTCCTTCTGCAGGCTAAAGGGTCTCATCTTCCTATATGAGTCTGCCTTGCCTCTAGGATCTGCAGGCGAGGCACTTCTCTCTGTCCCACTGCCTTCACTGGCACCGCTGGTGGGAACACAGGAAGAGTCTTCTCTCTGTCTTCTCCCATTCATTCCCCTATAGGGAATTTAGGATGGCTTATTTTGCTTTCACTGACAGGTTAAGATCTTTATTTTCCAGTACACTTTTGGAAACTAATTTTAACAAAATGACTTCTATGGTACTGTATTGTTTTGAATCATTTTTAAACTAAGGTTTGAATTGGATTTAATTCTGTTATTATTTAATACTGTTTTTAATCTTCGTTTTATAGGTTTTTAACCATGCGTTTCATTGTATTCTGTCTTTTTGTAAGCCGCCTTGAGTCTCAGCCTGGAAGAAAGATGGGATATAAATAAAGTGATTGGAGGATGGGACACTAATATCCCCAATATCCCAAATTTCGGGTTAATAGCTTCAATTTCTCAGTGGTGGTGCAGCTAGAGTTGCACCAAAGTCCAAATGACAACCAGGTATAGCAGGTGATTGTGCTGTTGTCATTTTCCATCAAGTTGACTTCAATTTACTGCAACACAATGAATGCAAGACTGCCAAGATCAACAGTCATCAAGTTTGCAAGACTTGCCATGGTTTCTTTGTATCAGTCCACCTGAATGTGGTCTCTCTCTTTTCCCACTGCCTTCTACTTTACCAAGCACTATCACCGTTTCCAGTGAGTCACGTTGTGTCATGATAGATCCAAGGTATGTCAGCCTTAGTTTAGTCATCTTTGCTTCTAGTGAAGGTTCAGGCTTAATTTGCTCTAAGACCCCCATTCATTTGTCTTTTTAGTAACTGTAGAATTCTTCTATAGCACCATACTTCAAATGAGTTGATCTTTTTTCCTACCACCTTTGACCGTCCAGCTTTCACATACGTACACAGAAATCAGTAATCCTATGAGCAGCAGGTGACAGGTATCAGCAAACCAGAGACAGCATCAGAACACAGGGTGGCTGAGCAAGCCATGGAGCCACTGGACCTGGTCACTACATCCTTTCTTCTTGTTTTTTAAAAATACGTAATTGCAGACAGTCAACTAGGAATGTAAATTTTTGCAGATGTTCCACTGGCAATCACAGTAGAACCTCCCTGCCTTCTCTCCTCCATGCCACCCTCTAGATCTAGTTTTCAGGTTGCAGCAGGTAGAGCAGTGGAAGGGATTGCTCTCTACCGAATCATGCAGACTATTTTTCTCTGGACAGTATGCATTATCTCAGCAGCAGACACAAAATGGAAAACTCTGCTTCCTCAATATTTTTTCAAGATCAGCCTTGAAAAACAGTTTTTCCTTCTTTTTGCTATAAGCTTATTGGCAAGTAAAACACACACATCTGAAGGCTGTAGAAAGAAATGCTGACTCTATGCTTCTTGAGAAATGTCCCACTTTACCCGCTGTTGGTAAGACTGTTAAGTCCAGGGACTAAATTACCACAGAGTTCCCTGACATACTTTGCCTCCCTCAAAGAGGGAGACTTGTGACTGAACTAGCAGCAGTAGATCAACATTGGTGAACTAAAAGAACGTGGTAAATGAGATGTCTATCAGATAAACAATCCACATGAGCCCCTCCTGGGTGGAAAAACAAGCAAGGGGGTAGGGAAACTGGGTGATGACATATAAGATTATGTATGGCCTTGTAGAAATGGATATTTGTTTTGTTCTTGTTTTTCCTTCCTAATCCAAAATATTTGAACTGCATCTTTCATTGACTTCCCAAAAGCATCTGTCTCGCCACTTAAGAAATTTGCAAAGTAGAAAGGGTGGAGACATCAGATGTCTCCGGCTCTGAAGATTCTGACAGTGGAAGTCTAGGTGTCGAACAATCCATATGTGTGAGTCACAGAGTCCATGAAGGAAAAAGGACTCCTGGACAATGTTTCAGTGAATCCTACTTACATAATCATTTCAGACAAAATGCCAGAATTGCATTAAAGCTTAAACACACAGAAGACAGACAACGCTAAGGATACTACCATGATTCACTATGAATATAATCTACACCCCATGGCCATTCTGAGGCCCATCAGACAAAAATTCAAAGCATGCATTTAAAAATGTTCAAAGCAATAAGTGAATTTGGCTGCTGCTCCTTCCTCACTGCTGCAGTGGGTAGAGAAGAAAGATGGCATCCCTTTCTTGAGCTGAATTCAGCTTCTTTTCTACCAGTGGTGACATTCCCTGAGTGCAGTTCTATTCAGAATGCTCCCACTAAGGGAATGGGGGGGTGAGCAATTGTTGGCTGATTGCTCCCTCCCTCTGCAGCCCCAGCTTTACCTCCCAACCCCCAAAGGAAGGTTTCTGGTTGACAGAAGGGATTGTACGTGAACAGGACATTAGCTGCTGCTGCTCCTGCTCAGCCAGCAGAAAAACTGCTGCATCACAAGCCTCCTGGTACAGGATTTTGCATGATTCAATCCATTGTTTTTAAAGGTGCAAACTTAGTGTATTGACTGACTTGTGATCACTTTCTCTATATACCCCCCCCCCATATAACAGGTAACAGGATAATTTCAACACACACACATAATCACTGATGTTTCCCAAAAAGCCAAGACTAAAATCTTATCCACAGTAGAAGAATAGCAAAGCACATTTTTGCAAGTGCTCATGACAGACTATACTCTGGAACCATAACAACTGGACCAACATCTCACCCATTATATAGGCATATTTCTATATTCAACACTGCTTCTGTCTGCTAGTAAGCAATTACTAGATACTGGATTCACGCCTTGAATTTTATCAGTGCTGTGCCAGCACTGAAAGAATAGTGGTGAGCATGCGTATTAAACTGGAAAGCTGAGTTCAGTCTTTTAACAAAATAAAGGCATCCAGTTATTAAGTCAGTTGATGTGTTCAGTAAATCATCTCTCACAGGTTTTGGTCAATCAGTTCTGAAAAAAAGCATGTGGTTTCTTCATCACCACAGTAAAGATCTCCTTTACACTCATAAAAAGCAAAAACCACTACTCTTGGTTCATGACATACCTTTAATGCAATATACAAACTACTGCAATAGTGTAATGTCTGAACTGTGTAATGCAAGACTGCTTGTTAAATTCAAGATAATAATAAAAGGCACTATTCTGCAAAACAATATGTGAGAAAACTTAAGTCAAATATCACAGGAGGCTGCTTGTACGCTGCAAACTTTTTAATGATTATTGTAGAGCATACACATTGGAAATCTTCTTTTTTAAACTTCAAACTGCAACAAGTTAAATAAATGTTTTTAATATACAAAGAAAGTACAATCCAAAGTAAAACTTACTGTAAATTGTGCCTTGCACCAGGAACCAGTGTCTTTTAAAAGCGTTATTGTTGAGCTGCACGCACACACACACGTACACACACTTAAGGATTTGATCTTTATAGCAGGGCATTTACAAATCAGAATGTATTCCCACTTGAAATAATAAACGTTTGTGCATGATTATATGCAAACATCCCCTCCCCCCCATCAAAACACTAGCATACTCCAACAGTGCAGGCACCATTATAGAAAGAAAAGAAAGCTTGGGATGCTCAGTGACTAAGTTAAGGAAGCAGGTTTCTCACCAGTCAGCTTAAAAGCCAGCAAAACAGGGATCAGTGATGGCAACTGTAGTGTACAGGGTATTAAATGCTAAACTTTACACAAATACATTGTTATAAATCTTGTATCAGTGAACACTGAAAATCTGCAGATCTGCTCTTTGGAACAGTCAAAAGTTTGCTTCAGCTTCTGGTTGCACAAGCCCTTGGAAGCAACCACACAGTGTTCTTGCCTATTTCGTGCTGGCTGTGTAATTCATTGGGATTTGTTTTGTTGTTAGCAGCTGACAAAATTATTCCATGTGTTTCCAAAGCCTCATGGACAGGGGAAAAGGCAAGTCTCATTACAGCACAGTGTGGAGATTGTATTTTCTGCACATACAACACAAGAGGCTTCACTAGTTATGAATGCAAAACCAGGCTGTGATGTCCCATGTCACACAGTCCCATGTTACACCTCAGTTGAGATGAAAACCTTTCTCCATGGTAGCAGCTAGCAGACGCTCTCGCATAATCTCTTCAGATGAATATTCAGGCAACTTAAGGTAATGCACACAGGTATTCACAGATGGGTAGCTTGCATCTGTAGCATCAACCTGAGAATAAAAATCCACAAAATTCTTTCAGAAAACAGTGACTACAGGATATATTTCCATATTACTTCCACCTGGTTAGCACTTTTAGAAAACAACCAACCAACCCTAAAACTTGCTACCCACAAATAAGTATTTCAGACAGGAGACAGTGATAGCTATATCAGAGTATCACAAAATGACTTTCAAGCTGTCATCCTATGATAGCTTATTCAGTTATATTTTAACTGTTATAATGATTGCTTTTATTTGTACTTTCTTTTAATCTATGAAAGTTGTCTTGTCTTTCTCCCACATTGGGAGAAAGGCAGAAATGATCTCTATCTCTATCTCTCTATAAAATAAATTGTGTAGTAACATTCATGGGGGACACCTTTTGTTAAAATAATCTATCTTGTATGTATTCAACAGGGACTGTCATACATATGGCTTCAACTATTAAAAAAAAGTACTATCTCTGAAATCTCTGTCGATCATCTTCTGGGTACAAGCAGTTTTCTGGATCAACTCACAAGTGAAGTAATACAAAATCAAATCCTCTTGGGTTCTATAACAAATTCTGCAAAATATTAAGCTATACCCATACCTTGCGTACAACAGTGAGGCGTGGATGAAGATTAGCCAAGCCTCCCGGGGGAAGTGTTGAACAGCCAGTTGTGAACTGCAGGAATGCTTTTCTTTCATCTGAAGACATGCCACACAAAACTCTTACAAATCTCAGAAATCCAGGGCTAAAATATAAAACAGATACTAAATATATCAACTGCATATAATTTTCAAACATCACTACTCTGTAAGCGCACATATTTGCCTTTTTCAGAAACTAAACTGTAACAATTTGACACAGCATAATGGCTAGCCATATTTTAGCCTCATAATGGTGTGCAGTCTAACAATTTTAGAATTGGAAAGAGGACTTATGGTAAGACGCTCTTCCCATAGTTCATTCATAATGAGCCTCATACACCAAATAGTTGCAGAAGCCAATGGGGTTCAATCCTTGACTTTTAATCATTAACCCCAAATAAACAACCTTGCCGACAGGTAGCATTCAATTCTAAAAAAAAAAAAAAGGTCCCCAGTTTTACTTTGTTATTATTAAAAATATTTGCCAACCATAACAGAGCAAAATTGGTATGTAAACACAATATTTCCCTCACTGACTTTACTTTGTTGGAATGAAGTAAGTTTATTTATTCCTTGACTGTATTCTCCCAAACAGCTTCCTCTCTTTTACCAGCATAGGATTTGAATGCAAGGTACTGGCTTCTGGATTATCAAAGGCATAACAGAGAATTCTGTTTTGGTGAATTCTATAACAAAGAGTAGAACTGTTATGGAGCCCAGTTGCATATGGCTGAATGGGGTTTCAATCTGATTTTTACTTTTTTTTTTTTACTTCAAAAACCTACAATTTTTACTTCAAAAGCCTACAAAAATTCCACATTAACCAATCTAATCTAATGATTGCAACTTGCTCCACATTTTTCTGCTGGTGGAAGAGGGGAAAGCTTCTGATACCGTGATCACGTTTCAGACATCTCGGTTCAGTCAAACTCTATCTGAATCTCTCACACAAATAAACTACAGATCACTTGTTGACTTCTTGTTGTGTGCCTTCAAGTCATTTCTGGCTTAGGGCCATCCTAAGTCCTACTACAAGGTTTTATTGGCAAGGTTTGTTGAAAGGGGATTTGCCATTGCCTCCCTCTGAGGCTGAGAAAGTGTGACTTGCCCAAGGTCGCCCAGGGAGCTTCCACGGCTGAGTGGGGATTCAAATGCTGGTCTCCAGAGTCACAGTCCAGCACTCAGACTCCTACACCATGCTGGCTCTCACTTGTTTACGACTGATACTAAAAAAAGACTATACTAAATGGTATAATTAGTGAATTTTGTTTTAAAGAAATCCACGATGTATGGTCTATTTTCTTATTAAAAGCAAAAAATCCAAACAGCAACACTCCTGAACAAATTGCTTGTAGTGATGCAGTTACAGAGGCTTCCATTTTTCTTGTGTTTCCTTCCCCTTTCCTCTGCACACTGCCAACTACAATACGGGTTCACGTGAAAAACCCACCATCAAATTCTTGATATATTTTACTTTTCTTTTCTTTCTTTCTTTTTTTTTTAGAGGATATCCCGATTGCCTTAATAGCAAAATCTGGGTATCCTACTGTGAACCTGAATAAAGAAAAGTGGTATGAAACAGGAGTGCATGTAAGCCTTCCATCCACTCTGGAAAGGCTATAATGGCATATGTAAACCTGAGGATTCCTGTGGAATCAATGCTGAAGGGAATACCACTGAGGAACACCACACTGACTTTAACAGTAGCAATTCCAGTCTATGCACCTCTTCTTTGGTTTGTCATGTTGCTTTGGGCACTCAAGGCTATAGTCCTGGAAATGTCAACAACAGGATCTTACTTCTTTCCCTGAATTCCTTCCATGGATTCTCTAAAGCAATTCACACCGGAGATCACAGAAAAGGCCTTGACAATTAGAATAATGTACTAAGTAAACAATGGCATCTCCCTCAGAAATCTGTGATAAAAATGTAAAATATAATTTCACAGAAAAGTCAATTGGATGAAAATGTTACTCTCAGAAGTGTTATTTTAAAACATTAGTGTTAACACTGCATTTCTCAAAAGTTATACAGCTGATAAAGAAAAAATGGACTTTCAGTAGCTGTATGAAAATCTTCCTGTTTACTAGTTGGTGCTGGTGAAGGTAGGAAAGAGCTTAGCATCTGGGATTATTGTTAATAACCCCAAAACTATAGTATATGCCTCTCTTTATCCTAAAAAGCAGCCCTTATATTATACATATCAGTTCTGGTTAAATAACTTAGATTTATTTCTTTATTAACACTTTGCCTTCCAAATGATATCTGTAAAAATTGAAGATGTAACACTGGATCTCCCAAATGCAACTTTTGTAACTGGAATATGATGGTTCTACAGAGCTCAAGTTTGAAAAATTCACTATTTCTGAAATGGAAGTTCATCAACTGAACAAGCTGTGCTCAAATATTCAATTCTCTTACTTCTTTAAATGCAAAGACTATAAGAAGCTTCTCAAAGTTTTGTTGTCCTGAACTATTCTATTTAGGAAAGTATGTTTGGATTTTTATACCTATTCCTGCCCTCCAAGTACAACAGGGATAATCCAAAAATTAAAGAACTTACTGTAAATACAGACCTAAATCCAACTGCTAGGCCCAACCAGGGCAGATCCCTGAATCAATGAGAGCTTGGTAAGCCAAGATTTATGTACGTTCCACTGGTTCAATGCATCTTCTTTTTATAGGGCTAGAGATTGAGTTCAAGATGTATTACCATATTTTTCTGAAGTACCTGTCTCGAGTGTAGCCAAGTTTAGGTTCAGTATAGTTGATTATATCTTCAGCTGCCCAGGATGGTGACTGATTTCCACAGAGTATCATCTGAACTTCTTCATGGCTGAACGAACTCAGCTTTTCCATTGGAAAGACTCGGTTGAAACCATCTTGATATAAAATCAAAATAATCAGAAACGTGAGTTCAGAACCTAACTGCATTTGAAAACAGTTAAAAGAGAAAGAAACTTGATTCCACGTACAATGAATGTACAAAAGCAGAAGGGCTACCACAATATCATGGTATTTTTTAAAAAAATTACATAACACACTTAATAAAAAAAATATCCCCAGGGTGGATAACAGAGCAGTATGAGAGCATAGGCCAGGCAGCCATCCCTCAGGAAAGTGTTCCATAAATGAGACATGTTTGTTAAGATCATGTTCTCTCTCTGATCACCACATCAGTAGCTGTGTGTTTGCATCTCTCCTTCTCGGCAAACATCCTATGAAACTATTCTTACCATGAAGATATGAAGATCTCATTATTAAATTAACTCATCAGCATTTCCATTAAATCTGTTACACACCCCCAATAATCTGTTACATACCTCTAAAAGCATCCATTTGTTTCTGTATGCCAGTGTGCATGCAGAAGTCGAACATCAAATCCACATATTCTTCTGCATTATCCATAGTTACCAACTACAATGACAATGTTTTTAAATGGTCAGAGAGTACCAACATTGTATCACAGATGAATCTGAGGAAAATTCAATACTGAACTCCTATACAGGGAAAACTACTGTACCTCATCTTCACCGCCAGGCTTCAGATCCACTGCTGTAAAGCCATATACTCTGGATGAAGGGCAAAACTGAAAATTTAGGCTGTAAGACAAGAAAAGCTCTTATGAGAGATACAGCTACTGGTGGTTAAAAAAAAATAAAATAAACACAAAACTGATTTAAGATGGCTCAACATTTTAGAAAGTTGCATCCATTCTTCATGACAGTGACTAGTAGCTACTGAGAGACTTAATTTGGCTAAACCTTTTTAAAGGCTAACACCCCCATCTTGTGTCAACTACTTTTATAAATCAGTCATGTACTTTGAAAAATACTTTTCCTGATCTGTCTAAATCTCCTGCCAACCAGTTTCATTAAATGACTTGGTGCTGCGGTATTATAAAGGATAAAAATCTCTTAAATCACTTTCTTCACCCATTACAATCCTATTCAGAGCTAAGACTGCAGCAAAATATGTTGCCTCTAAGGTAATCTTGAAGCGATAATTAGCAAATGTGATCTTACCTTTAAAGTCTGAATTTAATACGGGCATTATCGAAATAAATCTTTGGACCCAATGAAGAAAACAGAATGCATAGGGAGAAGCACTTATGTGATGCATTGGACTAGTGGGAGGGTTGCTGGTCACTCTTTCTTTCTTTCTTTCTTTCTTTCTTTCTTTCTTTCTTTCTTTCTTTCTTTTTTTTTCTGGTCACATTATTTCCAAGGTCATATTTAATATTTAACTACTGCACTCAGTGTTTATCCCACACACTCTGCTTCTACTGTGTTTCTCATGGAATTTATAAATGTAGCAAAAAAGAGTGTCTTCTACCGATATAAATTGGAATTTATATGGGTAGAAGACACTAGTTTTTGCTGCAAACCTTAACACAATTAAGTAAAAGTTTAATCTTAGTACTAGCCATAACTTTTAAATACGCTGAACCACTGCTATGAGTTATCCACAGTCAGTTTCCAATTTTATCCACTTCTGAAAAAATATCATCTCCAATTCATAGTCACAGAGATACTCTAAATGGAATGAAATATTCCATGTCTGAGCTTTCTTATAGCTATTTCCAGATATTTTATGTCTCTGTTCAATGCTATGCCAAGTACTAGGTATCCTTTCTTTTATACTGGTATTCCTCTACAAACAATGACTGACAGATTAAAAAAAATCTTCAGTAAGTGAGAAGGATGTCCATGTGATGCCACATAGGACAGCTAAAAACACAACTAGTACGGCAACGGACCCACTGATCCTGTGATGCCCTAGGGGCTGCTCCAACTAATCAGTTTGAAATTTGTATTTGATGCTTTGTTCGTGTAATCCTATGTTGTATGAACCCAGTTTCACAGAGTAAAATCACTGAAAGACTGTTCACCTTATAGGTGAAAAACATAACATAGTATTTCTTACTACCTGGTCAAAGAATGCACATCCTTTGCATGCAAGAGGCCTCCATGGACAATTGCTGGCATGTCCAGACAGAGCTGGGGAACCCTCCTTCCTGAAACTCAGCTGTCAGCCAATACAATGTGGACAATACTGAACCACATGGACCTACGGCTTGAATAAAGCCACTTGCTATGTTCCTAAGGAAACTGTCCCACAAGATTTATATTTTGCAAATGGAAGCACAAAGTGAATAGACATGGTATACAAATTTAAATATTTAATGCATAATCTTTGGTCCCAGCAGATTATGGTATCAACAGGAATCGTTTAGAGGCTGTACCAGGAAGTTAGTGGCAACAGATTCAATTCTCAGCATTTACAGAGAACACAACTAAGCAGTGTCACATCTGTTAGAGAAGCTGCGAAAAATGTCATCATGGTTTCACTTCCACAATGGATTAGTTTGCAGTCTAAGGACAAAAGACCTTCAGATGTATTACCATGATAAAATGATAGCAGATAACCCTTCAGCATAAGCAGTAAAAACTGAAGGTTCAAACAGTAAAATGGAGATGCCACCAATCCAAATACTGTGATTTTTATGTCCCACAAATAAACTGATCTTTTTTATTTTCTAAGGGTCTTTTTTTCCTAACGTCTTATTCCATAAGGAAGTCACAATCATGTGCAAGCAACAGCAGGCAGAGAAGACTTACCCTAAATCTTCTATGCTAAGTGCAGGTCCAGATCCTGATGGGTTCTTCATCATTAGTTCCTGCAGTTTTGTATTTTTTTCATCTTCTGAAAGGCCTTTGTTGCTTAGTATCTGACGTCTCTTAATTGCGAGGTCTTTAATTTCTTTTAAAAATCTTGCTCTGTGAGGGTTTACCAGTTCAAAATCTTCCCATGTTAATATTCCATTAAACCATGCTGGAGGTTTGGGTTTTGGCGGATCAAGAATAAATTCAGATTTGGAATCTTCTTCAAAACTTCCTACTGAGAGAGAGTCATGTCCCTCTTCTGTAGAGGCCTCTGATTGACTTTCAGTGCAGTGCAAGTCTCTGTCTCCCCGTGACTCATAAATCAATTTACTCATATTGCTTTTAATGTCTCCCATACACATGAGTTTAAAGAAAGGCTTAGAAATGGGCAAGTCCACCAGTCTGTTGTCTTGGATGCATTTGGCTAAGAAAATCCCCAAAAAGTGGAAGAGCTTGGTTATTCTTTCAAGTTCATCACTATCCTGTGGAAATGGTGCTGTGAAGAGCCCACAAGATCTCTGCACATAGTATCCTGGAGGTTTTAAACCACCTCCTATGTCAACCTATTTTTAAAAACACAATGGATGAAAGAAGTTAGACATCTCCAGAGACATACATCACCATGTATCTCTTTGGTTCTGTTAATTACAAAAGTAACATATACCTGACGTGATTCATCATCAGGAAAATCATCATCACAAAGCCATGCTCCTAGTTCAGTCCTCTGAAATTCTGCTGCTACCAGTGCATAAAATTCTAGGGTGGGTCCCAATCCTGTTCCTTCTTCTCCCAAAAACTCCACCTGAAAACCAGAGACCACATCAACAAGGTAAGCCACTTCAAGTTGTTGGTATTAAGTTGCTCTCCTCACCCCCACCAGGCATAAATATGCTCTCCTAATGCTATGCAGCCTCCGTTAGAGGGTGTACTCATGTGTATTTGCATGTGCATGTAGATTACTGTTCCTAATTCCTCCTTTAGCCTTCAAGGCCCATCTCCCATGTAATCCCCCCAATTCTGCAGGATAACTTTCTGGACTACTGTGACTGCAGGAAAATATTGCTCCCTTCGACAGAAGTGTCTTATGGGCAGACTCCATACATAAAACATCTGAAAGCAACCTCTATAATTGTTTTGGGTTTGGTTTTTTTGTAAATTAGGGGCATCTTTTACCTCTAGGACAGACTTTCTATCAGCATGAATTTGCATAACATTTTCTGCCCACTCCATCAAAGAATCACCACGTGGAACTTTTACTCTTTCATGTTTAAGGCGCCCAACTCTGAACTCTCCTGGATCGTCTCTTCGCACAGTGCTTGTAGTTCGTGTCCGCTCAACAGTGGCCTCACGACGGTTTTGTAGCCACACTATTGCTCTAGTAACAAGAATAATGGGATTTTTTTGAAAAAAAAAATCAAGACAATCATCTACGCTCTATGAAAGAATATAGTCAAATATCTACAATAATAACAACAACACACATTGTGCTTCTCTCTCATGGATAAATGGGGAAATTCTGTGTCATCTATTTCTTAATATTCTAGCTATGAGTACAAAAATGACACTATTCATGCACAACAGGGGGTGCAAGGCCCCACAGTGTGAGGAAGCACAAAAATTGTTATCTCTCTGTCTTTATTTTGGTGGTAGTGGTGAGGGAAGACGCCAAAACCACTGAGGACTGAGTTTGCACTGAGACCACAGAATGCTGACTGTTGGGGAGGGGAGATGGAAAACCAGGAAGGGAAATAATGGGTAGAGTGGAATGGGTAGAGTCTTGAGCAGCAGAACTTACCTTCGCAATCATTTACTGCATGTCCTACTTTTTTAATTATATCATTCATTGCAGGTATATACGCATGCACAAAACAAATAAATCTAGGTTTCTCTTAATTTTTTAATTTTCTGGTTAACTGAGATTTAAAAATTTATCCACTTTTCAGAGGAAAAAGAAAACAAAATCTGTCCTCTCATCCATCTAATACAATACTGGTGCTGATGGCCTTGGAAGGCCTTGATGGTTTCTTTTTTCTACGAAACAACCTTGGTAAAATTTCAGAGATTCTCAACATTAACTTCAATACTATGAATATAAGTTTCACTGAAACTGCTCAAAATAAGTGCCTGCTCATTGTGAAGTATCTTACCTTGATGCCCCAAATGCTGTACATGTGAAATACAGTTGTCTGGTTTCAAAAGGGATTAAGAAAGGGCATTTGCTAGTTATCTGTTCACACCAGTCTGGCAAAGCTCCACTTGCTAGTGCCAATGGCTCCTGCAGTTTAACACACAAATAATTTAAAGGATGAAACCTGAAGAGGCAAATGCTGATTATATAGCTGCTAATACACTGAGAGCCCACATGGTATAGTGGATTGAATGATGGACTATGACCCTGACAACCAGGGTTTGATTCCCCACGTGGCCATGGAAACCCACTGGCTGAGCTTGGGTGTGTTACACACTCTCAGCCCCCAGAAAACCCCACAATAGGGTTGTCTCAGGGTCTCCTTCAGGACTTGAAGGCACATAACAACAACAATAACAACAACAACAACGCATTCTAAGGTATAGGTTCCCACACACTCAGTTTATACTGGCTATTTTTTGAAATTTTAATAAAGGAGCAGGATTTCTGTTCTTAAAAAGAAATGTTGAATAAAAAGTACCGTATTTGCTGACGTATAAGATGCACTCCCCCCCCTAAAAGTACCCTCTGAAAATGGGATGTGTCTTATATACCTGCAAATATGTTAACATTAAAAACATAGGGAAGGGAGGGGGAGTGAAAGGAGTTCTCCTCGCCCAGGCAAAACAGGAAGGGAAGGGTTAGTGGAAACCTTGATCTACAGGAACATAGACAGATGTTTCTACAGTTTCTCCTTACCTTCCCCTTCTCTCCTGTACATTTTGACTCTGCTGGGAGTTTCTGCCCAAGCAAAACAGGAGGGGAGGGGTGGTGGTGCAGCACTCTTTTCATTCCCCTCCTCTCCTGGTGCAACACTCCTTTCCTTCCCCTCCTTTCCTGTGCATTTTGCTCACCAGAGAACTAAAAAATTTTTTTCCTGAAGAATACCGCTTGAAAAGTGGGTTGCGTCTTATATGCCACTGCATCTAATACGCCAGCAAATACGGCACTTTCCTTCAACGTTTAACTATCCTTTTCTTATCAATATATATGTGGTATGTTACATTTATTTACACTTCCTCTAAGGAGCTCAAGCAACTGATTTGCATCCTCACAATAAATCAGTGAGATTGGTTAGGCTGAGGTAAGGAGTGGTCCAAGAGCTGCGAATTTCACAGCTAAGAAAAGATTTGAATCTGGTCATCCTAGAGCTAGTCCTCCACTCTAATTATTTACCATACCGACTTACATGGTTTTCTAAGCTAGTTTTAAAAAAAATAGTAAAGAAAATAATAAATAAGTAAATAAAACTAGTAAGTCTTTTTAGAAACAGTTCTAGTTTTTTGAGCTTTTACACTTGTATCTTGCTAATCTCCTTCCAAATACTTTCAATATTTGGAGATTATGGCCTCAATCCACTAAGTTATATAATTATCTGCACTCAGCTTTGGACATCTCAGGTACCCAGGGATGAACAGTCACTCAACACCACATGCCACTGTATTTAAAAAAAAAATGCTTGTGACATGGCATGGGACAATCTACATACTAATATAATTAAACGAGACACTGCAAATAAAAAGCACACATAATTTCAAAGCCCTATTTAAACAAGATTTCAGACTTCTAGACCAGCTGAAAAAGTGTAAAGATAAATTTCTCAAAAATAAGTGCATTACCTCAATTTGTTGAAGAATTTTTGTAGTGATTTTTTTGCTTGTGAATTCATCTGGTGGAAAATTAAACTGAAGCTGTTCATCTCCTTCTGAAATTATTAGCAGAACATTTTATTTCATGTTTCATTTTGGAACACTTTTAGGAAAAAAAATGTATTGCATTTCACCCACCTTCTTGAGATGTTCGAGTTGAATAAGGGTCACTTGCAACAATATACAAAATACGAAGCAGCTGTAGGACATCTTCTACTCCACAAGAATTCTGTCCACTACCAGCTTTGGCTTGAGGCTGTTCTTTTGTTGAACTGAGAATGTCAGAGTTTTGAAGTGTAGAAATAGTTCCCTGGTTCAAGCTAGATTTTGATCCATGCTCACAAAAATCCTGCATAAATGAAAAGGAAAATAAATACACAGTAAGTTTTCTGTTAGATCTATAAATTATTTTGTAATATAAGAGAGAGGAAAAATACAAGTGTGACTTTGTGTAATGCAAACAACTCATTACTTAGAATAATTGTTAGGTACTATATTAATAATACTATGTTAACTCCACCTATTCAAAAGATTTCTGCTGGTAAAAGCTAAACATGAGAGTTGCATATGAACATATTTAATCAAAGAGCAATTCCATTAGTCACATACCATATCCCTTTATCAGGACTCCTAACCCGATGCACAAAGGAAAAAAGCACAGACATTGCCCAAACCAATACTTTTAGATGCGGACATATACCTTGTATGCAGCTATTAGCTGGGAACAATTTCTGTTTTTCCTAATGCTTTTATTAGTGCCGGTTAATTTCCAGTGGCGCAGAAAGGCTGAATCCGCATTCTTCTGCAGGTAGGTTATCAAGTCATTCTTTGGTAATTCATCAGTGCCAAGGTACTGTTCCACATGCTCTATTGACCAGCAACCCTACAACAGGAACCACCAAATGTTGGTCTTTCCTGATTGTAAAGTCTGAAAGATTTCACATGCACTACACACATTTCTTTAAGGAACATGCATTCACAAACATTCACTGTAACATATGCTGAATAATAGAACTAAGTTAGTGTAGGTTTTTTTAAGCTGCATTTTTAGGTGCACAAAACTGCACAAAACCCTGCCACAGTCATGTAATTCTGAAGTGTTATTTATCTTACCATTTTTCCATTCTCTTTCTCTTTATCAGAATCCTTCATTTCTCTGTACACAATTCTAAACATTAAAAAAAATTATCAGAGTTACTTAAGTACTTTGAGTGGCTTTTCACAGCTATTATCTAATGAAGAAGATCATTTCTAGTCATGCAATATAGAATATCAGTCTTGGGGAATATTTATATTATCTTCTGCTAACAGGTTGCATATTATTATGCTTCTAAATATGTTATTGCTTTCCATACATGGTATGCATGAACTGGTGAAACACCTGATATAACTGATTCTAAGATTATAGTTGATGGTTCACCAGCAATTAGACCATGTGTATAAATTACAGAAACTACAAAAAATAAAGGCTTTTAGACCCATTCAGGGTCATTAATTTTGGTGCAGTGACAGCATCATTTACCTTAAGAATTATTCAATTAACACACACCTATAGTGTTTAAAAAATTAAGAATCATAACACTGAAGAAGTTAGGCAGGAAAAGGGTAGTGATAATTTCAGAGATTAGGTCAAAGTTAGCATCCAAGCACTGTCAATGCACCACCATCTCAGCAGTACTCTGAAGCTTGACTGCAAGATGTTGACAGTTCTTCATATAGTGTGTCTTACACTGCCATCTCATGTAATTTATTTGGAAATAAGATCCACTGCACCCAATGGAACTTATTCCCTATAAACGCACACAGAATTAAAGCCTTAACTGCTTTACATTGACAATGAAATTTCAGAATTCTTACGTGTATGTTGGTTCCCAAATTCTTCTAAGTTTGTCAGACTTCACATTGCCATTGCAGGAAAGTTGTAATAATTTTTGTACATAATAAAAGATTGTTGATCGGAAATTTGTTAGTGGTAGCTCAACTTCACGAGATGTACCAAGGCCTGTAACTTTCAAGGTAAGCGCTAAACGTGGTGATGGTGTGCACTCAACTTCTTCCAGAAGTTCTGAATGAGGTGTTCCTGTAACCAATGATCAATTAATGAAATACAAGTGTTAACTGTCTAAATTATGTAGCACCTTTCATTTGCATATTTGCTGTATGCTTTTTGTACAATTAAACTGTATTTCTTGACTAGACCTGAAAATAAATACATACATAGTAAAGAAGTTCATGTTGCAATTTCTGTTCTAGTTTTCCACCCCTCACATTACCCCTGCCCAGTCCCTGACCCAATCCTTCAAGTCTCTTCTTTAGGCTCCTGCAGCATTCCTCGTCTCTAGTGTGTTCCCCTTGCAACTACATTCCATCCTTTGGCAGAGTTGTGAAAGGACTTAGATTGGAAGAATGATAAAATTCTTATGTTTCATCCCCAACTCAGCTGGAGGGAAGAAAGCTCATCCTGTTAGTGACTTACGATGGTTTATATCCAAATTAACCATTGTTAAGTCACTTTTTTTTGGTTGCTATGAAGGCTGGAATTCTCCACCAATCTTCTGCAATGGTCAAAATTCCTCCCCAAACCTGGTGGAGAGCAATGGGGGGCTGGCAAAGTGTGTAGTATTTCCCTACAGCCAGTTACAGAACACTGATATCATCCAACAAGACCTGTGCGTGTGTGTGTGTGTGTGTGGGGGTCCTCTGAAGATTCCCAGTGGCCACTGGAACATAGCCAGACTTTTCTTTGATGCCACCTACTCTCCATCAGGCATTAAGTGAGGGTGTGTGATGCAGCTAAAGGTAGGTGTGGGGGGAGGTGAGAAGGGAAAACATACAAACATGAAATTTGACATCACCTTCCCATCATGAAGGATCCCAGCCTGAGTCCTGTGAACTACTCTGATAATATGCTATTCACTACGCTAATGTAGTAAATCAAGTAGCCAGCTGACCCAAAAAGTAACTTTGGAATCAGTAATGAAGGAACATTCACTAGACCTGAGTCCTGTGAACTACTCTGATAATATGCTATTCATTATGCTAATGTAGTAAATCAAGTAGCCAGCTGACCCAAAAAGTAACTTTGGAATCAGTAATGAAGGAACATTCACTCTCCCTCTGAACTATGTACCAATTTATTATTTTGCCTTTCTCCCTACTTCTCACTCTCCAGTCTGGTTCTTATCTTATATTTATCTGGCATGCTAATGTATTTAGAGGTGTGTATGCCTGCACATGTTTTTCAACCTGCTACTGAATATACCTGGTGGAGGAATTTCAAGATCAGTTGTCTGTTGGACATTAGTATGGCCAGGTCTAGGATCAAAGGCAGGAACTAAAGCAGAAAACTGACGCTTGAGAACATAATCATCATCCCATGTTCTTCTACGACCTCCTTTTGTTTCATACTCTTCTTCTTCCTATTAGCAAAAATAATCACATAGGAAAATTTGGATTTAAAAGGTACACATAAGAAAGGGATATATAAAATTATACATGCTAAATGAGTAAGACACCAGAAGAACATTAGCTGTATTTAAACTTAAGTACAGAAATCAAATCTACCACCCACTGTACATTTTATATTCTTCTACCTACAAAATTCATGCATTGACTATCCTATTTAACTTAAACCTTAATTCTGCTTGATGAGATGGGACATTGGGGAGCTCACTGTAGGATGTGGACACATGGTAACAACTATGTTCATCCATCTTAAGTAAATGAATATGGCATGACCACATTGTGTTTACAATGAAGTTCACATACAAGTATACCTTAATTAGACATATCAAACAACTATCAGTGAAACTAATAAAGGGCAATTATCAAACCCTTCTACACCTCACCTCAGGAGCTTCCTTCAGATGACTTTAACATGAAAATAGCACTGATCTGGGATGACTCAGTGAAACATCTGGCAGGACAAATACAGCCCTGTGATTAGCACTGACCAAACAGATTATTGTCACAGGACAGAATATGTGAAATAGAATATCTACTGAGCTTAGAGATGTGAAGAGCCACACCAACCTTTTCCTGCACTGGAATTCCCTCCCCAGGAGGCCTGATTGGTGTCAATGCTGGAATCATTTCAGTGCTGTTAAAACCTGGCTTTTTATTAAAGCCTTCAGGCCAAACTGATTTTATCCAAAATGCACGTTTTATGGTCATGATAGCCAAGATTGTTTTAACTGGTTTTAAATTGTCAGTTTTTAATAGAGAAACAATTTAAAATGCTTTTGATTTTTTAAAACTTTTTAATTATTATCGATCTTAAATTGATTTGATTGTAAGCTGCAGTATATATAAATGTTTTAATAAATAAAAATAAATTAAAAACTGCAGGAAAAACACTGGAAATTTTGAAGAAAGTAGGGAGGGAAAACCTTATCATTTTTTTCTTTAGGAATAAGTGAAATGCTTTTAAGACAAATGTTCTCTTTACTCAAAATGATGAAGATCTGCAGTTAAAACAGAATAAGCTAACAATAACGCCTATGCATCACTGCAGACAAGGGGAGAGGGACAGTGCAATTCATGGACTACATATGCATCCCAGGCCTGTTTATACAACCCCAGGATGCCTCACATCCTTTTTTATTTTAATTTTTACTCAAAAGCTCACCCCCACTGCTGCTCAATCTCTAAGCCAAGGGCCACTTCAAAATCAGAAATGATCTCTAACTGTTTCCTCTTTGGAAGAAGGAAATCTCTAAAAACAGTTTTAAAATTCAAAACAAGTTTTGGAGCTGTAGGGTAGAGTGGTCCTTTGAAGCCCACTGAGGGAAAATGTGCAGACCTTAGAGTAAATGCCCAGCACTCAAATCCCAGATGCGTTTCTGCAACTAGAGCATGCTGCCACGTTCACAAGAGGAACATAGAGAAAGCTGCTTCAATACTGTGATAATACAGTATTAAAGAATTTGATTTTTAAAAAATGAAGATTAGTTGAAAGACAATTAATAAAAATTAAGGGACTGACCAGAAAAGCTCTATTACCAGCAAGATAGAACTGAAAAGAGAGAGAGAGGAGTCTAAAAATTGTTGTTTTTTCAAAAGAATTTTAAAAAATCTTTTTAAAATGCATTTTATTCTTTTACTGAGGGATAATACTTTAATACTGTAAATAGTTTAATTTTATTTTAATATTAACTTTTTTTTTGTTTTTAATTGTATTGTTCTTCTTGTAAGCTGTTTTGAATCCCAATTTTGAGGAAAAAAAGGCAGGATATAAGTAAGTATTATCATCATCACAAACCACTACCACCATATGACTTCTGCCTTTGAAACTGGCACAAGGGGAGATAAACCACAATTAAAGAATTGCTATTCTGTACTGTCCAGAAAATATGTGGGGTTTGTTTGATATTTTTATTTATTCCTCAGATGACAAAAAGATACATGTGCTTCATATAGCACAAGATGCAGCAGTTTCCAATTCTTTTCTGAACAGAGAATTTAATTTGTTAAGAAAACCAAACAAAATTAGAACAAAACACAGAAAGTTGGGCAGATGAACAGGAACTATAAGCTACCAGTAGAATCTCATGGTACAAAGGATCTTAAGGTTATGCAAGAGTGAATCTGATTTATCTAAACTATAGACTGTAGGAGTTCTCTAATATATTTTGATAACAGGTCTCTCTAGAATTTATGATAGTAGAACATTCCAAAGTCCAACATTTTTGTTCAAACATAAAATGGAAGCATTTCTCTGTGAAGTCATCTTTCATTCTGCTCCCCTCTTATATATCTGGTCTTCATGGTAAATTTTTAAGTGTGTGTGTGTGTACGTATAAACTCATAGCTATATATGTATTTTGTAATCCTGTGTGATTAATTTTAAACCCTGTTGGCTGGGGTACTCTTCCAAGATCAGTTTCAGCCCTTCAATAGTTTCTGAAGGAGTAACAGCATGTCATCTACATACAGACTTGAGGTGTACTTCCTGCTGTGTACCTCCAACTGCATTTTGGGGAATAATCCTTCCCATCAATACACAGCTAACTGGTCTGAGCTGTCTCTGTTTAGCAAGCATATTTTCAGTTGTATCAGGTTATATCTCTGAAGACCAGTAGCGGCGTTCCTTGAATTCCAAAGTAGAAAGACTGTTCTCAGTTCTTAGTATTTTAGATTTTTTCAGAAAACCTGTGAACTTTATTAAAATACTGTTGCTGATAGTTGCCAGGTTTGGGGGATTTAGGGCCCATCATTCAGTAGATTCTCTCAAAACTGGCTATGCTAAGCTGCCAGTACGACTCTCAATTCAACTTGTTCAGCCAGGGGAGAATCGTTTTTGTAATATCTGTTTATCATTTTCTGGGACTTCTCTCAGTCTAAGATTGTTCCTTCTTCTTTGGATCTTCAGGACCCAGAGCTTATTTTAGAGATCAGTGGTAGCTACTTGCAGTTCCTGCACCTATATATCGTTAGAATGCCCAGATGAAACACTTTGTTTGTTGCATTCTTCCCCCTTTGAAGGTTTAAGCAGTCAGAGCAGATAATTTCTGGTCAAAAGATTTAAAGGAGGTTACCCAATCTTCTTGTAGCTGTCAGCAGATTTGTCTAACTACTGCTTTGACCTGTGGATCTGAAACAGGATCCCCTCAAATCCTTTCATCCATTGTTTCCCATATGAACCTGGTGCCATTTTGGAAGCTTCCAACCCTATTCTTTCATTTTTGGTCTCCCTGAGGTGTTTTTTTTTTAAGTTGTAGAAGGACTCTCCATACTTTTGTTGGCTTGCTTCCACCACTCTTTTCATTATTTATGGGTATTTTAAACATTACAATTCAGTATAAAGGGCAGGTCGTATATAAAGGAAGTATCTTATTTGACCATTATTCTTTCCAGTCAGTCCCACTTTAATATAGGATATATTCATTATACCGCTTATACAAAATTATAGATTTTATATTTCCAAATTTCATAGATATGCCAAATGAAGCAATTTTATATGCTAAGTTATAAGGCATTTTATATGTTACAAAAGCAGTAAAAAAATGGTACTGAAGTAAGCTATCAGAATGATGCTGAGAAGGCAGCTGACAGAATTACTATAAAAATGGATATGATTATTAATTCACATTACATTTTTGTACACTGTTCTATAAGTAACATGTGCTACAATTATAATTCTCCAAGCTCATGAGGCTGGAAAACTGTTAAGGTGGCCCAGAAACACAGAGACACACACAGAGTACAATATGTTTTTTTAAAAAGCACAAATGTGTACTGCACCATAACTTCCTCATATTCTTGATCTTCTTGATTGTCATCTTCATTTTCATCATCTTCCTCATCTGGCTCAGGCAGGTCTTCATCATCATCTAACTCTGCTAACAGAGTACTAGCACGACAGCTGTCAAGAAAATCTACACAAAAAACAAAAAAACCCACTAAGAAATCCATTTTTAAAAGGAAAGACAGCAAGACTGCAAGATGAAGTGAGTCTATAAATTCAGAACAGGAACAAAAAAAAAAAGAGGGGGGTAGAACTTCAGAGTAATTTTCAAAACAGGACAGCAACCTATTTAGGAAATCATGGCAACAGAAGGCTGAAAAGGAGAGGAAGTACTGAAACCTGAAAAAGAAAACTATTTGTATTAAAGTAAAACATTCAGACAAAAAGATCCCATTGTTGAACACATCACACTAGTGAAAATGAACAGAACATTTACTATTTACAACCAATTATATATACAAGGTACTTTTATTAGAACTCATTTCTTCTGTATACTTTGAAAAAAATTACAGATACCTTTAATACAAGCAAATTATTTCACAGAAGAACTTGTAGACCAGTTTTCATTACTGTAGTACTGTAAATTCCAACTAATCAACTGAAATCAAATCCAACCGAAACATCTCCTCTCCACTGCTGGAAAACAACTGGACCTCACAAATAGAATACCAATCTAAGACCTCACTGGTAAAATCACAGAGGAAAACACCAGTACACAAAAGCACATTTTACTGACATTTCAAGTATGTTCTAATATTACAGCTAATATACCATGTATTGAAGACAGATTCCCACTGCTTACACCAGACTTTTGATTAAAAACAAAGAAAAATGTATATGTTACCCTTCTGGAACTTACAACACAGTAGTTTGGGTTACACAATTTCGTCACAATTTTTGTCTCATTCAGAAACCAGAATACCATTTCTGATTTTCGTTAGACTACTACCATGTTACCAAAGATAAGAAATACTCTCATTTTCATTCTTTTTTGCTTTCTCTCAAACTGCTATCTTCTCTCCTCCCCTTCTCCTTTATGAAATATGCTGGGAACACAGGGACACCTTCTTCTTGCTGGAGGCCTGAAGTGACTGAGGCCTAAAGGGGGTATCTTCCACCTTCTATCACTCCATTTGTTTTGGCTCTCCCCACTTGTCCTACCTGCCCTCTTTCTTTTGTTCTGGGCTCCTCCTATGCACATAATATTAAGCTGAGGACCACACACTGCTCATCCTACTTTGTCTTTCACGGGAGTGATAATGGCTTAAATGTGAAAAAATACATACATTTTTATGTTGAAAACTATAGGTATCACATGTGTCATGTGACAAACACAGAACATAATATTGTGTTATACCCATATGACAAATGCCCCCAAAGGTGGCAGCTTTCCATGCAAACATTTATTTTTAATTGTATTGCTTTCTATTGCAAGTTTTCTACACAGAAGTGGTGTCCATGAAGGTTTGCCACACATTAAGCTATCCAAATTCCAGTACAGTTCACTTCCCTGTTTTTCTAAGATTTTTGTATTACGTGGTTTTAAAAAGACAATTTCATGATCTTCCAAAGATCAATGGTTTATACAACAACAATCTAAATGTGCATAAGCTCTGTCTACTAAGTCATTTTATGACTCACATAATATTCTGATAAAGCCATATCAAAGAGATAATATTAACACATGTATTTTAAATGGTGAATGTTTGACCGTCCTATCAGTAACTGCTCTATGGGCACTTTTAAATAGGGATGGGCCAAACTGAATCCTCAAATCCTTGGCAAGGATTTGAGATTCGTGAATCCGAATCCCTGTGCCAAAATAGGCAAACCAAATCTTTCGAATCCACCAACCAAACAGTTTGTTGGAGACCGGGATGCCTGAAAACCTGAGAGACCAGACACACAAGGGGAGGTGGCAAGTACACCTGGTCTTTTTCCCTTGGAGTAATAATGGCTTTTGCTAACAATTGCAGAAATTACATCTGGGGTTGTATTCTAACATATTTAAATTGAACATTTAATATTTAAGTTCAACACTACTTTCTGTGCTGAAAATCAATGGCATATATAAATGCTGGGGTCAATGGGTCTGACGCCTATCAGAAGTAGTGGGGCAGAGGGCAAGATCGCACAATCTCAGCCAGTGATTGCCACATGTAGGCCAGTGTACCTCCTTCCACAAGACCAGTGCCTGGTTGTAAACCTATAGCTAGAATAGGATGAGAAGTGAAATGTCTCTCACGGTTTCTCATGAGCCACATGACAAACCACATACAGCAGAAAGGAAAAATTGTTTTTAAAAATCGGCGCCTCTGGGGCTCACCAAAGGCCTGGTTGACTGCAAGGTACAGTCTTGTTGAGATTTCAAGGACAGCTCAAAGATTCCTTTGCATAGCTCCTTGCAAAACTCTTTCAGACACAATTCTGGGGTTTGTAGTTTTACAAGGTGTCACAGCCTTCTCTGCCAAAGTGTACTGGTGCATCATCAAACTACAAACCCCAGGATGCCATTAGGAACTACGCAAAGAAAATCCAGTTTTGACCTGGATTATCTCTGTACTGTAGTCTGTGGCCCTGTTTACACAGGCAGTAAAATGTGGGATTAATCCAATTTTCCTGCCTGTGTAGAAAGGGCCTTCATGTCATTTTCAATCTGGGGAGATCCTGAGGCAAAACTATGACAACTGTCCTGGCCGATTTCTTCAGAGGGAGGTTTGCCTTTGCCCAGGTTTTTGTTAAGGTTTAGACAGTGTGTCTTGCCCAAGATTATCCTTCTTTCCCTTGTTTTTTAAACCCTTTTTAAAAAAGGATTTGCTTTTTAAACGCTTTTTAAAAAAGGATTTGAAATATTCGAGATTTGTGAGATTCATGGATTCCCAGAACCTTCCAGGGATTCGGATCCAGAAAATTCTGGATTTGTCCCATCCCTATTTTTAAATAACATATTCACCATACAAAACTAATCTGCCTGCCCCCACCCCGGTCCTCCAGCAGGGAGAGAGAAAGAGAAAGAATAAAACAAAAGAAAATCTTACAGGGATCTTATCAAATGAAAAATAAACAAATTTGCCATAAAGACACTCAAGATGATTTATTACAAGTCACTTCCTAAAGAGTAGACTATACTACAACCCCAGTGTGAAAGTATCTCTAAGGTTTATGAGGACCTTTAAGAGATTATTGTATTTTTATTTCTACTTCATATTGTAATAAGAAAAAAAACCTCTGTCAGATGGAAAGAGATGTATTCTGCTATCTTCCTTGGTGCTTCAGAATCAATAACGTGTTCGAATTTGCCAAAGTCTTCATGATACTTTTGTTGTAGAGATCTTCCATGAAATTAATGAAATCTATACAGTAAGTGTCCTTAAACAGTACTTTCTGTTTGACACATATAATACTTTGGAACACTTGAAATGTGCTTCAGAAATGGCCATTTTAAAGTTTAAACGCTTTTTGAACTTAGAATTTTGACAACAATGCTCAGACAATCCTACAGACAGATATAATTCCTAATCCTAATGTACTCTTCCAAACACATCTAAGCCATTCTATAGAGTCCACCGATCCTCAAGGATACACAGGGCAGCAAACACACAACATGCAAGAAATCCTCCTTGAATTCTGTACAAATATCTCTAGATCTAAGATATCATTGTGAAAACATCTCCACAAATGCCACAAGCCAGACTGAAAAGACAAACCATAGATTTTAAAATATTCATATACAGATGTCTGCATTTTAGAATAAAAATACCATAAATTATAAGCATAAAAACAGGGTGTGAAGAACTGAAATATAAGGGGACATTGGCATTAGGCCTAAACACCTTGCCTGAGAAGTCTTCATGTAACTAGTAACAGGGTAAACAACTCAACTGTTTGATATGCTTTAGTAAATGAAATAGCTAAGTGAGAAATCTATAACAAAAATAGGCAAAGGAAAATCATTAATGGGAAATCTGCTTATGGTCATTTAAAAATGAAACTTACCATATAAAGAATATTCTGCTTCCTGACCTGTATCGCTCTCACTAGATGTTGATGTTAGGCTAGTAGTTAGAGTGTTACTAAGTGACTGACCAACAGATAAAACTGTAGTTGCTGTGGCTACATTGCTGCTGCTAGTAACGCTGGATGTAGACATGGTCACTGTTGATGTGGTACCAGTTGTAGTCAGATTAGGAAAACTTTGGGCACCCATTAGAGGAGAAGCTACAGATAAAGATATGGTAAGATAAAATAAATGATCCAAAGTAGTACAATTTACATTAATGAGTGTTGTGTTTTAAACGAATATTAAAAAAGAGTCACGAAGTCTATTGTTCTTATCAATGCAGAATTACATGTCAATGAAAGTAGGGGTTTGACATAAAAGAGGACAACTCAATAAGTACAGCAATGAGAGTGGCTGTTTTGTAGTGCACATGTCGAATTTTGAACAAGTGCAATTATATGATACTTACATCACATTATATGAAATTCACAACAATAGTATTACAGATGTACAAACAAACCATGATTTATCTCTCTCTCTGTCTTCCTTGAGAATCCCTACCTCTACTTCAAACAATGTCTTTTAAGCTGAAAACATACTGGTTAGTTCAGACAGAACTGCTAAACCACATTCTGCCCAACTTGATGCCCTCTTGTGAACCAAGACTTGCTAAATGGCTTTAGTTCAAAAAAATTATTATCGGGCATTAAGGGTCTGAACCATCTCATAAATAATTTTTACTACTGCTAAAGCACTCCATTTTATCAATTTTTTCTTAACGGTGGGAAAAAGTTAAATATAGTAGCCATACATTAACCAAACGAATTGTACTGATTACAATCCTACAGCTGATTTCACCCTTTAAGAATAAAAAATCATTACATCAAGTCTTATCTGTTAAACATGCACATTTTAGATTAGGTAAATTTCCATAATCATGTTCTGACATATCTCTCATTTAATTGCCTTTGAATTCTCCAAAATACCAACAATAACAGCTTCTCCATAATAAAAAAAGAAAAAGAAAAACAGTACACTTAAAAAGTTCAAGTAGCAAAGACTACAGTTTAGATTCCAATGCACACAGTCATTTTTGTTCTTTCCCATGAGAAATGAAAGGATCTTTACCACTGTACCTTGCAGTCACTCCTTATTTCATTAAAAAAAAAATTAAGATAAAGCAGCTCAACATGCTCAACTGTATCTTTGGCCACACACGGACCACACTTGACATGAGACAGAAACAGCTAAATAACATCATCTTATTTCACTGTAAAAACCAGACATAAGTAGGCCCAGAAATAAAAAATAGGAAAAAAAACCACAGAAAAAAATCCCTAGTAAAATGGGTTATGGAATATTTGTGTTTAGAATGTTGACTAAAATGTTTAAGATGAGGAGTTCATTGCCAAATTATTTCTAAAATCTATGGAACAGGAATATATTTATGTAAGACTATATACCGCATCATATCACTGAAATTCCCTGATCCTGATTTCCTATTCTGCATTCTTTTTTATGTTAACGAGTGCTTTATGTCTATTTGACACTATGAAGAACAAGAAGGGACAAAATAATTTTCTCTGTTTCACTAATGTTGATCATTTCTTCTTACTAATGTTGATTGTTTTTGTTTGTTTGTTTGTTTTTGCCTGCTCTTAATAAACCAAATTGCTTACAGCTCAGCTATTCCTTACAGTTCAGGATGTTGTAGCTTTATTTGTAACAAAGTACACAAATTTAAAGAGGCAGTTCTATCTGTAACTATTACTTGAATAAACTGAACTTCAAATATACCAAAACCTGTTACTTATACATGATATATTTTATGATCCTATAGTGCTACAGTGACTTTGAATTTGCAGAAGACGCTAATGTCACTTTTTTTTTCAATTTTTCAAAAAAATTTTTTTTTCTAGAAAAACTCTTAAGGGCAGCATACACTTGGAACAGCAAAATACTAAAGTACCATTTTTGTCTATATTCTTGTAGTTTTGGTCTTGTAGGAAGAAACTGCAGTAAAAACACATACAAAAAGTAAATACATGTCCCTTCATTACTTCATGCATTTGTAAAAAAAGAAGTATAAATGGCAGAACAAAAAGAAAATAACCCGTTTTCTTTAAACTTTTCACATACTGCAAGTGTTTGGTGACTGCCAATTAACCAACATAAACTTTTTAATACTTTGGGAAAGATCAAGAATATAATAATTACATTGCTTCCAAATCAGATCATGTTCATATATAGTATAATATTCTAAGCAGATGTCAATGAGACATGCATGTATTTGGGGGGACTTTTAGAATTATAATTAAAGGCTTAGTTAATATGCTCAGTTAAGACAAAGAGATTTGTTGTTGTGTGCCTTAAAGCTGTGCACAACTTATGGAGATGGGGTTCTCTTGGCAAGATTTGTTCGAAGGAGGGTTGCTTTTTACAAGTCTGGAATAATTAAAATACACTTGCTGTTATGACAGTTTGATTTTTATTTTATTATATTTTATTTTTACAAAACTGTATTAACCTCTGAAATTAAGTGCTTGGTAAATGGGGCAAGTGGTATTCTGTCTCTTTAATATTTTTACCAAAATAGCAGTGCTTACTTCCCAAGTACAAGCCCACACATAATTACAGGCAACATAACTGTTCAAAGCGATCACATTTCAATATGATTGATATAACACCTTTCCTTCCCTCTTCCACAGAAAGCACACGTTAATCAAAAATTACTTTTACTTACTTGCAGTGCTCATGACATTTCTTCCCAATGTATTAGTGTTGTTATCGCTGCTACTTCGGCTTAAATTCATGTTGTTAGTAGCATTGGTGCGAGCTATGTTCGCCACTCTTCGGACAAAGGACTCCAAACTAGAGGTTTCTCGTGAAGATAAGTTAGGAACGCTTGCACTAGAACTCATGGGAGCTCCAGCAGCCAGAAGTGAACTCACTGATAGTCTGTTACTTGCTGATGAACTAAGGGGTCTCTGGGAAGTGGCTTCTTTATTAGTTAGTTCAGATACCGAACTAACATCTGGAGAGCTCACACTAACAATTCCCATGGATATAGCATTGGACTCTCCAGTTGCACGTATGGAGTTGTCAGGTCCTAGCTTTCTTTCAACATTTTCGTTTCCCACATCTGCTGTTAAGGTGCTGGTACTCGCACTGGATGCTGACCCTACTTCAGTCTGAGGCATGCTATCAGCAGAGGAAAGTACAACAATTGGCTCATGGACGTCTGTGCCTGAAACTATATTTTGTTCCATTACATTTTCAGATCTCCGCTCCATTTTGGTCGAACCCAAGCTGATGTCGCTGCTACTGGCCACGCTACACACAGAACTGCTACTTCCTTTTCTACTTGAAGAGCCTGCAGCAGCAGCCATCTTGTCTGGACAGTTGTTTTTCACCAAGCTGCTCCATGACTGCGTTGTGCCTGAAACAGTGGATGAAACAGGTTTGGGTGATGCCGCTGAATCAGGGTCGTACCCTGGGGCAAGCTTGAGGTCAAATTTTCCTTCTGCGCCCATACGGTAAGAGTTAGAGCCACCAGCATCCCAGGTGACATCAATCCAGCCTAGAAAGGGACAGGAGTTTGTGAGACCCAGCAGAAAGCAGACAGGAGCGTGTCAGACAGTAGCTCCACAATATGGGATCAGCTTCTCATTGGGCCACTATTTTAAATGTGGGGACTTACCTAATGGCTTTAAAGCCAAACCAAATAAAAATCAAAGTTTTAAAAATAAAGAAGCATGATCACTATAGGATGTGCTAAATTTAGCTGGCAGGTTTTTATATAGCTCACTTAAATTCCAAAGATCTAAAAACTGAGATAAAAAATTTCCAGGGAGTGGTTTTGATAGTCTGTTGAACCTCCCCCCTCCAAAAAAAACAAGGGGTGTTGTTACCATTGCCAGATTATTGAAGACTTCCTTAGATGGAGAGAATATAATTATAATGGGGAAAGGGAAAGGCAGTCAGTACAAACAGTAACTAATCATAATTGAATGGTAACCCAGCCACCTTGGAATAGATGAACTGCATAACACATGTGCTGTAAAGAAAATCTTTTCTCTATTAATGCCTCAAGAGCAAAGAGCTGAACCTTTAATTCATGGGTGAGCAAAATGTTATGCTCCTGAAGTTGTTGGACTGCCCTAACCAGCCCTAAGCAAAAACAATTGTAAGGAATCCTAAAAACCGCAACCCAACATCTGAAGGTTGCTTTTTCCTACTCTTGCTCTTAAAGTTTGTTTGTGTATGCAGAATTGTAACTATTGAGAAAACAGGGGACAGGGACAAATATCCATCTCACTACATGTGTTAATCAGCTTATCAATGCTGATATCTATATTACCAACCAAATATTCTTTGTTAATGGACACTATTTAGTTAATTATCATTGTGTGTATGTTTTGTATCTGATTCCCTCTGTGCCCACTAGTTACAATTCTACCTGCATAATGCATTTGATGGACAGAAGTGCCAGATATTGAAATCAACACAGAATAAAAATGGTTAGTTTAAGATGTCATAATATTATTTCCTACAGTCCAAAATGTAGCTATAATAATTTTGCATTATAAATAATTATATTGTAATTATAATATATGTTATAATATATAATATATATTATATTATAAATAATTTCATACTACGAGTAAACAGTGACTTTAAGATGTAATTCCCTTAATTGGATATATTTCTGAGTTAAGTCAAGTAACTGATAGATGGACATTTAAAAGGTTTTATTATCATCAAAATAGTTGGTAACTATTATGTTTTATAGTATGGTCTTAAGTTCCTTGTAAAGGAGAAGTTGGCCTGTCTGTTGCTCACCCACAGCAGTGGTGAATGTGACTACAACTGATTCAGAAACCATGGCGCCAAGATTTTAAAAAAAGAGGCTTCTGTTTCAGATTTCAGCCAGGCAGTTTCAACTCCTTACCTTTGTTATGGTGGCATGGGGAAAGAATTGGAGAGGAGACCACATTTGGGCCCAACATGCATTCTTGCAACTTCTTCCTGCTAGTGATATGAAAGGCTCTCTGTGTGTACTATTTTCATATTCTTTAAATAACTAGAACCTGGTTTTAATTTCAAGGAATACTCAACCAAAATTTGAACCCTAGATAGTGTATATGGGGATGACAAATGTCTAGAGTTATTGCTGAGAGAATTTCTGGCTTCAGTACTGCTAGGAATGTTCTATGGAAGAATAAGAGACTTGCCATAGAACAGCACTTGACAAGCTACTGCTCCCAATGTCTGCATTTCAGTGTATTTTTATGTGGGGAAAAAAGGACATAAAGAAAAAAATACTAATGTTAACATGCCAAGAAGTGGTAAAGCAGAAGAAGATGAGGCATTTTTAAGTAAAGGGACTCAGAAAGTAATTAAACCCCTTCTATCAGCAGTACTAAGAGAGGTATGATTCCTCCTCAACTCCGCAAGCCCTTAAAATCTAATCCCCCAAAGAAGACTTCCAGGGAGTATGGGGAGCTGTACAGCAAAGGAAAGAGGAAGTCCCATGCATCAGTAAACTTCCATTGGTGAAGCACTGTACTTTACCTATACACGTAAATAACAGAAGTAAAAAGTCTCTTCTGGTTCTACTACAGCGCTCTCTCTCTCTCTCTCTATATATATATGTAAATTTTTATGACTTTAGGAATTTAAGATCAGTCTCTTAGCATTATCCAATTTGAGAACAACAACTGGATCCCAGTGAAGCTAATGAGTAAGAAGAAGGTAGACTATCTAACAAAGGCTAAAGGAAAACAAGCAAGTTGCACATGCCAAGCTGGAAGAAATAAAGCAAGGTATTATGTAGACATGTAGCATTTATTCTGTGAACAATGGACCAATTATTTATACTGCAACACATCATTTCAATGGCATGAGTAATCTATGAAATTAGCATAATTTATATACAGTCTCCATTATATACTATAATATATAATATGCTACATTTGATAGACATGTACACATTGTACACGTTTTCGCATAATGTGTACCACATTGCCCCAAGGAACGCTGCTCCAAAGGAGTAACGAGGACATTTGTTCCTGATTTATAACAAAGTAGTATCCCCAACCATAAGCTTTCTTGAGATACTAGTTTCTTGAAGTCTAAAGCAGTCTCTTTTACATTAAAAAAATACCTGGGTGGGCAGGAAATGAATCAGTCTGTCTATCTTCTTCCACAACTAATTTTGTTGCAGTCATGAAGCAACTAACAGCCTTAAGTACTCACCCTCCAATTATTGTAATGCAATAACAAGCTTCCCCTTATTTTTCCCTTATTTTTACTTCTCTCCTTTGCAAGTGCTATAGGCTGCAACTGAACCATGATTTCTCTCTTTTGCAATAATATGAAACATGTCTGTTTGTTAATATGTTCCATTACAATCAATGAAACACGTTTCCAAATAAATGTGTTCAGGATGCAAAGCTAATTATATTTAAAGAAGCTCAATATGCACTGTTTCGGCAGGACTGCTATGAGAAAGAGATCATGTGCTGCTCATTTAATATCGAACAGGTCTCTTCAGAGTATAAAACTATAATGCTCTGTTTGAGCAGTTTTTCACACAAATCCACTTTCACACAAATTCTTTCCTGTCTTTCCCATGATTTCTTAAATGTTAAATCATTGTTTCCCAAATCACAAAGCTAAATTAGGTAGTATTATTCTGAATAACTTGCTAAATTAAAGAGAATTAGTTGCTTAAGAATTTGCTCACCATTGTGTAATTCGCCAGTAACAGTGCCTTCACCCTGTGGACTACCATCCTGATCTCTCCATTTCCAATCAATGCCTCTGATGACACGGGCACCTGGAACCATGTACTTCAAAACCTGAGAGCGAACCAGTCTTCTTTGCCTTCGTAGGTTAGCCTCTGCTTCTTTAGCTGCTTTTCCTATATACAGTTGAAATGGTGGTTTACTTGAAAGGACACTGCATTTTATACAATCTATGTAAATTACAAATTGATTCAATGTACTTCAAGTATCATCAATGCAATCAAATGAAAGGTTAGGCGCACTTAACTACAATGATAATATCTGAACTGCAGACATATCCAATTGTCTTTTTGACTGTACAGATGAGTTCTTGAAAAATTCTATTCATGAAATCCATTATTACCATGTTAGCAGGAACTAAAAATCGCTTTATCTCTATCGCTTACCTAACTGATCTTCGCACACACCATTCACAGTGCCATAAAGTTCAAAGCCAGACAGAGAGAGGTAGTGTGTTTGCCCACTTGCATTCTTTCCCATCTGTTTAATTCGTACATGTCTCCAGCCTTGCTTCTCATCCTTTGGTGGGTCTAACGGCCATGTTGCTGTTGACCTTTGTATTGGTTTTAGAAAATCACATGAAAAACATTTAGCCATTTGTAATTTTAAAAAACACGAAGTCTGATTAGAACAAAAACAAGATTAGTATTGTGGCCCTCCACTTTTACAAGGTGTGAAGGACACTTGTGAAAGTGGAAAAAATGTGAGTGCCCTCCCCTCCCTGCCTGATTGCAAATGTGCATTCCCTCCCTGAAGTTAAAAAAAACCCCAAAACCTACCACCAAAACCAGTGAATTAACTCCCCCAATATCATTATATTTAAAAGCTGTATTTCACTTAGCATTGTTGACGCTCAGCCAGGCCACTTTTTCTTAAACCAGTACTGGAAATATTCAATTTTAAAATGATGTTTAGTCCCTAAAAAGGATGTTTCCATAGTTAACTTACAACTACTGAATTAAAAACTAAGCATTCCTGACCTGTCTGTCAAAGATCAATTCATAGTGATTTCAAAATGCCTCATGTTATACGTAATAAACATCTACAAATACCACCTAGTTGGAAATAAAAATATTCTTTACATATTAGGTAATACAGAAATACTCAACAGAAGTAACCATGTGCAAATGTACCCAGTACAAGAAGAAAAGATGGATAGATAATTTGAAATTTATCCTGTGTTCCGGTCTATCCCCCATCCTTCCAGATGCAGGTTGCTCCATCAGCCTGCCTTCTGCTGTGTTGAATGCCAGGTCAGTAATGAAATCATTACCATCCATGATCTGGTTGTGGATGAGTGGGCTGACCTGGTATGCATTACAGACACCCGGGGGGATGAGCTTAGTGGTGTCAACTTGTCCCAGCTCTGTCCACCTGGATATTCAATGCAGCATTAACCCATACTGGGGGTCAAAAGAAGGAGGAGTTGCTGTCATCCATAAGGACTCTATCATTCTCGTAAGGAAAACCATCAATTCTAGGACTGACTTTGAGAGTTTGTACCCCGTGGTGGGCCAAAGGGGCAGAAAAGAGACGCTGCTGGTGTACCATCCACCTTGCTGTCCAGCAGCCTCCTTGCCTGGGCTGGCCAAGGTGGTCTCAGAGATGGTGTCGGAGAACCTCAGGACTGTGGTTCAAAGGGAGTTCAACATTCATTAGGAGCCTGTCCTGACAGGACTTGCTCAGGACTTCATGGCTAACAAGACAACCATGGGGCTGTCTCAGTACAATAGATGTTACAGGATATATCTTAATTTGGTTTTTGCTACTAAATGAACAGATGGAGGATGACCTGGTTTTACGGGGATGTACACCAACTCCATTATCACGGTCAATTCACTTTCTTGTGAAGTTTGGTTTGGTAGTAGCAGGCCTTTCTTGCAGGGATGGGGGACTGATTACGACAGTCTACCCCTAGAGACTCACGGAATCTGAAGGATTCCTGAGCATTCTGGAGGATTCTCTGGCTGACAGCACTCATGATTTTGCTAAGGCCTTGGTCTCACTATGGAATGATGAGATGGAAAAGGCAATTGATGCAATCACTTCTGTGTGCCCAATCCCATGCTGTGGAGCCCAAAACTCATCTCAGTTTACAGATCTACAGACAATGAAACAGGCTGGACAAAGCGTAGAGTGTATATGGTGTAGGTTACAAAGCGAATATGACTAAAAATTGGCAAAGACCTCTCATTGTGCCCACTATGCAGGAGTGAAGGTAACAAAAAGAACTTATTACGCATCTTCCATTCTATTTTCAGCACACTGGCCAGCAGAGCTTTTCCAAGTGGTGAAAAGCCCACTGGGGTCAGACTCTGAGATTAGGACACTTGGTTGTCTGCTGTGCCAGGCCCTTTGAGTGGAAATTCATTTGTATTTGTTCAGAACTTAATACCACAATTATTGTAGAGTCTAAGGAGCTGTCCAGTGCACCATCAGGTCAATTTTCTTGGGATGTTTGTTGCAGCCTTGTCATGTGAATAAGACTCTTGAATCAGTCCATCCCATCACATGTAGCCTTGACTGTTGCCCACCATGGTCTTAAGATCTAGCAGGTGAGGATTGACTGAATGGGTCAAACGGGTGATAAATGCCTCAGTACATCAAGGAGATGCCTGCTGCCTTGAAAGAGGCTGTAGTGCACCCTCTCCTAAAGAGGACCTCCCTGGACTCAGAGATATGAGATTACTGCCTTACCGCTAATATCCTGTATCTTGAATGTGTGGTGGCAAGGCAGCTTGAGATTTTCTTGGAGGACCCATTTCCTTTGGTTTCAGGCCAGGGTACGGTACTGAGACAGCCTTGATTGATCTGACTGACCATCTACTCTGGGGGAAAGAGACAGGGAGTGCTACCCTGTTGATCCTCCTGGATCTCTCAGAGACTTTTGATACCACTGATGATGGTAACTTACTGGACTGGCTCTGGCAGATGGAGTACCTTGTTTCCCTTGCTGTTATATATGAGGTTGCTGGGAGAGGCCATTAGGAGTTTTGGGGTCAGCTTGACTTGTCCTTGTCCTTCTCCTTGAGGATGATAAACTGAGGCTGAATCCCGATATAGAGACTATGTGGATTGGTGGTTACTGAGTCTGGTAATTGGGTAGGTTAGCTGCCCTTCAAGGGGTTGCACTCCCCTTGAAGGAACAGGTATGTAGTCTGGAAGTCCTCCTAGATACATTCTTGTCACTAGAGACCCAGAAAGACTCAGTGGCTCAGAGTGCTTAGGGACAGCTTCAACTGATCTGCCAGCTATGGCCTTTCTTGAACAAGGATAATTCAGCTGCAGTAATCCATGCACTTGGAACTCCTCAATTAGACTACCACTATGCACTCTACGTGGGGCTGCCCGTGAAGATGTCTCAGAAACTGCAGCATTTGCAAAAGGCAGCGGCTATACTGGTCACTGGAATTCCATTCAGATATCATATAACTCCTGTTCTGAAGGAATTACACTGGCTGCCAATACATTTCTGTTCTGAATTCAAGGTGCTGGTAGTAGCCCTAAATAGTTTGAGACCTCTCTCCTTGAGGGAGTGCCTCTTTCTATATATGTCTGCCTGAGAATGGAGACCTACTGGAGAGGCCCTCTTCCGTGTCCCATCAGTAGAAAAAATAGAGTGTTGGGAGGGCATGGTCTTTTCTGCAGTGGTACCCCAGTTGTGACATTCCTTCTCCCTGGAGGCCCAACTGGCACAAAAATTGCAGGTATTTAAGCACAAAATTAAAATCTGGATTTTTATTGAAGCTTTTGAGCCAAAGAGATTTTATCCAGGCTACACATACATTACGATTCAAGATTGTTTCAACCGGTTCTAAATTGTCAATTTTTAAAATGAGAAACCATTTAATATTTTTTTAAAAAAATTTTAAGCTTTTGTAATTATCTACTGAGAGCCAGAGACTGCGACTTTGGAGACCAGGGTTCAAATCCCTGGTTGGCCGTGGAAACCCAGAGTGGCCTTGGGCAGGTCATACTCTTTTAGCCTCAGAGGAAGACAAGAGGAAACCTCCTCTGAAGAAATCTTGCCAAGAAGTCAGAAATAAGCTGGAGGCACACAACAACAATTATCCATTGTTTTTGTGCTGATTTTACTGTTAGCTGCCCTGAGATCTTAAGATAAAAGGTCTGATATAAATATTTAAATAAATGATAAACACTACATACCCTGGTTCATTCAGACTGCAGTCATCCACGTGAGTATATAAAGTAGTCCAGTTCTGTCCATCCTTGGATACCTGAAAAACCCAGTTTCTCAGAGCAGATCGTCCATACCCACGAGCGTGGCGTAACGTATAAGCTGACGGTATTACCCAAAGACCAAGGTCTATAGCAAACCATGCATTTTTATCATCATTAGTATGACAATTTAGAGCAGAGCTGTCACGGCTTAAGATGTCTTCCAAACGACCATATGGCAGATTTCTTCCTTCTGAAGATGTAACTACCACTAGTCCATAGGCAGCTGGATTTACCCACTCATATGCTGTTCTGTAACATAAAAAATTATGCCACTACTACTCAAGAAGAACATGGATTGCAAAAAATTACATAAACTTATCTTTTAAAGCAGGGCAACTTGGTTATTCATACTGTACCTGTAACTATATATTATTAAACATCATTCAAAACCACAAAACACAAATGGACTTTATTTTGTAGCACCTTAAGAACCCATGGTTAACTGAAAACTGATTCTAAAAAATGAAAACGAACAGCCAAAATAGGTGTCAAGACACCTTAAATTCATGTGTGTAAAAATTTAAAGCCAATACTCCATGAATAAAGGAAATTCCTAATTATTTTGATTAAAAAAATTATTTCTGAATGAAACATTTAAAAGTGTCTTTGTTAAATATACAAAATACTACTTAAAAACAACCATGCTTCATCTAAGAAAGTTTTAGCACTACATCAGACTATATTTACTAAATTCTTACTTTGCATTTGTTCCAATCCAATAAATAATTCCATTTTCATCAAAATCATGCTGGTGTCTGAAAATAAATGTCTGGCCTTCACGCAGTTTTCGTACAAAAACAAATGATGCTCTGTCAAAGTCATACCACTGCTTTGCCACCTAAAGAAAAAGATAACAAACATGTATCACAGAAGAATACACATTTCCATAAAGAAGGTGTAAAGACAAGTTTGCTTACCATTTTTAGGAGGTATTGTTCTAAAGATTCCACAGTTGCCAAAGGCTCCATTTTTAACATTCGACCTGTTCTGTCTATCAAAGCTGTCTCCCCAGAAGCACGCTCCAAGCGAAATCGTAGCCGTCTTGTTAATATCTAAAATTAATTAAACAAAATTTTATGTGGAAATGTCTTTGTTTTGCACATTTCTTGCCCACACTAAATGAATATTAAAAGCTTGATAACAAATTAAAAAAACCTTATAAACTGGAAAAACAAGTACATTTGACCACTCTGCCTAAACACTACACACACATGCAAGACAATGTGCCCCTTCATGAGCAGAAAACTCATTCAACTCAAGGAAAGACAATTTTCAAGTCAGCAGAAGAGCAATGCCTGTATAAGTAAGTCTGACTAGAGAACTTCTGTGCAGGCACGCTCTTCCATTTGTTAAAGCTCTTTTCAATAACATTTTATGGTCCATCATTTGAATCTGTGCTACAGACAGTATCTTTCTTACTCAATCTCCAATATATTATGACAACCATTGAGAAAACTCTCTCACCACCTCTTCTGAAAGCATTTATGGGGCTGCACTAACACATTTTCTCCTACGTTCTATTCATAATACATCAAACTGAAGCTGGTTGTTTATTATCTAGTTTACTTATTTAGCAAAATCATATCAGTTTTCAAACCAGACAACATACAAATACAAAAGTTAAAGTTAAGAAGCTTTTTATCATGCACCACAAAAAAGTTTAAGAAATCAGAATATTTAATATTAGTTCATCACTAATCGCCAAGCATCTAAGTGTGCACAGTCCACACATTAGATATTTTTCCATTCACTTAATTTATCTGTACAGTTTCATATATATATTGTATATACACTGAACAAGTGCGTATGTCTGGATGACAGATGCCTCTTAAAGAAGGAAAAAAATCTATCCAAAATTTAGAACACAAGATTCTAGCATGTATTATTTTACATTATCACTGTGAGTCTGTTTTGCATACAAGTTGCATTTTGGTTGGTACACTGCCCATCAAGGCAATCAAAGTCTTCTTCCCATGAATAGACCCAAAGGCACCTGGAATGGATTTTGGTAATCAGGCAATAAAGGACCTGAAGCTGCCTTGCAACTAAACTCTCCAAAACCTTGCCCAAGAATGAAATGTTGGAGACTAGCTAGAAATTACCCAATAGAGTACAGCTGAAGGAATTTTTTTTAAAGAAAGTTTTTTAATTAATTTTATAACAAAAATCCAATATACAAAAATAAAATTATGAAAAATAGAATGAATGGAGGATATTAAATAGATTTTATGGATTGACATAAGCAGATTATATCAAGATTTCATGTCCTTATCCAAACATTTGTTCAGTCTCAAAGACAAACATTTATGTGTATAAGATTATATACCCTAGTACATCTTCCTGAAGGGGACTTTGGAGGAGACTAGAGGCTAGAATCTTTTGGTGACTTATGCTGATGCAACCCTGCATACATACTTTTTTTTTTGGAATTTACATTCCTGGATATTTAGCACAGGATCTCAGCCAGAGAGTCTTTGTTAAAGGTCTCTCACTATTGTCTCTCTAGGCATGACTGAGTCACATCCTGTCATTACTCAGACGGCCAGCCCTAAGATATGTAGTTGTTTTCCCACCAATTAAATCGGCAGTCAGCAGCAATATGTTCAACGCAGAGGAATTTCACCAAAGGTAGGCATTTTGAATCAGTAAACAGTCCAGAACATTCAAAGGGGGCTATCATTTACCCCATACCAGGGATGGGCAAAGTGCAGGGGTCTCATTCTTCCTTACTTCCAAAACTGGGAGGGACAATTCCTCTCTCCAAGAACTAACAGAGTCCCCAGACCTCTCAGGTGCGCTGTTGGCTTGTTTGCCACATTCTGGGGCATCTGCTTGTCTCCCTTATAGTAAGCAGCTTTACAGGCTTTCCTTTGACCTGTATAAGCCAAAACAGGAAGTGTTCCTCAAAACAGGAAGTGACCAGAGAAGAAAGTCTAATCTCTTCCTGGTTTGTGGAAGGGCTTGTACAGGCCTAAAAAAGTAAGAGTTGATGAAAAACACTGAAAATGTGGTGAAATGGCCAGCAGCATGTCCTCTAGAGGCTGGGCCTGCTATTAGATAATTTATGGCCCACCAGTCTGGTGGATGAGAGTGATAACAGTATGTGTGAACACATCTTGGAAGGCAATGTGGTCCCTCAACCCTTGACAGTTGCCCACTCCTATCTTATAGTGATGCAGCTGCCTAATCCTATGGTATCCCCCCCATTACAATGATTGCTCAATGCTTTTCTCCACCTTACTCCCTTCTCAAAATACATCTATCCATGTCAGCAGGCAAAATTTCCATGTTACAATAAGTTGTAATGAAAAGAAGTGGTATTTCTTGAAGTTCATAGAAGGAATAGCGAAATACATTTTTGACACAAGAGGTTTTTTTTATAATACAGTAAATTTAATAATATTCATTACCAACAGAGTAAAAGTTACCTGCAGATTATATGTTGATCCTGGTGTATCATACAAGTGTAGAGGTAGACGTTCAATAGATTCTAATACTGCTATCAATTTCCGAATTAATGCAATAGCTGGACGACTATGAACAAAAAGAAGGCAGTTGTTACAACTTCTAGAAAACAAGATGCTTTGAAAATGAAATAAAATTAAAAACAGATCTTGTAGAAAGCAGATCTAACTCAAAAAAGCCACAGCAAGGGCCCATTTTGAATGAAATGACAAGCAACGGCCTGTTGATACCAGAAACAGCAAGTGGAAGCCCTGGGCTTATGAACTCCCTTTCTCTTTCAGACACCACAGAAAGAAATGTAAATTTTCAAAATGCACAACAAACTATGATTTCACATCATGTTTGGATACAGGAAACTAAAGTCTGTTAGAAACCATCAATTCTACTTGTTTGTTCTATCAAATTGTGAGTTGTCATTTTGTCTGAATCAGGACCAATTGTGACAACTCTTTAAAAATCCAACAGTCTAAAATTGTCCTTTTCTTGTAATTATAAAATGTTGTCTTGAGAAAAGGTGGTGGAGGAAAAAAAGATTTCCTCAAATGGCATCTGGTATCTGAGATCCTGCAATAATCCATGTATATTTGTAAGCAGCAGAATGACGTTGTAAAAAACAGACAGTTTAAATAACCTCAAATCTTTAAAAAAAAATCACAATTAGTGTAGCAAACCATTACATTAAACTAGGGATAGGGAAAGTGCAGCCCCTAGACTATATAGCTGCGTCCCCCTGAAAACTCTCACTAATCCCTCAAAAACCCTCGATCCACTCCCTAAATTTTTTTTGTAAGTGCAATTTTCAGGTGAAAATAGTATCTAACCCCTCTCCATATGTGGAAAAACACAACCCCACAAACCCCTCTCAGCATCTTATTTTCCCTCAGTTTCTCTTTCAAAATTGTGTGAAGTGCAATGTCACTTCTGGTCACCATTTTAAACAGGGAAAAACAAAGTATTTTGGAACATTTGGCCAATGTCTAGTCCATGGGGAAGGCTGGGGTGAAGAACAGGTTGCTTACCTGTAGCTATGGTTCTTCGAGTGGTCATCTGTGCCCTCACACATTGGGATCTTCACGCATGCGCAGTACCATTCGGAAGATTCTAGAGCTAAGCAGCTTGGCCGGAATCCCTCCCCCCTGCTCGTACTGAGCATGCTCAGCCCGCCAAGCCAACGGTCTCTCCTCAGTTTTGGAGTCCTCCAGAGCAGGACCTGAGAGGAGAAGGCTGGGCGGGTATGTGTGAGGGCACAGATGACCACTCGAAGAACCACAGTTACAGGTAAGCAACCTGTTCTTCTTCTTCGTGGTCTCTGTGCCTCACACATTGGGAGATTATGTAGCTTACCAGTGGACAGTGGGTCAGGTCCTAGAGAACGGAAGGCAACACCGCACGGCCAAAGCAGGCATCCCTTCTGGCCCGGCAGTCCAGTCGGTAGTGGCCCACGTAGGTCAAAGGTCGGGACCAGGTAGCCACACGACACAACTCTTGCAGGTCCATCCCTCGAAGGAGAGCTGCTGAAGAGGCCACAGCCCTAGTGCAGTGGGCACGGAGCAAGGCTGGTGGGGGCTGTTTAGCCAGGTCATATGCCAGCAAAATAGTCTGGGCTACCCATTTGGAAAATCTCTGGGTGGACACCTTCTGACCCTTTCGACGACCACCATAGCAGACAAACAGGTGGGAAGTCTTGCGAAAGGACGAAGTCCAATGAATGTAGAAGCCCAGAGCTCGACAGGCGTCGAGCGAGTGAAGCGATCGCTCCAAAGGCGTAGTCAGATCCGGATAGAAAGTCGGAAGGATGACGTCCTGGTTGAGATGGAAATCGGAGACAACCTTAGGTAGAAAGGAGATGTCTGGTCGAAGGACCACCTTGTCCTGATGAAAGACCAGGAAGGGCTCGTCGGATCGCAATGCTGTCAGCTCGCTGGCTCGCCTGGCTGAGGTGACAGCGACGAGGAAGGCAGTCTTCACGGTCAGGAGCCTGTCATCAGCAATAGCCATAGGCTCAAAGGGCGGTCGCGTCAGCTGGGACAGCACCAAGGACAGCGACCAAGGCAGAAGCGGCGGAGACAGCGGTGGGTAAAGATGCTGCAGCCCTTTCACAAACTGCTTGAGGGTAGCGTCCCAAAAAAGTGCTGCCGAGGGGGAGCCAGGAGGCTGGTATGCGACAATGGCCGTGAGGTAGACCCTCAAGGATGAAAAAGCCAGTCCCTGTTCCCGAAGGCGCAGAAGGAAGTGCAACACCATAGGTAGGGAGACAGGCGATGCTGGCTTGTGACAAGCATCAGTGAAGGCCATGAACCTCTGCCACTTGTAACGCTAAGACCTATGTGTAGATTCCTTCCTGGCCGCAGTGAGGACATCCCATATGGCTGGAACATCTAAGGGGTTATCCTCCACGCGTGGAGAGCCAGGAGTGGTAGGTCCGGATGGAGCACGAGACCGTCCGAGTGGCAGAGGAGGTTCGGTACCGCTGGAAGCTTGAGAACACGGCCCCGAGCAGCCTCGAGGAGGGGCCCAAACCAGTGCTGCCTCGGCCAGTACGGGGCCACCAGGATGGCGTCAGTGTGGTCGGAGAGGATCTTGGCGACCACCCGACCCAGAAGCGGGAATGGCGGGAACGCATAGAGCAGTCCCTCGTCCCACTGGACCTGAAAAGCGTCACCGAGAGAGCCATGACCCAGGCTGGCCCTCGAGCAGTACCGGGAACGCTTCCTGTTCCGATTGCTGGCGAAGAGGTCGATGGACGGCTGACCCCACCAGGCCACTATCGCCCGGAACACGGTCTCGGAGAGGGACCACTCGTGGTGGCACGAGGTGTCTCTGCTGAGGGTATCCACTGTGACGTTTTCCCGGCCCACCAGGTGGACAGCGACTGGGTGAACTCGGAGCAGTATGCACCAGTCCCAAAGGCGGAGGGCTATGTTGAGGAGGGTGGTGGATCGGATACTCCCCTGTCTGTTCACATACCACACGGCCGTCATGTTGTCCGAGAGAATCTGCACCGTGTGGCCAACGACAAGATTGCGAAACACCCGTAGCGCCTTCAGGATGGAGAGAAGTTCTAGGGCACTGATTTGAAGGTGAGTCTCGAGGCCAGTCCAGTGCCCTTGCACTCTGAGGTTGCTGCAATGCACTCCCCATCCGTAAAGGGAGGCATCTGTTGTCACCATGACCCGAAGACACGGGTCGAGAAACGGCATTCCCGACATGAGGTGCCGGAGGGAGAGCCACCAGAGAAGGGAGTGGCGCACCTGCGGAGGGATCCGCAGGAGGAGGCCCTGGTTGTCCAGTAGAGGGTCAAAGACCCTGATGAACCAGTGCTGTAGTGGACGGGCACGAAGGCGGGAGAGGTAGGTGACTGACGTCGCCGCCGCCACGTAACCGAGAAGTTGCTGGATCTTCCTCGCTGAAACCACAGGGGCGCGGAGGACAGCGGTAGCAGCTCGGCGCAGAATGCGGGCCCGCTTCAGTGGAAGGAAGGCCTTGGCTGAGACAGAGTTCAAGGTGGTGCCAATGAAGTCGAGAACTCTGGTTCGAGGTGCGACTTCTTCGGGTTCACCCTGAGGCCGAGGCGAGACAGGAGAGACAGCGTCAGATGGATGTCTTCGTATAGCTTCTGCTTGCAGGGCGCCACCAGCAGCCAGGCATCGAGGTAGGGCTACACCATAATGCACTTCATGCAGAGGTATGATACCACCAGGGTCATGCATTTGGTGAAGACCCTGGGCGCAGTAGACAGTCCGAACGGCAGTACATTGTACTGGTTAACAGATGCCGTCAACCGCGAATCGCAGGTACCTCCTGTGGTGGGGTCGAATTGCGATATGGAAGTAGGCGTCTCGTAGGTCGATAGAGGCGAACCAGTCCCGACGTCGCAGGAAGGGCAGGATGGAGGATAGCGTGACCATCTTGAACTTTCGGGGAAGGATATAGGAATTCACCTCCCTGAGGTACAAGATCGGTCGTAAAGTACCATCCGATTTCTGTATCGTGAAAAGAAGCTGGTAGTACTGGCCGAGGATGGGACCTGCTCTATGGCCTCTTTCTGCAGTAGGGACTGTATTTCCTCTAGCAGAGCCGGGTTGGTCGGGGTGGAATAGCAGACACCTCGAAGTGGTATATTTTGAAATTTGATGGCATAACCAAGACGGATGATGGAGAGAACCCAAGAGTCCGTGGTGATGTGACGCCACTGGCTGAGATGTTGGGCCAAACCCAGATGTTCGACGAAGCTGGTAGGTAGGCTGAAGAGTGAATGTGGCGGCGACCTGCAAGGGAAGTCAAAACCTCGACTTCGTCGTGGATGACGACTTCTTGGAAGAAGCCTGACGTCTCCTTAGAGGCCTGCGGGTAGAAAGCGACATCGAGGACCGAATTGATGTTTGGCGTGGCGAACAAGAATGGTAGGTGTAGGACAACCGACGCCAAGAAGAGTGGGAAGCAAAACTCTGACGGGACTGCGCTGTTTGGTGGATCCCCATTCGTTTCGTCATGAGGCCCGCCTTCACAATATGGTCCATCACGTCATCCATCGTAGAATGGAATAGTCCCTGACCATCAAAGGGTAAGTCCTCAATCCGCTTCCTACTGTCCTCCTGAAGTCCCGCGGACTGCAGCCAGGGAAACCGCCGAAGGGTGACAGCACCCACCATGACTCGGGCCGCTCCCTCGACCGCATGCCGGGAGGACAGGATCTGCTGGTTGGACAGCACTACCGATTCATTATAGAATTGGATCGCACTTGTCCGATGGTCATCCGGGAGATGAGCCAACAGAGGATATAACCTGTCCCAGATGTTGTGCTGGTACGCGGTGAGGCAGGCCTGGGTGTTCAAAATCCTAGCAATGAGGGAAGACACTGAATAAAAACATCTCCCGAAGGAGTCCAGCCTACAGCCCTCTCAATCAGGCAGGGTGGTGTGCGCTTGTTTACCGCCCTTGGTCTGAGAAGACTCGACCACAATCAAATTGGGCACCGGGTGGTTAAACAAGAAGTCGACATCCTTCTTCTGGGTCCTACAAAGATGCTCCAGACGATGAGATATCGGCTGCAAGGAGGTTGGCTGGGGCCAAGGGTGTTTCAATACCTCTTGCAGAACAGGCAGGAACGGTTTCGGTGCCACAGACGGGGGGGGCACGTGTCCACATAGTGAAACATGGGGTCCTGCACTGTCGGAGCTGGACCAGAGACATCAAGGCCAAGGGCATTAGCCAAATGAAGAAGGATGTCCAAAAACTGTTTAACATCCTCGGGTGCTGAGTTAGGTATGGGCTCCCCAAAACCAGTGGTGGAGACATATGCAAGTCAGGTGTGGAATCACCAAAGCCGGACTCGTATGACTGCGAGGAGCACGAAGGCGGTCCTTGGGCCAGTGGAAGCTGAGGTAGCAGAGAAACAGTTGGTGGAGATGGAGCGGTGACTGTCGATGGTGCAGAAGACGGTACCGTAGGTAGAAGAATCGAAGGTGGTGCCGTGGATGTCAAAATAGGCAAAACAGTCGGGATCGGGCGTTGAATCGACTGAGTAGAAGTCGGCGCTGTCAACGAGTGGTGGGGCAGTGAAGGGGCCTCTGCAGCAGGCCAAGAAATGGTAGCCGTGACCCAAGGAAGTGGTGACACGGGTCTGTGGCGTGGCGAGCAGTCCCTAGGAGTAGTGGTAGCTGTGACCCGAGGAGGTGGTGACACAGGTCTGTAGCATGGCAAGTGGTCCCAAGACCTCCCATGATAAGGGGATCTAGACCTTGAATGCAACGGAGAGTGGCGGTACCGGGATGCATGATGATACCGGGAGCCCGACGATGGCGACCGGGATCAACAGTGATACGGGGACCAGCGACGGACATCCGCGTGGTACTGGTCTCTATAAGCCGGGGAATAAGAATAGTAGGACCCCGGCTGCTCCCGCCAGAGATGTTCATGGCCGTACCGTGCGATATACAAGGCTGACGAGAACGGGGAGTCGATCCTCGTCCAGGACCTGCCACGATTTGAGGTGGCTTTTCGCCGCCGAGGGGATCGATGTCTTTCGGTCCAGTCTGGAGAGCGCGCTGCGCTATGGCGAGTATGGTCACGGGAAGGCATCCTGCGCCGCGACGGAAACCTTGGAATCTCTGGAGAAGGATCTGGGCGGTCCACCCTATGTGGAGGGTGACCGAGCGGCATGGATGATGCAGTCAGCACAGGAGGATCTGAAGGTGCTGAATGGTCATCCAGAGTCGGTGGTACTAGGAGTACTGGGAGCTGGGAATCATCACGCTCCACTGATATATTCAGCGGGCCGTCTCCCCCAGCCGTATCCATCACAGGTTGAGTCGGAGGAGGCGTCGGCGGACAGGTTACCCATGGAGAAGGCAACCTCTGCTTCTCCTTCTTCTTGTCCTTAGAAGTCCGATCAAGAGAAGAAGGCCGTTTACGCTGGGCTGCCGTAAGAGGCCTGGTTGGTTGTGCCACCTGCGGTCCCGCAGGGGCATCCCCCGACACAGAGGTAACTGGCATCCTGTGAAGCTTCGGAATCCGCGGTAAGGTGGAGACCGGAGGCAAAGAGGACAGTACCGAGCCTGGTACCGTCGGCATCGAAGCCGATACCGACGAGGGTGTGGTCACTGTTCTCACCACCGAAGAGGAACAGGAAGCCGCGGCAGTAAAGAGGGCGGTATTTTCGGCCGCCTGCTCCTTGATCTTTAAAGACTGTTCCCGACAGTGGGATTTTAGCCTGGACGACCTGTTCCTCAGGGTCTGCACTGTGAAATCCTTACACACGGGGCAGGCCTGAACGTTATGGGTTTCCCCAAGACAAAACAGACACTCAGACTGCCCATCGGATAGGGCGACTTTCCGACCACAAGTAACACAGTTCTTAAACAGAGAAGACATAAGAAAGAAAAGAACTCTCATGAAAGAAGTCCGACGAAGAAGGAGGGATTCTCAAAGAGGATATCCAAGACAACGAAGAACGAAAACGAGAGAGAAAAATGGCAAAAGAAGCCACTAAGCTGGAGAACCTTCCATTCGCTGCGAACACGCCAGTGGACGAAAGAAAACTGAGGAGAGACCGTTGGCTTGGCGGTCTGAGCATGCTCAGTACAAGCAGGGGGGAGGGGTTCCCGCCAAGCTGCTTAGCTCTAAAATCTTTCGAACACTACTGTGCATGCGCGAAGATCCCAATGTGTGAGGCACAGAGACCACGAAGAAGAAAAAGTAGTTCCTTACTACTGCACAACATTTCACTGCTGCTTTAGAGAATGATGCTGCAATCTTTGTTTTAACTGCTAGAAGCAAACTATAAAAATAACTGCATATACACATTATTCTTTATGTTCAGTAACAACAAAAAGTTACCTTTCATCATCTTCATTTTCACTGAAAGCTGTTTTGAAAACATTTATTCTTTCTACAAGCTGGCTACAATCTTGTTTCACATCAAAATCCACATTCTAAGAGGGAAAAAACAGGGAGAGGGGAACACAGTTAAACAGGTTGTGAGCGTTAATGAATGCTATTTATTTAAGCGAATAATGAGCACTCATATTGACTGTGAATAGTACCCTGCACAATGTCTTCATAAAGAACAAAGTGCACAGCTAATCCTACCAAAGTCCAGTATATCACCTTCCTCACCCTTCAAGCAATGAAAGATACATGGTCAATATAAAAGAAACAGAAGAATGGGGTTTTTAGAATAGACTAGGGGGTGCAAATACTAACACAGACATGTATTTGGATAAATATCTCAAGCAGAAGAGTTGCAACAGATGCCATAAATCCTCTCACCATCCTATCAGGGATTGTTCCTCCTGGTCTTCTGGCCAGCAGGCCACCGATGCGGTACACAAATCTCCCCAAACCAATATCTTGTGCAAAATAATAATCTATTGTAGAACATTAAAGCAAGAACATCTACCAATGTTCTGACTTCTCTTGCTACTACAGTGCAAATGAGAGAAGACCTCACTTCTAGTCTATGTCCACTTCACTAGTTAGAGCAAGAATAGGCAACGTATAAAACGCATTGCCCACGTGTGGCCCCCAAGGGGTTCCACCACCCCTTATGAGCCATAACGACTACTCCCCACTTTCAAAATGTGTGCATGTGCATATGTGTCCCCCTCTCTCAGAAAGGTTCTTCGTACCTCCTAGTGGCCACGGGAGAGCAAGTTTGCCACCTCTCCACCATGTTTTACAGACCTCAGGAAGTTACTCATACCTGAGATTTGGAGGATGGTGTTAGTGTTCAACAACACTGGTTGTCAAATAATGCAAGAGGACATTTGAGCTCCCGTATTTGTGTTTGCATTACAAAAGATGTAAGTGCATACACGTCTTCTCATTGTGTGCCTTCAAGACGTTTCTGATTCACGGAGATCCTAAAGCAAACCTATCACAATGTCTTCTTGGCAAGATTTGTTCAGGTGGTTGCCTTTGCCTTTCTTAGAGCCTGAGAGTATGACTTGCTCAAGATCACCCACTGGATTTCCACAATGAAGCAGGGATCCGAACCCTGTTCTCCAGTTCTTCAATGCTCCTGTTCTTCAGCGCTCAAACCACTACACCGTGCTGGCTTTTCACACATGTCTTACAGCTAATATATTAAGGAGGGCTCTCTAGGAAAATTCAAAATCTTATTTCTATGCTTTTGTGCCCCCTGCCTCCAAACTGCTCAGGATGACCTATACTGTTCTTCTATTATGACAACTATCTTCTATTATGACAACTCAAGCTGAGAGATAATAACTGACCCAAGGCCAGTGTGATGAATGGAGGGGAGGGGAGGGGCGTGGCCAGCAGAGCTGCCCTAGCAACAGAAGGGATTTAATTTGATTGGTTTGCTGACTAAAGAACCCAAGTTAGCCAGACGAAGGGACTAAGAGGGTGAGTCAGCAGAACAGAAAAATAACAGAAACAGAGTTTGAAAAAATGAGTTCCTTCTGGGAGACTGAAAGAGGAGAAGAATTCCTTCACTGAGAGAGTGTGTGGGAGAAAAGATAAGAGCTTGTTAACTTAGGGAAGTGTTTGCTTGTTAAGAGCTGGAAGTTCTTTGATGTTGAAAATACTGAATTGCCCAATTGCTTTCCCTTGTTAATGCGTTTAATAACAATTTTATTCTTTTTTTTTCTTTTTAAGAGCATCTTCCATACAGTGTCTCTTTAATCTGAACTCAGTTACACATGCCACCACAATTGACACGTTCAGCTGGGAAAAACCTGAAAACGCTTTGTCCTATAACCACAAGGGTTGTGGGCTTAGGGAAAGCAGAAGGGTGATTAAATGTGGAGAGGAAGCCAGGAGTTGATAATCATATAAAAGAGTACTGCTTCTATAGGGAGGGAGAATTTAAAGCAAGCCTGATCTGACACAGCCCCGGCTGGCCCAGACCGCCAGCTCATGAATGTAATCCCTAGGTGCAAATCTGGACCTTTATTTCCCCTGTCCTGTGCCACACTGGCTTTGCAGTAAACTTACATTATTCAGTACAGTAAGAAGTGCCTGCACCAAGCCACTACTACACATTTCATATGGCGAAATTGTGGTTTCATCCTTCAGTAGGACAATTAAATTTTCCAGAGCAGTCTTCATTAGATCTCGCCAAGTGTTTTCTCCCTCAATGAACTATAAAGAAACAGATAACAGCACTTCCATTAATGTCACAGTATTTGTAGAAAATCAACAAAAAATCTACAGAAGTATTTTTTTAACCTTTTTTAGTGAAAATATGGTGTTTACACATCAGCAAAAGATTTCTACCCTTTCCCAACACTGCTTCTTCTCCCAAAAGCAAATTCCTGTAGCCTGTCTCTATGCAGGCTGGTTTAGTGTTGTGTGCAGCTGTTAGCAATACAAGTTAAAGTTAACACAGGGATATATCTAAATTCATTTTGAGAATCTGTAAATACCAAATTCTGAGGAGCAGTGGAATGTATTTCTAAGTCAGAATGCAGTCAATGTTGAGAGAAAAAGTGGTATAACAAAAACTACAGCAAGTAAGGCCACCACAGTAGCAATCATATAGATCACGAACATTTAGATGATGATACTTGCCTGTCTGTTTGTATGGAGCTCCCATGCAGACTCTAATTGTGTTGCTATGTTCCTTAGTGTTACCACTACACCTCTGGGCATACTTTCAACAGCTTTAAAGTGGTCATCGTACAAGTCTCTTGCCATGGTACGTACCTGAACGTAGTTTGGGAAATCAGAATTAAGTTGCATTTATTTGTACTAATTCATATCAAACTTAATGAAATCATTTTCCAGAGACTTATGAATGTTACTGAATAGACTTCACTTAATTAAGAGTGGCAGTACATAAAAATGTAATAGCTGTAACTTGCATGTAATGATAAGATACAATTTTTTAAAATTCTGGCTTACAAGATGTGGTGTTCCTGCTCCCGCTTGGCTTCTGCTACTACCGGAAACAGAAATTTTGTGGGAAGTAAACATTTAGGCCATTTCTGCACTAGACTGTTACAGCGCTATTATTTCACTTTCAACATCCTATGGAATCCTGGGGTTTGCAGTTTCGGGAGGGGCCGGATCCCCCCCCCCAAAACTGCAAACCCCAGGATTCCATAGGATGTTGAAAATGGAATAATAGTGCCATTAACAGTCTAGTGCGGAAATGGCCTTAGTGTGAGACACAAACTGCAGCCCCAGTTTGCATTCTTATCTGCTGATCCCAAGCTGCCCCCAAATATTTTTTCTTTTAATAATATTTGCCCCCAAAAGTCCCCTAGGAGATGCTGGGGATCCAATTTCTCCATATAGTTGACCTTAAGGGTATTTTAGACCAACGAGAACCTCTTTTTTCCTCCCAGCTAGAAGTGACCCAGAAGTTGATCATTTCCTCTCAGAATGAAGGTGTCTGCTATTACAGTATGCTGTCAAATTGACTCTAATCTACAGCTACCCTATCATATGATTCTCTTGGCAAAATTTATTCAGAGAAGTTTTATCGCCTTCCTCTGAGACTGTGATTTGTCCAAGGTCTCCCAGTGGTTTTCCATGGCTGACTAGGGTTTTGAACCCTGATCTCCCAGAATCCTAGCCCACCACTCAAGCCATCATACCAGCATGGCCAAAAAAAAGGTCTCTCCTGAGAGCTGAAGGGGGCTAGAAAAGATGGACACATTGCCCACACACCTCCCATGGGATGTTGGGAAATATTTTTGGAGAAAAAAATTCTAAAAATTCAGAAGCTATGCCAAGAGTTGCAAGTTCTCCAAGGTCTCCTGGAGACCCAATGCAGCCCCTTAATTACCCCTGCAGTAGAACACAGAGGGGTACATCTTTCATTCTAAGGGATGAACTCTGTATGAGTTCTTGGAACCATGTTTCAGTGGTGAGCAAGGCAAAAGTATAAGACTAAAATGCTAGTTGTTTTAGCTTAAAGATCTTCCTGGCAATATCTAAGCCTTAGGAGAGGAATTTCAATCTTTCAGAATGGAAGAAAATCCTCCCAAAAATCCAAAAGCTGAGAAAACATCAAACAGTATAATGCAAATTATGATGATCATGTGGAGAACTACAGAGGGACAGAATCAGAGCAGAAGACCCACATTCAGCAATAAGTGATGGGTTAGTACTTACTGTAACCATTCAACCTCTGAACTGTAAAGAGAAGCAATCAACAAGATATCAGGTATATCTTCAAATGGAAACTTGCAAGGTAGCAACCAAATATTTTCAGTGATTTCCATGGACTAAGTATGTGGATTGTTTCTCCATTCCCTTCAGAGAATAAAAGGATTTCTGTCTCTTTCATAACTAAATCTAACATCCAGTCATCCTCCCTCTTAAAAACATACTGGTACTGGAAACATTAACTGAATCACTTCAGATCAGCAGATAGCTTATACAAAAAGCACCAGAACACAAAATTACCCTATTAATATGCTTTTAAAGCAAAAACCAAAAATACTAACCTTCTGTTTTGTTTTTTCCAATTTTGATTTTAGCTTTCTGCCCCTTTTGCCAGTCCAACCAGTCACAAATTCTGATCCTGCAAAAAACATTTAGAAGTCAAGCTATTGCATGACTCCAACAACAGCACACAGTGAAGCTGTCATGGTTTGGTGGATCAAGACTACAACATATGCTCAGCCACTTCTGTTCTCTTTATTCATGCACCCAGTTTAACAGAGGGGTTTCTGCTTTGTTAAATCAGAAATTATGCTTCGAGCAGTAGTTAAAACCAAGATCATTCCTCATCCAGCCAACCAAAGATTACTAAAACATGATGGTTTTGTATGAACCAGAGCAATGTAAATATACGTCTTAGTCATTAAACGTCATTACACACTCACCCAAAGAAGTTTCAGCAGTAAATGAATGTTTGGTTCCTCTGTTGGACTCAAAAACAAAACCTGGTAGATCTTCTTTTAATATTGTAGCTTGCTGACCATCTGAATTGTGAATAGCAATTTCTCCCTCCTTCAGACATGTGAGAGACCAATTCCCCACTGTGAGTTTAGCAGGTCCTGGGGCTGATAAAATTGGTTGGCTGGTTGTAGATGGTTTCACCTGGCTTCGAGCTCTCTGTAATTTCTCTAAAAATTCACTTCGACTTTCTGTATAAAAAGAAAGAAAATACTTAAGTAGTATTTCACTTAACATAAAAGAAAATTCCACAAAACAAGGTATTTGTGCACTTAATGCCAATGTAAGTTGTCGATTCAAGTTCTCAGGATAGATTAAACACTGGCCAGTATACCAGAATATAAGACAATGAAAATGACTACTGGTTGATGGTAAAAAGTACATGCTTCTGAAACCATTACACAAAGATTATGAGCATTTAATTTTAACCCTTATAAACCAAATGCATGGTTACGATTCCACGTCAACTAACAGGAACCCATCCACAGAAAGTCTCAGGGTTTCAGAACCATCTAAATTTTAGAACCAAAGTGAAGAAAGCAGATTAAATAGGAAAAGGAAACAAAGAATGGAATCCTAGGCACATTACAGACATGTCAACCAACCATGAGGAACATTTGAAATTGATGTTATCTGCTGCAATAGTATATAGTGCTAATATGATACATTGCATGTTGTGTGTAGCATAAACTGCGTTTTAGATTTATGTATTCAACCATAGCATTTTTAGATGATAATGTCTTTAACAGAAGCAAAATTGTTTAAAATATATAAATGGTAAAATATATACTTCCAGAAGATGGAAGTATATATTTTACCATGGAGCTCCCATGCAGACTCCCATGCAGACTCCAGAAGATGATACTATTGCTAAGCAAATGTCAGTTAACTGTCATGAAGGCTGTCCAGTTAACTTGAATAGTATGGTCTTCTGGAAGTATATATTTTACCATTTATATGTTTTAAAAAACTTTGCTTCTATTCATACCTTAGGGTTGCCATAAGTCAGAAATGGCCTGAGGGCACACAACAACAACAAATACAGTCACTCCTAACCATCTGCTAGGTATTTAGGCCTGGCACAATGGTCATATACCATATCAGCAACCAGGTGCACCTGAAAGGAAGTACTGTCTGTTTGAAATGGGACTGCCAAATGCGTGCATATGAACAGCTGCCATCACAATGACACAATGGCACTATGAATAAATACCAATGGTGCCATCACAGAGGCAAAACTTTTGCAGCAAAGCACCTCCACACAAAAACAGATTAGTTCAGAGCTTGACATAAGCCTGATGTTTCCCCAAAGATGATCATGTGAAGGCCACTATTGTGTATGAGTTAAGATATACGAGTTAGTCCATGCTCCCACTATTTTACTTCCTTCTAGTTCACATATGAAGAACATGGGTCCCCTAATCCTTTTAGTCAGCTGAGTGACTAAATCAGTCCTATAGAATTGAATCAATTAGGAAATTAATGAATACATTGGGATTAAATAGGAATAAAAGAGAGCCATCTGAATTTTTCCAACACTGTGAGAAATATTTAAAACTGAATACACTGTACCTGAACTGCAATTATTTACCCTCCCAAGCCTAAGCATTTACAACAATAGAGGGACGGCACTGGAACAGCAAAGGGTATTCTTCAGACAGGGAGAGATCGTTTCTTAACTTCATGATATTCATACGAGCTACCCACCTCTCTACTCCTCCAGAATACTTTCTATCAGTTGTTAACAGCAGAGTGCCCTGCTTTAGTCCCTTAACGCTCTCAATTTCTTCCCTGCAAAGAACTGGGAAGGACTGAATCACTTTGCCAAACTTCTAGTTCCTTTACACCCAGCCAGCCTCACTCTCAGGGTAGAGTGAGAGGATCCCACAGAAAATAATGGGGTAACAGGACTGTAGTGCAGCTATGACAGTCTGCTGTGTGAATACCTCACCCTGCGAAAACAGGAGGTGGGAGCAGAGGGAAGAACGTGAACCTAGAAAACCAAAATTTCTTGCTTTGGCATTCAGTGTGAAGCCAGGATAAAATGACAGGGTCTTCCCAAAGAGTCCTTATTACAATGAACTGCAGATCTGAGTTCAACTTCTGTAAACCTTACTGCATGGCTGCAGATCAAAGAGCTCTACGTGTTAGGATGTCTCTTCTAAATTTTGAGATCTAGGTAGGCAGTAAACTGATTTCCCAAAGCTGGCACCCGAAATTTGCAAGTATAAAGACCCATCCTGACTGTCTTCCTGGTTATTTCATTCCTGCTTTCAGTCTTGGTTCTCCTGCCTGCCATTCTCTCAACTCTCTAGGCCATGCTTAGCATCATAATCAGTTTACAATATGAACTGCTGAGATGCCAAAAGTTGATTATATAATGGCCATGGTTTAATAGCTCAATACTGTTATGATGGTAACTGAAATATGGCCTATATATTCCAGCATAATCCCAATGTAAATAAGGAAATTGGTATAATTACAACCAGGAAATTAAAGCATTTCCTAATAGCAAAGAACAGTTTAATGTTAACAAAAAACTTTCAGATTTAAGCCCTATACCAATCTGTAGCACACCATCACTGGAAAAAGCCACCTCCTGAGAATTTGAATCATAAGATCTATTATAGCCATTGTTCAATTCTACATTACATTGCACGCTTTCTGGATCTACTGTTATTTAAGTATTAGTTCTTGCACTGACGAAAATATAAAAAACATTGAAAAGGAAGCAGCAAGCAGTACCCACTACATTTAAGAACTGTGACAGCTTCAGTAAACAAAAAAAAATTGAAGCTCTTCTAGCTCATTGTCTATCACAGTTTCTCAACTCTGAGAAAGCTGCACAACTTTTCACACACATGCAATTTCATTCTGCTAGCTAGATGCAAGCCACATCATCATCATTCCAACTAGCTTTACCTGGAATGCAGTTTATTATCACTACACATTGCCTGTAATGACTGTTTGACTAATATTAGTATGCATGGAAAGGAATGAAGACAAAATGAAGCTAAGATGTTCAGTGAACACAGTTACTAGGTAGTAAGTTACTGTCACATGCTAGATGACAAAGGCATCACAAGAAACTGACCACCTTCCACCTGTTTACATCCTTTACTATTTAGTGAGGCAATTCCTGTAAAATAAAACATCTCAAAATCAAATATGTAAAATGCAAAGTTGTGATCTCTTTAAAATATAGGTTGAGAACAAAACTATACCTGAACTATCAGATCCTCCTTCCGGACTCCCACTGGAGTACATTGTAGCTAATTTTCCATCCAAGATAAATCTGAACCATCCATTGCTACCATTTGAAAGTTCCAAAGCTGCAGCATCACTCCAAATATACAAGCAGTCTCTTCCTCTAATGATTGACCAGTCTCTCCAATGATAGGGTTTGCCCTGTTGCAATTCTTTGGCATCTTCTTGAGGTTCATCTTCCTGTATACCAAAATAATCTGAAATGTTTGTATAAGGAATTTCTTTTTTGACCTAACATTAAGAGAAAACACATGGAGACTAGAAATTCTTGCCTCTGTCCTCAGATTTCCAGCTAGTATGACAAACATTAAAACAAGTATCAAGATAAATTCAGAATGATGATAGGACACATCTGAAACACATCAGGTTGACCAAGACTGTTCAGGATTTCAGTAAGCCCAAATGACAACAAATGAGTCAATGGAAGAGCTCAGGGAGAGAGTATACCCACAGAGGGATCAAATAAACACTCTAATGATCATGGCTCAGAAAGAAAGGTAAAACATGGACCAATGAACCTGCTCTCACTGTATATTTAGCCTAAAAACATACAGGCTTTCACAACTCAGAAACCATGAGATTTCAGAAACTGCATCTGTTAGCTTTATGACTTCAAACCAAGAACAGATTTATTCCAGCATAACTGGAATACACTGTAGAACCACTGTAGATTTACCCTCAAATTTTTGCAATCAGCAGCATACTGCATTTGCCAAAATAAGACAAATGTAGTTAAACACACTGAGGGGTATTTAGGGTTGCCATAAGACAGATTTCAAAGAGGAGAGACATGATGGCTTGAAAGAATCTACCCTGTCAGCAGCACTTTGTTGTTGTGCGCCTTCAAGTCACTTCTTAATTATGGCAAACTTAAAGAGAACCTATCACACGGTTTGGTTTGGTTTTGTTTTTTGCAAGATTTATTTAGAGGGGGTTTGTCTTTGCCTTCCTCTGAGGCCAAGAGAATGTAACTTGCCCAAGTTCACCCAGTGTCTGAATGGGGACTTAAATCCTAGTGTCCAGAAGCCTAAATAAATAAATAAATAAATATTTGGAAATGTAAATAAATCTTTGAACAATTAAATCTAGATTTAAATATTTAAATCTTTAATCGAGTCTTGGGGGTCCTCAGCAAAAAAAATCTATATTTGCAGGGGGTCCCCAGTAAAGAAAAGGCTAAGAACCACTGCCTTAGAGAGTGTATTTCAACAGCAGTGCCTTAGCCATCTTCTGTTTTTTGGACTTTCCTTCTGCCTCAGGAAGCCTTAGCAGCTGTTCCTGTCTTTTAACTCCGCCAAAGAGCTATGGCAGTTCTTCCTTTTTTGCCTCTAGGAACTCTCCTACTTTGGAATTCTGCCTTACATAAAGCTACTGGAAATGGGGTGTCAACCAAAAACATTTGTCAAAAGTTGAGACACTGATCATCATTTTCTAGCAAGTTATGGCTATTCCATTTCTTATTTTTTTAATGAACCTCATTTAGAATTCTAACATGAAACTTAGCACCACAAACTGGATGATGACAACAGTAACAGCAGCAGCAGCAGCAACAACATATTCTTGTCAAATTTTGAGGCAATTATGACAGTGCCCCAAAGATTTATGGCCACCATAGACACAGACATTATCTGTACTTTACTGCAGCTTTCACTCACTGGACTCAGCAAAACATTACTTGAACCTGCTGCACTTTCTGCTGATATTGCTTAAGTCACGATTTCACATGTAACAGACAGTGAAGTAATCTGTTCTTACTTTCTCTGGCTTAGATTCTTCTTCATTTTCATCATCAGAAGACGGTCCTGCCAAAGTTGACACTTTACTTATTACTCCAAGCCTAGCAAGCTGGTCCAAGAAAAGGTCACCACCTTTATCTACCAAATCTCTTATGATCTGTAAGGCTAGTAAGTGGCCATCATCATCATCCTAAAGAAGTAATAGAGAAGTAAAATTAAAGACATACAGGAATTTACTATTTGTTATATAAATAAATAAATCACCCACTTTGATCTGAAAGGCAGCAATCTACAGCCTTATTATTTTACTTTCATTTTCAAAAACAGTGTGGTTTTTGACAAGCAGCTTACTGCCAAGTGACACTGATTGTCAGGGCAACCTAACACGCAGGGAAGAAGCTTGGCACCAGAGACCTGTAGGCTCCTTCATGAACTAAGTAAGTTAAGGCTATTTCACACATTATACAACAGCAAACATAGATTTCCTATAGATTGTAAAGGAAACAGTAAGCCATAGATAATCACAGCACTTACAAGAATACGGGTATCGTAAAGGGCAGCCAATGACATTCAATTAATCCTTTGGCCTTAGCGACAAAAACTTTCAAAACTATGTTATTCAAAAGATATGTTTAATCTGTTCTTAAAACTCTCAGTGACTGAAAGTCTATCGCAGTCATGGGTTACCAGTTTGAATTCTTCACCATCTTTACGTAGCAAGTATATTAAACTGATTCAAAATTATAGCCATGAGAGGGGAGAAAAAGGAAAATCCAAACAATTACCTCTTGATCAAGAACAGTTGCAGTAATCTCTACTAGCACTGTGGGCAAATTATGCCCAGCATCAGAATCACAAACTTCTTTCAGAAGAGCTTCTGAACAAAAGTGAATCATTTTTCTTATGAGAGCAAGACTTGCTTTCCTTTTATAGAGAGACAAATAGTATTTTAACAATTAAAAGATGAAATATACATTGGCTAATGATTTAAATGTTAACTGAGCTTACTTGCTCCTTTCTACTATTACCTAGAATCAGATTCTGACTCTGACAAAAGTAGAAGCCACCACAAGGCATGACCACTGCAGCAGCCCTTTCTTCTGCTACCACCCATACATTACTGTAATGTGTAAAATAGTCAGCCAGACATGCCTGTATAGAAGCCATAATCTATTTCCTATCTCCTCCCTTATGTGTTTAACATCTCTCAATCTATTTTCTACCTCCTCCTCTTGTGGGTTTAACATCTCTCTCAGGAGAGATGCAGTAATCAAGAATAAAGTTTCTCTATCAGCTATACTACTCTCAAACAGATTGAGTATTACAAAAAGGAATACACTGAAGCCAGTGTACACTTTAAAGGGCACTGTGTATGTGCATACTTAACTATTTTAATTCCCTACTTTATTGTGTAGAAGAATCAGCCAGGTTGGGCTCTATTTTTTTGCTTGTTTTTTCAAAATAACAAACTATGCTTTCATAAATACATAAATCCACATATGTACATACATCTTCCTCCTTTTTACCTTATTGAAGGCAGCATAGTTTGTTGAAATGTTTGTGCAAACACAGGCAATAGTCTTTTCAAGTATATTGGTGCCATTTCCGGATCACCTTTGGGCTCGTTTGATTCTTCTTCATCTTTGTTCGCATCTTTCTTCTTCTTTTCATCCCCTTTGTTAACTGGACACATCCAATCACCTACAGTTTAAGATACCCCTATTATTATTTTTTCTTTTAACAATGCAACTTATCTTTAAGATAAAATCCAAATTATTTTCATTGAACTGGAAAGATTACTCCTTTTAAGAATTTCATCTGTTTGAATGAGAGAAAACGTACATTCCCTATAGTTTTACAATTTCTATAACAGTATGTTCAGAAGTTACAACAATCATGAATAACCATGTTAGGACATTTTTGTACCTTCTTCATGCTTCCATACCACTAAGTTCTTCCTCAGACACCCTCTTCCAGCTAGAGTAAACTGGGTAAACTATAAGCAAACCAAGTTTCTTTAGTCACAGCATCCTATATGTGGTATTTTCTCCTGATGAAGGATCATTTGTCAATATGCTGAAGTAATTTAGACATCAGTAAAAAACATTTATATTTTCATGCTTTTAATCTGATTTTGTAAAAAATCAACTCTTTGGTTTTAGTACTAAATTTTTGTGGCTGCATGCTTCCCTAAGGCAACTCCATCACAGTGTTTTTTTGACAAGGTTTGTTCAGGGAGAGATTGGCATTGCCTTCCTCTGAATTTGAGAGACTGTGACTTTTTCGAGGTCGCCCAGTAGATTTTCATGGCCGCGCAGGGATTCCAACTCTGTTCTGCTAGAATCCTGGTACAAAACTTAAACCGCTATATCGCACTGGCTCTTTCAAAAAGCAGAAAAATTCTTTTACTGTGTTTTACTAGTTATGGTTTACCATCTAGAAACTTTAATTTGACAGGTAGTACAGAAAGTGTTCTCAGTATTTTCAAGAGACTAGTGGTTTTCATTGAGCAAGAAATTTACATTGCCTATCCCATAACAGAATAAAATGGCTTTAAAAATAGTAACATCTTTTTCTCAAATTTTCTTGTTCTTACAGGAAGGCTGCAGTTTGCCATTTGCCTTCTTATGCCACTGCTAATGCAACCATATGCAGCTTTAGAAATCACTGGGACTGGGCACTGGCCTATCAGGATCTACTCACATTTTCACTGTTCTGCTGAATTTATTTATTTATTTGATTTCTATGGCACCTTCTCCCCAAAATGGTAGTTTACGGTAATACTGAACTAATTAATACTATCAAAACCCACAGCAATGTCAATTGCTACAACAGAATTGATGTGCAATTTAAAACAATTCAAAAACACATCCCTAAGAAAATACAGCATCCAATTTTAAGTAACACCCCATCTTCAACAGCTAATCAATTGCCAAAAGTCTGCCTGATTAAAAATCCTTAACGTATTGGAAGAAAGACAGCAAGCAGGGAGCCAACCTAGACTCCCTTAGTAGAGTTCCAAAGCCTAGAACAGCCACTTTGACAGTCTTCTCTCTCATCTTCGAAGATGCTGAGGGTTGTAGGGGCATTGCCCAAAGATATGAATGCCTGGGCAGGCTTCCATGGAAGGATACATTTTTTTTCCAGTGGCCTGGCACAAATCCTTCATAGGTCATTTCCCGCACTTTGAGCTATGCCCAGGAATAGACTGGTTGCCAGTGAAACTGTTGTAGCAAAGCCATGTGTTCATTTAATTCTTGGTCCCAATACACAGAAAACTCACAGTACACTCCAGCCTTATGATACTGTTTTACCACAATCAAAACATGTATAAGTTACTACTAGATGAAAATATGTCAGTTTCTATTTGGAAGAAGTCAAGGCAAAGTCAGAAGCTTCATTCTGTTTCACTGAAGAAAAATTTATGCTGCAAGACAACCTAACTTCAACATTTTAGCAATGCAATCGTTTTTTTTTAAATAACTGCTATCCTAAATGAGACACGCAGTTCTACATTGTTATATTTAACTTAAATCACTGGTTTATTAACTTAAATCATTGCTTTTTTTTTACACTAACCAGGAGACTGGAGAATGGCCACTACTTCACTATGCCCTCTTTCACGAGCCTTGTCCAAAGGAGTCTTTCCATCCTCATCTCTCAAATCTGGATTGGCACCATGACGCAAGAGAGTCTAAAACAAATAATTTTTTTAATTACCAAAATTATTTAATTGAAGGACTAGTCAATACAACGATGTTACAGTTTAGTTTTTAAAAGCTGCCTGCAAAAAACCGAGTAACAAAAATCCAAAATGTACAGATACTGGGATGCGGGAGAAAGTCTTCTCCTGTATATTTCAACATCATGAACATCAGCCACATGTAAACACACCCCTAAGATGAGGGTGCAAACCTTTTTAGTTGGAATGATCATAGTGTTGGCTCAGGGGCAAGGGACACGTGTATACACATGATAAAATCTCCTTTCCAGATTCCAGAGATTTAGCACTTATGCACACAGTTTCAGGAAAAACACAAATCTAAGAAACCAGGGAACAACAGTTTTCTCCTTCTGCAGACTAGTTGCAGAAAAGGAAGTGAGGTCTCGCCAATTTTGGGGGATGCACAAGGAGAGCCTAAGGGTAACACATTTTACCCTTCTGCACTGAACCATGATTTGGGATACTATGAATAAGATCTGTCACAAAAATCTCCTCTTTCCTTCTCATCTCAGGGGACATAATTCCTCAAACGTCATAGTAAATCGATTTTATTCAAATCAGAAAATTCTGTTTTAAGTGATTGCTTCAAGCCAGGTTCATTTCAACTCATGGTTTGTTGGTTCAGATAGAATAGGAAAACACAAAGGTTTCATTCAGTCAAGAACTATGGAAGTATACTTTTATTCTATATCAGGAGTGTGTGCGTGTGCGTGTGTGTGTATGTACATATCTATCCTAAGGCATAATTCTGAGTTGTATATATAATTAATATAAAACATTTCCAGATAGAGATCACTGCCATTTCCCACTACCTATGAACTTAGTAACTTCTACACATTTGATATGCAATGCATATCATGCAATGCATACTTTTATATTGCAGCCAAACACCTGCCAGCACTCACACCAAATGTATCCAATTAGATGCTTTACTGGAACATCAGCTTTACCCTCCCTCCTTCTGTACCCCCTCACTTTCTGAATTCAGTCAATGGTCTACTAAAACATGTGTTGGGGCACAGAAGGGCTTTTTGAAATACTTACTTCAGCTGGCCAGCATAATGAAAATGAGAGTAATTTATTTGCCCTTTTTTAACAATATGGAATGGCTGGTTACTATTAAAATTACCTTTGCGACTTGAGGTCTTCCAAAACATGCTGCATAATGTAAGGATGATGACCTTTGACCCCTATTAACATCAGCACCTCGTTCACAGAGAAATTCAACCTGTTTATAGAAGAGGAATGGCTTATTTTTACTTGTACATTTTCCTTAATGCTAAAAATAAAAATAAAATATTGAACCATTATTCTTTTTCCTATTTACCATTTCCTGAGTTCCAAAAGCAGAGGCCCAGTTTAAGAGAGTCTGTCCTACATCATCCATAAAATTTACTTCAAAAGCTGGAAAGAAAGAAGAAATGTTATTCTGAAGTTACAATGTAGTTGCTATAATGATATAAGAGCACAAACGGTGAATCTCAGCTTTCCACCCAAACAAGCCTCTGAAGATCTTTTTCAACTTAAGGCATTCACGTATTACAATTTTTTAATTTTTTTTTTATTCTTAGGGAAAATAAATCCTAGAGGAAAAACAATGTTTAAGAACAACTAGAAAATTGTTATGGTCAGATTTCTGTTGGCATGCTCCGCTAGCATTTATATTTTCCCCCCCATGATTGCAGTGAAGAGGAAAAGCAAACTATTGGTCAGCTCTGAACGGCATATTTCTTGAGTGCCTTCATGACTGCTGCACCCATGGCCTTTTTCATCAGGCTGTCACCATACAGTTAGCTAGCATAGTGTACCAACAGAATTCTGGTTGAAGCCCAACAAATATCTTTTGCCTACCTCCTGTGTCAATAGCATCTATAAGGGCATCAGTATCTTTGCTGCGGATGCAATCTATCAGCTGCCGATGGGAACGCTCCCCTGTACTATCCAGTCTACGCAAGCCGGGGATTCTGCCTGTGGATCCAGCGCTAGACTTTGGCAAAGCTTTCCGTCCTTCAAACAGTAGCACCAAAAGAAGATCTACCAAACGCATGGTATCAAGTACACATCTTTCATCACCCTGCAATGCACTCTCTATAGAATCTGGAAGCTCAGATCTTAGAAGATCCTGGAAATAATTAAAAGTCTGAACAATAAAAATATACAGGACTTTAGAAAATCCAATGAGAAAGGATTACATCTCCATATGAAAAAGCTCAATTTAACAAATATAACGAACTACAGGTACAAAAGCAACAGCTATTAATTTAAAAAAATTTAAAATATGAACCTACATGAACTTTTATAGCACTAAAGTCTATTTTTCACTAATGGTTCATCACTATTATTCAGAAGACAGAAAATTATGATAATATAAAATGTGGCCATATAATTCATGCCACAAAATACAGAATATTAAATATTAATACTGAACAATGTTCAAAAGAATTCTTACATGTGTTACTACTGGAGAGCCTCTGCAGAGTGTTGATAACAGGCTTACAATAGTTGACACCTGATTACTCAATTTAGAGTCTGCAGTTGCAGATGGTGCTCCTGTGCTGCTTCGGCCAAGTTTGCAGGCTGAAGATGGTCCCGAAGCAGTGCCACCCGCTGCAGCCATGCGAGATAATAGCTCCTCAGTCAATCCATGTTTAGCTAATGGTGCTGGATCAACCCCACGGCGTGTAAATCGATCAGCCAGGGAGGCAAAACACCGCAGAGCACCATCTGAAACCTGAAGGAAAAAGAATGTGTTTAGGATGGACTGGCCAGACGAAGATCTCACAGGCAAGATTTAAAAAAACAACAACTATGCAACCATTTAGGATATTTATAAATGGAAACAAGAATTAAATAAACCTAATCTTTCAGTGCTTTCTTATCTATGGGCACGGTAATCTCTCCTAGAAAGTAGTCTTTTTTCTAGAGTTAAGTCAGAAGAGTGGAGACAGGTGAAATGAGAACTAGTTCTGAATTAAAAATGTGGGATAAATGGCTATGTTCAAATGACAAATACTGAAAAGTTCTTCCTGATGTATTATTTAATATAGTGGCTAAGTATGCTAGACAGTCCATACGCATTGTTAAAAGTCAGCAAACATTTCTGAAGAATTTATGAAGTCTTGATCTGAAAAACAAAATAAGCCATGATTTGTTGTTGCTTACAAATTCTGGTTTGCTCTAACTGTGGTTTGCTAATATGTCTGAACTTGAAATAGACAGACACCTTCATGTTGTTATACATACCCACAAATTCTCACACACTACCTACTTACTGAGAAATGATGTTAAGCTTCCATGGCACTGCCACCTTGTGCAGGGAGATTAACATGATTGCGGGATAGGGATTAAGGAAACCATAACCCATAACAAACAGAGCCACTCTTAAGGATATAACATAAATACTGGCATCTTGCCTCAGAAGAACTGGCATCACTACCAGAAACAGATGGCAACATTACAATCACAGGCAGACTTCATCATTTGCTTATGAGATATTTAGCCAGGCTGCCTTGCTACAAAGGTAACCTCTACCAAGAACGTCTATGATAAAACGAGTGGAAATATTTAACAGATAGATCGGGGACCACCAAGTATCTAATGCCAGAAGCAAACTGAGCAAAAAGAGGTACGCATGGCTGTTTCCGATGCTAGCACATGAGGATATAACCAAAGTGATTCTGAATTGCTCCTCTACAATGTGCAGAGAATCTAAGTTACCTTCTGCTGGACCTGGATGATGTTACCAAACAGACTTTGGAAAGTGGTGACTCTCCCAAGAGAAGGGGAATTCAAAGTCAAGGCAGTCATACTAAGAATGGAAGAGCTTAATGGTGACAATAAGGTTGCTTAACTTCCCTTTAGACATAAAGGATGTGTCTAAATGAATGATCAGTTCAAATTTTTGTGGCTTCTTGCAAGTGTGCATGTCTTACTTTTGCAGGTGCATTTTTAAATGCCCCCTTTTCTTCCCTCTTTTACAATGTAAGGTGCCTAAGCGAAGGAAGAAATTGAAATCCCCACCTGGGAGGGGAAAATTGAAAGTTCATAGCCCCATCTCAAGCTGCCTAAGTTTTTTGCAAGCTGCATATAATCAATCTCTTGTTTGAGCATCTGTGATGTGAACCTCTATGCATTTCTTCAGCTGTGGCTAAGCAGGATCCTGCTTCAATCTCTTTAAGAATTCAATGTGAAGAAAAACCAGTCTGGGTAATGTATCGCACTATTGGAAGTATTAGGGATTACATTCAAACAATGGCCACTGCCACAAAGGAATCCAATTATGCTTTTGAGAGACACTGACAAAGAGAAGCAAACTGATTTTGCAGGATATTGTAGAAGCAGTACATGCCCGACCCATTGCACCAACTCTGTTCCTTCTCAACTATTTACTCCTAGGGCACATGCGCAAGACATCCAACAACTATCACCTTCTTCAACTGGAGCAACTAACTTCTCCCGAAAGAGATGTAAACAAGGTAAATATTTACGTGCCTTCATCTTCACAAAGTCACTAGAGTGGGCTGAAAAAAGAAGTCATAAAAATCCCATTGTGGCAGAAGAGCTGGTAGTCTAAGAAAACTTTTAAAACTTCATTTAGGACAGAAAGAAAGGATTAAAAGAACTCAGAAATCAAGCTTCCTTCAAATGAGAAGTGAAGACAAGTATTTGGTTAGTAACAATGACAAGCATGCCTTCAGCCTTAAGTTCCAAGCCCTGTGTGTGCAGACAGCAAGTGTGAGCGATCATGTGAGTCCTTGTTCACTGCAAAAACATCTGGGATTCCAGGCAGAAACTCGTAGACAATGTGGAGGAAAAACAAATCAGGAATTGGCAAAAGCAGCCATAACTTCCTTTCAGCACAAAATAGTTACTGGCTAGTCCAACAAACAAACCAAGCCTGTTGCTGTAAATGGTCTGAGCAATGTCTTGGCTTTTAATTCTCAATTCCTCGGTATTTTGCTGTTTAATTTTGCTGTATTTTTATTCTTTAGATTTTTATTGCTTTTGTAAATGCCACCCTGGGAATTTTGAAGCCAAGAAGTGTGCATTTGTGTAAGGACAAGCACATTTTATTTTACTTGACCACTTTGTTTCCGTTTGACGTGTTTGATGACTGAAGATGTTAAGTAACAGCTTTGGGCAAATGTCAGTAGCCTTCAAGCACTAATGAGAAGCTATTATCTGTAAGAGGCATTTACAGGAAAAAAATAAAGGAGAAGTTAGCAATAAAGAAAGTCTATCACGAGAATATTTTCTCACTGTAGAACCAATGCAACTGATGTCTGAGAGTGTTTACGACTGGTGTAAGCTAATCTTAAATCTCCACTTGGCTATAAGGTAACCTTATGTGAATTACAGTTCTCCTAACAGACTTCACTGCCTTGAATTTAATGGATGAATTATAGGATGTAAAACTACAATCAGACAGAAAACAGACACTAGCACTATTCCAAAATTACTTGCAGAAAAACTTGCCCAAACATTAACAAAACATATAAGGTAGGTTCTATACCAACTCTCATGCCTCTGACGGACCAAGAAGGTGCACAAACAGAAAAACACCTTTAGATTCAATTTTATTTTTCTCACAAATTGCTTTTGTATAAGGTCTAAACAGACTTAAGCGAGCAATAGGAAATCTCTATATACAGCCCATTAACCTCAATGTTTTTCTTTTTCCAAATGCCATTAAAAAGCCTAGCATGATAATAACGTTAGCACTTTTGTTTTTCTATAAAATATATATGAAGTCATTTACGCTAAGATTAATAATATGGTATATCTGCTGAAAATAATTTTAATAATCATGCCACCATTCATTTACATTGGCCCAGCACTGGCAATCTCAACTAAGTTGTTCTAATACAATTAATTTCTTTGCATTTTTTTAAACCAACATATTAACTTTTGCCAAACTACATACAATTTTGCCAATCATAGCAGAAAATGTATTAAATTAATTCTGAATAGTTTACCTGATGGTCTTCATGTTTTAACAGACTTGAGAGGGATTCAACACAGATCTCTAATGAAGAATCCTGAGGTTCCATTTTTCCACAAAGTCTGGATACCACAGCCATGGCAGAATGCAAAGTATCCTTATGAACCAAATGCCCACTATCACGAATAAATGTCAACACACAGTTCAACCCACCAGCTTCAAACACAGCACCAGACTCACGGGTACAGATGAGTTCCAATACCTAGAATGAAAGCAGGAATAAAATGAAAAAAAAATAAACAAAATGGATGCTCATTCCTCCTTGTTCTCCTAATATCTATTAATTTTTATTTTAAAATATTATCCATTCCATTTTACATCTGCCACGGGGCACAGGGAACCCTACTGTGCTGTCTAATATGACAGCAGGACACAAAGATAACATGTACATACATGAAAAAAGATGGAGACATTAGAGAATAAAACCCTGAACAGAAACTGCTTGTACGCAAGTAGAGTAAAGAAAAGATAGAATTAAACACAAAAGAAAACTAACCAATGCACTAAGATAAAACATACAATAGAAAAAAAATGTCAGAAAATCGATAATACATGTCAGTATCTGAGTGGAATATGCCCAATTTCGGAACAACTAGTGTGAACAGTCAGATTAACAAGCATTTTGTTTTCACTACTCAGTTTGCTCATGCCAACATAACTGGAAAAAGACATATGAGTTAAAAGGCTAAATCCAATGTCCTATTCTGCATAGATCTACTGAAATGTATGGGACTCATTAGAATCCAATGAGTTCATGGGTCTACCCTAAGAAGGGCTACCACTATATTTAGTCCATTCCTTGCTGATGTCTCTTTTTAACACTGCACATATTTCAAAACAATTCCTAATTCGAAATAATTTACCAAGCTCTGACATACATGGTTTTGGCAGTCTCAAGTTGCAATATGTGACAGCTGAGCTATACAGCACTTTGCAGATGTACAGTAACCTTCAAATGCCATCTTTTTGACTTTTCCAAAAATTTTTTTGTGTTACAACCTAGAACTGAAATGGATTTAACTTGCATTGTTACCAATTGACAATACACTCAACATATGAATTTGCAAAATATGTTTGTGGCACAAAAGTTGTGGCAAAAAAAAAACTGCCACAAACTGGCACTTGTTGATTACCTAAGTATTCATCCCCTTTCCTGTAACATGCATAAAGAAACTCTGGTACAATCCACTGCCCCTAGAAGTCACACAGGTAGTGCAAAGGACTCCACCTGAACTCAATTCTTGGGCCACAAGATCTCAGATTAAAGGCACATGTTTTTTGAAGGCCTGAGATTTTGTTGAAGACCTTATTTAAACTACCAACTTTGTGAAGGCTAAAGAGTATCAAAACAAGCTGAGATAAAACTGTTCAAGAAGCACCAAACAGGCTGTGCTATTAAAAATATCTCATGAACCTCCCCTAGAGCACTGTGAAATCAGTTCCTAAAAAATGGAAAAAATATGGCTCAACCACAATTCCATCATGATAAAGCCATCTGCTCAAACTCAGTGACTGGGTAAGGGTGGCAGTAGTCAAAAAACCAATCAAGAGGACAATGGCAATTCTGAAGGAGGGAGCTGGTCTAATGAAACCAAATCTGAACTTTTTGACTTTGCTACAATCTGGTGTGTGTCACCCTAAGCCAACAGTGCTCAGTGCCTTAAGAACAGTGTCTTCACATGAAGCATGGGGTAATAGCAAAATGAAGTGAACAGAGGGCAAGACTGAAGGCAAGATGGATGGATCCACATATCCAACAACTCTTGAAGAAAATTTGTCTCATTCTGCAGTAGATCAGGGACTGGAGAGTGGGTGGCAGAAGTTCACCTCCCAGCAGGACAATGGTCCTAAACAAACAAATTAACACTGGAGTGGTTTAAAAACAAGAACATGAATGTTTCAGAATGGCCCAGTCAAAGCCCAGAATCTGTGCCAAGTGCTAATAACTGCCATTCACCAATGGTTCCCATATAATCTAACACAGCTGGAATAATTTTGCACGAAGAATAGGCAAAATTGCAGAATCCATATGTGCAAAACTGACAGAGACTTATCCAAGAAAACTTACTGCTGTATTTGCTACCTTCTGTAACAAGTGCCAGTATTTAGTTTATTTTAGTTTAGTTTGTTAAGTTTTGTACCACAACAATACTATTTTTCACATTGAATATCTTTCATACATGCAATGCTAAAAATGCCAATTAAATTGACTTCAGTTCCAGGTTGTAACACAAAATGTGAAAAGCCAGTGCAGTATAGTGATCTGAGCGTTGGACAACTCTGGAGACCAGCGTCTGAACCTCTACTCAGCCATGGAAACCCACTGGTTTACTTTGAAGAAGTCACACTCCCTCAGCCTCAGAGGAAGGCAAAGGCTAAATCCCCTCTGAACAAATATTGCCAAGAAAACCCCGTATGTTCGCTTTGCGGTTGCCATAAGTTGGAAACAATTTGAAAGTGCACAATAACACAGAGCTTTCTACAGACTACACAACAAAACACTTTTGTGGGCCTACAGTGTGATAACACCAGCATCTACGTACACAGTGACCACTCTGAACAAAACTATTTGTCTTTGCAATACAGATGAAATATACGCCAACACTAAACTTTTTTTTTCAAACTGCATTCCACTGCTTTGGGAAATTTCTTTAGCAGATCAGTCAGCAGTACAGTCCAAGTAAGAGCAGACATTTGCATTGAAGGTAAAGCATATTGAAGAAAACTGATAGTTCTATTTAGTAGCAGAACACTGAGGATGGCATTCCGTTAGTGATAATGTTAAGTTTACTGGTTGTGGTAAATTAAAGAATACAATGTTTTCATCTGTTCTGATGCCCTCCCTGAGCCATCTACCTATCTTTTGGCTGGGCACCCCTCCCCGGAGCCATTCAAGATTCAGGGAGCATGAGGGACTCAGTTCTTGCAGATGGCCACAAAAAAATGGCATCCTCCTGGACCTCCCAGAGGTTCAGGAGGATAACATCATCTTCCTGAAGCTGGCTAGCTTCCTGACAGTCCCTCATCTTCTCCTGACACTGAATGGCTGTGTGGAGAGATGCCCAGCTACAAAACAGGTACGTCAAATGTGCAGGAAGTGGTACAAGATGAAACTATGTCTGCTGGAACTTTACAATCTGCCAGTGCAATGCAGGAGTGTGATTCAAAAAAGCTTTTCTGCTGAGAGCAAAAATACAAATATAAATGCAAATTTCTTCTCTTTCTTTAAAAGTGGTTATGATCTCTCTGACGTGTTCAGGTTTACTTGGAAGGGTGAGAGATGTGCATCTATCTAAACTGTACCAATGCAGTACCAGTGCTCATTTTTCGTGATTATTATTGGCATTCCACTGGTTAGTCCTTGCTAGAGTAGACCTCTTCAATCAATTGTTGAATGATGAATCTATATAGAGAACTTTAATGGATTCAGTTGATGTACTCTAGTCAGGATTGAAATAGGATTTAGACGACTATGTATTAACTATGAGGCTTTTAATATATTTTCGAGAGCCTAGCTGGAATGTCTTTCTTCAATCTATGAAAAACTGTGAAAGAAACCTTAGTGTTTGTTCAGAAACCTTGACTCTTTTGTGAAATAACCTCAGACATTCCATATGAAGTAAGTTGAAATCCTTGAAGTTTCCCAGTCAGGTGAAAATGACTCATTACTTCATACAGCAGAGCCTTTTGTTATCAAGTTTGCCAGCTGAAAATCCAATTTGGTTGAATGCAAAGATCTGCATCTATTTTTGCCATGCAAGTAGTTCTCAGTTCAGAAGCAGTACATACACAAGAGACTCTCACTACAGAGTTAGCTTGGATGAAGGAAAATAAAACCTCTACACCACCATGTGTTTCCTTACTTGTATACTCAGAACAAAATTAAAACACTGGCACTGCACATCACAGCTAACTGTATATGTGATTTACACTGATTATTATCTCAATGAGGAGAAACATCCCGTCTAACAATGTCTAATATACCACTCTTAGTACATCCCGTTTTGCAAGACAATTTTTCCCCAAGACATGTACCTTAGTCTGTTCAGGGATAATTTAATGTTTTCTGTAGAAGTTTTATTGCTTTTGATGTAGTAAGAAGCTAAAAAAACTGAAAGCAATTAAATCCTAGTCTTCCAACTACACTACTGTTTGTGAACACAGCTTACATTTAAGAAGTTTTCTGTTGTTTTTTTTAACAAAGAAAATTAAGGCAACATACCTTTACACACTGCTCAGCCAGGTCCCTGCTAGTTCTGTTGTTAAGTTCAACAACTACTAAACGATTACAAAGTGCTTTGATAGCACCATCCACTCCCACAATCCTTCGTGTGCATTCTGCTGATACATCCAAATAATATGTTATGGCACGTGCTGTTACTTCCAATACATTATCAGGAGCACTTTCATCAAGAAAAATTTTGCACAGTGCTGGCAAAAAAGTACGAGGGGGGCATCTAAAAAGAAGATAAAAATTATCAGTCATTTGGATATCAATTTTATATAATATATTACTTATCTACAAGTCATTAGACTAGCATCTACATTAAACAAATGAATTAAAAAACCATGTTCCAGTGATCGCAGATAATGAGTTGGACTGTAATTTCCTTAATGTGAATACTCCTCCACTCTGTGATTCTCCTATCAACCCCCCACCAACCGAACATGACAGACTAGAAACCATTTGAGAAGCAATTATACATAGCACAGGGAAACAGGAACTGCTTGAAATCAGAAGTGGGAAGGAAAGGAGCAGGCTCTCACATGATCACAAATGACCTCCATTCACAGAAATCAATGTTTGATCCAGGGGAATAACCACAACTGCAAACAGAAAATTCTAGTTGTAAGCATATTATCTATATCCATATCTGGAACAGAAAAGAAAATCTAAACTAGACAACTGGTACTGTGTTAAAACACTACTATCCATGTTCTTATACACTCAACAGGGAAACTATACTTTATTGCAGCTTGCACAATCTCAAGCCCACAAGTAATTCAAGATAATTAAATCTTTACAGCAATGAGAGATGAGTCCAGTCTGCAAATCAGAAATTATTATAATAGGTTTCAGCCTTTGGTTTGGATACCTTCAAATTAATATCTCATTACATATGTAAGAGGTTGATTTGACAATTCTTCAGATATATGGTGCAGGAGCTTGCCTTAATGAGTACAGGGGTTGGCTCTTTGCCTTTAATGGATAAAATGTATTGAGACATCAAGGATGGACAATCCTATGCACAAAATCAGTGTTGAATCCAGTGAAACCCACCAGGGTTATTTTTGCACTCCTGGATCCTCTCAGATACCATTCACCATAAAGCCGGGGGAAAATAAATGTGGCTAAAATATGGAAATTTTCACTCTTGGAAAATTCCAGGATGAGTGATTCTGCATTAAAACATGGTATAAGGCCACACCACATAGTTTTTGACAGCTAAAAATACATAAGAAGGGATTTTATAAAACCAAAACTTTTATTTTGGGGTGTTGATATCTTGCAGTGGATCCTTGACTCCAAAAATTTGAGTCTAAGACCTTCAAAACGTTCCAATTTCTGCACAAGATACTATTGACAGACCATGTTAGAGGAAGAGTACACATTTTGTATGCAAAAATCCTGGGTTCAATTTTCAGCATCTCCAAGTAATGTTTAAAAACATCTATGTACAATCTGTGGCCAATCAGTGTAAATAATACTTTTAAATGAGTGCAACACACTTGTGTGTAAAGCAGCTTCAAATATTATTTCTAGAATGTAGAAATCATGATTGCCCACTATGACACACAAGCTTTCATCTGCATATTTCTGCACTAGTCTATCCATTCACTCTTTAACCCAGTGGTTCTCAGCTTTTGGTACTCCAGATGATTTGGACTTGATCACCCATTACTCAAGCCAACACAGGTACTTATTCTGGCAGGCCAAGCCCAAAATATCTGGAGGACCAAAGGTTAAGAACCACTGCTGTGATCCAACGGCACACTCCACTTTAATTTGTTCAAAGGTTCTCTCTGAAGACAGTTACAGCAAGAACTTGCAAAATCAAACTATTTAAAGAAATAACTGCTTTACATTTGTAATGAAATGGGAGGAAAATAGGCAGATAAAATTTTAGCTTGCTTGTATAGAAACATTACAACTCAAATAAGTAAGAAATACTGTACAATACTAGGAAGATATTGTATTGAAAAAAAGAGATAAAACTGAACAAAATGATTCCTTATAACAGAGCTTTCCAAACTGTATGTCGCAACACGTTAGTGTGTCGGCTGCAGTGTACAGGTGTGTCACACGAATGCCACTGCTGTGGTGGACCAGGCCTGGGTGAAGGGGCTGCCTCTGCCGCTGCCTCCGCGGGTTGAGAGAGACACCATTGAGGGCAGTGGTAGGCCAGGCCTGGTGGAACAGCTGCCTCTCCCACTGCTGAGGAAGACCCTGGCGATGGCAGCAGGCCAGGCTCAGATGGACGGGCTGCCTCCACTTACTGAATTACTGTGTCACAAAATGATGTACGTCTACAAAGTGTGTCACCAACATGAAAGTTTGGAAAGCTCTGCCTTATAAGTATCATTCTAAAGCTGTTTTACACAACATTGGTGCTGTTGGTAGTTTGCCTGTAACTTCCCCCATAGGGCAATTTCTAGCAAGTTTGGTGTGCACTTTTTGTCTACTTAGAACAGCCCATGTTGTATAATATGCTGTAAGCCCAACACTTTAGAACTTCAAAAGAACCATACTTCATCAAACCAAAGATTTATACAGTCCAGCATTCTATTTCCACGGGGTCTAAACAAAATGCCTATAAGAAACTCACAGAAAACATGGGCACAACAGAACACACTCTTCTAATGTTTTATAATAATGATGTTCACAGGCATGCTGACTCTAAGCTTGGAGGTAATACACAGTAATGACTAACAGTCTTATCCTCCACAGTTTTTTAAATCTCCTTTTAAACCACTGATTTTGGTTTTGGTACATTTTTGTGGCAGCCAATTCTACAGCTTAACTTGGTGCTGGGTAAAATAAGTCTTGTAGACCACCCGAAACTCTCACCGTTCACCTTCAATGGATAATCTTAGTTTCAGTACGATGAAAACAGATGAGAAACCTCCTTGTACATACTTTTTCTGCAGCATGTGTTAACACCCTGAAGGTCTGCAAAGGGCTGAGAGTCAACCACAGCGGAAGCAATTTGGCTAGGAGAGCTAGTCCCCACGAACACTGTTTTTATATCAATTATGAAAAGCAACCTTAAGCTACCAAAAATTCTGAAACTCACCAATACTTAATAATGTCTGAATCTCTTCCTACACACTTTACTGTAGTTTTGGAAAAGAATATATTTCTCTTTTTCACTCTCTCTCTCCCTCAATCTTTCTCACACACACAGTTCATAAGACAAATACATGATCAAATGCTACAATAAAGTTAAACAAAAATTCTTATTTTCCACAAAGATTTATGATTTTATTCAGTTAGAATTTTAATACATAGGAAAATTTGAAGAGTTTACAAATAAATATATAGAAAGCAAATATAAAAGCTTTATTCACATGGCATGATCAAGTCATGGTAAGCCAGGGAACTGCAGGAATTCTGCCTCAACATGCTGGAGTAACGTGCTGGAAAATGCTGTATGATCACTTGCAGAGGGAGCAGCTAAACAAACCAAGGTGTTCTGCTTTGTGATTTGTTTATTGTGTTGTATGAATCTGGGCACAGCTGCGACTCTGGTTTGTTTCTCTCCCAACAAAATAGAGGTGCTATCCACCATTTTGCCTTTGTTGGGAAAGAATCAAACCACAATAGCATCTACATCCTGATCAGTACAACATGGTAAACAAACTATGGCTTATTCAGCTGCTCCCTCCACAAGCGGGAGTGATAGGGCAGCCTACATCAGCCCACTGCTTGTACACAGTAAGCCATAGTTCACAGATGCCTGGCTTACCACATCACGCAACTGCAACCTATGCCACCAGTACTAAACATATTTCATTAAAGGAACTGAATAGCAGAGATTCAACACAATCTCAGTTATAATTGTAGCTCTGCAGTACAAACATCAACTTCAGTTACTTCCAAAATGTAGAAGCAGGTCACTTGAAAATGAATGTTATAAATGATGGATTTTAAAGCACTGTCAACATTCAATACCACTTTCTATTAATTGCCATTATTCCTTTATTTCCTAAAATTTGTTTTTAGGGATAAGTATCTGGATACACATCAGAGAAATCCAACTGACCTTATTTGAGGAAAATACAAGACAATAAAAGTGTGCAGGGAGGATACAACAAGGCCATTCTAGTACATCAAAGTGAGGCTAGTGTACAACAATATCACTAAAAGACATAAAGTATTATGTACAGGGTTATCCCCTACACAGTCTTCACTATGTTTTCTAACACAAATTCAGCCTTTCTGACCATTGCAAAATAGGCTGAAGTCACACCATGCCCAATACAGGCATCCCTTGCTTATCTCATGGGTTAGGGACCAGAGCACTGTCAAAAACTAGAAGTAGTGGAAAAGCAGAACCCACTCTTCTTCCAATAGGGACCATGAAAAAATTACAGAGGCTCACTTGGGACAGTGCATATATGAGCTGCTTACTAAATCTCTCAGTTAGCTTGGCGTCTTTTTCCCTCTCAGCTTGCCTTGGACCACATGCACAGATTCAAGCAAGCCTCTGTAATTCCCTCATCTTCCCTACAGGAAAAAGGCAAGAGAAGAATTGATGAACAAGTGGATCCTGTACGTAAACAAGAGTACACGTCTATAATCTACAGTGGCCAAAAGAGCAGATGGTCAAAAAGCAAGTTTGTCAAAAAGAGGTGGGCACCTGTACACATTAGAAGTAATCTATACTAGCTACAAGCCACCTGGCCAGTCAGAATTTACAGCTGAAGTGTTTTTACTTTTTACTAAAATCACATGGTGTTTGGTTGCCAGAAAACTGACTTCAAACAGACAAGGGAGTTAAATAGCCTGACATGTTAGACAGAAACTACTGGACAGTGGGGATGGCATCCACATATAGTTCATGCATAAGCAACATGTAGCTGTCTCGATGGTTCTGGACTATACCTCCCATTAGCCTGACCATCACAGTCAGTTGTGAGAATGTTGGGACCTGCAGCCAAACATCCCATGGAGGGCCATAAATTGCCCACAAATGCTATAACTTACAGTCTACTCAAGACCGCACATAGAAAAGTGAGGGAGAACACGGCCTATGCATGATACAGTTACTTTCTGTTACAAGACTCTGAAAGTTCTCACACAGCTATAATACAGAAGGTGTTTCTATAAAGATGCAACTAATCAACAAATCAATCATTTTTAAAAGAATGGAAAAGACCTTTTTCTTAAGAAGTAAACCTTGTTTACCCCAAACAGTAGAATCTTAAATGACTGCCCAATGACCTTAGAATTTAAATTCTAAGGTGTCCCAAAGAAAGGCCTTCTTATCATCGAATTCCCTACCCCAAGACTGACTGAACCTTCCATAACCATTATAGTCTGTATTTAAAAAGTGCTTTCTCCACTGGATTTTATTCTACCTCCCCCACTCCCAAAAATATGAAACTGTTTGCTTTACCACACATTACTACACTTCTGATATTAAATAAACTTTTATTAGGAAAAAAAATTAACCAAAAACCAGCTGAAACACTACCAGCACTGAACACTTTCCTTCCCTCCTTAAGTAACTGGATCTCCGTATGAAACTATGATACTTGATTCAGGTGGTATACTTGACCAAAAAAAAATCAGTAATTCTTTCTAGCAGAATTTATAAGCACATCATTGTTAAGACATGCATTTTATGCAAGGGCACTCACAAATTAAGTGAGTGTACTTTTTGTAATATTGTAATGGCTGAAATCAACTGCACATGCATACAGCATTTTAATCTCTCAAGTGCTGTTATTAAAATATAAATGACTGATAATTAGTCCACAAGAATCATTGGAGACTTACAATTAAAATTAAAGAAAATTACTGAAGTGATGTAACTATATAGCCTGTATGACATTTTAAGAAAGATAACAATTTTATAGGCTCATCTATAAACCAAACTGCGTGTATTTAAACTAATATAATTTAATTCCACCGTAGTCCAAAGTGCATAATATGTACTGTTCACTTTTGTGTGTTTCCCTTAAGAGTTGTGGCTTCCTAGGCCCTAAGTTACAGTATCATACTTCTTAATGGCAAAGACAGTCTTCCATAGACTTTATATAAAATATGGAGCTGGAACTAATACTGGCACAAAGCCTGCACTCCATAAAGTACAGGTAAGGCATTCATACTGCAATTTTGCCCTAAAGTTTGTGGTTTCTAGAGCTGGCTAGTCACAACAAAGAGTTTATTTACTCTTGGCAGATGTATTTCATTAAATCTGGGAAGCTTTGCTAGCTTATAATAAAAGAACACTTTACTGCTCAGAAGAAAAACTTTTAAAGGTATATTGCTCTGATAAAAAACTATTCTTGAAAGAAAAAAAAATCCTATTAGTCTCAGAAGCACTTATTAAAACTTCACAGTTGCCTCTGAATATCTAAGAGATCTGATTTAATAAATGTCCCAAATTTTCCATAAAAATGACACAATTTAGATCTTGAAAATTAAGATTTTTCAACTTTGTTGCCCAGAAGAAAATTACGGTTTAACATTTCAGAAAGTTTTCTGCATTTCAGAACACAGAAGCTGTGTTCAGCAGAAATTTATTGCCTGTGACCAATCATTTCCAAAATTAGGAACATTCTGCTAACAATCACACTATTTGACCATTCCTGTTTAACCATGACACATAACATTCTCAGCGTGCAAAGGTTTGCTAAGTCAAGAGTGTGTTAACAGCAACTAAACTGAAAATCCAGTCTTCATAGAAGTAATGCTTTAAAACAGGGAGAGTTTCAAAGGAAAGTGGAATTTTAAAAAGTGACTTTACTTTTGCTCTTCAGAGGACACTTGGGACCAGTTTCTTTCTTCTTCCTCAACTGATCTACATCGAATTTAGCATAAGCTGCTGTTCCAGATGATGAGTAACTTCTAAAAGCAGCAAATTCCAAAGGAGAAAATTACTCTAACCACTTCCAAGAGAAACAGTTCTGGATCCTGATGCTCTTACAAGGTTACCTATCAAACAATGTGAAGTGAGACTGCATTACAGATGCCTTCTTCAGCTCTCCTAAGGAAATACCACTCATGTCAATGGACTATACGCAATGATCTCAATGTAAATGTAACTTTGACTCTAGGGAGTCTGGTAAGAGCATGTGCTGGTTATACAATCATTACAACAATATCCCAGCAGGAAGGAGATCAAACTGACCAGCCGATGTAAAGCTGCATACAATTATCAAAAGGAAAATTTACTCACGTTTCAAAGCATCGATCCACATTGTCTGACATCAAAAGCAGCATACATAACTGTTCCAGAGCTATCAGCTGCATGTCTCTTTCATCTCCTTGGCCCATCTGCAGCCACTCCAGCAACGTATCTGGATCTACATCTGCCATGATTTTAAAGAGCTGTTTTTTTCTTAACTTAAAAAGTAACAATTTTTTTAAAAAAAAATCCAGTCAGAGTAACTTGAGCACACTAGATCTTCTGCTCTGAGAATGTCTGAGGTTTTTGTAGTTTTCACCTGAAAAGAAAAAGGAATCCATCAATAGTGTGTAATAAGCTTCATCACAATATATTTTAGATATGTAATACCAGGGCTATACATATTTTAACGTTTCAGACGCAACAGTTGCATCCTAAACTAATAAATTATGCAAAATATAAAGAGTAGTATCCAACAGTTTCACCAGCCACATGGACAGTTAAGGGATCTTTGGCAATTCCAACTTGCCCCCACCACACTTTACACACTGCTCAAAAGGGTCTACTAGCTCTGCAGAGCTAACATGGAAGGGAGGAGAAAGACAGAAATTGCCAAAAAAATCACTCCCTCTGCATGTTGCCTTCTATCACTGGAGGAATACCAAACATAAATTCCCCTAAAGATCTGTGGATTTAGCACACTTTAATTTCCTTCTGAGAATCAGCATAGCACAGTAGTTTGTACTGGGGACTGGCCTAGGATTCCAGGAGACAAGAGTTCAAATCCTGCTCAGTCAAAGAAACCCACTGGGCAACCTTGGGCAAGTTACACACTCTCAGCCCTGGAGAATGGCAATGGCAAACTCCTCCAAACAAATCTTGTCAGGAAAAATCTGTAATACTTTTGCCTTAGTGTTACCATAAATCCAAAAAAGACTTGAAGTCACACAGCAACTATTTGCGTCTACCAGAGATGGGGAAGAAAATTACATGGAGAACACACTTAAATGTCATCTGCAACAATAGCAACAACAAAAAAGCTATCTTGGAGTTTTCAGTGTTGATGCACACGTCAAGCCAATATTTACAGCTTTAACAGCTGAAACCTGCATTGAAGAATCCCTCATCCTAGCTGTTGTTGTTATTTGTTGTCACACTGACTTCAACTTATGACAACCCTATAAACAAGAAACCTCCAAGAGCCTCTGTCATCAACTGCCCTGGTTGGGTCTTGCAAACCCAGAGCTATGGGTTCCTTGACTGAGTCAATTCACCTGTAGTGCAGTCTTTTCCTACTGCCCCTTCCTGCAGCTATCCGCTTTATACAACTGTATAAATATGCTTTATACTTAAGACTTTAATACCGTTAGGTCTTGCATTTGAAGAAGTGGGTTTATATCTCTGATAGCTCATGCTAAAGTAAAAACCAGTTAGTCTTAAATGTCATGCCACAGTATTTTCTTTCTCCCCCACCCTCCTCCTTTTTATGCTACAAGAAACCAAAAAGGCTACTTCTTTAGACATTATCTCTTCCTAAGTAATACTCTTGTTTTCTTACAGCTGTAACATTTATTGCAGCACTAATAATGTCTTCATTTGCCATTTTAGGCTGGAAGCAAGTCAGATTATGAGGGAGCAGAAAATGAACTATGTTGCCTTTCAAGAATTTAAAACTCATGATGAATGTAAACAGCGAACTTATGTCAAATATGCCAAGAGGTTTTCAAATTACACAAATATCCCAACTAATAATACCAAAATGGCAACCAGAGATAGAGTTGTGACTTAATCACTATTTTGCATTGTGCTAAACAATGCTTCTGTTGCTGTGTGCCTTCAAGCTGTTTTCAATTTATGGTGAGCCCAAGGTTACCCAATATGGGGTTTTCTTGGGAATATTTGTTTTGAGGGGGTTTGCCTTTGCTTTCCTCTGAGGTTGAGAGAATGCAACTTGCCCAAGGTTACTTAATGGGCTTCCATGGCCAAACAGGGATTCAAATCCTGGTCTCCAGAGTCATAGTCCAATGCTCAAACCACCATACCAGTAGCAAAAACCAATTCAGGATTATCCAAAGTCTTCCTATGTTCAGAAGGGTTTATTCATAGTAAGTATGTTTAGGGTAGCAATTAAATCACCTGATGTCACTTATCTACAATTTAGACTATCAGCATCCAGTACTTGCAGCAACATCTCCTATGATGTTAAGATGTAAGCTGTAGTCCACTATATAAAAACTCAGAAATGAGCAAACTGTGGCATGCAGAGTCCATGCATTCCAAACCCTTTTTGTGGCCCTAAGATTCCCAAGATGACTCTAAAGCCCCTCCAAGGAAATCTGAGCAAGTAATCATCCAGAAATTGCCACAAGCACTGCCAAAATCAAATAAATCAAAACTGGAAGTAACTTCTGGTTTTGGCTTGCTGAAAACACACTGGTGTAGCCTACCGGAGGGGCAAGAGAGAACCTAGCCCCCTCCTGCAATGTAGTCACCCACTCCATCTTAATCATTCTGAAACTTCTGCATACACTTCTGAGGTGAGTTAATTTTATAAGCTTGAACTTGTTCATTTTGCCTTACCAGCCTTACTTTGCTACAAAGTAAAGTACAGAATTAAAATATACCTTTTAACATATTCTTTTTATCATATCAGAAACTGAATTACAGTACAGAAATACAAGATACAGTTTCTTCAAGCACTAAAATATTGGGAAGATGAAGACTCTACAATTGTAATGTTAAACAAGGGGTGGGCAGGCTTAAGGGATCTACTTTGTTTTACACAAAAACCCTGAGATCCACCAACTGGAGACAAGTGAAAAATAGTCATTCAGGAAAGAACAGACCCCTAGAATTACAGAACAGGGTCCTCATGAGCACATGCTCAATCCAGGAATTTATTTTAAATACAAGGAACTCCAAGCCACTCTTTTTGTTTTCTGTCAAGCTATCTCATTTTCCGTAGACTATTCTTCATTAGACAGTTGACGATACTGTTAATCCAAAGAGAGTCAGAGACTCTTTTCAAATCTTCTGAAAGCCACCAGAAGATCCTGGTCTACTTTATGTTGGTCTCTGCTTTAAACGACTGCATGCTGGGCAAAGTCTCCCTGTTTGTCATCAGTTAGTGATTAAAAAGATGACATCTTTTAACTGCACAGAATAAACAACTTTGGGGTGGGGGAGGGGACAGAAAGGACACTAAATTCTGAGTGTAAAGTACTGCTGTATGTGCCTTCAAGTAACTCATTTGTCAATTTATGATGACCTCATGAATTACATAGGGTTTTCTCAGGCAAGGAATACTCAAGAGGTGGTTTAACCAGTTCCTTCCACTGAAACATAGCCTACAACACCTATTATTTATTGGTGGTCTGTCATCCAAAGACTAAGTAGGGCTTACTCTGCTTACCTCCCAGGACTAGACAGGTAGGATCTGGTGCCTTTGAGTCCTTTCTGACTTATAACACCCCTAAGATGAAACTATCAGGGGGTTTTCCTGGCAGAGTTTGTTCAGAGGGGCGTTGCCCTTGCCTTCCTCTGAGGCTGAGAAAGCATGACTTGCCCAAGGTCACCAAGTGGGTTTCCATGGGTAACTGGGGATTCAAACCCTGGTGTCCCGGGTCCTAATTCAATACTGAAACCACTACATAACGCTGACCCTTTACCCAGTCCTAAAAAAACAAACAAAAACAACAACAACAACAAACAAAACCACAAGTCAATCTCATGGATTTCAATCAAACTTACTTCCAGCTAAATGTGGGCCATTTCCGCACTACACTCTTACAGGGCGATTATTCCTCTCCTCCCTAAACTGCAAACCCCAGGATTCCATAGGATGTTGAAAGTGGAATAATCGCCCTATAAGAGTGTAGCGCGGAAATGGCCGTGACTGCGATCACAATAACTCAACCGTATTTCCTGCTTGCTTAAAACTCTCTAGGTAACAAAACAAAAGAAGCTGGCCTCTACCAAGTACGTACAGCAGTGGCACTGGTGTGTGTTTCAAAAGTTACCATTGTGCCCACAAGCACATTTTACATCGAGCGTCACTTCCAAACTTTGATATGTAAAGGGGGAAAAAAAGGTACAGTACCTTCAACACACGCTCACACATGTTAACAAATGCGGAGGAAAGGGCCTGAAATAACGCGGCAGACCAGACACTTTTTACGCAGCCGGTCCCTAGGTTCAATCCCAGACAGCTACAATTGAAAGGATCTTAAGAAGCAGATCCGGAAAAGTACTCAAGATCCCGGAGAGCCGCTGCCTGTCCGAATACTGTCATGCTTAGCTCCATGGATCAATGACCTGGCATAAGGTAACTTCACATATGCCCAAACGTACCTTTGCCAGCTCTCCGTAAGAAGATTAAATAAAGCCAACTCCGAACATACATTCGTGTTTTACGGACTTCAGAGTTCCTTCCTCCGAGAAATCATGTTTCCTAACCACACACAGAAAAAGGAGCCGAGAGAACAAGAAACTAGACTCCACACACTGAGGGGACACCGGCCGCTCCCTCCTCTGTAAGGCCTCAGCTCAGTGGCCGGAGAAGGCAGGATGAGCCTCGCAAGAGATACCTGTCTGTCCCTCCTCCAACTAGGCCGAGAGGGCCTTCACGCACAAGCAGGCGCAACCATAGCCCCTCGAGGGACGTCGCTCTGGGCCCGAGAAGGCGCTCGCCACCTTCCCTTCTCCGGAGCCAGATTTCTCTGGGCCTACCGACCCCCGCCGCGCCGGGGCTTTGCGTGGGCTTTATCTACCGACTTTCCACCGCCAGCCCCTCCTCCGGTCACCTTCTTTCCCGGAGCGCCGGCATCCGACTCACCAATACCACCAGCGTCCTCCTAGAACCGCCTCATGAACCCAACACTCTCCCCGTCTCCTACCCGGGAACGCCGCGGCACTCGCGTCGTCTGCAATCCGCAGGCCTCGCAGGGTGACCCGGCCAGGCGGCTCAGGAAAGGCCGCCGCGTTCTCTTGCCCTCTTCGCGTTCCCTCGCCTCTTCCCGCGGCAGCACTCCGGAGTTTTCCCTCAGCCGCCGCCGCCGCCGCCGCCGCTTCTGCCGCCTTTCCCCCTCCCACCCCCCGAGTCCACCGCCAGACAGCGTCAGTCCCCGTCCATCTTGATCCTCCCGGCAGAAGAAGAAAACCACCCGGCCGGGGGAGGGGGGGCGGCGAGAGCAGCGGGCGCCACAGACACGAAAGGAGGAGGAGCCGCCAGCCGCGGAGTCGGGCCGGGGCCGATTCCGAGAGCGGCGCAGGAGAAATGCGGCGAGGCGGCAGAGGCGGCGCTGCGGAGCGAGCGGGGCCTCGGCCAAACTCGGTCCTTTCTCTTCCCTCGTCACGGCGGGGGGATGCTTGGCTCGCCTTTCCCTTCCCCGCCCCCTTCCCTCCGCTGCGCTGTGCAATTCAGGGCGAGCGTCAGGAGAGAGATTAAAATAGCAGCCTCATCCAGACAGCGATTTGACTGGGGCCTCACGGCGAGTGGTATTCCTTCTGCTTTGACCGAATAGGAGGGCGACCTGCCATTCACCCACCCCGTCTTAACTTTGGGGTATCCGCATTCCTTTCTTACAAAGAAAACCAAACTTTGCCCACGGTTTATGTCAGCGGGCGGGGAGGAGGGGGTGTCTTTTGCTTCGTCGGGAAACCCCTGTCTGACGGTGAACAACTAAGGAAGAGGAAGTCATGCAAGCGCGGGTCTGGTCCGATCCTGAGGCAGACTGAGAGGGCTGAAGCTCAGGGCCGTGAAATGGCCGCGAGATGCTAGCTGTTTAGTTAGTTGTTTTACTGCCTTGGCGGAGGGAAAAAAAATGCGATGGTATTTTCTGTCTCATCTACAGAGGTAACTGCCATTTCCGCACAACACTGTTATACTGCTATTATTCCACTTTCAACATCCTGTGGAATTCTGGGGTTTGTAATTTTCGAGGCCAAAGAGCTCTCTGGCTGAGAATTCTAAATGCCCCTCCCCAAACTGCAAAACTGTGGAGCTGTCAAAATGTCTTGGACTTCTTTACAATTAATTTGTGATATTCCCTGCTGTGATATTTGGGGATGGCCAGTAACTAGCATGGTTTTGAAAGACAAGAGAAGATTTTTCTGTCAACAGCTACTAGCTTGCTAGATTGGTCCCAGTTTAGAATTATTGTATCTTCATATAACAAGAGGTGTTCAGCGGAGATGTTTAATGATGGGGCTGCAAACAGGGCCTTACAGCTCAGGTAGACTTGCACCTGAGCAGGCTGTTCTCCAAACAGCTTGAGCAAACGCTGTAGGACCTGATGGTAATCTGTTAGCACTTTCCTAGAATCATGGAGTTGGAAACACCATGAAGAAATCCACTGTAAAGCACACTTCCAAGGTGATCAGGTAGCCTCTTTAAAAACTTCCAATGAAGTAAAATCCACACATTTCAAGGTAAGCTAGCCCACTGTCAGATAGCTCTTACTGTCAAGAAGTTCTTCTTTATGATGGGTTGGAATCTTTTTTTCTTGTAATTTCAATGCACTGCCAGTTTATATTTGAATAGAAAATGAATTTGCAACTTATGCAGCTGTATACCCTGATTGCTAGATTCTCCTGTTATTGGTACAATCCTCCTTCCACCTTAGCAGGTTTGCCTTTTGCAAATTTGATTATTCGTGAGGCATGCATGTGCCTCTCCGCCATTTTCCTCCTCCTGTTCCCTTGCATTTTCCCAGCGTGGAGAAGGAAGGCAAGCACATTGAGGCAAAAGGCAAGGGAATGCAGGGAGGAGGCATGAGTGTACTTTCCTTCCCCAGAGCATGGAGAAGGAAGGATTGTGCGCCAGGGCAAAAAGCAGGGGATAGACAGGAGGGAGCTCTGGAAAGCAATGAGAGAGGGAGTGCAGGGGTGTTATTTTTTCCCCCACTTTTGCAAGGTTTCTGCAGCCTGAACCCTCACAAAAGTGAAGGGGCCACTGTATGTGCATTCTGCATTAAATGGATCTTCTAGATCATCTTCAAAAGCAATGTCATATGAAATGCAGTGGAATAGTTTAGTCAGAATGTTCCAGGGCATGTATTACTGTGATAATAAGTCTCAACTGGCTGGTATGCAGGAGATTTAAAAACTGGCAAGATGGGACAGGGAGCCAACAGAAAAAACTGTTTAGAACTCAAGGGCTCCTGCATCGGGCTGGCGAGAGGGATCAAGACCCAATCATGGTGGATTGATCTTCCTGCCATCCGGAGAATCATCTGTTACAGAAAGCATTCCTATTCCCTAATGCCACCATCAGTAGTGTGAGTTCAGGAAAACCTTCCAGCTTCAAATTTGGTCTTCTAGAGGGACTGCATACATTCAGAATGAGTTCCGTATCTCCATCCAGATTAGCTCCTAAACAAGCTTAGAAATGGTAGTAGAGAAAAAGACCAGTTCTCCAGTGAGTCCATGGGGTAAGTATAGTTCAATTGCCTTTAGTATTAAGGTGTGTAGAAACAGATAATCTCTTAATGTGTGGCTACAATTTTAAAATGTCCCACATGGACGTGATGAGTGGTATAGGAATATCCTAGATACATGTCTTCTGACAAGCCTTACCTTAAATTTTCACAGTTGCACTACAGGATGACATTTTACATACTGGGTGGCCAGTGGCGCAAAGATAAGCAATGTGGATCTAAATCCAATGGTAGTTCCAATTAGAATTAGACCCATTGAGTCAATGGGATTTAAATGTGTGTTGAATTTCCACACTACACTGTTATAGTGCTGTTATTCCACCTTGAACATCCTATGGAATCCTGGGTCTTGAAGTTTAGGTAGGGACATTTAGAATTCTCAGCCAGAGAGTTCTTTGGCCTCAGTCAACAGAATTCCACAGGATGTTGAAAGTGGAATGATAGCACTATAACAGTGTAGTACAGAAAGGCCCTTACTATTCAGCATTTGATTTACTGGATATATTCCATTTGTGACCCGCTATAGGGTTCAGGCCTAGTTCTGTCCTAAAGTCTGGGATTACAGCTTTTACATTCCTTGAGTGTTGTCTGTGCTAGGTGGGTGGATGGGAGTTTATTGTTTATTCAATGTGCACCCTGTCTCTCTGCAACTAGATGTGGTTTAAAATATCTGAAGGGTATAAAGTTGTCTACTGCTCAAATAGCTTTCTGCACAGTTAGAATCACTATGTGGGACATCTGTTAAACAATTACCACACAAAAGTAATTCTACCCTTGATAAATTCACACACACAGTTATTTATAGTAGAGGCAGAGAATATTCCTCAACATTTGAGGATGACTGGGTATAAATGATAGGTCCTTTCAACAGGATCTAAATGCATTTTGGGTATGAGGGAGAAACTAGTTTAAGCTGATAGTGTTGGCTTGTGCAGCTCATTCATTCTTCCCTCACCCCATTCTTTACAAAGTATCTTTTTTTTTTAACAGAGCAGTGTTTCATGTGTAGATCTTAAAAGCTGAAATTCTGATCATACATTTTGTGAAAGACAGTTTAAATAAAATTAATGGGGCAAACTCTGCAGATAATATGTCAAGAACAGAGGTAGAAAGAGTCATATTCTACAGCTGAGATTTAACTCATTGGTCATAAAAAATAACAAATTCCGGTTCTCAGATCTGTCATTAAGTAGGAGCCATCTACTCAAAACATTCTGTGTATAAATAAGTGTGACTTGCTAGTCGTTAAAAGTTAAGAATAAAAATCTGCAAGTTCAGATACCGTAAGTCAGAGCTTTCCAAACTTTTCTTTTGGTGATACACTTTTTAGACATGTATCATTTCATGACACAGTAATTCTGTAAGTGGAAGCAGCCCCTGCACTCAGGCCTCTCCTGCTGCTGCCCTCACCAGGATCTTCCTCGACCTAGGGCAGTGGAGGTGGCAGCGGCAGCAGAGGCAGCCTCTTCACCCAGGCCTGGCCTGTGGCAGAGGTGGGAGAGGCATCCCCTCCACCTGTTACATTCATGCAACACGCCTACACACTGCAGCTGACACACAGATGTGTCATGACACGCAGTTTGGAAAGCTTTGCCCTAAGTCATTGCTGTAGTTATAGAATGCATGATATTTTTGGTAAGGCACACTGTTAGTCACAAAGAAGTTAATCATATTAAAAATGTAAGATTATGGTGCTTTTAAATCTCATTGGTGACTACATTAGAAATCCTTGCTGTAGTCCCAGAAAAATGAGTGTACACAGATGACATGAAGACAATGGAAGTTGTTCAACTGCACACAAGGGCAGCCAGTCACATGTCACTGACTTAAGATAATTAAACATCATGAGAGGAAAACCTTTAGTTACTCAGACTGACATGTGATGTGTCAATTTCTTGTATATGTAAACTAATTGTTCTTTTAATCATCCTCAGTAGAAATTGTGGAGCCAGTGGCATATTGACTATAAATAAAGCTGGACACTTACCAGACCTTCTAGACCATTTTAATGTTGCCATTGCCGTCTCTACCACATTCTGAGTACTAAGTATACTATTCTTAATAGACAATGGAGGTGATAAAGCAGGGGCTGCTAGTTCATATATTGAGGTATTAATTGAAGTATTAAATTTGCATGAGTGAGACTTGTAACAAAATATTGCAGTGTGGAGTTTAGTTTTCTGATCAGATAGTTGTGTTGTTTTCGGGGATATTTAATTTTTTCTTTTCATTCTCCTTCCTGTTTTCCATTTTCCCCATCCACTTTGTAGTTATAGAGATGGCTCCAAGGAGTTTGCTGGATATGTTTAGCTTTCCAACAGATCTGAGTTCAATACCCTGATTCGATCAAATTCATGCTGCTTCCAACTAGTTTTCCTAGCATCTTTTGCTTTTCGTTGCACTCTTAAACTCACCTATTAAGAAGTGAATCCTGTTTAACTTAGTAGACTTATATCTGAGTATATGTAAATCTGAGTATGTCTTAACATAGGTTTACATAGTATTTATGAAAACCATCCCTTCATACAGCAGTACTGTTCACTGTCCTATCAATATATAAAGTTAAATTAGTAATTAAGAGACAATGCTGTCTGAGCGATGGTACCAAATTTTTGGAAAGCTATGTGTTTGAAGGTTTGCCTGCTTCCTTCCTTTGTTGTTGATTTCTAAGCGTGTTTTCTGATCTAATGTACTTTGTGTTTGCTTTTATATGTTTTAATTTTATACAATGTCTTGTTCTTTGAGATAGGTAGTATATTATTGAAAATTTTGAACTAAATTTAGATTTAACTAAACTAAATACTAAAACCTGAACACACAAATCTTACTACATAAGCCTAGCATGAGGGATTGATAGAGAACAAATTGGAGGATGGGTAGACATTTGCCCAGTCTGGGTAGGATAGCGGATTCTAGTCACTTTTTATCTTTTTTTAAGGGATTAAAACTTGGCCAACCCCATTTTGTTCCAAATATTTTCATAGCAAAACAATTAAAGGTGCTACATGTGGTGCAAGTGTTTTTACTCAGCTTATCACTTTTGATTGAAAACCTTTCACTAGTTACAGGACGAAAGTTCACTCCCTCTTGTAATCAGTTATAGATGAGACAAATATGATATATTTGGGGAAAATTCTGAGAATGATGTTCTGAATACATTATATTTGCTATTTGGATTTTAGTCATGTTGTACCTAAAACATTTCCTTTTTTAAACCATTTAGATGGTTACAGATTTAATATAAATCTTTCATTGGCTTGACTGTAAAATGGAGAAGAATCCAGTACTTCTAAGTATATAAAACTTTTTCAGGATACTGAGGATAATATGAATGTTCTGCCCCCTCAGATCTTATTCATATGGTTTGGAATACGTAAGCTGAACACAATACATTATTGTCCCTAGGGTTCGATGCTTAGCAAGGTTGTTTGTTTTAACTCTGTTTCAAACCCCTCTAGCTGTTCCCTGTACACATATTAAAGATGTTGTTATAAAGAAATGAATGTTTCAATCTCTTACAGTTTTTATAAAGTTATTCTGGTTTCAAATTATTTTCCATTTATACCAAAAGGAACAGTCAAAATTAAATACTTACTTGATTTATTCACTGAGCGTGTTAAGCAATAAAATGTCTCGTTCAGTCTGTCTGGTTTTTCAGACATCTTGAAAAAAATATTTTCATCCAACAAGATAATATTCCAGCTTTAAATCTTTTAAATTAAAAAAAATGTTCTAGTGAAGCTTCATAGAAAGATCAGCTCTTCTCTCAGTTTTGCATTATATAGTCCTTGAGAATGTAAACTTAGGATCATTTTAGGATTCTTGGATTTCTCATCATGTCTTGGATCCTGGCAATCATTAAGTGCAACTGTATCAGCTGTAAAACACGGTGTTTACCATTCACCAGCTTCTGTAATGTGCTGCAAGAAGGAGTGTGTTAAAGGTTGCATATTACATACTTTAAATGTTTTGATTAGTCATGTCAGTGTGGTTTGTGCCTCAGGACTTTACGTCATGCAGATTTTGTATTGTTTTGTAGTGTATGAGGAAACTTTTTTTTTAAATCTAAATCTTTTTTAAAAAGTTTTCACAAATCTTTTAAAGCTGAATTTGAAAAATGTAGGGACAAAGGTTTCAGGATTTCAATCCCCATTCTTTTAAAGGTTTTTAGAATATTTTTCATAGCAGGTTTTACTTCCACCTTTAAACAGAGCTAACAGGATTTTGTTATTTTAATTCTCTTTACAAAAGATGTACAATGAGTGAATAAAGCATTCTATAGATGTAGCCAGCTCAAACTTTTAAGTCCAGCAGACAGGAAGTGAACTCCCTGCTTAAATATCCTGCTTGTGTTGTACTACACAGAGCTGAAGTAATGAGGAAAACTTCAGCTGTTCATTCCAGCCAATCAGGATTTACCAGAGCATGCCATACAATGTTGGTGTTGTTCAACTGAGACGTTTGTCCTCCTTTGCCGTACCATACCTATTTTAGGATGACTAACACATTTTCTGCTGTTTAGCTGTAGTCACCATAACCACAATAACTCTGAATGCTCAATGATGGTTTTGATTTTGATTAAGGGGTTTTTGTGTCTATGCATGCTCATACCTAAATGGTTTTATTCATCAAGAGTTTCTTGGCCTCATTGGCAAGTTGCTCTTCACCCTGAGAAAACATATCATCTTTGAAAAAAGCTGTAATTTTCAAGCAGTATTTGAGAAACATCTAAAAGCAAGATTGCAACATACACAGCCAGACAAGTTCCTTTGAAATCCTATGATTTTTCTTTGGTCAATATGTAGATTCTTGGGAAACAAGGTCCAATGGCAGTTGAAAATTTTGATTTTCCATGACATGAACATACTATACATGCTGTAATCTGGTCAAGCTCTATGTAGTCACGGGATCTCATATTGTCAATTCAAAACCATCTTTGTAGCACTTCCTCCTCAGGAGGAGTCTCATTTGGACCGCAGTTGGGAAGTTTTACCTATACAGCACATAAAAGTTTTTCCAAATGTAACAGCACAAAGACTTCTTAGGAAATTCAGTGTTTTTTGTCTAAGAAAGGGGCAGTTAGCCTTGCACATGTCAGAGTTTGCCTGGATCTCAGTGGAAGTTGCTTTGCTGCTGCTAATGGATTTTAAATTTTATTGCATGTGCTTTACTAATCTTTGTCCCCAGTCCCCACATGGCCAAGAAAGGGAATGATCTCCACCTGCATTGATATCCTTCTAGACGTCTTAGCTGACAACAGAAGTAACATCTAAGAAAAAATGCTGTGACTCTAATATCATCACTTTTCTTCTGTATGATGTTTGACATCTTTGCCTGATGAAGAAGCCAGTGAAGCTTCAAAAGCTTGTATGACGTAATTTCTGCATTTTAGATGGTCGAATAAAGGCATCACCTTTTGTGGATTTTGGATTTTGTTGTATTTTGCTGTGTGGCCAACATGACTATCCCTCCATATGAGCACAATTAGTGCATCTTTTTGTTATGTGACTGGCGGATCATGGGAGAATGAGACGTAGAGTGTAATTTTCTCTCCAACCCATGCTCCTGAGAAAAACACTCTCTCTCTCGAAAGCTGGTATTTATGTTTAAGGAGAAGTTTGTATTAGCAACCATGAAGATTTTCCTTTAAAGGCAGACAGCTGCTTCAGAGAGATGAATTTTTGAGGACATGGCAAGGGGAGAAAGATAAACCTGCACAGAAGGTCCCAAGGCTATTTAGATGTTTCCCTACAGCTGCTTGTTATGTAAACTAAGTTGCCTCCACACTCTGCTTTCCTCCTGCCAGTAGGCAAAGACTTCTTTATTTAGACAGGCTTCTGGCCACTTCTGGTTGCCGTAGGGGATGCTTTCTCATTTGTTAGATTTTAAATACTTTTAAATTTTAAAGTCAAGTGCTGTTTTAATACGATTAATTCTTCGTTAATTTTATGATAGATTTTTAGCTGTATTCTGTTTTAATCTGTACGGTAAGCCACCTTGGGTTCTGCATCAGAGAAAAGTGGGAAATAATTAATGTGGCAAAATAGGAAGGTTAATGGCATTCACACAGTTAACTAGGTTGGCCCTACGTAGTCAAGACTTTGTATTAACTCTTTAGAGACTGCCTCTGTGTCTGATTTTATTTATATCCTGTCTTTCTTCCAAAATGGGGCCCACAGTGACCTGCCTGACTAGTGTGGGAAATTTACCATGTAGCCTTTTGAAGAAAGAGAAGTGGTGAATCTCATGAAGGTCCTTGCTTTTAACTCCTGTGTCATAGCAGTGGCCCTGTGAGTTAAATACTTTTTCTAAATGGCTTTTCAAAACTGTATGACTGACAGTTTCCCTAACACAGCAGCATGTATGTTCCCAGAAGTTTAATACAAATTACTGTATGTTTCGTGGATTTTACTTCTAATACTTTTGATAAAAAGCAATCTAAATTTAATTTTTTTAAAAAGAATTCTTGTTAGAGAGTGCCTATTTGTGTGGTGGAGCTGATTAAGGAGGAAGACACCATGGCTTAAAAGAAAAGAAACTAAAGCTTTATTAAAGGAACTCCAAACTAAGATAGGAAAGTTACTGGGGGCTGTCTATCTAGCATTCTTAGGAAGGACTTCTGGGAAGAAGAAATGCAGAGAAATCTCTCAGAGTATCAGTTTATATCACAGAGGGATCAGGATACATAGAGCTGAGAAGGAGGACACTTTGAGTCATCTTACTAATTGCTGTCCCACTGCAAGGTATTCTGAGTTCTTCAGTGCTAAGCATTGTTGCACTTCTAACAATTCTTAATTATTAAAATTGTCTCCTCATATCTGTGATCCTACAGTGAGTAAGCTACAACTCACTAGGGCTTTCTCATTGCCCATTCCTTAGCTCTGAAACTACCCACTTAAGAAAGCTGGACTGACTCTTTTCCTGTTGCTTTCCACTGGCAGGCAGAGATTTTCTCATTCAGGTGGGCCTTTGGTAACTGACCTTGCTTGTTTCAGAAGGGAATTTTAGTGGAGTGAATGTTGTACTTTCTGTTACTTATCTGTTTTTAAACTGTATTATAAATCTTTTGTGCTTCCATTTACTTTATGCTTGATTGTTTTATTTAGTTTTATTGTATGTCATTTTGAGTTCCATTCTTGGCAGAAAGGTCGAATATAAATCAAATGAATAGACACAAGAAGAAAACACAAAAAGAAAATTAGATCTCCAGTGTGACAAAAATATATTTTCAGTTGATTGAGCCAATTTTCATTACTGTGTTGAAATGACTTATCTGACACCAGACTAAACTGAGTGCATGGTGAGAGGATCAAGAAATGCCTGCATCGCACATTTAATTTCCAATGTAATGCACAGCCGGCATACTGTTGCCAACCCATTTTCAGAAGCTCTTTAGTAGTGCAGAGGTTAAGCTAAGTATGCGGAGAACCTGCTGCATAATCCTGCTCTTTTTTTGCTCAGCTCAGGCTGGATACATGCAAATCCACATAATTCCCATACCACATGAAACTAATTCACACTGACCAGCTGCTGACATGTTGAAAATGTATTTTGAGTGTACCTTAGCATTAGGAACTGGTTGGATGAGTCTTGTGATTGCTTCACCGCTACACAGCTTGGAGATCACTGTAACTTAATTTGGAATTAAGAAAGCAGACATTATTATTTTATGGTACACTGAGCCTGTATCTCAAACTAATTGGACAAAAATTCCTATATTGAAAGTGGTTCTATATTGTCCCTTGCAAAATTGGAAGTCACATTTAAAGCTGTGCTGAAAACAAAGATGTCGAGAAACAGTTATTTTTCTAAAATAGCATTTAATACTCTCCTTTGTCCTTGTTTCTTATGAAATGATAGACTTCACTGTTGTGCTTGCCTGCTCTTCCTAGTCAGTCATATCTGATTTACTTAGCACATCAACACAAGTCTGTTGCATTAAATATCTCTATTTTGACTAAGGTATTAAGTGGCATAATTCAAAATCCAGCCTTAGTAGGTAATATTTCCTTCTCAGATATAAACAGTCTTCCATAGTCATCAGATACCACCAGCTCAGCAGAGCAGTAAATTAATAGCTTCTGCTTTTAGTTCAAGATCATTCTGCTGTCTCAATAAGCTTGAATCACAGATGGAGATTTTTAGAAATATGAAGAGATTTGTGTCAAGTGGATTACTAGCAGCATGAATTATTACGTCAACTTGTACAGAAAATACACTGATTTGTTTTCAGCAAGATAAAAATTCATACTAAAATTAAGCATAGCATTGAGACAGCTTGCTTACTCCTGACCAAACTGTGCAGTTACACAGAACCTGTGTTTTGGTTTATAATTTTGCCTCCACCTATGAATTGTAATTCCTCGTATCTTTTAATGTTCAACTGTATATTTTCAGAATATGTAACTGTCATTTTTTCCTGTCTTCTTTGTAAATGAATGTAGAGGTGGAGTGTTTAAACAAAGAATGGTGTTGTAGATATGCATAACACATTTAATATTCTGTCTCATTGTTACGTTTAGATATTGCACTGTAGAATACTGTACACTTCTTTTCAGTCCCTGTAAAGATTAGTGGAAGGGTCAAGACAGAATTTTGAATCTAGAAAGCTGTCTTGAAAATGTCTGTTTGGTCTTCTTTATTGTCTTTTACATTTTTTTTTTATGTCACAGAGCAGGAAGTAGGTGAAACTGCCAGTTACTTAAACACTGCTGACATCTTACCCAGCCTAGTGTAATGCATCACATGCCAGGTGTGCATTTGAAAAAAAATCAATAATTTGACATCATGGTAGCAAGTACATTCCCTCATGGGTTGTGTATGCCTTCCCGAGTTAAAGCAATGCCATCATATGATGACTAACACTGGGCCAGAAACCTGTAAGGCTGTTCTTCTGACATTAAATTGCAGTCCTGTGCTCATTTCTCAGAGAAGCCCCACTGACACATACATAGGGCTGGACTGTTAAGCCATTCAAAAGTCCCAGTTTCTACTGATTTCCAGTAACCACTGGAATTTATAACTTGCTGGGAGCAAGTAAAAGTAGTGGAAAGAGTAGAACAAGTGACCTGTATTTAAAAAAAAAAAAGCTAAAGAAGTTAATGTCTTGTCAGATGAATGGTAAAAGATATGGGACAAATGATGATTAATTCTATCGTACCAATAACTAGGAAGCCAGCATGGTATAATCATTTGAGCATTGGACTACAACCATGGAGACCACGGTTCAGTCCCCTGCTCCGCCATGGAAACGCATTGGGTGACCTTGGGCATGTCACATACTCTCAGCCCCCAGAACACCTCGTGATAGCTTCGCCTTAGGGTCACCATAAGTTGGAAATGATTTGAAGGCACACAAAACAACAACCACAACCAGTTGTTGCCTTCAGGCATAAATGGTTAGAAGAAAAAAGATTATTGCTGTTATGTTTTTAAGTTTATATGATCTAAACAAATATAACCATGGTAAGAAAAAGATAGGCTAATGAGGGTGGACGTGGGGAGGGGAGAGGAAAAGGGGTATGGATCAGTGGTGGTAAGTTTAGTTGATTCTCCAGATTTTCAGTTTATGAGGATGTCATAAGCAAAATACTTTTATCTAGGCACTATTAAGCCCAATTGACTAGGAGCCAGAAGAACTCTGAAGTGAAATCAGGGATATTGTTAGGGAGGAATGCAAAAAGATACTATCTGCAACCAAAAAGGAAGAGAAACCACAAGGAATGACAGGTGGAACTCTTCAATCAGTTAAGGATAGATGAGAAGTAAAAGTAAAAGGGGACAGAAATAGAATCAGAAACGTTCAGCAATTTGTGCACAGGAGCAAGGAGAATTGGTATAACAGTCAATTCAGAGAAATAGAAGATGATAACACAAAAGAAAGAACAAGAGACCTCTTCTACAAAATGATGCTGTGGAGTGAGAAATGCTAGATGTCAGTCTGGATTCAGGAAAGGAAGAGACACTAGGGATCATACTACAGACATACATTGGATGATTAAACACAAAATATAATTTCAAAAGACAACCAATCTGTGCTTTATAGAGCATAGCAAAGCCTTTGGTTGTGTAGGTCAGCAGTTGCCAACCGGTGGTCTGTGGACAAGTGATGGTCTGCAAGAAAATTTTGGTGGTCCATGGAGAAATTTGGACATTATTTGATTTCGACTTCTAGTTCAGATACGAGAGCTGGAGACATGATCCTTGGCGTGCTCTGCCAAAGACTGCCACTGCCATGGGTTGCTGATACTGGGGGGACCCCCATACCTGCTTTCCAAGTAGACCTGAACTAAAGGGGTCTTGCCAGAGGTGGATTTGCGACCAGGAGCCAAGACAGGACATGTACGGTGAACCAGGAGGAGGTAACCAAAGAGGCTGTCACTGCCATTTTTTCATCTCGCCTGCAGCTGTTTGGAAGAGACAGGAGGGATTCCCTCTCTCTTCATACACTGGCCACCGAATTTCTTCTGGCCAGTTTTATTCATTCATACACACACACACACACACTATTGCTTATTTTTTCATTATTTGATAGAGCTGGAAGACCTGAGTTGGGGATAGGGCAATAAAACTGAGTTCGGACTTTGAGTTAACTTTCTACAGAAGACGTCTGTGAGTCCAGGAGGATTTCCTCCCCTTCCCTCACGCTTCTTTGGAATAGTCTGTTTGTTGCTCTAAGAAGAAGAAGCCCAGCACAAGGTATTTAACAACTATCATACAACAGATAACCTAAACTCAGCTTTTCTGCTTTCCTTATCAGACTAAAGGTGTTTTTTTTTCTGTGCCTAATTCCTGGTGTTTCCCTCATTTGCTAAGACACAGCTGAAGACAATTCTTTGTTTCTTTTTTCCTTCTGCTCTAAACTCAAAATGAACTAACAGCCCAGAAGTACTTAGTTTAAATTTTCAGCGAGATCCATCTTGCAAAACTGATTTTTCCCTTTTTTGAATTTTGGAAACCCCTTGTGTGTGTGAAAATGGATGACGTGAAAGACTCTCCCAATCTATGTAGATTTGACTGCTTGAGACATTGTGTTTTGTTGATTTATCCTCCGCTCCCCCATTCCTTTCCAACTTGACTGTGATTCTCCTGTCGTCTTCACTCAGGTTTTTTGGAGGGTATTGTGTGTGAGCAGTATGACGGCAACTGTTACTGCTCTAACTTAGATAGACGTTTGACAGCTATATCTGTTTACCCTCCAAAACCAAAACCAACTGCAACACAAAGAGAAAAGAACAACTCAGTGAGAAGAAGTGAGAGGAACTGTGAGAAAACGACAGTAAAGGAGAAAAAGACAACGAGAGAGGGAGAAGAGGGGAGAGTGGAGAGAGGTTTGGAAGGGACAGTGAAAGATAACAAACTTGTTTATTGAACCTTGGGCTTAATGAAGTTATTTGATAAATTTATTTGATGAATCTATTGAATCAATTTCTGTACAGATTTGGAAACCAAAATTCAGTGTATGAATTCTGTACCACCCACACTGCAGAAACACTAAATATATTATTAAGGATAGATATTTTGAATGAATTGACACAGTGGCTAATGAACGAACTGATATTTTGATTTATCTTTATAGTACTTGCCTGATGAACTAAGGTGTCTGTAAATATCAGAATATGAATCAACTGGTATTTTGATTTATCTCTATAATATTTACTTGATGATTTCAGTTGCTTGTAAATAATAATTTTGTTATAATTAAACAAGTGCATTTCATATTAATAAAATGGAACTTTTAGGATCATTATTTTATAGATGTTTGTACTTTTTTAAAAAAAATCATGTTAGTGGTCCACGGGATTCAAAATCGTGAGTTTAGTGGTCTGTGAGGTCCAAAAAGTTGGCAACTGCTGGTGTAGGTCATGAGAAACTACGGATCACTCTGCAAGAAATAGGCAAGAATTTGATTGTCCTGATGTACTAACCTGTAGTCAGGAGAAGAGGCTACCATCAAGTCAGAATGTAGAGAAACTAAATGGTTTCCAATTGGCAAGGGGGTCAGTTGAGGCTGCATTTTATCACCCTATTTGTTTGACTCGTACTTTGAACATATAATATATAAAGCAGGACTAGACTCAAGAGGAAGGAAGGGTGAATATTGGTGGAAGGAACATCAACACCTTAAGTTATGCAGATGACACCATACTACTGCCGGAATATAGCAAAAACTTTGAATGATTACTGAAGAAAGTGCAAAGGCAATTGACAACTATGCATATGCAGATAACAGTGTATTACTAGCAGAAAATAGCAAAGGCTGGGAGTTACTGAGGAAAGTAGCTGGATAGAGCTTCAAAACCAAAAAGTGCAATTTCTGCAGGTCTGGATGGCATATCCTGCTCTTCTTCTGGATCAGGAGATTTGGGTGTGATAGAACCAGTGTGCCTTTCTGTGGACTGTGGGAGCAGAGGAGCAATCCAAGATCACTTGAGCCTCCAAGATGTTACTAGCATACAGTTTCCATTCAGTTAGTTTATTTTGCTAGCTGAAGGCCATAACAAATACAACTAGTGCACAATTTGCATTGTCCATCTGAATCTTGGTTACCATTTGAGCCACTAGTGGATGTAGAGGAGACACATACAGAACATACCTATTCTGACTCTAAAGGGATGTATCTCCCATGCTGCAGCCTCTCCTGCAAACCTTGGAATAAAAGTGGTTATAATGGGAGTTGATGTTGCATGCTGTATCTTGAGGGAGCTGCCTGAGCTTTGAGTTCAGCCTGGCTCCACAGAGGCCCTGGGTTCATTCCAGAACCAACCTTTCGTAGTTCACAATGAATCCAAACTCTGTGATTATTCAAACAGGTCAGTGTTTTAATAAAGGTAACTCTTAGAACTGAAGATCAAGAAGTGATCATTGAAGTATGGAAAGGTTTTAATTCCTTAGTTTGTAAGTAAGCAGATACCATTGCCCAGCATTTTGTGAGTACTGCTACTATTGATATACTTTTTTCCTTACCTGCCTCTCCCTATGGATCAAGGCACAGAACAACAGATTAAAATGCAATACATAACATCAGTTAAAAACACGTATCAGTTGAAAGAGCATATAAAACCAATGCATATTAAAAAAATCAATCTACACTTTAACATTCATAATTTAAAAATAATCTGGATAGGTCTGCCAGAAGAAACTGGTCTTTAATGCTGTTTTAAATTCAGATAGTTAATCCAGCTGTCGAATCTCTTCTGGCAGGTCAATCCACAGTCTGGAAGCAGCTGAAGAAAACACCCTCTGGGGGACAGTTACCAGCCTAGTCCTGGCTGATTCAAGTAAATGTTCTCCAGAGGACCTGAATGTACAGAGTAAATTATACATGAGGCAGTGATCTTGTAGGTAACTTGGACCCAAACTATACAGGGCTTTAAAGATGACGGCCAACACTTTGTATCTTATGGGGAAATTAATTGGCAGATAGTGGAGTGATTTTAATATTGGTGTAATATGATGTGGGCTGGATACCCCCAGATCTCTAGGCCATTAAATTGTTGTGCCTCCACAAGTTCTCTTTTGGGTGTATCTGGTCATTTTCCATCTCAACATTACCTTGAACAAGTTTTATCACTGACAAAGGAATGTCTCCAATACTAAGATATTTTTATAACCTGGAGTGAATTAGATTCATAACTATTAGAACTAGGGAATTTATCCTATGGAATATGGGAGGGTTGTAGAAATTTCTTATGTATTTGAGGGTAAGGTGGTGTTAAGAATACAAGCTTTTTAAAAGATTAAGTATGGTTTTAAAAAAGAATAAAGCAACTTCATTAAATTTAAGCATAATGTCTGTCACTGATAGCTCAGAGCTAAGTCTAGCAGAATGTGGGGGCACATCAGCTCCTTGCATTTTCTAGAATAGCTTTCTCCTCTCCACACAATTGATTCATGAGAAGAAATAGTAGAGGAAGAAAGGAACGGAAAGATGTCAGATTTCTGTTCCTACTGTGTGGTTTTTAAGAGTGTGGTATGTAGTATTTTCATTCTTGTATATATCCATTGTTTCTTATGTTGTTTCTTATGTTATGTAGTTCTTTTAAGAACCCCCAAAATGGCATTCAGATCTATAAATATAAATAAATCAATGTATATATAAATGAAATTCTCATCTTACTAGTACACAATAAATGACGGCTGGACAATAATGATGGCTTTGTAAAAAGGGTCATCCCTATCATTAGGCAGAATCAAGTAAGTGGCTGTCTCAGACAGCAGATGATTGGAAAGAGAGCAGTGGAGGACAGCTGTGTGACATATTGTCTGCCTGGAATTCCTCCTAAAGTTGCCTGCTGCGTCTAAGATTTGTGAAGGACAATGTTCTGTTGACACCGTTGAAGTAAGATTTAGTTGCCAGTCTGATTCTCTTTTATACGTGGAATGGGAAATGCACTCCATATTGCCCTTTGCCTTTAGCACCAAAATGTCCTAGGTTCCAGTAAGCATCATCACTGTTAGAAACAGTGTTGAAATATGTGGGCATTTTAAGTCTGGTACAGGATTTCCTACAGGATGCATACTGGAATATCTGTAGAATGAGTTCTAGCAGCTCTCCTTGCTGAAATACTATTTTGTCCAGGCTGGAGATCATACATTTTTATTACCCAACTCTAGTTAAGATATTACTCAAAAAGTTGTCTACTTACTACTGGGATGCTATGTGGAGAGGCAAAGCAAAAGGTCTACAAGCCATTAAGTTAAATGCAAATGTACTGTAGATGTAGGAAGAGGGGAAACTAATACTTAAAGACTAACATATGAAATAAAATGTATTTAGGCAGAGGTTGCAGGTGCTTTTTTAAAGCTAAAATTCAAGTTGTATTAATAAAATAGCGAGCACACAGATTGAAATGAACAAAATTAGCTTTATGTAGATTAGAAAAATGACTTGTTAGAATTTTACTCGAGTGGTTAATTCTGTACAATTTACAATTTTATGTACAAAATTCATAATAAAATACATTACCCTTTTCCTGAGTATCAGTGTCATATATATTCCCCACTCCCCCTAATTTTTAGATGGAAATACCATAATTGTCCTAGCATTTGATTTCAAGTAATACTGACATTTAAAAAACACAAGCAACAGTTGCCAATATAATTCTTAAAGTAATAACTGAAGCAGTTAATAGCTAGACTTCTATACTAAAATATGATCCCTTGTTTAATGTACCATTTTGTTGTTTCTTTTGATGATTCAGCTGCAACTGAAGACAACAATTCAAGCCCACTTTATTACATTTCATCTTAAGATTACTTATTACCATGGATCTGATGCATATTTGATGCATCAATTTACCCATGTAATTTATCAGCGATAAATAACAGTGCCTTTACACAAAGGCACTGTAGATCCAAACATTCTCATATTCTGAACACACTTCAGTTGTCTACTTACTATGATACATTTGAGATTCATCAAATATGTGGAACTTTGTGGATAGAATAAGGCCTCAGTTACAAATATATGTGCTTTACTTTGTAGATAAAGTCCTCCAAATAACTGTAAGACATAGTCTCGTTATAAAGCTACTAATAGCTTAAGGATTCATGAGAACTTAAAACATTAAAAATACCTTCAACATGGGTTTAGGATATTCAGTAATTTTAGGGTCTCCAAGAACATTGATTATTTTTACATAATGATGTCATTTGCTAACTTAGTGGTTAGAACATGTTACAGAACTGAAAGGAATTTATGGATTAAAATTATAATTCAATAATACTGTAAATAAATACATCATTAGTATTTTTCACAATTGCTGTAGTTTGATAGTGAAGACTAAAGAGTATCTGAAATATTTGCATCCATGCTTATACTCACACTTCATGTCGCACCCTGAAGTTCTTGTGGCACACCCTGAACTAGTATCTCTTCTCATCTGTCAGTGTAGTGAGCATATATTGTGCCATTAAGCCTCCTTGTGGTGTCAGATATATATTGACCATACTCTGTGGGAGCCAAAAGTAAGTATAAGGATTTCTGCTAAAGCAACTCTCAGTGTTTAACTTGCTGCTTTTAAAATGTCTAATTGGACACTTTAAAAACTCTGACTATTATGCACTAGCAGCTGCTACATGAAAACTAAACAAAATACAGAAATATAGATACATATGGTACTTGTGGTATATGTGCACTGATGACTCACAGATATGATTTCCTTTCCATTTATTTGTGCTAATACGAGAGTGTCAAATATGAGATTCTATTAACATAAGTATATCAAGCTTCCAACATAACTTATAAAACTTGGAATACATTTTACTCAGAATGTTGCAGTGTTTAGAAATGAAGAGAACGCAACAGTGTTTAAAAATGCTTTTATAAAATATATGCCCTGACTGAGCAAGGGAGAGCCTCTTGTGGATTGGGAACTTTATATATAAACTGATACAGCATATTTGTTCCCATTCCACATTTAGCAGCCATGGTTGTGCATGCAGCCCTTGCTACAAACTGATAATCTGATTGGTAGGTTACTTCTCTAGAACTGGGCTGTCAGTGGACTTCCAAGGTATCACAGAACTGAACTGCAAATCAACATCCTACTTGATAGTGAGAAAGGGGAAGACTTCTCTGCAGTGTTATCAAAGTGCTTAACATTTAAAACAAATAATTTCACAGAAAGTTGGTCTTCAGTTGAATGCTTGCGCTTTTCCCAGGGTTCTTTGAATGTTGAGGGGATGTCTTGTCTCTGATACTTTCCTGATTGCCCTTCACAGCTGATTCAAGCCTTGCTTTCATTGGTGGAGAGGAAGCCATTAGTTTTTTAAAGACTGAGGAATACTGTGGACCAATCTGCATTAGATATTGCAAAGCAAACTCGTGTAGACTCTTTGTCGAACTTGTAGCTGATCCCAGGGCATTCTCATCCAAAAGAAAAGAAATTAAGATCGGTAGAAAGCAAGCCACTAACTGAGCTCCTGTGAAAGTTAAAAAAAAAAATCAAAGTTCTTCAGTATTGCTTAATTTCACAAATAGTTGCACTTAGGTTGTAATCCTAAATACACAACAGGATTTACTTATTCCCCAGGATTATAGTCTTTCAGAGCACTAATACACAATTGTGCTTTCCAAGATCAATCTTGGTCTGGATATATACAAAAGCTTTGCATTTCAGCATTCTGAAGGGGCTAATAAGTGGTCTTAGAGCACAGAGAGGCAAAGTGCAGCTGTCCAGATGTTACTGCACAACAGCTCCTATCAGTCCTAGCCAGCATAACTAATATTGAGAAATGCTGGGAGCTACAGTCCAACAGTATCAGCAGAGCTGATTCTGCCCAACTCATTCTACAGTGACAGAAAACCCTTTATTTCTCTTTGGCTCCTTACCCTCTGACTGCTTCATTGCTTCTTAACATTGGGACTTCTGAGACCAACATTCTAGAGTAGATGGAAAATTCCCAGCTTCTGGGAATATTTTTATCTTAAAATACTATATTTAACCTCTGTAAAGTGTACAAAGGTATTGGGGGCAAATTGAAACTCAAACTGATAAAATACATATTTGGCTCTGCATGAACTCTTATACCATTACAAATCTGACATACTAGATTTGAGGTATCTTACTGAGCGCAATGGCACTGAGTTAACTGTAGCCAACTGCCTCACATTCCACTGTGTCTCAAATCATAATTCTAAGGTAAGCTTTATAATCCATGTCACTTACAGTTATAACTGAACAGAGATTAATCCTATCTATTTATAATAATCTTACTCTGCATTAGTGGAAGATCATTGTATATTACCTTATGTGTTAAGAAAGGCATCATAATGTTTTACAATTTTACCTTTAATTAGGTGCATTGAACATGGGCATTTCTCCCTACCAAAATATTAACATTTAGATAAACTGGTAGACATTGCTGTGGAGCAGTCAGTGACTGTGGCATACATTCTACCTACTATTAGATGCTCAAGGCCAAGGAAACAGCTGAAGGACTTCAGTGTGTGAGTGAGATGGTAAAGTCAGAGAAGAAGGGTTTGGATTTATTACGCAATGAGGAATATCATAGCAGTATAAAAGGGACAGGTTCCACTTGAACAGAAGTGGTACCAACCATACTGCTGATGTTTATATTGAAAATCTGATAGAGGACTTTTTTTAAACTGGTGGAAAAGGGAGAAACTGCACCTGGGAAGTATTCCCAGAAAATGATGAGAATGAAAATATTTATCCAAATAGGAACAGCGTAGAACTTGAAATGACCTTTCCCACTGTACACTCAAAAAGCCAGTGTGGTGTAGTGATTTGAGTGTTGGACTAAGATTTTGGAGACCAGGATTCAAATCCCTGCTAGCCATGAAAACTCACAGGGTGATCTTGGGCAAGTCACACTCTCATAGCCACAGAGGAAGACAAAAGCAAACTTCCTCTGACGAAATCTTGCCAAAAAAACCCTGTGACAGGTTCTCCTTAGGGTCACCGTAAGTCAGAAACAACCTGAAGGCACACAACAGTAACACTACGTTACACTCAGATGCATGATCTTGGGCAAAAAATCCTCTCCATTTCTTACCAGATTAAAAATAAAACACATTAAGGGAAGGATGTTGCATTAACACTCATATTTTAATCTACTTTAATCTATTTTAATTCCAATTGCCAAATGTGTTTGGGCTTATCAATGGACACTTACGATGTTCCTCCTTGGCAAGGGCTATAACAGCAGCCACCACTTTTATTCCTTCTTGTATAACTTGAAGTTCAGCAGAATTCTCAGGTTTAGCTTTTTCTGTTTCCTGAAGTTTGCTAACAATTGATGGTGCTAATGAATGAATGTAAGGATGTGAGACAGTTTGGTTTGGATATTGAAAAATTGTCAGCAGCAGCTGGTAACATTTAAGTTGTACCTAGAAAGAATCAGGAGAGTTTTAAGTTAGAAAAACAAAAAAGATAATTGAGATTTTGACTTGCATTTGTGTGACCATCCTAAATACCACTACAACTATCAGAAGCAAAAGGCTTCTCTAATGCCAATTGAATAGTCTACTCTTGGACTCAACAGCAGAGAAAAAGAGAACAAAGGGAAAGAAAGAAATGAATTTGTGCCTTCTTAGCCACATAGACAATGCATAGTAACAATTATGGGGTGAAAAATGTGGCTTTCTACCTCCTCTCCTCCAGCCCAGTATGTATGCATTAGATGGGAGATTCAAGGCAGCTAACTTTAGTGGAGCTTTTCTGACTCTGGAAAGTATTTTCTGGGGGAACATTTGAGCAGTCTACCAGTACCTTATAGGGGGCATGTTTATGAATAAACACCTAATAGGTTTTCCCATGCTTTTGTAATGGGTGCGAGTGAATGGGAGCTGTACCTGTTTCAGTGGAGACAGAGTAGAGAATGTGAAACACTCAAAGGGAGAAAAATAATCAAATAATAAGGAAATATTAAAAAGAAGAACATAACAGAAAAGGCTGAGGAAATATACCATGGGGAAAGGCTTAACTGGTTCAGAATGGGCCCCTTTTCCACTGTCATCTTTTAAAAAGTGACCTGAACTATTCGAAGAAATTGTGGCAACACCTCAGAAAGGCTTCACTCATGACATTCCCAGCTGTTCTTCCTATACTGGAAATAAAATGAGAACAGAGCGCCAAGGCAAACCTTGTGTAACCAGGCCTATCACATATCCCAAACACTCACCTGATCTAAATCAAGATGTCTGTAAAAGGTTTTGTTTTTGTTTTTTTCACCAGGAAAACTCTCTAGGACAATACTGAGTCCTGGCTTGACAACAAGATTGTTTTGGGTGACAAAAATAAAGGGATTCCACCAGGAGAAAAGCAGCAACATCATGCCCCCATTTGCCAATGCTAACAATCCCACCATAAAAGCCTTGTGTGAAAGAGCTCTCATTGTGAAACAAGCATCATTGTTTCAGAACTGGAAGAAGTATTACTATTTACTTTTCAGAGTAGAGTGTTTGACTGCACTAGCACAACATTCAGCACATATTTAATTAGCCTCACTGAATGTGCCACTGAAACTCCTTTTAAAAGGAGTTGTGAATGAGAAAGGAATCCACGTATATTTAGAAATAAGTACAACAGACAGGAAGAGGGGACCTTGCATCTAAATATACAACATTATCTGCAGTTTGCATTACGTTTACAAGTGAAATCCTATGTATCTGCATTATGTTATATTGATTCATTTGTTCCCTGCTTCTTTTTCTCCAAAGCCAGGTCTCAAAGTGAGTTACAAAATCAGAAGAATTACAAGTAAAAACACATAGATAAAACATACAGTTATTTTTAAAACTTCTTACAGAATTAAAAAATCATTTGAAGCCTAGTCATTACAGAGCACAAAGAGAAAAACAGTATAGCATATTAAAAATAAAAAAAACTTTTCCTATAAAACAGTTAGTTCCCAATAGTCTTCAAATCAAAAAGGAAGGAGTGAACTTTTCTGACATCCTAAGGAAGGGAGTTCCACGGTTTAGGAACAGCCACCAATAAGCGCATCTTTTGCATTTTCATAAAACACGCCAGTGATGACAGCGAGACACAAAGAAGGTATGTGGTTTATCTGGAACTACATCCATTAAGCATAATGAAAACTTTCCCTAAAAGGGGGAGTGGATGGGACTAAAAAAGATGGACTAGCTGTGCACAGGACTATGCTACAAATCTGCTCTTTGTAGATCTTGCAACTACCCAAGCCTTCCGTTCGTTTCATGTCTTCCATAGCACTAGTGATGCAGGGATTGGGATGCATGATGGAATTATGCAGTAGTGTTTACTTGGAGTAGAAGTTAAGGTACAGGAAGTGTCCATCAAGGTGTCCATGTTAGGAATTAGGAAGGAGACATTAATCTATAGTCTGAAATCGCTTGCTTTCAGAGGTATAGCTCCAATCATAATTACTGCTGTAAATGGAGGGGAGTTTTCTCTCTCTCTTTGAATAATATATGCTTGCCCTATGCTCTTTTCCTATTTCCTTTGGCTGTAAGCAATGCTGTGCACAATTACAGTGACCAAAGGGATGCCATCCAATCTAAGTTCAAGTAGATATGCTGAGGTATGTTTACTGTTGAGAAGATATTCATGGAGACCAACAGCTTTGGAATTGTCTTGGACAAATGATTTTAGATTTCTCAGTTAAATTACTAAGACTAATAAGCTTGTGTACTATCATTATACAGATCTAATTTAAGTATAAATGACCTTTGCAAGTTTTCACTTTCACTAACAAAAGCAACAGGGAGAGAGAATGATGCAGGATGGTTTCTCAACAGAGCTTTAAATGTTTTCTTGTGGCAAGAACATGCAAAAAAGTCAATGTACAATGCGCAAAGAAATTAAAAGTGACAATCTTATTGTTACTGCCCTGGCTAGTCTGAGCTTTGGGGATATTAAAGATATCCTCTTGCTATCATAATTCGGCTTCACTTTTCTATTCCTCTCCACGTGCTTGCGAGGCCACCGGACAAGCACGTAAACAAGCTCGGCCATTAATAGCCGTAATATTCAAACTACAATACAGGCAGGGCAGAAATGGCTGACTCATTGCTTTAGGAGACCTCCAGGCAAGTACTCTAATTAGGTATGCACACAACTTACAAAAGAGCCTCTGCCCCGCGATGGCAGCTTGATGGGTAAACTATACAATACCCAAGTACTCTGCGTTTGCATACTGGCTACTCTATTGAGAACTGCTACGATAACTCAGTCATTCAGATTCTGACCTTTCGGAGGCTTTGTCTCCAACTCCAAATCTATTGTCTTCCCCAAGTACGGCACAGCCTGCAGTCACAATTCTCTTTATAAAAACCCTTGATTCCGAGACCTTCCTCTGAACGCTCCTGAGTTTCATCCCGCCTTGCTGCCGCTTTGCTTGGCGAGCCTCCCCTCAGCTCCATGTGCTGAGCTACATCGCACCCCAGCGTCGCTCTCTATTTTTCCGGGCTTCAGGACAAGTGAAGTATCACCCAAACCAGCAACCCCTCTAAAAATCCCTCTATACCACTCCAACCTTTATTTTCTTTAGTTTTCTTGTGTGAATGTGTCGCATACACTGTTTTGCTTGTGTTTAATAAAACATCATTTATTGTTTCAACTTTTGTGTGCTCCTTGACTCGACCTGACCCCGTAGACATAGGGTTCAAGATCTTGCTACATTACCCTGCCTCTCGTAACGCTAAGCAGTGCTCTGAGCTAATTTTCCCCACCTTTAGTTGAGCACATTTTGGTGTCCCTCCCGGGACCCCTGGTACACAGGGTAACATCATCTTCTTATCAAGTAAAAGAACTTGTACCATGTTTGCAAGCTATAAACAACTGTGACAAAGTAATAACCAATTGTGTAAAAACTGTTACCTGTGCAGAATGTATTTAATGTTGTTATAAATAAAATGATACAAATGTGTGCTCATTTTTGCCACCTTCTTAAGAGCTTCAAGCAAACGTAACAATTCTGAATTCAGTATTTATTTTACATATTCCTATACTGCTTATCAGTTCAAAATTTCCTGGTAGAATATGATCACAATAACAGAAAAGTGCTTCCAATTTAAAAGCCTGGGCAGATAAATAAATGCTGTGTTGCCTTGGGCAGACAAGTGTATCCTAAAATTTTCTAACAGCACTTTCTTCCCATTGCTACCTTCCTTCAGGGGAAAAGTGGAACATAAGCATATAGTAAACAACAGAAAATTTCTAAATAAATTTAAGTAGTACTTACAACAGGATCTTTAGATTCCATTGCTAATTTAAACTTTTCAATGCAACTCATCTGAAGGCACTCCATGGTAGTAACTTCTGGACTTGTAGACAAAATAAATACTGTGATGGCAGCTAGCAGACTGCTTTCATCTAATTCTTGGTGGGCACCATCTACCAATGACAAAAACAATCCAATCCAGATGTGGCAGATGTAAGAATGTAGGTTGCTTTTACTTAACTGTTCAACATCAAACAAACCATAAAAAGATAGGTGGTGAGGGGACATCATGAATACCGTATGCTTGGGTCATTAATGTTACAAAGTAACAAAATATTAATGGTTAGCTGCACTCTGCATGTTTGGTTTTTTGTTTTGTTTTTTGGTTACTGAAGAATATTTTTTTCCTAGATGACAGGGTGCTTACCTGGGTTCACAGTTCTGAAGCTTCTAAGCATTAGTGTACTTGGAGTGGGCAGAAATACTGGAATGGCTACAGGAAACTGGACTTTGAGGGCTGATTTTATTCACTGTACCCTGTTGGGAGCTATTTTCTTGCTTGTCTTGCAGACAATTTCATGGTCCAGAAGGTGGAAGAGGCCACAAGGGGATCAAATATTCTAGATCTGATCCTGACCAACAGGGATGACCTTGTTAATGAGGTAGAAGTGGTTGGATCTTTAGTGGGGAGTGACCATGCCCTATTGGAATTTGGCATTCAGTGGGAAGGAGAAGATAAGTGTAGCCAGACACTCATCTTAGATTTTAAAAAAGCGGACTTCTGTAAACTTAGGGAGCTGCTGGCTGGAATTCAGTGGTCAAGAATAGTGAAAGGGAAAGGAGTTCAGGAGGCATGGGAGTTCCTTAAAAGGGAGATACTGAAGGCACAGTCTAAAACTGTGCCAATAAGGAGGAAAAATGGAAGGCCTCTGAAGAAACCAGAATGGTTGACTAAAGAACTCTCAGTTGAGCTAAGTGTTAAGAGAAACATGTACAGGAAATGGAGGAAGGGGGAAACCACCAAAGAAGAATTTAAGCAAGTAGCTAGGAGATGTAGGGAGGAGGTCAGAAAGGCTAAAGCACAGAACGAACTTAGGCTGGCCAGAGACATCAAAAACAATAACAAGGGCTTTTTAAAATATGTCCGTAGCAAAAGGAAAAAGAAGGAGACGATAGGGTCGCTGCGCAGAGAAGATGGCAAATTACTAACGGGGGGAAGAGAAAAGGCAGAACTAATTAACACCTTCTTTGCCTCAGTTTTTTCCCAGAAGGATACAGGCACTCAACCTGGCGGTTGGGGAGCAGGTGAGGAAGCAGGGGAAATGAGGCACATAATAGGTAGAGAGGTGGTACAGGAATACCTGGCCACACTGGATGAATTCAAGTCTCCAGGGCCAAATGACTTGCATCCTAGGATATTAAAAGAACTGGCAGAGGTCATTTTGGAACCGCTTGCTATAATCTTTGAGAAATCTTGGAGGACAGGAGAAGTTCCAGCAGACTGGAAGAGGGCAAATGTTGTCCCCATCTTCAAGAAGGGAAAAAAAGAAGATCCAAATAATTATCGCCCAGTCAGCCTGACATCAGTACCCGGAAAGATTCTGGAGCAGATCATTAAGCAGTCAGTTTCTAATCACTTAGAAAGCAACGCGGTAATCACAAGAAGTCAACACGGATTTCTCAAAAATAAGTCATGCCAGACTGATCTTATCTCTTTTTATGATAGAGTTACTAGCTTGATAGATGAAGGGAATGCTGTGGATGTAGCATTTCTCGATTTCAGTAAGGTCTTTGACAAAGTTCCACATGACATTCTTGCAAAGAAGCTAGTAAAATGCAGGCTGGACAGGGCTACTGTTAGTTGGATTTGTAACTGGTTGACCGACCAAACCCAAAGGGTGATCACAAATGGCTGCTTTTCATCCTGGAGAGAAGTGACTAGCGGGGTGCCACATGGTTCTGTCCTGGGCCCAGTGTTGTTCAGTATCTTCATCAATGACTTGGATGAAGGAATAAAGGGCATGCTCATCAAATTTGCAGATGACACTCAATTGGGAGGGGTTGCAAATACGCCAAAGGACAGGATCAAAATTCAAAATGACCTGGATAGATTGGAGAGCTGGGCCAAAGCTAACAAAATGAAATTCAACAGAGAGAAGTGTAAGGTCCTACACTTAGGTAGGAAAAATGGAATACAGAAATATAGGATGGGGGACACGTGGCTGGATAGCAGTACGTGTGAAAGGGATCTAGGAGTCTTAATAGACCACAAGCTGAACATGAGTCAGCAGTGTGATGCGGCAGCCAAGAAAGCCAATGCAATTCTTGGCTGCATCAATAGGAGTATGGTGTCTAGATCGAGGGAGGTACTGGTACCGCTCTACTCTGCTTTGGTTAGACCTCATCTTGAATACTGTGTCCAGTTCTGGGCACCCCAATTCAAGAAGGACATGGTCAGGCTGGAGCAGGTCCAGAGGAGGGCAACCAAAATGGTGAGAGGCCTGGAAGCCATGCCCTATGAGGATAGACTTAGAGAGCTGGGTATGTTTAGTCTGCAGAAGAGAAGGTTAAGAGGGGACATGACAGCCATGTTTAAATATTTGAAGGGATGCCATGTAGAGGAAGGAGAGGGCTTGTTTTCTGCTGCTCCAGAGACCAGGACAAGGAGCAATGGATTCAAGTTGCAGGAAAGGAGATTCCACCTGAACCTCAGGAAGAACTTCCTGACAGTCAGGGCTGTCCAGCAGTGGAATATGCTGCCTCGGAGTGTGGTGGAGTCTCCTTCTTTGGAGGTTTTTAAGCAGAGGCTGGATGGCCATCTGTCGGGAGTGCTTTGAGGGTGTTCCTGTATGGCAGGGGGTTGGACTGGATGGCCCGTGTGGTCTCTTCCAACTCTACATTTCTATGATTCTATGATTTTTAACCCGCCATGAAAACAGTGAGATCACAATTGCAAAGCATACAGTCTATGGTGAAGGTCACAGGTTTGATACATGGCATCTCCTGATAAACTTAGGATATGTGCACTTAAGACCTTGGCTGTCAGGCACAGCAGGTAACTCTGGGCTAGACACATGGAAGTTTTTAGTATGACAGATTCATGCAATATTCGTACGTACATATCTCCCAGAGCTCAACCTCAGCACATTTATCTATGAAAGTCCATCAAGAGAAACAAATGACAAAAAGGGTTTTAAAAACATCAGGGAATAAAGTGGAGATTGGGTATAAACAGATGTAGAAAAAGTAAAGAAGAAAAGGAGTGGTCAGCAAGTACTAAAATTTTGTGTCAGCCAAATTTCACTGAGAGTGCAGAGGAATGAAGAAAGCCAACTGAGCTAGGAAAGGAGTAAAATAGGATCATTGACAAAAGATACCAGGTTCTACAAATATCAGCCCAAATGAATTAAGAAGCAACCTGCACCCTTGCCCTCTTCAGCAATTCACCTCTTGGATGCCTGTTACCTAGGTGCTGGTGACTACTTGCTTTTTTCTAATGAGACAGTGTAGTGAGCCCTTGGTATCCACTAGGGTTTAGTTCTAGGACCAAACCCCATGGATCCCAAAATTTGTGGATGTTCAAATCCCACTTACTCGACTGAGTATTGCACATAAGGCAGCCCTCATTTCAAATGCAATGGATCATATTCAACTGCTAGCAAATTGTTTCTCCTCTTATGCTGAACTATACTCAAACCCCACCTTCAGCCTGACATACCTTGATTCCAAAAATTAAGGATAGTGACCAAAGCACTACGGAGCAATTCATTCCAAGCGGCTCGGCTCTTCTCTGCCCGGGCCATGGGAGAAGACAGCACTCCTTTAAGAGCTTGCAATGATGCAGCAACAGTTAAAGGTAACTGCCCAGTTGGTAATTTTACAGCAGTTTCTCTCAGGACTCCAATAATCAGATATAAGATAGTAGGAAGAACAGCAATGCTTCCTGCAAGACATGACAAAAGTGTGAAATGATCACTAAATGTTACGTTCACTTTTTTATGTTCACTAAATGTTAACTAACAAGTATCTCAGATAAAGGAAAACAATAATATTGCAACCATAAGACTGGGGAGAAGGCCAGCCCTACTGTCTTATTAGTATTTGTTCAGCAAGGGCTATTCTCAGCTAGTCTTGTCTAAGGCTCACTCTATTCTCTATCACCATTCTATTCATCTGTCTTTGGTGAAAGGTTGCTTCACAGTGGTAATTGACACACAAAAAGGCTAGAGGATTAGTATGCACAGTGGTCCCCATCATGGATTCAAGGGATTTTCCCTATAATACACTTTAAATAATATGCAGTGTAAAATTTAATCCTTGCCATTTTGGGAGAAAAGCAAGATGTAAATCAAACAGACAGGTGAAGATATAGATAGGTTTTAACATAGTGTTTTAATTTCATATTAAGAATGTTTTCAAGCAAGAAACTTGCCAAACTTTTAAAGGAGATTTAGTCATGAGAGAGAGTAAGACTGCTTTATCATTTTTTTACTTCAGAGTTGAGAGGAAGATGTGTTGATTACTGGATGTGTTTATGGAAATAGCTGTTTCTCAAACGCAAATTTATTTATTAAAAATGCTTATTAAGCACCCATAATAATTAGATGCTGTACAGAAATATTAAGGGAACAGTGTCTGGGCCAAAGGCTTACAATAAGCACATAAAGAAAGCAGGGATGGAAGGATAGAGACAGAAAAAAAAATCCTGAAATCCCTCTTTCAAGTAAGACAGTTCTGACAATAAGCTGTCATCTGCCTTGTATGAAAAAAACGCCTATGTTGGTGAGCTATTCAGAACTATGACTTCAGAACCATGATAATGTGTGAGTTCTCAGCTCAGATACATTATACTGCTTGTACATGCAGACCATTTATGCTTTGTATTTTATTTAAAAAAAATACAAGGTGGGTGTTTACATGTTATCTGAAGTCATGTTTTCTTTGTTAGTTCAACAACCTATTTTAATCCTTTGAAACAATGCTAAAAATAAGTTGTGAATATATTGTCTTAATATACTGCCTAAAAATATAATGGCAAAAACTACTCCTTCTGCAGGGCACCTCCATAATTCTCTTGCAATTAAAACATACCTTGAAATTTCATCCTACCTTCTGGTGAGCAAACTGCTGGAACGTCAGAGAGAATTCCTAATGCTGCTGACACCAGCCTGCTTCCATCCTCTGACAATAACTGAGGTTTTCCAGCTGTAATTCCAGGACTACCTGTTATCTTCGGGTTAAGCTGAGGTAGCTGTCTTACAAGAATGCACACACACATCTCTAGTATTGCAAAGACTAAGGACTTTCCAGGTATCAGTCCTCCTGTGTCTTTTCCTTCTCCGAACTCTGGCAATGTTTCTTTTTCTTCAGCCCCATCATCAACTAAAATGAAGAAAGGACAAAGATAAGCAACAAGTGTCCTTCTGTTTAAAAAAATATACTCCTTGAAATTTTACAAGCAGTAACTGGTTGCACTGTTCCTATTTTAGTTTATAAATTGAAAGAATTACAGAATGATTACACTAATACAGCAAGAGCAGTCTATGCACAGAGGTAGGCTTCTGTGTGAAGATGCCCTTTCTCCATGAAGGCAGAAGGTCAAAAGAAGAATGCTTCCTGGAAGTGAAAAGTCTTTTATCTAGAACCTGAAATTTTATAAATTGTGCTTGCTCTGCTGGAGTAGAACTAGAGATGTAATCTGTACTGTCTTTCCTAAGAGCAGTGAGAACATATTCAGAGGCAAATTCAGAGGAAACTGATCTTATTTGTGCACTTTGACTCTGACTCATAACATATGTATATGTATTTTGCACATACTCTCTTGTATGCATTAACAAATATCTGCTGTGGCGGATTCTACCAATAAGCCACATGAGTAAAATAAACATAAGTTTAATAATAGGCTGGGCAACAACAAGCTAGTAGAGGAGGTAAGCATTAAGGAAGTCCAGTTTCTTGATTTAGGGAGGGGTTTAAGTGAATCCTTCCTCTGGTGTTATGCACACTTGTATTATAGCACATCCAAATTTGCTAACTACAGAATCTAAGTGCTGAAAATGTTCTGAATAAAACTGCACAAATGAAGGCTCCTGTAAAAAGCTGTGCTATTAAATTGTAGTCTAACCTATTTATAAGGCAATGTAACATGTATTATTTACGTAGCATCTTCTATGTCTAAAGGACATGTTTGACAGGTCCCTCTGTGAAAAGGCTTATAGTCTAAAAACAGGCAAAAAGAAAGCAACAGAGAAAGGAAAAGGAAATGGAGGCAGATGTAAACAGGACAAGTAAGCTGGCTCATTTCAATTGTACATATTTGAATTTCTCCAGCCATCTCAACAGACATTTTAAATGCTGAATCTCACATTAATGTATACCATAAACCACAATTTAGTTTCACTCCAGCAGCTATACGTACACTACAAACTCAGAGTAGTTCAGGCACAATGTTGCTGCTGTGCTATTACCTGAGGAATAAGAGCATTTCTCCATCAGACATAATGCCTACCTACTCCAGCATTCGTACGGTAGCTGACCAGAAACCCACAGCAAGTCCACAAGCAAGGTATGAAGATAATAGCAATCCTCCACTGCTGTACCCCAGCAGCTGGAATTAGGAGGCATTTTGCCTCTGATCCCAGGGGAGTGTATATTCATCACAATAGCTTTATCTTTCATGAATGTACAATTTCAACAGAAAACCATCTAAGTTGCTGGCCATCATCACTCCTTACAGTAATGAATTCTACAGTTTAATTATGCAGTATGTGGGAAAGTACTTGCTCTCATCTATCCTGTGTACTAAAAATTCAAATTTTGAAAGGAAGCTGAGAATTCTTTATTGAGGTATTCTGAGATCTCTTACAAAATTATAATCCCCAAATTCTTTAAACGGGAAGACACATCTGTTTTAATTTGTAGACAAAGAATGCCTTCTGATAAAATAGTCTGGCCAAATTCCTTTTGAATTCCAGTGGAGCAGAAAGCCTCATCAGCACAATTAATTGAGACCATGAGACTTGGAAGGATGGCATGTGGTTGTAGTGACAAAGGAAGATGAGGATGAGATAATGAGGATGGCAAAAGTGACGCACCATCAGTGACAACAATGAAAGGAGGCAGCTATCATCCTCTCTACCCTCCAGAGGCTGGCTCCTCTGGTTATTTCTCGAAGCCCTCCTGTAGGGGAAACAGGCCAAATCACATGTGCTGTGGCACAGCAGATTTTCCAAGCTACCCTTCTCATAGTGTTTTGGCTCCAAAGAGCATTCAAGTGCAAAGACAAAGCTGGCTTGCAGCAGCCACCAACTTCTCCTATGACTGTTGTCACCACTATTCTACTTGCACAAGATGGTTTTGTATTACATTTGTTTCACATGCTATGGAGTCTGGCTTCTGTGTTAGTTCTAGCAAATGCATGCTCGCCTAAGGCAAACTGCTACTTTCAACGAGAGTAGACACACTGAATCAATTGTTAAATAGTAAGTCAACACTTATGTGAATCCCATTGATTCAGTGGGCCTACTATACTTGGAGCTAGCAATTTAAGAGGACTTTATTTAACAGTTATGTTAAGTACCAAAAGGAAAAAGGGGAATTGTTTGAAGCACAACCAAGGAACATTCTATATTCACACCCACTGCTGTCCTCTCCTACCACCAAAATGATCAAATATAGAAATGAACCAGGAATACATATTCAAAGCATACCACTAGCAATATGCCACAGATGAGGAGAACCCTAGAATTTTTTTTTCCAAAGATGGTAAAACCATGGCCATTAGAAATTTGGACAAGTCTATCTCATTATCACCTTCTGCACTTCTCCGTTTTTCCTTGATATGTTCTTGTGCTGCAAAAAGAATCCACTGAACAACTTCTAGAGCAGCAAGCTGAATATCAAAGGACTCTCTGGTCAGTATAAGACGATGCAAAACATTCAGCAGCTCAACACTCAGCTCCTATATAAAAGAAAACAGAACCTTTTTACTAACTTTGAACACATCAAACTTCAACCTCAGAATATCTGTTCAGGTAACTTGGGATAAAGGTATGAAACTTCCCCATTGTTAAGTATTTTGCTTCATGACTGGTGGTAAGTCCAGATTTCTATGGTCCAAGATGACAATTTATCAACTATAGGCTACATAGTAGGAAAATATTAACACCTACTACTTACAAAGCAGCCTGATTATTTTGACAAAAATATCACTTGGAAACCAGTGCATGGTCTGGAAAGTAGTGCCACCTTTTACTGGCACTGCCTGTCCCTTCATGAAATGGTTTTGCCTTAATTTAATCTAACTATTTTTATCTCTTTTATTAACCTTAAGAATTAAGTAAACCTAAACATCACAATATGAGCACAACGTAAGAATATAATGGTGGGATATAACAGAAGAAGCAGTTTCTTAGAAATGTGAGGCAAAAGCAACCATCATAAAACTGAACTATTCAGATTCAGATTTTCCAGATTAGATTGTTACCTGATCACTACCAATCTTAGACCTCGGCCAAGGAACATCAAGCATTGCCTGCAGGGCATGCAGACAAGCAGTAATGTTTTCCATCGCTGCATCTGACCGAGGAGAACAGAGAAACTCTACACTAATTCCTGAAGAAGAGAGAGGAGAATTTTTATTAAATTAATTAATTAAAATTAATTTGTATAGAACTAGAGTAGAAATACCAAAACAACACTACACAATTGGCAATATACAGCTATAATTTCCTATGCAATTCAAGTGACTGCAGTAAGCCACATACTCTGGTCCCTTTCACACTAGAAAATTATAGCTCTATGGTCCCACTTCAACTGCCACAGCAACATCTGATGAAGTCCTGGGATCTGCCCGGGCAGGGGAGATGTATTTAGAATTCTTAGCTGGAGAGTTTTAAGATCTCACCAAACTACAAACTCTAGGACATCACAGAACGTATTGTGTGGTATAAAAGGACTTTAGGAAAATTAGGTTTCAGACTTGATGCCAATGTGGTTTAAATGTTGTCAGCTAAGATAATTCAGTATAGCATAATGATATTCTGCAGTAATCCTATGCAATTTTATCAAGGGTGGCATATAAACCCCTTTGACATATATATTAACAGTCCATATGGATATTTCAAATTATACCAGGTGAAACTGGTGCAAAACAACAGCAAAAAAAGTTCATACACTCACGAACCCAAGATAAGATGAAATCTATCCGTATTCACATCTTCAGGTGATTTTGTAGCAGCCCTAGATGTTGAGTCTTGACACATGGTAGTTGGAGTGACAGGTCGAGAGAGGTTAGTTAGACCTTCATCTGAATCACCTATAAGGAAACCTGTGTTGGTAAGCCACAATGCTGTAGCATGAAGAATCAGAGCCCAGGAGTTTTGATAGTGTGGTCTTGAATTTTCAATTGTCTCTGCAGTATAAAAAGCACCTCCTATGAAAAATCAATAAAAATTCAGCATTATCCAAATAGTTCTAAATACATTTATTGTTTTAATTGCTCTTCATTGCCACAAATATATAGGGAGGATCTGTTAAACTTTACTAGTAATATTATTCATAAAATCTGAGAAACAATTTCAGTAAACTTCTTCATTTCACTGTTTCACAGGCCTTAAATCCACTTGATAGTTCTTATTCATTTTAGAATCACAGAATCATAGAGTTGGAAGATACCACAGAGGCCACCCAGTCTAACCCCCTGCTATGCAGGAACACCCTCAAAGCACTCCCAACAGATGGCCATCCAGCCTCTGCTTAAAACCTCCAAAGGAGACTCCACCACAGTCCACTGAGGCAGCATATTCCACTGCTGGACAGCTCTGACCATCAAGAAGTTCTTCCTGAGGTTCAGATGGAATCTCCTTTCCTGCAGCTTGAATCCATTGCTCCTTGTCCTAGTCTCTGGAGCAGTGGAAAACAAGCCCACTCCCTCCTCAACATGACATCCTTTCAAATATTTAAACATGGCTATCATGTCCCCTCTTAATCTTCTCTTCTGCAGACTAAACATACCTAGCTCCCTAAGCCGTTCCTCATAGGGCATGGCTTCCAGACCCTTCACCATTTTGGTTGCCCTCCTCTGGACATGCTCCAGCTTGTCAATATCCTTCTTGAACTGAGGTGCCCAGAACTGGACACAGTATTCCAGATGAGGCCTAACCAAAGCAGAATAAAGTGGTACGATTACCTCCCTTGATCTAGACACCATACTCCTATTGATGCAACCAAGAATCTCGCTGGCTTTCTTGGCTGCCGCATCACACTACTGACTCATGTTCAGCTTATGAGCTACCAACACGCCTAGATCCCTTTCACATATACTGCTATCCAGCCACACGTCCCCCATCCTATATTTGTGCATTACATTTTTTCTGCCTAAGTGTAGGACCTTACACTTCTCTCTGTTGAAATTCATTTTGTTAACTTTGGCTCAGCTCTCCAATCTGTCAAGGTCATTTTGAAATTTGATCCTGTCCTCTGGGGTGTTAGCAACCCCTCCCAATTTGGTGTCATCTGCAAATTTGATCAGCATGCCCTCCACTCCTTCATCCAAGTCATTGATGAAGATGTTGAATAGCACTGGGCCCAGGACAGAACCCTGCGGCACCCCACTAGTTGCTACTCTCTTTGGATCAGCTGAAGTTTCCAAACAATCTGCAACAGCAACCCCATAAAGAGCATGTTGTATCTCCTTCAGGTTACCTGTTGACTTGTAGCGACACTATGAATTTCACAGGGTTTTCTTAGGCAAGGCGTACTTGGAGGTGGGTTTTGCCAGTTTATTCTTCTGAAATATAGCTTATTGCACCAGGTATTTGTTGTTCTGTATTTGATGTTGCTTTATTTCCTGGCAGTCTTCCATCTCCAATGGGTGTGACTAGGGAAGATGTACTGATGCAATGGTATCTGTGTAAGTGTTGACTTACAATTTTTTGTTGTTGGCAGTGACATCTTATCATCCATGCATTTTAGTTAAGTAATCAGACCCAAGCTATGTGGCATCTGTGTCACTGTCCACTTGCTAAATACTTTCAAGAGAAACTTTATTATTTCATTTGCCTCCTACCTTCAGCAGGAAGTTGAGAGGTGTATTCTGAAGGCAAAGTTAAGAGAGCAAAATCCTGAAGTGCAGCAAGCCAGAGTCTGCTCAGATTTCCCAGGTCTGCTTGAACTAACTGCAGAAGTTCATCCACTGAAGAGGTTTCATCTCTACAACTCTCCTCTCTGATGTTTGTGGCAAAAGGGGGCCTATCGACGTTGTTCTGTTTCTTCTGTCTTTCCAGTGCGACTATATAAACCTGTTACAACAACAACATTGAATGGACAGTCTTGATCATAGTTCATCCAGTAAGAATCTGAATGAAACTAATCAAGTACCAGTTGTTACCTGCAGCACCCTAAAACCATTAGCAGCGTTGTATTACCACCATTGCATTATCACCACAATTTCATTTTTCAGAATGATCTCATCTCTCATGGCTATATGAAAAACATCCAGACTTTATGACATCCAGTATCCACTCTAACATACTCTACTGCAATAGAAATAGTATCTTACGTTATTGGGGTTAAACAGCAAGGTCTCACTCAACATTACTTTAAGGGCTGGATAACAGCAGGTTGCTTACCTGTGGTTCATCAAGTAGTCATCTATGTCCTCACACGTATGGGTTTTCATACCTGCGCAGAGACTCATCTTGGAAAGTTCTAGAGCTAAGCAGCTTGGTGGTGGTCTTGCCCCTCTCATGTACTGCACATGTCCCAGCCCGCAATGCTGCTGCTCAGCTTCAAGTCAGCCAGTGAGGATCTAGGGACTTGAAAAGTGGGGAGGGGGACAGATTGTGTGAGGGAACAGATGTCCACTTGAAGAACCACAATTACAGGTAAGCAATCTGTTCTTCTTTGCTGTGGTCTCCGTGCCTCACACATATCACTGGATAGTGAGATCACTGGAGGACAGATGAGAGGACAGCATGGCCAAAGCTTGCATCTGCTCTTGATCTGCAGTCCAGTCTGTAATAGTAAGAAAGTGAACAGCTGCGACCATGTTGCTGCTCTGCATTGCTCTGGAAGTGGGATGTCATGGAGAAGCGCAGTGGAGGAAGTGACTGCTCTAGTGGAATGTGGCTTGAAGGTCTGGGGTGCTGTTTTCCTCACCCAGTTGTAGACCAAACTGATTGTGTGGGTGACCCATTTGGAGGAACACTGGAATGATATCTGTTTTCCTTTCCTAGAATCACCATAGCAGACAAAAAAATCTATTGGTCTGATAGTAGGAGGTTATTCTTGGAGTGTAGTAGGCCATCGCTCACCTGACACTGCGTGAGTGTAAAGACTGTTCCAGTTGGGTGAGATGAACAGCAGATAGAATGTTGGAAGGACAATGTCCCGTTGAGGTGAATTTCAGACACCAGCTTTGGCAGAAAAGTGATATCTGGTCGCAAGGACAAATTTGTCTCTGCGGAAAACCAGGTACAGGGAGTCAGAGCTCAGGGCTATGAGTTCACTTGCTCATCTAGGCAGATGTGATGGTGACAAGGAACTCTGTTTTCCAGGAAAAGAGGTGGTCGTCAGTGGTTGCCATGGGCTCAAAGCATTTCCAGGTGAGCTGGGACAGGACGAATGACAGAGATCAGGGAGGAGTTGGTGATGTCCCTGGAGGGTGGGTGGGCCTGGCCTTCGAGGAACCTCTTGACCAGAGAGTCCAAGCACAGTGAGTTTGAAGAAGTGGGTTGATAGGCCACTATCACACTGAGGTACGCTTTCAGGGAAGAGAATGCAAGATCATTTTCCGTGAGATGGAGAAAGAAGTAGAGCAGAGTAGACCAGTTGGCTAGAGAGGCACGCTCATTCCTGAAAATGGTGAAGTCAAAGTGGTGGTCCACTTGTAAGTGTAAAAGCAACTGGTGAATTCCTTCCTAGAAGCCATGAACACTCTAGTCAGCCATGGTCAATTCAGGGCATTATCCTCCAAGCCATGTAGTGTCCCAACATTAGGATGAAGGACTTGTCTGTCTGAGTGTGAAAGAAGGTCTGCTCTGTGTGGGAATCTGATGAATCACCCTTGGGACAGGTGAAGGAGGTGTGTGAACCAAGGTTGTCTCGGCCTGTAGGGTGTATTGAGTATGGAATTGGATCACTCCATGGAGAGCTTGATCATCTCCCTCGAATGTAGCGGGAAGGGTGGAAAGCGGTACATCAGCTCTCTGGTCCATGCTCTGAAGAAGGTGTCACTGAAAGAGTCACAGCCTTTGCCCACTCTGGAGCAGAAGCACCAGCATTTAGTGTTGGTTGGAGAGGCAAAGAGGTCCATGATAGGATGGTCACATTGTGATATGAGTAGGTGGTATGCTTCCATGGAGAGTCCAATCATGTTGAAGGACCCAGGAACAGCTCAGGGAGTCTGCTAGCATGTTCTCCATCCTGACGTGTACTACTATGGAATGTATGTGCTTCTGCAGGCACTAGTTCCAGAGGGAAGTCACCAGGTGGAGTTAAGTGCCTGTTTTCCTGTTGATATAGCAGACTACTGAAGAGTTGTCTGATGTCACTTGAACTATGTTGCTATGGAGTCATCTGTCAAAAGCTCTGAAGACCTTGATGACTGCCAGGATTTCCAAGACACTGATATGCAAGGAGACTTCCCTCAGGGACCAGTGGCCATGCACTGCTGTGTTGTAATACTGGGTTCCCTAGCTAGTCATGGAGGCACTGGTAGCCACTATGCAGTCCAGATCTGGAAGGGAAAGGGCATGCCTGTGGGGAGACTGTGTCCTCTGGTCCACCAGAGAAGGCGTGCCAGACTTCAGGGGAAAATGGCATTCAAAACCCCTGGCTATGCCTCCGGGGGTCAAAGTACTAGATGAACCAGCACTGTAAATCTCTGGATCAGAGGCAGGCAATGCCATGAGGCTGAGGAGCTTCTGGATGGAATGAGCTGTGCATTGAGACTGCCTGAGGAGTTTCTTTACACTGGTGTGTAAAGTGAGAGCCCTTTGAGTTGGGAAGTATGCCAAGGTTAACCAGGAGTTCAAGGTAGTTCCAATCAAATTGATCATCCTAGTGGGTTTAAAGACCAATTTCTTTGGTTTACATTGAGGCCGAGACTGTGGAATAGCATGAGAGTACAGTGGATGTCCTGGTACAGGGCAGTCCAGGATGATGACAATAGAAGCCAATCATCCAAACACAGGAAGATCTAGATGTATCATGTTCTTAGGAAAATCTCCATGGCCATACATTTGGTAAAGACTCTTGGGGCCATGGACAGGCCAAATGAGAGCACTCGGTACTGATTGAGAGATGTCTCTCTGGAAAACTTGAAGAATCTGTGATGTTGGAGGAGGATTGCAATGTAGAAGTAAGTGTTTCATAGATACAGCCACAGGAACCAGTCCCCTTGTTGCAGGAAGGGAAGGATGGTATAGAGGATTGCCATCTTGCATTTCTTCGGTTTGGTGTACTTGTTCAGTCCCCTCCCCTCCCCCCCCCCCCCCACACACACAGACTGAGGATTAGGAAAAAAGACATGTCTCTCCTGTACCATGAAATAGCAGAAGTAGCCATATCACCTGCAGGAGTTTGGGATCTTCGCCATAGCTCCCTTCTCAAGGAGGGTAGCCATCTCCTCCAAGAGTTCTTCTGATAGTGGTGAACTCTGGAATACATCAACAGGCGGACTCTTTGAAAACTTTTTGCTATAGCTGAGGCAAACAATGGTAAGGGCCCAGGCATCTGTGGTGATGTTCCACCTGGTAGAGTAATGGCGGTACAACCTTGGTGTTTGGGCATCCAGTAGATGGAGGATTGGCTGTCATCTAGGCAGAGGAGTCGAAGACAAGCCTCAGTGTGTTGGTTTCTTGGTAAGCAAATGCTGAGAGTGCTGCTGTTTGAAGGGGTGGTTCTGGTGGCTAGAGGAGTATTGGGACTGGGTCCTGTCTGATGTGGAGGGGGACTTTGAGCATGTAAATGATCTGGATGACCTCTTCCAAGATGACTTTGAGGATCTTGACTGTTGCTGTAGGGCCCCCAGCCCTCTTGACTGTCAAGTGGGCTTTGGTGACATGATCCATGGCCTTGTCAGTATGAGCACTGAAGAGCCCCATGCCATTGAAGCGAAGGTCTTCAATGCACTGCCTGGTGTCATCAGTGAAGATAGCTGAATGAAACCACGTGTACTGACAGAGGGCCACCACACCCAACATGACCTTGGCTGCACTGTGAACAGAATGCCTGGTAGACTGGATTTGCTGTGTGGTCACGGTGTGTACTTCCTACCAGATGGCAAGGGCTGCACTACAGTGCTCCTCTGGAGGTGAGGGATGAAGGAGAAATCTTTTTCCAGAGGAATCTCTGGAATGCCACTATGCAAGCCTGCGTGTTGGTGACCTTCACAGACAGCACCAAGGAGGAGTAGAAACATCTGCCAAACATATCCAGGCACCTGCCCTCCTTGTCCACTGGGTGGTATGCTGCTTCCTCTACCTTTGGACTGGAAGGCTTCCATCATTATCAAGTTTGGAGGCAGGTGGTTGAAGAGGAATGGTGTGCTATCCTGCTTAGTCTTGTAGAGGTGTTCCAATCTATGAGATGCAGGCAGGAGGGAGGCAGGCTTTGTCCAGGATAGCTTGAAAACCTTGATTAGTGCTGTGAGTAGCAGGATCGCTGCTGGGTCTGAAGCCTGGGGGTCAACCATTGTGAAGACCAGGTTTGCCACCAGTGTCAAGGCCGATACATTTTGCCATCTGGAGGATGATGTCCACGAACGTTTTAACATCCTCCAGTGGCAGGACTGGCGTGGTATCTCCTGCCTCCCCTGGTGGAGAAGGTGTGTGGGGTGTGAATCCGGAGAGGATGACTTGGTTTGGTATTCACTTTTGGAGGACTCTGCAGTTAAAGTTGAAGAAGTGGTGGCAGTTGTCAGTACTGGTGCTACTGCTGCTGCCACCAGTGTTGCCAAGGCCACTGTTGAAAGGACCTGTGCAGTGACAGAGAGCAGAGAAGGCAGGATGTTTGACACCAGGGCAATGTAGACAGTGGATGTCAAGGTCAGCACTATGGAGGCTGGCAAGGTGGCTAGTACCAGAGGGACAGTGAGTGAAGTAGAAGCTGAAGAGACTGGCAAGCTTGGTGGGCTGGACGCTATGGCTGAGGCTGCTGGGTGGTGTCTCCTGGGTGTGATGGAGGAGAGCCTGGGAAAGCAGTATGAGTGGTGGCATGAGGCTCCATGCTGCAGTGAGACCAAGAGTAGGTGGTGAGGAGAGTGGGAGGAATATCAGTAGTGACAAGATAGGGAGTACCGGTACTGAAGCAGGTCTTAATGGCAGTAGCAGTGGTCTTGGTAAGATGGACAGTACGAGTGGTATGACCCAGGACACTTCCTCCAAAGGTTTTTATGGCGATACCTGTTGATGTAGGAGACTGAGGTGAACTGGGAGCCCTCACGGTACTGTTGGTCCAAGATCTCCTGTTCAAACAGGGACCATTCCTTCCTGGATGAGTGGGAGTGGTCACATCTCCCTGGCAATTCCTGGGGTGAGGTGAGATGTCTGGGGTCATCTGCTGAGTTTGGATCCTTGGTAGGAGAAGGCCGCAAGAGTGTCAGCCTGGGGGGAAGTGGCTCAGAGGTCACTGCTGGAAGAGTTGGCGAGACCGTGGCAATGCCTGTGGGGCGATGTTTGTTTTGGCCTCTTCTTTGGCTCTGGCTCATCCTGGTCAGTAGGAGCTGTTCTGCTGGCTGATGTGTGCTGTTTTTGGGCTCCCTCTGAATAAGCTGTCTTGTCCTTGTCCTTCATCTTCACCACATGCACTCTCTGGGCCTGGCAGTCCAACATCAAGGTAGAGGTGGTCAGCTCAGCTCGGCTAGCTCCATAGTAATCAGCAGGGTCAGTACCAAGATGGTTGGTTTTGAGGAGGCCATTGAAGAGGTTGACATCAATGTGGTAGTTAGAACCAAAGAGACCTTTGCTTTCAGCATTTTGGTCAGGGAAATGGATGCCAACTGGAGTGGAATGATGGAGACCACCTGGATTGCCAGTTGGAGAGGCTGCTCCCAGCAGCAGCTCTTGAGGCAGCTGGCCCTGTTCTAGAAGGTTGGCAGTGAAAAGCCTCAACAAATGGCACACACAGAGACAATATGAGTCTTGCCTAGGCATTATGAGCAGCCATTGGAAAATGTGACCTTCCTGGTGCACAAGAAGCAGATTTTGAGAAGAGACATGGAGGCTATTATAGTCTGGCACAAGGTAGGGAAGAGAAAGAGGGGAGTACAGGAAAACATAAGGGAAACTTCATTTTGGGAGGGGTGCAGTGGCAAGCCTTATGAGAGAAGTAAAGAGGCTTAAAGTAAAAAAAAAAAACGGTAAAACACAGAAAGGAGGAAAAGCAGCAAGAGGTACTCAGCAGAAGATTGAGATGTGTTGCTCTGTCAGTGGACAAAGAGAAATTGAGGAGCAGCACAACAGGCTGGGACATATGCAGTATGCGAGAGGGGCAGGGCCATGGCCAAGCTTCTCAGGTCTAGAACTTTCTGAGAAAAGTCTCTGCACAGGCTTGAAAATCCATATGTGTGAAGCACAGAGTCTACAACAAACTGTATTTTTGGATTTATGTAGTGACTAAACAAATAGTATACTACAAGCAGGCAAGTCACTTTTTATTGACTCTAAACAAAATCGTTTAACACTATGCATTGGTTACAGTTATTCCACATATTAGTAAATTAAGTGTTTTAAAAACGAAGCCCTTCACATTTTAAAAAATCTCTTGCCACAAGGTGTGGTAATGGCTTAGTTGGCTTAAAGGAGATTTAGGAAAATTAATAGAAAATAGGTTTATAATTGTTTGTCATGATGGTTCTCTGGAACCTTGGGTTCTGAGGCAATCTGCCTCTGAATACCAGTTGCTCAGGATAAACAGTGGAGGCCATTGTTGTCTTCAATATTGACTTCCTGAAGCACTTTAGGTAGCCAGTGCAGAATGCTAGACTGGGTGGATCTTTGATTATTATTAAGCAAGTTATATGTTCACTTCACATACAGAAGTTTATTCAGTGACCACATGTTCTGATTCTACTGCAGCACCTCTTTTCAAGCCTTTTAACACCATGCCCTTGACAAGGAAAGAGATAGCTTTATTGCTTCATATTCATAGTAGCCATTCTGTATTTTGCTAGACAAAACAAGTAGTTTCTATCTCAACTGTTTTTCTCATGGGGTGGGGGGAGAAATTGAATTTGCATGAGAGTGGGAGCAGGAAGAACAGAAAACAGCTAGAGCAGTGGTTTTTTCATTCTCTCTAACTATAGAGAAGCAGGTTTACAAGAACAACTAAATAGTATGAACAGTGACACTATCATTCATATGAGACTTGGGAAAGCGGTGGGATGGGGTGTGGACTGTGACAGTGCGGCACTTATAGTGTGGATCACCCCTTTAGTATATATTACATATATGCCTGTAACAAAGTGAGAATTTCATAGATGGATGATGTACAAATAATAAGCCCAGTTGAGAAGCACCAGAATAACATGCATTTTGATCTTCAAGTTGCTTATCCTTACAAATGAATCATAAAGCAGAGCCACTGTGTGTGAGAGACAGCCTACTTGTCTGGAAAAAACTCTCTAGGTTACAGTTTTAACTAAGGAAGGTTATAACCCAATATGTATATGGAGAATGGCTGTGCACTATCTGGAGTCAGAGAAAGCAGATACAGTTGCTAAAGATGACGCTGTTAAAAACATCTTTCTAAATGGTGTCATTCTATACATGTTGAACAGAGCATACATGATTTTTTTCCAAAACCCACAACTCAATAAGGATGTAATTCTACTTTTTAGACACTGGTACTTTTGTATGTTGACCCACAATTACAGTTCCAAAACATATGTGCAACTGATTTTGAAGTACCTCTGCCCAAGCTTTTAGAACAGCCAGTATCTCCATAGTTGTTGTGGCTTCATTGTACAGTTGACTCTGTGCTTCTTTTCCAGCCTGTACTTTAATCAAGGATGTCACGAGCAACTGATGAACTCTTTGAAGGTCATTAAGGTCACTTACTACACCACTTGCTATCCAGGCACTGCAAACCTAACAAGACAGTCAATTGTCTGGTTATTTTTTAAATGCTGCAAGGGATTTTCCCAACACAGTAAAAGACAGAGGAAAGACTAACACTGACCCTGTGTTTGCATACTTATTTATTTACAGATAAGTGAATAGGTGATCCAAGGCACACCACCCACCTCCCTCTCAGCAACCATGATGGTTTCATTGCCAAAACTAGGAGTAAATTGTGATTGCAATTGATCTAGAAAATCTGTATGACTTACTTACTGGGGGAGTTTGCATTTGCACTGAGGACAGCTCAGCACCATCACTGTTCAGAAAGCAGACTCAGTAATGAGTTTTTCCATAGATACAGTCAGATTCATCCTGACTTTTTCTTAGTTCATACTGAAGACATCTGCTAACCTGCTTCATTGCACTTAAAGTTGGGAGCAATATTAAGGAGTCAAGAGAGATATGCTGAGCTGGAGAAGACACTTGGGAGTGGTGATGTCAATGCAACCAAGTCATTTCTACATTCTACAGAGCCACGAGAGATTACACAGAAGCACTATTCATATCAGTTACGAAATCCCTTAGACCAGTTGTTCTTAATCTGGGGTCCATGGACTCCTTGTTACCATACCATACACCCTCACTGTGTGAGATGTGCTATTTTCATAATTGGACATATTTATAGCTGGAACACATTTGAAAGTGCACTGCCTGTAAGCATATGCCAGGTCAGGATGACCTCAGACATAATCAGGTCATAAGCAGAGACCTGATGCTGATGGCCTTGGGATTATCCTTTTAAAAACTGTACGTTGCGAGCACTCCCAAAAACAATAGCAGGTGAAATTGCCCACATAAAGCAATCAGGGACCCCTACTGTGAGCATATCCTACAGAGATCTTCTCCATTGACACTACCTGATGAAAACATTAAGAGATTGTCATCAATGTTTTGTCAGCCTAGTCCAGACTTTTTTGTCAACCTTGTGGAAAAGCCATTACAGCAGAGCTTTCCAAACTTTTCATGTTGGTGACACACTTTTTAGACATGCATCATCTCATGACACAGTAATTCAATTTTACTAGCCAACGAGACATTAAACTAGCCCCTTATAAGAGATACGGACATATCCATGAATTCTAATAATGTAATCCATGAAATGTAATAATGAAATGTATGGGGACACAACATATCTCATTAAAACCTTTCATATATTTTTAAAAATAATGATTTATAAATAATAAAATACTGGTTTCCAAGATTGTAGGCAACACACCTACACACTTCAGGCGACACACTAACGTGTCACGGCACACTCTTTGGAAAGCCCTGCATTACAGCTTTGTCTACGCACCTCCATCAAGGTAGGAAATAGGTTATAAAAACCCAAGCCCTGGCCCCAGTAATTTGTAGTACTTGGACATAATATGTGGGGCCAAGACCCCTGTTCATTCTTGCTATCCTCACATGTACTGTCTGAGCCACCCTGCTGCAATCTTCTGCTTCAAGACCCCTTTTGACTCCATTTTTCTCTATCCAATCTTTCTTGGCCCATTTTCTGATAGCCCTGTATGGATCTTGAGAGTGTCTGACTTCTAGTGTGTTTGCTAATTCCCAATAAAATACTCTGTTTAACTTTTAACTGGAGTTCTCTCTTCAGTCAGTACTGGTACACACAGGTGAAAAGATCTTGCCATTCCCTCCTCTCACAAGCCTCCTTTGAGCTATAATGCCCAAATTCTAAGGAGACACTGGCACCACACTTCTTTAGAGTAACATCTTCATAGGAGGTCTGCGTAGGGTTGCCATTCATTCTGGAATACTGGGAAAATCTGAGATCTAAGGTACTAAAAATGACCTGGCCAAGTGCAGTAGCATGTCCTGCATTCCTCACAGTTTGCAGTGATGATAGTGGTGGCAGCAGTGATGACGTGCTGGCAGGCATTTCATCCTGTGCTGGAGGCTCTGGGCACTACTGTGTAGGTGTGCCAGAGAGCCCAGAAGGCAGGAAGGTGAGAGGAGAGTCCAGAAAATAAGGGAAGGCACCCAACCTAGGCCTTATGTTGTGAGTGTAGCAACACTACTTGAGACCAGAGCGAGGCAACACAGTGGAGCTTCACTTCTAAGCGGCCATGAGAACAGAAGGGAGTCCCTTTACTCTTGCCGCTGCTTGGAAGTGAAGTGGCAACAGTCTTAGTGCTCCTGCGGGGAAAAGCACAAAACAAACACTACTTCCCTCTGAAGGAGCACTGAGAGGGTGGGGAGTGTAGGTGCTTTCAAAAGAAGTGCTTACCCTAAAGAAAAAGAAAAATTTAAGAACCACTACCGTAGACACCTCAAGAATCTACTGAATTCTATTACTCCCACAGAAGAAACCATTCTAATAAGTTTCTTTTACCCCTGAAGAACAAGATTGCTGATTGTTTAAATCTCAACAGGAAGCATTCAGATAAAAGTTATGAAAATCTGGCCCTCAAAGTTAATTTAAAAATAAATCTTTCGTAATGGAGTCTGGTGACTCCATTTGGTCTGTGACATTATGCACATCCACTTGCTACATTCAGGGATGCCACATTTCCATATTTCCATATTTAACGGTCACTATAAATGTATCAGCCTACATCCGAATTACATGCTGGGCCAAACATCTTCCCTTCCTTCTGAAATCTTCTATGCCACATCACAAACAAGACACATGCTCTGTCAGGCTCCTCTGCCCTCTGGAAATATTTGAGGAGGGGTGTGCACAGAAATCACTGTGAAGTGAGGGAATTACTCTGTCATAATACGGCTGATAGTACCACCACAGAGGAAGTCTGTTGGACCCTGAGCATAACTGTTTATCAAGCATTACTTCTGACTGGCCAATATTTGATGGAATTTAAATTAATGTGGTTTTTTTTTGTTATTGTTTTTACATTTTGTTTTAAACTTACCTGGCATGCTTTTGCTGTTACATCTGGTGGTGTTTCTGGGGTAAAGGCTGGCCTAAGTGCTGCACCAACCTAATAAAAAAATGGAAAGAGTTAAAATGATTTTGTCAGAGGCCTAAATCCAACTGTTAGTCCCAACTAGAGTAGACCAACTAAATTGACGGGAATCTAGCAAATCCCCACTGATTCAATTGTTCTGCTCCAGTTAGGACTAAACTGCATTTAGAGCAGAATAACTAATTCAAAAGAACTGGTTTAGCTCATGTATTCTAAATGTGTATTGTCTTTGAGGATAATTCACTTGAAGCAATAGAAGATGGTGTGCGTGTGCATATATTTCACTGTAAAAACCAACAGCCTGCAAGATTATTCCTAATTTAGACACTACTTTAACATCACTCCATATGCTAAATGACATTGCATGGTGAGATGCTGGTATACAGCAGCTTCTTATACACAATCAATAACTTCACTTTTTATGACAAAGCTGGATTATGATCCTGAAGTCCAGGCTTCAGTTCTCCCATCAGCCGCAGAAACCCACTGGGTGACCCAGGATGCATCACATACCCTCAGCCCCAGAAAACCCAGTGATAGGTTCGCCTTTGGGTTGCCGTAAGTTAGAAAAGACTTTAAGGCACACAGCAACAACATGCAATATATCAGGCAATTTGTATTACACATATTACAATAAAATATATCAAATGCAAAAATTAAGTATGTGCACTTATTTTCAGGGCTTCTACCCACCTTTCCATAAAAATATACTCAAGAGAGCTTCAAAACAAATATAAAACAAAGCAATAAAATAAAATAAACTTTAAGTACAAAAATTAACACTTAACAATCTAACGATAAAATAAAAATCAAAGTCAATATAAAAAAATAGCAGGGGTCAAAATTTAAGCAACTAAGAAACTACTGAAAGAAATTATTGTATTTTAGAATAAAGCACTTTACAGGCTAAATTGTTACGACATTTATTTGTATTTGTATTGTACTCATGTTCAGTTTAATCAGAAGGCTTTTCATATATAATTGCTTGTAGGCAGGCTTCTTACTGGGTTGTATGCTTTTAAAAAACATTTATGTTCTTAAAATAATTTCATACTGTTTAATGTGATTTTTAATTTTTTTATAGTTGGGTCTAATTGATTTCTTTTGTGAACTGCTTTGGGTTCCGCTTCGAGAGCAAGGCAACAAGCAAACAAACAAAAGCAAAATTTTCAGCCTATTTTGAGGATCCTGGTATGTTTCTAAGATATAAAAGAACTTGGGGAAGCAGCACTGCTGTGTTTAGCAGTAGCTTGGAGTAGTTGGTGATGGTAGGAGGGCAAAAATTGTGCAGAATTTTTTTAAAAAAGTTAGGGGATCAGGGCACTGTACTTTGGGACCCCAAGGACCACTTGCAATCTGCAGTCCATACTTTCCTGACCCCTGTATAACTATGGTTGGAATCCTGTGGGTTAGTCCTAACTGGAATGGATCCACTGAAAGAACTGATCAACGCTGAATCAACAGATAGGTAAATCTAATTAATTCAGTGGATTTATCCTAACCAGAATGTATTTAGGTTTATTTTTTTTAAAAAATTCCCCCTGCCTTTCCCAAACTTTAATGAACTTGTTGCGTTTCACCATTTCTGACATCTTCTACTTTCTACATAACACCTCTTAACAGAGGTGATAACTGTAGACAGAAAGGTGCATGAAGTCCTTGGCCTAGTTTCAGATAACCCACAGAGATAGGATGACAGGGAGAGAGAGAGAGAGAGGAATGAGAGATAGAAAGAGATTGCACAATATGGTTTTGCAAAGTTGTAAGCTCTGCTCGCCACTGGAAAGAGGTTACCCACCAATGTGGCCTCTATAGGAAAAAGATTCACTCTTTTTTAAAAAAAAATACCACTGATATCCTGTATTATTTGCTGCCAGTTTAAATTTCTATTGCTATCAGATGGCTTGATTCTGTCCCTCTCTTGATTTTCACAGTACTCTGTTTACCTGACATGGTAAGATACTTCTAAGGTTATTTGGAACAACATAGTTTCTCTTCCCCTATACATTTTATTTTAGGACAACTTGAACATAGTTCTAGTTAGTACAACTCCAGCACTGGCAAATCCTGGTTTACTACAAGCCATCACTGAACCTGGCCATATTTACACATTCTATTCAGCTTCTATGGATAAAATATCAATAATGTATTATTTTAAAATTTCATAATTTTTGCCTTCAAGATCATTACTTTTATTATTTAAAAAACCTCTTAAGTTACTTACATTTGCCTGATATTGCTCCAGAATTACATGACCTGGGAATTCTGGTTCTGGTACAGTAGCAAACTTTCGAATGAGAACTAATAACATCTGAAGACCAGAAAGACGAAGATGGTCACTGTGATCAGTGGCAGCCATAAACGCCATGCGGATCAAGTCAGCTAAATGCAGTACTAAGAAATCATCTGAGTGTGATAAAAAGGAAAAACCGGACTTCACTAATAAGAAAAATATATTTATTGATCTTTTAGTGTGGATCTATTTATGCCAGTGCCTTCACCCCTCTTTTTTCACTGTTTCAGATTTATACATTTATGCACACATCAGTGTCACTTTAGACAATAAATTTGCTGTACCAATTACAACTGCACATCATTGACATTTTGTGTTGAGTCAGTAAGTTTCCAACTTAAGTGTAGGCTTACAACATCCAAAAAATTCCGAAAAGGTAGCTGTGTTAGTCTATAGCAGCAAAAACTACAAAGAGTTTGAGGGACTTTTAGATCAACATATTTATTTTGACTTAAACGTTGAAGACTACAGTTCATTTCAACAAATGCATGAAATGCATTCTTAGCGAGCAGTTATATATATGCATATCTATATTTTGTCTTATTTTAATCCTGCCTTGCTCCTGGCAATGAACTCAAGGCAGTACATAGACGTATACAAATCTTGCTTTATATGTCTAGCATGTGAGTGTGTGTGTGCATATGTGAGTGAACATAAAGAAGGAAAAAAAGGGATTCAAACAATCCTAAAATATAAATATAATACTGTGTGGCAGTTCAGTTAGAAAATTTAATGCATACAAGTAATTCACAATACAATCACCTCAAATTTGCTATGTTGATTGCAAATTTATAATAGGACTAGAAGCCAGATTGAATTTTTATTTTTACTTTTTGTGAGCCTGTCTGCCTTCTTTCTCTCATTCCCCATCCCTTTATGTATGTACACAGAGCAACACACCTCCCAAAGGAGAAAAATTCTTAGTGCATCTGATACTACATGCTCTAGTTTAGAAATGTTTATATCATGATAAATCTGCAGGTCTTCAAAGTGCCACAAACCTCTTTTTTCTTCTACTGTACTGTTTTATTTGTATTACACAGGTATACCCACAGACATCAAGTTAGCAATAATCTACTCTTCAGCATGTAAGTTTCCTTTCTATAAACATCTGTTACAGCACTTGTGAAAAGACTCCACCACATTCTATTAAGCTACTATTTACCAAAATAAAGTAAAATTGTATTTTGAAATCTGGGGAAATGTTGCATTGATCTTTGTGTGCTAACTTTAGTAGATACCTCTTGAATCTCTTTGCTTCATTTCCTGTGCCAGAGCTATGTCAAAGTGAGCACTGCCAGCATTCTCACACTGGCTGATAATTTTACAAACGCATTCCGCAGCAAAAACTCTAGTAGACCATCGAGGATGGAGGAAAGAGTGTAATCTTTCATCATTTCCCAAAGCTAATGCCAATTCATCATCTGTTTGGACACCCTCTTCCTCTTGAGTGGTATCCACTGGAGCCACTGTTGTGAAATCTGCATTAAGAGACAACAGGTAATCAAACTGTTTAATGATGCAACATGGTTAACAGATTGGGGGCAGAGATATGGAAGCCTTATCCAGCAAAGGCTTAGCTAAATAACAGAACAGAAGTAGGAAAGCAGCTAACAAGGAGCAGCAAGGAGGAATGAGGAAAGGAAATGGAAAAGGAGGAATAGGAAGTTAAAAAAAAAACAGTAGAGAGAGACACAGAGAAATTGTATTTACTTTTTAAATATTTACTGCCACTCTTCAGTGAACAGTTATAATTTAGTCTTCTTGTGTTTCAAAAATAATGCCATTAGACACCTAGAAGAGTCTTCCTAGGAAGGGAATTCCATAGGTTAGGCATCATCATTAAGAAGGCCCAATTCACTTGCATCAGACAGCCAAGCTGATGTAGAGGTTAGCATTCCTTCAGGCACTGTGGTCTCAAACTGTGCAGAGCTTTTTTTCCCCTGATCTCCCAACTCTGAAATTATTTATTATTTGCAAATCAGGCTAAGAGACCACCTCATAGCCTGATCAGAGACTTCTTCTCCCTGATGAGAAAATGTTTTTGTTTCAAGGAGTAAGATATTAGCACATACCAGCAGAGGCAGCTAAAACATCTTTGCAGAGCTTCAACCAGAAAGAAAGTTTTTCAACAGCCATTGATATAAGCATATGGGTCAGAGTCTCTCTGATGTCTTGGCACAGTTTTGGATCCAGTTCTTTGTCCAACAAGCTTAACAATGCCCCTTCAAGGCCTACTTCTCTGATGTTAATACCTACGCAAAAATGGCACATGTAAATCTTTTTACTCATAAAGTATTCTGTATTGTTACACATGAAAAACAGTGTTAATTCCCCAGCTATAACTCCCCCCCAATGGTTTAAAGACAATGGACATTACTGAAAAAGTAAAAAATGACTCTGAACCCTTTTAAAAACTTAATTTTTCGAATTACTGTAATACTGACTTATTTCAGACCTCTGTGAGAAAATTTGGTTGTCTGTTTCCCTGATGCTACCAACTCTATGAAGCATCTTTAATAAGTTCCTCTCAGTGTCTAATACTCATAGATTTATAAAAAGAAAGAAAATGAAAGGAACACCATCACTGCTGTCATTATGCAAGTAGTGAGAATGCTAATCCAAACAGCAGAAACACAAATCAGCAGGATTAGTGTGCACGTAGCATGCTCTAAAACAGGGACTATATAAGACCACTATTTTCCATTCCACGTTTCCAGTAGCTTTCCCTTTTCCCATACCCACATCATTTTTAGTGTTACTGAACCATTCTTAGGGTGAATTATTCCTAGAACAAAATGAGCTATAGATGGCGATAATATTTCAACACCATGACAGCTGAGTCTCAGGTTACAATCTAAAGCCAAAAATATACTCTGCTGTCTCAAAATATGATGCATCAATTATTAATATATGTACCCAGAATGAAAACAAGCACATTGAAAGGTTCTAAAACCTGCATATTGAAAACAAACAAAAGATGAAGGTGACTAATCTAATGCAGTGTGCTTGATAGTATAGATGTTGCACAAAGAATTGATACTTTTTTCCTGGCATGCTAATTTATACAATGAGCACATTTTTGACACTGGCCATACTGGCTGGGGTACTATGAGGATTGTAGTCCAAAACAGTAAACCCAGGGTTTTTTAAAAATTATTTTTATAGATGACATTATAACAAAAAAGAATAAACAAAAAGTAAACATTTGAACAGGAATCATGACGCAACCACTCATGATGCTTCCAGATGAGACTTTTATTACAGAAGCATCATGGCATGTTTCTGTAATTTATAAGGATTCAGATGACATCATACTCAGATCTTCTGTATTTTCACACATCTTCCTCCATATTTTTTTCTTTTCACAAAAATAAAATCTGTCAAGGAGGAAAACGTAATAGCTGTACAATGTCTTTTGCCTGCTAGTGCGAGGAGCACGCAGAAGCATCCTAAAAGGCTACAGTCTTAGAACAATTCCATACATATCAAGCTGTTTGTTCAGCCCAAGCTTTACACATTCTTATAGCAAATTGTGAGATACATAAATGTCTTTTAGGACCATCTTGTGCAATAAGGAATCCTGAAATCCTGAATTATTGTGAAATACTGGACTTTGTTAACTACACAAAACCGCAAAACATAACAGGTTTTCTAAATCAGTAAAGCTTTGCATTTGTAAAGGCTCACTATTACCTGGAGTAAAGTCTTCTCTGCTGTCTTTAGCAAGGGCCACAGCATGTTCAGATACTTCAGCTGCCTCCCTCTGCACAAGCTGATGTAAACAAGCTAGTACTGCTCGCCTCAATAACAAATACGAACTAGAGAGGTTCACCTGAAATGTACAGACAAAGCATTTGAACTGGAAGGCACTTTTTAAAGATGGTAACTGAAAGGCAGAAGCCTGAAGCTCCCCAAGCAATCACATTCCTGAGACAAAGCTAGAAGTCAGATATAGAGAGGGAAGATAGGAAGAAAAAGATCTTTTTTAAAAAGCATAATATATATTGCACAAGGATGAAATGATTAGGGCTCGTTCAAGAGACAATTTCCACTATTTTGCCTCTTATTGGCCAAAATCCTGCTTGATTGGCTAGATGACTATTTATTGGCCAGCATCTTGTTGGTCCACCAAGTTAATGGCTGCAGTTTTTCCAGGGTTCAATACCGGTGGCAAAGGAAGGCGGATATAATCTGGCAGCCTATTTCTCCAGTACCTTACTTTTTCACAGCCCCTGTGCCTACCACCATTTTTTTCCTTCCTGCTGCCACTGCCTACCACAAGATTCCAGCTTCTGCTTCATCTTTAATTTTTTTTTACTCTAAGCTGCCTTGAGCACATATGGAGGAACGTGAGTCCACACATGTACAGAAAGATTTGAATTAAGTTAATTTTTAAGCAATTTAAAACCTTGTAGAAGAATGAACTACTGATAGAATCAAAACACTACTGGAAGGACTCTTGTTGACAGAGGAAACTGGGATCCAGCAGAGGCTCCCTGCTGGAGGAAGTGGGCAAGGTAGCAATGGTTGGTGACTCACTTTCCTCTTCACTGGGCTCACAGCCACAGTTCACACTGTACTAGAGAATTCCACAGATCCACAGAGCAGATTTTTAGAGATAAGGGTGGGCTGTGAGGGGAGGAGAGGAGGAACTGTGCACACTGTCTCCATGTTTTTCCTCAAGGTATCATCCAATTTTCAGAATTCCACATTGAAACTCTGGATCCAAGCCTAGATTTTTGGTTATATATATACGTTTAAGTGCAATTCTAAAGAAACTCCATTCCTGTCATAAATGTGTAAAAATCTTAAACAGAAGATTAATAAGATCAAAATGTTGATATAAGTAGGAAAGAACACACTACATAGGAAACAGCCAGGTACTGAATTACATCATTAGTTCATCTAGTTCAGTACTATCTACACTGGCTGGTAATAGTTTTCTGGGTTTCACACAGTGATCTTTCCTATCTGGACATGGAGATATAGAACTTCACTGTTCACTAAATTAATGTACTAACAATTCGTAAAGTTGGAAGGCTCTCTATATAAGAAAACACTATGTGCCAAACATCACTACACAAAAAGTCTGCTGGTATCTTCTACTGATTTCCAACACGTTGCATAATTTCGAGAATATCTGAGGATTTTGTCATCTTAATTTAGAAATGAAAACATCATAAATAATTGGGTATATTAAAATGCACTAAAACTACAGGGTGTTTTTCCCTTTAATGTTGTATCTAGGTGAGTTTTGAATTACCAATTAAATTACCAATATTCAGGCTCAATTCCAGGTTTTAAACATTGCAAAGGAAGAAAAAAATTGCCTAAATTATCTGTTATACTTCAGAAAACTACTGAGTCCTTCACTGCTTATTTTCTTTCTCGTATGTATCAAGCAACACATATTAGAAACCTGAAAAATGCAGGAAAACTGAGTTCCTGGTGCAAAGCAGCCATCTTAGGAAGTAGTGTACCTCATTTGTCAATGAGAAGTAATTAGAAGGAAAGAGTGACAAAAGACAGTAAAATGGACACAAAGAAATACTAAGGAATCACAGTTAAATAAAATCAAATCTGCAACTAATAGCATCATAAATTGCCTGCCACATGCATGCTTACTTATAGAATGCATACAAACAATACGATCTGAACATGTCAAGAAACCAAAATATATTCAGATGCTAGAAATTAAAAATTCAAATACCCATGTGAATATTGTATGCACCACTTATTCAAGCTGATCTCACACTATCTTGAGATTTAGGCATGCTTCCTTTTTTAAAAAAACTGTCAGTATCATGTTTTCATATGAAAAAGCCAGAACACACAAGCTTAACTGCAAGACAAGGCAAATGCACATTTCTGACCTCTTTCACTCTCCTATATTTTAGAAGGACAAGGAAAATGGCAAAAACAGAGAAAATGCAAGCAATATATATGAATCACATAACCCTTTAAAAGTAGTCTCCTTTTTGCTCTTTAATTGTTTTAACTTTAACTAAAGCAAAAATAAAATTTGCACACAGTCTATGAGTGCAGCTATAAGAATGTTAAGAGAGAATTTGGTTAGGCTAAAATAAAACATCACTCACCATGCTAAAAGTATTTGACATTAATGGTTAAATACATTAAAAAGAGAAATTAAAAAAAAAAACCACACACACCAAAAATTGTTGAAATTTGAACAATGCACAGAGACCTACCAACACAGAATTTTCCAACAAGGTCTCCTGCACAAAAACAAATGATAATTAAGTCATGACAAAAGCCCCAGGCATCAGAGCCTACAGTGATCCTGCCCTCTAGAATACAAAGTAAGTTCACTGTATGGTTGTATTTCAAATGAGCTACAAGAAAAACATTCGCCTTTACTATTGCTTGTTATGGCTGCATTCCTTAGTATTTCAAGTCCTTAAAATGAGAAAGACATTTGCCTGTAGTATTAGTTCATCAAAGCCCCTAATGAATCAACAACAAAGAATCACATTAAAACTAATTGTGTCTTAAGTTTATGCAAACTACTTGCTCCTTTAAAGATAGCAAAAGCAGACCATCATATGCTATGGAAAAATGTTATAGGCCTAGAGTCTTCCTTCCATATGGCCAGGCAAAAAGCAAGAGAATAGGAGGCAGGAATGGGAATGGGAGGGGGAGAGGGGTGGAGGCACACTCATGCCTTCTCCATATGCAGGGCTCTGCCCTCCCATTTGCTTGCCATTCACCCAGGCACATGGAAAGACGGCACATGTGCCTGGGCAAAAGGCAAGAGACTATTGGGGGAGAAGAAACAGGTACCTCCCAAATAATCAAATTTGCAAAAGTCAAACCCATGAATATGGAGGGAGGACGGCAGAGTCAGAAACCTGAATGCAACTGTTCAACAATTTGTACATGGAGAAAAGGAGAACTAGTATAGTAGTCAATGCAGAGAAACAGAAGATGACAACAAAAAAGGAAGAACAAGAGTTCTCTGAGAAATCAAAGGGAAATTTAAACTAAGAGTGGGAATGTTCTATGACCAGCAGGAGAACACATTACATGACCAAGTACAAATAAAAAGTCAGTGGAAACAATACACTGGCGCTCTATATAAAAGAGATGAATGGTTGACAGATTCATTCAGGGAACAATGATTTGAAGATGAAATGGAAGCTACACTCAGAGTGTTTGGGAGAAACAGATCACCAGGAACAGATGGCATACCAATAGAGCTGCTTCAGGCTGCAGACACAGAATCTGCCAAGAAATAAGGGGGGGAAAAAAAAGAACGGCCCACAGATTGGAAATGCAACAATTTACATTCTATTCCCCAAGAAAGGGGATACCAGGGATTGCAGTAACCACAGGACCATTGCATTAAATTTCCAATGGAAACAAAGTAATGATCAAAGTTTTACAACAAAGATGTCCAAGATGAATTCAGGAAAAGAAGAGGCACTAGGGATCATATTGCAGACATACACTGAATGATGAAACACAAGAAGGAATTTCAAAAGACAATCAGTCTGTGCTTTACAGAGTATAGTAAAGCCTTTGGTTGTGTAGGTCATGAAAAGCTATGGTTCGTTCTTCAAGAAATGTGTGTGTCACAACATTTCAATGTCCTGATGCATAACTTGTACTAAGGAAAAGAGGCTACCATTAGGACAGACTGTGGAGAAATGGAATGGTTTCCAGTTGGCAAGAAGGTCAAGTAAGACTTAATTTTATCACCCTATTTGTTTAACTCATCCTCTGAACAAATCATATGTCAAGTAGTATTAGACTCAGAGGAAGAAAGTGTGAAAATTAGAGGAAGATTAACAAGATATGCAGATCATACCATATTATTGACAGAAAATAGCAAAAACTTTGAATGATTACTGAAGAAAGCTGAGGAAGAAAGTGAAAAGGTTTACAGTTGACTATTAAAAAAACCAAAAATACTATAGATGATTTACATAACTTTAAAGCAGACAATGAAGACATTGAAATAGTTCAAAATTTCCATACTTAATGGTTCAGTCATTAATCAAAATGGAGGCTGCAGCAACAAACCAAAAAAGTAGGACTTGGAAGGGCAGCTATGAAGGAACTAGACAAGATCCTAGTGTGTAAAGATATATCATTGAATACTAAAGGTAGGATGGTCCATGCCATCATATTTCCAGCTTCTAAGTATGGTGGTAAAAGCCAGACAGTGAATAAAGCTGGTAGAAAGAAGGTCAACTCATTTGAAATATTGTGCTGGAGAAGAGTTCTTCAGATACTATGGACTGCTAAAAAGATAAATAAATGGGTGCTAGAGGAAATCAAGCCTAAACTCTCCCCAGAAGTCAAGATGACTAAACTGAGATGGTTGTACTTTGGAAACATAAAAAGAAATTACTCACTAGAAAAGACAGTAATGCTTGGTAATGTAGAAAGCAGTAGGAAAACAGGAAGATTGCATAGACTCAATCAAGGATAGACTCAATCAAAGAAGCCATGGCCATGGGTACGTAAGGCCTGAGCAGGGCTGCTGGTGATAGAGTGACTGGAAGGGTTCTTATTCGTTAGGTCACCATAAGTTGATGTCAACTTCACAGCAGTTGATGACAAGATAACTGGCAACAGGCAACAACATTAGCTGCTGGCTGGTTACTCGTTCACCTGCTTGCTCTTACCACTGCCAGTAGAGCATCTCAGTCTACGTGCTACAGCCAGCTTGCTGTAAAGATGCTGAGTTTCCAAGCCAGTCAGGGAAGGAGAGTAGGAAAACAGGAAAAAAAAATCACTTTGCCATGTTGTATCGTAAGGAGCTTTCCTTCCTGCTCTGTACAATTGTGAACTCGCTCTAAACCATCCCACTCAGTCTGAAGTTATCATCCTAATCCACTGAACAAAGAAGCAATCCTAGCATACACATGAATATATTCCTCATTTCATATATCTGACACAGTTGGTTCTAACATATAACAGATTATACCAGAATAAATCTGTTCATCTCCAAATAAACCACAGCACTCACAAATACTTCTGAAGTGATGCAGAAGTACTGATTCTCCTACCTCCAACTATTATAAGAAAATCTGTTCTCTTTAAAGCAGAGTTCCTTCAAAAAACATTCCAGCTGTTCTAGTTTCACACACATATACTTACACACAGGCATCTTACAAGGCTAGACAGGTTTACATGACGTGGAGCAAACATATGAAGCTGCTGAAGGCAAGAGATGGCTTGAGCTTGGACAATGCAGTCAGGATTATCTTGCATCACTGTACAGCCCAGGAGACAAGAGGCCCGTAAGACTGAGACTGTAGTGCTGCTGCCTACTCAAACAAAAAGGGAGAGAGAAGGAAAGATTTACCTCTGTGATTTTCTTTATTGCTCCACATCAAAAACCACCTTACATTAAAGAATATGTTTGCAATATACCATTCAATGAGGGTCATGCTTTTAACAAAAATCTGTTCAACTGTACGGTATTCACAGCAAAACCTGTAGCACCTTTTCTATTATATGGAATGGTTTTCTACAGCTAGTCAGAGCTCCTGCGTTCACTTGCTAACGAGTCAGTTTACATTATCACTTGAAGTGCTGTAAGTATTTTCCTTTTCCCCAGTTGCTAGAATGTTCTTAGGCACACATGTGCACATACTGAGGCCAGGTTGGACTTGCCTTGAACATAAAGTATTACATCAGTCAGAGTGGTTATCTTTGTAGTTGGAGAAAGGGATAGTTGCATCTGCCTGGAAGATAAACTGCTGAAAGCTGTACACTACTAGGTAATTTTACTGCCAGGGACAAAAGGAAAGCAATCATTTATTTGAAGTACTAAGAAAAGGGAGTCTTCATATTATCCTTCTCCCCATTAAATTTAATTTGAAGGCTGCAAATGCAGGAGTCCCAGCTTTAGGAAAAAGCAGGGTGTAAATAAAGTTAACAGTTGATCATCATGTCGGTAAGACTCGCAGTAAGAAATGGAACAAAATGAGCACTTTGAGCACTTTTCAGTTAATTCTTACAACAATCTATATACACCTGTCTCTCACCATGTTGCAAATGTATGCATACCTTGCAACTCAGGACCCAAAGTGGCGATAAGTGCATTTAAGCAGCGACCAAGACTTTGATGGACTTCAGCATAAGCAGGAGGCACAGTCAACAACAACATGAGAACAAGAGAGAGGGTAGGTTCCACATGCACGTGATACAGAGGACCAGCAGAATCAATGATCAGTGACAGAGAATGCAGTGCCCAGGTCTGTAAAATACCAAAAATGTAGTGTTGTGTCACACACACACACACACACACACACACATCAACATGAAATAAATTGCAAATCATGACCAAAAATAAAATTCCTATGTAACATGAGTGAACTTTAGTGAGAGGGTGAAGAACAAAACATCAAGAATTAAAACAATAAAATGATCAGAAACTATGCACTATAAGATGAATGCTTTGAAGCAATGCTGCTGTTCTTCCTAGCAGAACTGAAAAACAGGGAAAGCAATAGCACGCAAAAACACACACAAACGGACATACACATAGTATAAAACATGGGATTCTGCCCCCACCAAAAAAATCTGCCTTTGAAGAGTGTTTGGAAACTTCAGTTGGTCCAAAGAGCCACAGCCAGGTTGTTAATTGGGGCTGGTGACAGGGATCACACAACTCCCCTGCTGCAACAGATCCACTGGCTCCCAGTCTGTGTCTGGGCACAACTCAAAGTGCTGATGATGACCTTTAAAGTCCTACATGGCTCAGGTCCACGTTATTTGAAAGACTGAATTCTTCCCTATGAAGCAGCACAGGCTTTGAGATCTGCTGGGGGAGGGTGCTTGCATCTATTCGGAACACAGGAGAGGGCCTTCTCAATGGCTGCTCCCAGGCTCTGGAACTCCCTTCCCACAGAAGTAAGACTGGCACCCTCCCTAATTTCTTTCTGCAGTCAAGTAAAGACATTTTTATTCTGACAGGAGTTTGATGTGTGATTATGGCCTATCTGATAAAAGGTGCTGGATATTATTAACTTTGCTGAAATTGCTGAATTTATGGACATATGGATGTTTAATTATGTATTTAACTTTGTTTTAATTCTTCTTGTTCATTTAATTGTGTTATAACTTTTGTATTCCACAGTACTTAACTATGTCTTTTTAATTGTTGTAAACCGCTTTGAGTTCCAAACTGGGAAAAAGTGGGGTATATATAAGGAAAGTAATAATAATAACTAAATATATGCGTAAAAGCTCAAGGACTATTTTGAACTGTTTTACTGCCTACTGTTATTCCATAAAATAAGTGTACATACAGATGAGATAACAAAATTTATTTTTTAAAATTTTTCACTGGGCTACGTCCAATTGCTACTGTCAATGAGGACAGGCCCTACTGAATCGACTACTGAATAATAACTTAACACTTATGTAAATACTACTGATTCAATGGTTGTACTATAAATTGGGACTAACAATTGCTTTATATTTATAGGCTCCTTTTCAATCAAAGGCCCTCCAAGCCACTCAAAAATAAAATAAAATAAAATAAAAAACATACCTGTACTTCAGGTGAAGTGCTGTCCTGAGATAATGTATAAAGTATTCCAACACATGCATTCAAGTGTTGAGAAGAGCTGATTCCCCCTAGATATTTATAAAGTGATCCAAGAGCCAAGGAATGTCCTGTCCTCGATATAACATCTCTAGCAGATCTTAGCCTAAGAATTTTAAAGAAACATATTCTTAACTTAAGATAATGACAGAGATTTGGATATAAATATCCAAACTTACTAAGCAGAGTAACAGAGGAAATTAGACCACAAATATGTTACTAGCTCAAATTTAGTCCCCTTGAACTGAAGGTCTGAAATGCAGATGTACAAATTGTGTTGTGCTTTAGTGCAGTGCTACTCAACGTGGTGGTTCACAGAGTGCTGCTGGTCCATGGTGAGTTTCCAAGGAAGAAAGAAACTGCTGTAGCCAACGAATACAGATATGGTACTGGTCCCTGCCATTCCACCACATCAGATAGTTTAAGAAGCACTGTTTTAATGCACAAACACCCAGTTCTATGCATAGTTACACAGAAGTAAATGTCACTGAGTTCAACAGAATATATTGACCCTTATACAAGTGTTCAAAATTGTTGTAGCCATAATCTTTAATTTATAGGAAGAACAATCAATCAAGGATAGAGATACTTTTTCCACCCAAGTTCTGAACTCAATTTTTAAGAGAAGTTTTAGAAGGCACATGTCAGTGGTGGGTCAGACCAAAGACATAATATGGAGCCAAAAATAAAACAAGAGATCAAAACTGCTGGTATATTTTAGGTGAAGGGTCTTACTGATCGAAATCCAATTTCCAATCCCAACTAAAGACCCACTGAATGACCCACTAGGGAATGGCACATCTACACTTACGTAAATCCATGGATACAATGGATTTACTCCAGCTGCAACTAGCAACTTGATTTAGGCCACTGCCAGTATCTAAGCCCTAGAAGAGGCATTTCATTTATTTTTTAATGAAGGATATGCCCACATAAAAGCTGGGAAACCTTCAAATAACTACTTAATTAAGAAGAGATCATAACTAAATGGGGAACCCCAGATAGTTGGATCTGGATCCAGGAGGGCCATATTTAGCCCCAGAACCATAGGTTCCTCATGTCTGGACAACATTATCTATTTTCACAGGCTGACTTAATGTTCCTAATATTTGACTGTAAAAGCAAGAAGGAAAAAACATCATGTATATAATGTACATTTATACATTCTGTATATGACTTTAAAGGACGGCAGCTTGCTACAGAAAGAAAGATATTAAGGATACCAGATCCCTACCTGAATAAGTACAACTACTGAGAAGAGAAAACAATAACCTGAACAGGAACAATATAACATAATAAAAACCATAGTATCAGAAATAACTTACCTGTCAAAACTAATTTGTGCCAATCCAGCAGTGAAGGTACTGTCAGCAACTACTTGTGCAAGTCGGGCTAGAGAGTCAGCAGCAGAACATCTTAGAAGTGGGTTACTACTTTCCAAGGCACTCATCACTAAGGTCAGGGCACAGTTTCGGATTTCTTCAGAACCTAAATTTCCCTTGCAACTGGCCAAATGCTAGAACCAAAAATAATTTTTTTGTCAAACATGCATCTTAACTGTTGAACTAAAAATGCTACTATTCACTATGAAAATGTAGGTATCATTTTGTTGTTGTTGTTGTTGTTGTTATGTGTCTTTAAGGCGACTGGGGTTTTATTGGTGAGATTTATACAAAGGAGTTTTGCCACTGCCTTCCTCTTACGAGGGTTGTTACCATACTCTAAACCCCACCTCCTGTGGGATGTGCTATTTTCACAGCTGGACATATTTATGGCTGAAAAACATGATAAAGGGCACACTGACTAGAAAGCGTGTTGCCAGGTCAAGCTGATCTAAGATATAGTCAGGTTATAAGTTTAGAGAGGATTCAGCAGGAAACGCAGATGCTACTGGGTCTATGTTAATCCTTTCAACAACACAGGCTCCACGAACATCTGAAAATAATAAAAGGAGAAACTGCCCAGGTGAAACAATCAGAGACCATCCTTTGATCTCATTCTATGGAAATCTTTCCTATAACCCCTGCCTGACCAAGACATTATGAGAATGTCATGACTCCCATCAATGTTTTGTCACCTAGAGTTAAGGCAATCAGTCCATTCTGGACTTCTTTGTCAATCCTGCAGGAAAACCATTACCACTTTGTCTATGCACTTCCTTCAGGGTAGGAAATAGGACACACAAACCCTAGCTTGGCCCCAGCAAATTGTAGTACACTGAATGTAGTATGTTTGGAGTATTACCCTACACATCTTACCTCAGACTTCCATTCCACCACGCTACTTTCAGATGCTGTCTGAGCCATTCTATTGTGACCCGCTCTTCAGAACTGATAACTATCACTCTTTCCACCCAGTCTCTCTCTAGCCAACCTTTCCTGCCTCACTTTCCAATAGCCTTTATGGTTCTGATTTCTTGTGTGTTTGTCAATCCACATAAAATACTTTGCTTAACCTTTAACTGGAGTCCTCTCTACAGTTAGTACTGGTATACATAAGTGAAAGGATCCTGCTGTTATTCTCCTCTCACAGGCCTCCTTTGAGCTATAATTCCTAAAAATTCTAAGGAGATACTGGCATTGTAGGTGGACCTCCCACAATGGGTTCACCCACAATGCCAGTATCTCCTTAGAATTGTTGGGAATTATAGCTCAAAGAAGGCCTGTGAGAGGAGAATAACAGCAGGATTCTTTCAGTTATGTATACCAGTACTAACTGTAGAGAGGACTCCAGTTAAAGGTTAAGCAAAGTATTTTATGTGGATTGACAAACACACAAGAAATCAGAACCATAAAGGCTATTGGAAAGTGAGGCAGGAAAGTCCCCCACCTCTCAGGGTAGTAGCATGACTTGCCAAGTGGGTTTCTATGGCTGATCAAAGATCTGAACCCTGGTCTTCCAGAATCGAGAGCCAGTATGGTGTAGGTTTGAGGTAGTGTAGGTTAACAGGTTTGAGTGTTGGATTATGATCCTGGAGACCAAGGTTTGATTCCCTGCTCAGCCATGGAAACCCACTGGGTGACCTTGGGCATGTCGCACACTCTCAGCCCAAGAAAACCTTGTGACAGGTTTGCCCTAGGGTTGCCATAAATTGGAAACAACTTCAAGGCACACAACAACTGCCAGAATCCTAGCTGAACACTCAAACCACTACACCACAAAGGTTCTTGTAGACATCATACTAAATCTTTTTTTCTTTAACATGGATAACATGAATATTCCCTCATATTCTAGCTTCCACCATTATTTGCTGCTAAGTTGGCTCCCTGAAAATTGAAGGTCAAAATATAATCTGCATGTCTGTGTATAAACATCGTATGTCTGTAGCGAAAAACTGCTTTTTCAGATATCCCTGGGTAAGTGAAATCAAAGACATATTGCCTACATAGAATCAATTTCCCCCTTGACTCTATATGCAAAAGGATTATTATGTTGTAAGCATAGGATACCTGCAACTATTACAAGTTTTCCTCCCATTAGACCAGAGATAATACAATCTTCAGACTGGAGGCTGTATGCATTCCTAAGGCCTTAATAGCATTCCTCAAGAGTGCTCTGACTTCACTATTAAATTGTCTTCGTCACTGATTTTACCACTAATATAAAGGCTCTCCAGTCCTTTCACTAGTGACCTTCATAGTGAACACCTGTTCTCCCCTGTTCCTAACAGTGAAGAGAAAACAACTTGTATCAGGATTGCTGGTGGACAAGGGCATGCAAGTACATGAATGTAAGTGTATGTGCGAACGCACATATTCATAAGCATATTGCCCTGAATCAAGCCAAAGTTATATGGAAGCTTCAGGACTATAAAAACATGTGCTACTTAGCATTAATCACATTTTCCCATTCAGGTGACACAGGATTCTGTAAGTATCTAAACACTGAATTCTTTTTCTTTTGGCTGCATGGGAGCAGTTTCTATAAGGAAAAAAAGGAAGAAATTCTTACCTTCAGAACATTAGAAAATGCAGACATAATATTTTGTTGCACTATCTGTTGCCGGGATCCTTTGGTTTGTTTTACAGATGCCAATAACTGTTCCAATATCTGCAGCCTTAAATAGACAAAGGAGAGGAAATATGGTAAGTTATCATATCTTTTATTCTGTAAAGATCATCAGATACCTTATGTTCACAATAAAACTCTGCTTTTCATGCAGCAAAATCCTGTGGTGTGAAACTCACTCTTTTCAAATGTTTGCCTATGTTCCTTTTCTTCTCCAGCTGGAAGAGCATTTGGAACATTTTGGATTCTTCATATTCTCCACTACTAGTTGACCTACTTTAGTATACTTTTCTTTTCCTCCCTTTTTTGTGATTTAATATTTTATGTAATCATATTATTTTAGGTAAGTACTGCCATGCTCCATTTTATTTTATCACACTTTGAACATATCTCAATACAGCATCTGGGTACACGTATGCATTTTTGTATCTCGTATTTTATAGCATGTACATTATGGAAGCCTGGGAAAAGGAGGGAAAATCAGTATGAAGGTTGTTGTTGCCCACCCCCCATGGCCAAATAAATGTTCAAAACGCTCATGTGATGTTATCACATAAAATTCTTCAACTGCTTTTCCTTTTTGCAGCATTTTCTATTCCTGTTTGCTTCTCCTGGTAAGACCCAAAGTACTTATCATATAACTTATCCAAACAAAATCATCCTGCATGCATAGCTCCACCTTACAGTTTTCACAGATGCTTTCCTATACATGTTATAGAAGAGTGTATGTTAGATTGTGGCAAGGAAATGTTCGGTTAGGAGGGAAAAAAACCCCACAGTTTTAAGAGAGTTGATCTCTGTATATCTTTACAAGATATGTGTGTGTATAATGTGTGTGTTTGTACGAAATCAGCACCATCTTCGGAGGCAAGCAGCAAGAAAACGCTTCTACCTGCATGTTCTGCTATGGGCATCTGAATGAATGCTGCCAATACACTGAGGTAGTTGGGTTCTAGACAACCATACACAGAATATGGAAATACGATAGCATGGACAACTGTAAGTTTAATATTCAATTATGTATCTTTACACTTGAGGATCTTGTCTAGCTCCTTCAGAGCTGCCCTTTCAAGTCCCAGTCTTCTGATTTTTTGACCGCTGCCTCCATTCTGATTAATGACTGAGCCAAAGTATGGAAAATCTTGAACTGTTTTAATGCCTTCATTTTCCACTTTATAAAGCACGGACTTATTTTCTTTTGAAATTCTTCGGTATGGTCCATTATCCAAAGTATGTTTGCAATATGATCCCTAGTGCTTACTCCTTTCCTGAACCCACCTTGGACATCTGGCATCTCTTGCTCCATACATGGTAAAATTCTTTGTTGTAGAATTTTGAGCTTCACTTTGCTTGCACTGAAAATTAATGCAATGGTCCTCTGGTTACTGCAATCCCTGTTTTTCCCCTTCTTAGGGACTGGAATGTATATTGTTGCATTTCCAATATGTGCCCCCCTCCCATATTTGCTGATGGATTTTAGCCAGAATTTGAGTAGGATCGGTCTCTGTAGCTTGAAGCAGTTCTATTGGTTGACCATCAGTTCCTGGTGATTTATTCCTCTCTAGTGCCCTGACCTTCCACTTCCACTTTCTAAAATTGGAAGTTCATCTTCAAATTGTTCCCCTTGAATAAATCTGTCATCCTTTCATCTCTTTTTTTTTTAATAGTTCTTTTGTGCTTTGTTTCCATCATCCTTTTATTTCTACCTGGTCATGTAATACGTTCCCTTGCGGTCACAGAGCATCCCCACTCTTGGTTTAAATTTCCCTAGCACACTGTACATACTATAATACCAGTTGATATCCCAGCCACTAGCAGGAACTCATGCCCTGTTTTCCACTAGTACCTCACTCCATGCATCTCATGAAGTAAACTGAGGCTATGAAAACTGTAAGCATCTTTTTCTTAGTTTTAAAGGTGTTAGGAGATCCCTCTGTATAATGATACAGACAAACATGACTATTTCTTTGAAATTTGCAGTTCAAGTTACGTATTTTGGTTTCTCACATTGCAAACATAAATTCATCTGTATATTTTGCTTTCTTGATTCATAAATGCAAATTCACTTGCATCAGATGTTTACTTATATATTGCACACAATTCAAGCATCCTTTTTATACTCTGCATTGACAGGATCATGTTTTTCATTTAAGTGCAATTATTGCCATTTAACAATAAATCAGCATATTATCACACTCATCAGAAGAAAAGAGTAATGATAATGTACACAGAATATCATCCAAAAGTACAAATATCACTCCTGCCACTTTCTACAGCATTTCATATACTAGCCAGATTAAATACAATATTTATCATGCTTCAGCAACCCATGTATTAGTCACGTGATAGAGAATGTTCACAGCTGATTCTTAGTAGATAATTTTCCAACATTAGTGTAATTAACTTGACACTGGAAGTTAAAAGAAAATAACTGGAAATAATTACTATTATTATTATTTTTTTACCTTTGGGACTCTGTGATATGGCCAAATATTACTCCAAAGAGACGGGTTGCAGCACTGATAATGGATACTGTTGGAGGTAAAGGCTTAGGCACTGAGTCACTATCTGTAGCTCTCTCATAAATTGAGTATGGATCATACTCTAGGCTTCCACCAGCTATACTATTTACTAAAAGCAGCTGCAAAGACAGAAGAAATGTAATTGTTATCACAGGACAATGGTCTTTCTTCTCTGAAGCCATAAGTAACAGCTAAAGTGTAAGAAAATACCTGCTCTTCAATAAATCTGTGCTCTGACTCCTGTAATGCAGGACCAAGTAAGGCAAGTTCATTCTGGTGGGAGAGAGATGGAAGATAAGCGGCAGAGACTGCAATCTGATTATCAGATTGGGTCAAATCAACCACGAGTTCTTTGAGAACTGCAGAAAAGTTTCCTGTAAATTATGGAGGTAGAAGAAAACTACTTTTATATACAGCTTGTATCCAAAAATATTATCGGGAAGGCATTTAAAGATAAGAAATGTGATTTCTATGATTTTTTGATACATGAGCTTGTTGGGAAGATTATGAGCTGAAACAAGTTAAATGAGGAATGTCAAACTTCAGAAAAATTCATATTAAATATGCTAAGCCCCGCTTTTCTAAAGCCCACAGTTTAGTGTACCAAGGCTGGTGAACTTGAAGGATAATACAGGCACAAAAATAAAGGCAAGGCTCTTCCCCCGACATCAAATATCTATCAATATCAAAGTAATTGCATAAACACTGTTCAACAAATGTAACATTTAATAAAGGCAGATTATTTTTCTTTGGTATACTGCTTTGCTAAAAGGTCTGATTGAATATATTTACCAAAAGGACCAAGAACACATCTTAGAAATTTTCAAATGAACAGTGTATGGATGCGTTTAGATTTAGAAGGCCCTCTTTCAAATCCTACTGATATACAATTGGCCCTCCACATTTGCTGGGGTTAGGGTCTCAAGACTGCTGCAAAAGTGGAAAAACCACAAGTATCAAAATGTGTGTGTCTGTGGAAAGGAAGCCAACGCGTGCTGGGGACAGGGAACACCCAGGGTCCAAACCAGGTCAGAGAAAGGAGAGGAAAAAGTATAGGTTGGCATAGCGGCCTTATATTTCTTCTCTCTCACCCATCTCCTTCCTCCTTCCTTCCTCAGGGGAGGGTTCGTGGTGCTGAGAAATCGGGCTGTCTTTAGCTGGTGGCTCAGAGGTGAGTTTTTAAGGGTGTGCACAGCTTGATCAGAGTTGCTGAGAGGGAAGGGTCCTCCAGAAAAGAGGTACTTGAGGTGTGGGGCAGGGATGGAGAAACTCACAAATAATCAAACAGGTGAATGTTAAACCCGTAAATGTAGAGGGATCATTGTAGCACACAACTTCATATATACACACAATTTTCGTAACTGAAATTCAAGGGCCTGCCCAGCCAGTAGAAAGACAGCAGGGAGGAGGCCAACTGGACTTCGCGTGGAAGGGAGATCCACAGCCTGGGAGCAGCCATGAACCAGGCTGTCTGTCTCCCAAGTTCTCACCAAAGGTGCCTGGGAAAATTGCTGGTTTGAGAGAAAGCCCATCCTATAGATCTTAAACCTTACATAAGGAAATACAGTCTTTCAGATAGTCTGGACTCAAGCCATATAGAGCTTTAAAATTCAAAACCAACACTTTGAATTTTGCTCAGAAATGGACCGATACCCAGTGAAGCTGTTTCAACAGGGAAGTCATGTGATCCCTGTAACCAGCTCCAGTCAATAGCCTGGCTGCAGCATTTTCAACCTGCTCAAGTTTCCAGACAGTTTCCAAAGGCAGCCCCACATGGACTATATTATGGTAGCTCAAATGGGATGTACTCAAGGCATGTATCACTGCAGCCAGATCTGACTTCTCAAGGAACAGGCACAACTGGCTCACTAGTTTTAACTGTGCATATGCACTCCTGGCCACTGCCAAAACGAACATCCAGGCTCAAATCTGAGTCCAGGAGTACACCTAAACTATAAACCTGAGATTTAAGGGGCAGTGCAACCCCATCCAGCACAGGTTGAATCTCTAATCACTGATGTGCCTTCCAATTGACCAGGAGCACCCCTGTCCTGTCTGCATTAAGCTTTAACAGGAGAGTCTTTCTTTGCCATTTTGTAGGCCAGATGGATGGTCCACAAGACCCACTTAGAGAGGCATTGAGATGACACAGGCAGAGATCCTACTTGTTTGAGGAGTAGCACACAAAGAGCCGCTGAGATTGTCGAAGTCAGCAGTCCTAATGATGTCAAAGGGAAGAGCACACTTGATATCTTTACAATGCAGGGTATGGTCCAAATCTGATGTCAGTTCTGCACAAATGCAGGCAGAACAACATCCTGGTTCAGATGAAATACAGAAATCACTTTCAGTAGGAAGTAAATATCTGGTCTAACGACTACCTTGTCCTTGTGGAATTTTAAGTGTGGTTGGTCCACGCGAAGGGCACATGGCTCCCCAGATGTAATTGCCACTAAGAAGACCATCTTGCAGGTAAGCACATGAATGTCACACCATTAATGCCTCAAACAGTTTCTTTAAAAGCTTAGAAAGGACAAACTCTAGGCTCCACTGAAGTGTAGGTCCCAGGACAGGTGGATGCAGATTTCTGTAGCCCTCTAGAAACAATTTAACCAAAGAGTTCTGGAAGCAGGAAGGCTTGCTGAGGACTTGGAAGCTGGTAGAAATCACTGATCGGTAACACTTGATGGAGGACACAGAGGGAGACCACTGTCAGGGAATGACAGTGGAAACTCCAGCATGTGACAGGCTTGTGCTTGATCCATAGAGATCCCCCAGAACAACAAAAAGGACAATAATATGGTCCATTTATAAGCAGAGGACTATTGAGTGGCAGATCTAAGGGCAGCTGCAATGATACATCAAATTGCTGCAGAAAGATTCTAGAGAAACCCTCCAAGCTATCAACATCAGGTTTGAATGCCTACTTGCCCATCATGCAGTGTCAGCAGATGTGGCCTCAATGGTAGCCTGAGGCAGAAGCTGTGAGCGAGGTGAAGAAGAGGGGTGAATCAAGGTTTTCTGGGCCCCCACAGAGTAATTAAGATGCACTTCCCCTTGTCTCTGTGAATGTTGGCAATCACCATGGTGATGAAGAGAAACAAAAGGAAAAGAGAAAATGACAAGGCCTCTGCAATGAAACAGAAAAGCATCACCAAAAAAGCCCTTCCCCCAAAGTGCCCTGGAACAGTAGGTCTGGCACTGCCTATTTGGAACAAAAGTGAAGAGATCCATTTCTAGAGTGCCCCGTCCCTGGAACACAGTGTGAAGTGTGTTGGGATGAAGTCTCCATTCATGGCAAGTGGTTGGGGCTTGCTGAGAGCATTGGCTAAGATGTTTTCTTCTTCTGGAGATGGATCACAGAGATGGGAGATTTTCCTGTTGATGCATCAGTCCCACAGACAAAGTGGGGTACTTGATCTTGTTCCTCCCTGTTTGTTCAAGTAGTACACCACCATGGTGTTGTCAGAGACTACCAGAACAACCTTGCCATGTAGGAAAACTTCAAAGGCTTTTGAAGTTTGACCCACAAGGCTTTTTCCACCAGTGACATCTCAAAAACGTTGATGTGGAGCTAGCTCTCTTCCTTTATCCAACAACCTTTGACCAAGAACCTTCCATAGGTTCTAACTTTACCAAGTTCCCATTGATTCAGTGGGTCTTTGCAGGATTAACAATTAGTTATAGGCCTACGTCATCACTTTGGCCAATTCCATAACTAAGAATTCATGAGTATCAAAATAAACCCATTTGGTCATTTGTCAAGAAAATGGAAAGGGAAAGCGAAAACAAAAAACTTCTGAAAGTATCTTGCAAAGTATTGCTTGAGGAAATACATACCTTCATATGTCCTGGGAGGCAACAAAGTTAGCAATTCATACAGTCTTTTCCTGTAAGTCACTGATGATGGCTTTAAATGATTTCCATAGGCTTTATTTAGAGAGGGAAGCCTTTAAAACAAAAACAAAACAAAAATAAAAACAAAACAAAAACAAAAAAGAAAAATTCTACCCAACAAAAATCAGCCATAGCTTGTTTTGAGCCTTATCTGAAATTCACTATCTGGAAAGCTACAACAAATATAAATCACTGTATACAGTACATATCCATATTTATTTTCAAAATATCAGTTTCCTTAAGACAGAAACCAAGTGGTTATTTGGTTAGTACTAACAGAAGCAGAGCTCAAACTGGATGACTGAGAAAGAAGAGGAAAGTACCAGCACAGCCAAGGGGATATCTCCTCCACTATAGCCCCTAAAAAAGCAAACCGCACTGCACTGGAGAACACAGGCATAAAATGCTGAGCACAAACCGGGAAAAGAAAAAAAGGTAAAGGCAAGAGGGAAAATGAAATGTTCTGCTTGCACTGGGTTCTAATAGCCTGGAGGAGGGCATGCCTATCTGTGAAGAACAATGAATGACTCTTCCTAGGAGATGAGGATACACTGTAATGTTCTATTAAAGTTTACATTTTGAAACTCTGTCCTAAACTAGCCCTATCCGAAGTGGTCGTCCCTGGACGACTGGCATCTGCAACTACTGGTTTCCACAAAAGAAAGGAAGAGTTATAGTCAATGGCATACTGGTTAAAAAACTATGCCAGTTCCCCACATCAGTTAATTTAAAAAGTACTCTCCAAAACAACAAAATACGTATACATTATTTTTGTTTTATTTTATTTTTATGCTATCTTTCGCCCCAGCATGGGACCCAAGGCAGCTTACAAAAGCTAAAAACAATAATAACAAAAGCAAAAATAATAATACAGTACTGACAAACTTAAATCCTTACAAAGAAGAATGTTTTCTCACCTGTGTAAGCCATTTCAAAAACAAAATTATCACATTACATAGTTTCTATATCAGAATAGTGCTTTTGTGCTTGAGTAATAGCCTTACAAATTACAAGGTAATCATTTATTTTTGTACATATAGGTACATATGTCAACTTGAACTGCCAGAAATACAACTTTGATACAGATCTGGCTTCCAAGACAGAGAAATATTCCATGTTTTAATTTACCATGAAACCACAGCTTGAAATTTAATTTTTATTTAGAACTGTAGGATTAACAGAGCTCTGCTTCAGCAAACTACATGCATTTTTAATACTCACTGTGTCAGTAAGTCAATAGCACATGGGATGGGAGGAAGCAATCTTTGAATAACTTCATCTGTAAGGAGTCCTCCACAATGGAGAATAAAGCTTTTGACAGCTAAGAACAAAGTAAATTGGATTGTAACAAATTGAACTTTTTGTTTCATAACAATTATTGACTTATACCTATATGATCCATAACAGAAAGGATTTACAAATGTTAATAAAACTTGTGTCATGAACAGAAGTAAAATTATTAAGAAGGGAAAGCAACTCTTTTCTAGTATATTTAATTGGAAATATATAATTCTAAGCAAAGGGATCTACAGCAGGGGTAGGATGCTGCCCCACTAAGTACCCCCAAATTTACCCTCTGTAGTCACCCTCTGAAATGGCCCCCAAAGTGAATAATCACACCCCCAGAAGAATACAAAGGGATGATTCTCTCATTTAAAGTTATTCTGAGGCCCATGAAAGGTTAATTTGTACAAAATGGTTGTCACTTCTAGTTTAGAAGAAAGGTGCAGGCACATCCCTTAGACCATCTGCATTTGCCCACCCCTGCTCCACAGGGTTGTGTCATCCTGGGTCCTAGAACTACATGGGCTCCTCATCCTAATTTCAAAAGTCTTCTTATTCTAGAGGTTCAGATATCTGGCAATATGATGACCATTACCTTGGCAGTAATGGAACAATTAAGAACAAATTTTCCTATATTCTTTTCTAGAGCATTTAGTTAAGTACTTTGACATATTTTTTCCAGGAGTTTAATGCCATTCTCTTCCCATTTCTAAGTTTTTCCCTCTAAAATAAGCAATACAAAGTAACAGAAAAGTAAAGAGCAGTAGAATAAATAAAATAGCAAGTTAAATGATACCTTTTCAAGTTTATATAGCACAACCAGGAGAAATGGACCACAAGAATGTCACATGATCAAAGCACACATACTTCACTTGGAAAATAGATCTGAGAAACTCATCCAAAAGCTAATCCTTAGCATTTTGCCCCTAAAAACGACAAAACTTTACTCTATTGAAAACATATTCTCATAGGATAACTGATAGTTGCTAAACATAATGAGCAAGAAACAAAATTTTATACACACTGAAGCAGGCATTGCTTGCCACCTCTACCTCTTTAGCCTATATCTCTTTGGAAGTTCCTCTCATCACCTCTTGGGCTCTCAACCCGTGAGCAGTGGTATTGTCCAAACAGACAGATTTAACATCAGCACTCCACTTAAGCATTCGTAAGAACAGATGTACCTCAGTTAACAAAGGATGTGTTTCTGGGTTGCACTTTAGCAGAAACTTTGGTACCAGAGATAGAAATACCATGTAAAGAACAGAGATAGGTTCCTACACCACAAAAAAGAACAGAAGTTCAACATTTTTCAGCAAACTTTTTATTCAACACTAACATTAGGTGCATGAGAAATGAAATAACTAGGCCAGGTAAGCCTTGCATAAGTAAACAGAAACATTTTGAACTTGCTAGAGACCACTTCTTCCAAAATGCATCTTGAGATGATTTTTTTTTCTTTTCAACAGCCTCCATTTTTCTTACAATTTCCATTCTGATGGCGAAATTTACAGATCTTTTTTTGTTTGGTTGTTTGTTAATAGAGTAGCTGCCAAAGCAGGTTAATTGGCTTTCCCTTTTTCTTTCTGTTTTGCTCTTCACACATGCTCAATAAGTGATTCTGAAGGCAGTTGTTTACTATGTCTGTTGTATGTAAGCACATATAGCTACAATAAGATCACCTAGAATACAACCCCATTCTTTCCCAGGCCAAGTTTCACTGCATTATTTATTGCAGGCATGATCCTGCACTCAACACAAAGTCTGTCTTCCTCTAGTCCTCCTTCACCACCATCGCAATGCGAATGCTCTAAAAATACTTTCAGCTAGACAGAAGACAAGAAAAGGCAGGGCCAAGCTGAGTTCCCACAAAAAGACTTTGTAAAAAGGAGCATCTTTGTCAGACACTTTATTAACTGAGGTATGCCTGTATTCGAATTTCAGACTGTTTAACACAGGAGGATTGAGCAGACAACTTAATAATCTTTTATTACTAAGTACGTAGTACACACACGCACACACAAACCACAACCCTTGGGAAGGAAAATACATTTCTCCTTGTCTAGTCACTTAACTTATTAACATTTCTTTTAAGGAATGAAACACCTATATGTCATCTATTGGTGGAACACACAGGCATCTATATCATTAACAGATGTCCATGGAAAAATAATGCTCTTTCACAGGTATTACAATAAACTGCGGCATTTGTTATATATTTCTATAGTGGCATTTCTCTAATCAGATAAGCAGTACATAGTGTGGTATAGTGATCTGAGTGTTGGACTATGACTCTGGAGAGCAGGGTTCAAATCGCCACTCAGCCATGGAAACCCACTTGAAGACCTTAGGCAAGTCATACTCTCTGAGTCTCAGAGGGAGGCAAAGGTAATCCCTTCTCTGAACAAATCTTGCCAACAGCACCCTGTGATAGGTTCACATTAGGGTTGCCATAAGTCCAGAACAACTTGAGGGTGCACAAAACAGCAACAAAATTCAATACAGTTTATTTTATATTTGGAGAAGAGTTATCTTTCCCTTTCTCTTACCAGCACTTTAGGGGTATTTTCTAATCAGAAACAACATCAGTAGAATAAAGAGACAGCTACGTGTGACCTCACTGGTGATTATCATAAATGGCCTAACTTGTGTTTCTATACCGTTTCCAACATTTATCTGTACAGGTATGGATCTAACTGTTAATATCAATAAAGATTTTCCCATCCAATAAGAAAAGAGATTTTACTGGCCAGCTAAATAAGGTCACTAAGGAACCAATCACCTGACAGTTTCACTCACCATCATTATTCTGGCTGTCTACCAACTGATAATTTCATTTTTTTTCTCTATACTCTGATTACCTCTTTACTATTTTCGCTGTCAGACTGGTATGACACAAATGTAGTAACTGATTTTTTCAGATTAGTAGTTTAGGACTAAAGTCCTGATTATACAACCCAAGCTCCAGAAATCCAACAATAATTATATACTTCATCATGCCCACTGATTTAATGATTCTGTTGATCTTATTATCTAGAATATTTTTTAAAAAAACTCACACTTGTTAATCTATCCCATCTTATCTCAGTGTTAACTATGGCTGACTTCTCTTTCAAAAAATATGTAGTAGCAAAATGCAAAGAAAAAACAATCTGGGGAGAGGAATAATCTTCTATGTAGTTGCAGAAATATGTAATATGGTAATTGCAATGTGAGATAGATCGCAATTACTATCATAAACACAATGGATTATATATTGTGAAGACCGAAAACAAAAAACATCAAAAATATAAAACAGCTCTGATAAATGGAACCTACCACAGAGAGCACCTGCACGGCTTTCCAATGTTACTTGCCATGTAAATGAATCACCTCGGCTCTTCTCAGTTTCCAAATCTTTAGAAGATAATGGGAATGCACATTTCCACAACAGTAGCATCCTTGGAAGATGGTGCTGGACAACCGCAGGACCTATCATTTGTAAGATTTGAACATTTTCTGATCTAAAATTCTATCAAATATATTATTTTTAAATCAAGTGTCAACAACTATGAAAGTTTCAAAGAAATTTATTAGGACTGCAAGCTCAGATATTCCAATGTGCATGAAATTATTAATAGGCAACTTGGCCTCACATGGTAGTTGTGGACCCCCTCCCCAACACCTTTAAGTTCAGCAAGCACTATTTGCAGTTTCTTTATGGAGCAGCAGAGATCCAAGGGTAGCCAGAAAAATTTGTAAATGCGTGGTAAAAATCCTGAAACATGCTGATGGGACAAAAATCCAAAGAATGTCTTCAAATTTGTAATTGTGGTGTTCTTTTTCAAGGGTGCAGGAGAAATATGCTAGCAAAATTAGGACTCAAAATTTCTACTGCACTGTCCTCTGTGGCTTCCCATCGCTGAGCATTGTGGGAAGCAGACCGCTGGACTCAACAGGTCTTTGGTCTCGTTCAGCACAACTCATCATTTGTTCAGAAATGATTGTGCAACACGAGCTACTGCATTCGAGTACACAGTATTTATCTTCTACTGCTGCATGTTTGTATTATATGGCAGCTTGTTTGTATTTATCATAGTTTATTGCAGTTTAGGAGGCATTTGTAATTTGTGGTTTCCAACTGCATGTTTTCATATAAGCTACCCTAAGCAACTCTGAAGAAGTGTGAGGTAAACCAGTCTGTAGAAGAGTCAGAATGATTTGCAGTCTACATTTCCAACCAAGCTTTAAACTACAGGTATACCTCAGTAACAGAGAAGATGTAATCCTGGGCATTACCTCTTTAATAGAAAATTTGGTAGCAGAGGCAGAAATAACAGGAATAAGATCCTATACCATAAAAAAAGAGCAGTTCAACATGTTCCAGTAAACTTTAAAAAAACAACAACTAAACAATATGCACACGTGAAATGAAACAACCTGGTCAGGTAAGCATCATGTAAGTACACAAAAACATTGTGAAACTTCTAGGTACCACCAAAAGGCTTCTTCCAAACAAAACAAAACACCAGAAATGTGTTTTCCACCAAAAGGCTTCTTCTAAACAAAACAAAACACCTTTTCTTTCACCAGCATCCACTTGTCTTATGATTAGTGGCCAACGCATAAACTTAGTGGCCAACTCATAAATGTATGCTTTTTAACATGCTGGTAGGAAGGACAAGACTAGTAAGGCAGGCCTACCTGCTCTTGCCTTTTGTCCTTGTTTTGCTGTTCATTCATGCTCAGTAAGGAATTCTAGAAATAGCTACTATTTTTACCTGGCTGCAGAAGGATTGGCTGAAATATACTCACATACTCTCCCAGTTCAAGCTTTGTTGCATTCTGTTACTAAATGCATGGCTGCTGCAAAATAAGCTAGACTAGAATCCTACTCTTCCATAGTTCTAGCATTGTTTGTTGTATCATTTGCTGCATATATGCTTCTGCAACCTGAGACAGAAAGCCTATGTTTCTCCAGACTGTCTTCATTGCCTTCCCAATGTCAATGTTGCTAAAAAAAATCCAGCTAAACAGAGGATGGGGAGGAAAGGGGGAGTTAGAAAGGCATAAAAAGCCTTGGTAGAAAGGAGCTAAATTGTCAGAAGCTTTATTAAGTGAGGTGTGCCTGTTCCTTTTACTCCTGGAAACTTTTTGGGTTTGCTTACAAGTTTTACATTTTAAACAATTTAAAACAATTTTAAAACAACCATTAATACATTGCACATATATCTATCTTCTCACTACCACACAGCTCTCTGTGTAATAGATAAATAAATCTAAATTCTAAAGTCTTTAGGTAAAACTAAGAGCATTTTCATTAAAAATTGGCACTTGGAAAAAAGCATATATATAGCAACTGGAGTGTAAGCCACAGCCATGCATGGAGCCCAATGAAAGATGCTGAAAAAAGTAAAAACTGCAATCTTAATATTCAGCTCTTGGCAAGAATTAAAATCAAGGCCAAACCTCAGCCTCTTTCCAGAAGTATTGAAGCTCCAGAACTTCATACTTAAATACTGGGACAGTAACACACCCAAACACAATGCCTAACATCTCACTTGAAAGATATAAAGACAGAATATTCTCACCCAATGTCATGAAGGCAGCTATCAAAAGCCATCCAGACTGCATTCGTTGTACTGAAATGCGACTATTTTGAGAAGCAGAACGCAATAAATCCTCAGCTACCATCATGATGACCTGCAGTAAAATAAAAGCAATCAAGTATATTAAAATGGAAAACACAAAATTCAGTGCTTTCGGAGGGAAACACACCTATTGTTTCTAGATATGTAACAGCCCCAATGAGCATAAATAGAAACGTTTCATATGACTCTAAAAATGCAAGTGTCTGACAGGCTGCATGACTTTCAAAAGGGAAGGCATAGAAGGGTGTATGAATTCATTAGAGTAAAAATCTACGGTTGATATTTTGTTATTCCGGTATATCAAGGAAGTCTCTTGAAACCTTGGAGGCTACAGAACAGACTAAAAAATAGATTCCAGCAGATTCTGCAGGGGGAGAATGCTCCTTAGGAACAACTGTACAGCTGCAACATCCAAATGCTACATCCAGCTGCTGGACTGGCTCTATCTTTAGGACTTTCTTGCAACACTTTGTATATTTTAGTGATGTGATCTATCTGCATTTCTTGTAACTTTTGCAAAACGCCATGAGCCTCAAGGCTGAGAAAAAACATGCATAGTAATGACAGCTATCATGGTGTTTAATGATTTAAACATTGGACTACAATCCTGGAGACCAGGGTTTGATTTCCCCGTTCAGTCATGGAAACCCACTGGGTGATCCTGGGAACAACTTAAGCAACACTTTTATTGAAAACTATGCACGTGTGAAATGAAACAACCAGGTCAGGTAAGCCTTGCATAAGTAAACAAAAACATTTTGAACCTTTGAAAAACTTCTTCCAAAATGTATCCTCAGATTTTTTTTTTATTTCAACAGCCTGTACTTTTCTTACAATTTCCATTTTTATGGCAAATTTACAGATCTGTGTGTGTGTGTGTGTGTGTGTGTGTGTGCACGCGCGTGCGAATGCATGTCTGCTTTAAAAAAAAATATCAGGGTAAGTTGATGAGGCAGGCTAATCTACTTTCCTTTCTCTATTTTGCTCTTCATACATGCTCAGTGAGTGATTCTGAAGGCAGTTGTTTGTTTGTTCTACATAAGCACATACACCTATGACAGGCTCACCTAAGGTAAAACCTCATTCTTTCCCAGGCCAAGTTTCATTGCATTGTTTACTGAAGGCATGCTGCTGAACTCTGGAAGTCTGTCTTTCTCTAGGTCTCATTCACTATTCTTGCAATGCCAATGCTACAAAAAGGCTTACAACCAGACAGCAGGCAAGAAAGGCAGGGCTGGGTTCTCACAAAATGACTGTGTAAAAAAGGAGCTTCTTTGTCAAAGGCTTTGTCAACTGTGATATGCCTACGCTCCATTTTGTTTAGGTTGGTATCCTACCCTACACTGCAGGCACTGGACAAGTAAATGTATCCCAGACCTAGTGGAGACCTAGCTAGAGTTCAATTTCAGTGAATGAGAATGAGAAGCAGAGGTTATCCAAGAAAGGTTGCTGGAATGCAGATTAACCAATCCCGATTCAGGGAAGCATCAGTGAAAAAGTCTAGTGCAGAATATATACATTTTTGGCCTGAAACTTCCCTTTTTCAAACATAGACAGGCAACTGATATGTGGATGCACTTCTAATTGGCCATTTTAAAAGAAAATCTTTCCTTGGCAAAGCTAAATGGTTCTCTCTTTCATTGTCCAGGAACAAAGACCCAGCTTTTCCTCTGCTGTCGACAAAGCTGTGATACTTGTGAGAAAGTGGTGAGCTATGGTAATCTGCCAATTTAAAACAACGGTAAGACAGGATGAGAGTGGAAAATCTCAGAACATTTAAAAATAGTTTAAACAGTTAAAACTTCAGTCCAACACTTTCAGTTCTGAAGATATCAAGACACTGCCTGAGAGAAAGATTTTCCTATATTCTTAACACAATCTCCACGACCAAAGCAGTACTGAGCCTTTTCCCTACCTGTATGCTCATATATGAAACAGAATATTCAGCCATTTGCTGATCCTGTGGGCATGTTAAACAATTATTATTACAGTTTACCAACATTACCCTGAGGCATTTTACACTGAGGTATTTTACACAGATCTAAGAGTAAGTTCCACTGGACTTTAATACTTCCCATAACCATGCATTTGATTGTGCTGTTAATTGTATATAAGAAGGGTATACCTCAGAACTATATAAGTAAATGTGTCAACACAAATTATATGGAATAAATTATGTAGTTCTCTTGCCAAAATACTAGCAACAGTATGCTTAAGCTGCAACTGATAAATGCAATGTTGACATTACAATGAATTAAAGAGGCAGTTTTAATAATTACCTTCCCTTTGCTATGTGGAATTCCTAGAGGACATTGTCGGACAGCACCCAACAAAGCAGCAATAGCAAAGCTGTAACCAGTCACTGCTTCAGGGGAGGATTTCAGTGCTGTAAGTCTCTCAACACAGCGATCCAGAAGTGGAGAGAGAAGGCAAGGCAATGCTACAGCAATGCAACGTAGACACCATGCTGCTGCTAGCTGAACAGAAATGCTGGGGTGAAGGATAACAGATATGACTGCATCCAGAACTCCTGGAAAGTCACAAAAGTTATACAAACTTAGCATACTTTGAGAAATGACTTCTGAACATACTGAGTACTAGGAATATTAACCAAGCTATGAAAAATATGCCACGTAATATCTCACAACAATATTTTGACTTGATGGTGTTCCTTTTAATGTAAGTTTTTCTCCTCAAGCTCAAAATCTTGGAAGACTTTTCATTCACCTTCTTTGCATACATAAATGTCTTGCAAAGTTCTCCCATTTGCACACATATACACACACACACGCACACACGCACGCACACGCATGCACAAACATATGTATAGACAGTATTAAAAAATACTCCATAATACTCCAAAAAACTAATTTTTGCTTGACAACTGTAATATTCTTATTAGTCTCCCTTAAGTTAACCCTTGAAGTTCCTGCCCATCTCGTGATCTTCTCCTTATTCTTTCCTCCCGCTCTTTGACTGTCATTTTATCTTTCCTTATTTTTTCTTGAAACTTCTTATACTTACTTTCAAATGACTCTGTAGTCTTTAATTGGGGTGTGTTTTATTCACATTGGTATCTTTACCATTATTTTGTACCATTAGTTTGTATTTTAACTGCTTTTTAAAAACCATTTTAAACAAATACTAATGTAATTGTTTAATTTTTTTAAAAAAACTTTTGTACTAATATTTCTATTTATTTTGTACTATTATTTATAATGTTTATTTTATTTCCAATAAAACATTTTATACACATTAAAATATTGTTTAAAAACTTTTAAAAACAGTCTTAAAACACTCCTAAAATACAATTTTAAACCAGTTAAAATAGAGCATTTTCAAGTATGAACGGCCATGCAGAACAGCACTGTTTTAGCTGTTTGCTGGAAACTCAAAAGAGATGGTACCAGACCAGCTTCCTTGGGTCGAGATTTCCATAGAGTGCTGCTACAGGGAAACTCCTGTCACACATACATATCATTCTAACTTGACAGTTTGTTCGGACACACAACAAAGGCTCCTCTGAGGAACTCAAATTTCAGGCAGCCTCATACAGGAAGAGGTTCAGATATCCTGGGCCCAAGCAGTTCAAACCAGCACCTTGAGTTGAGTTTGAAAGCAGACTGGAAGCCAGCAGAGTTCTTGTAAGTCCAGTGTTATGTGGTCTCTAAAATGTACACCTGATACCAGTTTGGCTGCTGGATTTTGCACCAGCTACAACTTGCAAGCAGTTTTCAAGGGCAGCTACACTGAAAGGGGGCTGCTCTTTCTAAACGCATTACAGTAGTCTAACAGGGGGTAACTAAGGCAGGAACCATTGTGGCCAGCTCCATCTTCCCCAGAAAAGAGCACAGACAGCACGCATACCAAAGCTGGGCAAAGGTGCTGTTGGCCACTGCAGCAACCTGGCCTTCCAGAAGCAGTGTGGGGTCCAAGAGCACCCACAAGCTATGAACCTAATCTTTCAAGAGAGAATGCAATTCCATCTAGAACAAGGCTGTGATTGCAACCCCCGTTTGGTTTTCTTATCAACCAACAGCACTTTTGTCTTGTCTTGTCTTGATTCAGCCTCAGTTAATTAAACAATATCCAGTTCCTCTCTGCATCCAGATAATGATTCAGGATGTTCACAGCCTCCTTGATATCAGTTGTAAAGGAGAGACAGAGTGGTTTATCATCAATGTACTGATGTCACTCAACCCCAAAACTCCAGATGACGTCTCCCAGTGGCTTCACGTAGATGTTAAAAAGCATAGGGGACAGTGCTGACTCCAATGGAATCACACAAGCTAATAGCCAAAGGCTAAACAACAGTCTCTCAGCACCCCTCTCTGGGAATGTTCAGCCTGGAAAGACTGGAACCACTACAAACCAATGCTCCCAAGTCCCATCTCAGCCAAGTCACTCAGAAGGACACCATGATCAATAGTATCAGATGCTGCTAAAAGATCCAAGATGATCAACAGAGAAGTCCTCCCTCACCCAACACCTGGTACAGGCCATCCACCAATGCAGCAAAGGCTGTTTCTGTCACATACCCAGATAAAAACCCAAAGTGGAATGGATCCACATAATTCATTTCATCCAGGAAAACATGGAGTTGTTTTGCCACCACTTGTTCTAGGATTTTATTGAAAAAGGGAAGATTAGAGACTCGCCAATAGTTATCAAGGGAGGTGGGGTTCAATGAAGGTATCTTTAACAAACATCTCCCAATTGCTTCTTTGGGGGAGGTTTCCTGATTCTTCCTTCTCTGACTGATTCTTCTTTCTCCCTTTCCTTTCCTCCATAACAATTTTATCACAAGATAAAACCAAGGCTATGCTGACCTAACAACAATTCATTAGAAATAAGTCCCAGTATTTTCAAATAACTGTTACCCCAAAATTTAACAAAAACAGGATTAATACTGATTATTAAGGGTATATAACTAATTTAACTGAATAATATGCACCATGTATGCTTCTCTATAAAAGACTGAATCACAAATTTACATTTAAAAAAGAAATACAGGTATTTTACCCCACATTGTATGACAGCTTATCCCCACATCACCTGTAAGACTCTAAACCCTGTGTTTAGCCCATATCACTTATATTGCTCTAAACTAACACTGAATATTTCTACAGGTATAGGTATATTGGGATGTATTTTAAAAATAAACCTAAAAACATTTTATCCATTGCAAGTATGGGCAACTGGATAAAGGCCATTTTCTGTTTGCCGCTTCAGCAGACTGCACTGGTATATCCAAAGTGATATCATATCACTTCTGGGTTCATTTTTGAATGATTTTTTGGACAATGCTGATTTTGAAAAAAAGGTTTTAGGGTATGTGGAGGTTGGGGGAAAACCACTGATCCATTTTGGGTGGATTTGAGGGCCACATGAAATTTGTTCAGGGGCCACAAACTGAGGCCTTAAGGTTTACCCATGGCCCACAGGCTACACTTTGCCCATTCCTAATTTATTTTCTCTTGTTGCAATTCTGCAGCATACTGAAATAGGCCAAAGTATATATCTGTATTTTTCTTTATTTCCATTTTTATACCCTTAGGTCAAAGTTTCAAGAACTGAAAAACACATTTACTCAATCACAGAAAACAATTACCTGTACTAGAATCTTGCAGCACTGGTGCAGCTGTAGTGCCTAAGCCATATATGAGGTTTCCAAGCTCTTCTAGGGCACATATAAGCATATTCTGGCTAGCTACTACATCTGTTGTACCAACACGAGTTTCCACATTACAGTCACTTGTTGCAGCATCTGGCAATATAACAGAAATTCCTGAATCAAGTAAATCTGGGCAGGGGAAAGGGGTAACTGGCATGTACAATATTCAATACAGTTTTAAAGTAAGTTAAAATAAAGTATCACCAAAACAATCACAATTCAGAATTTGAGAATTTCAGAACTGAAGATATATTTTTACATTTTATTAGTATTTGCCTACCTGCTCTAGAAAATTAAAAGCTTTCAAATACCCAGTTTTCAGACTTGCTATAGGGTATGGCTAAATTAATTCCTTCTCAGGTGTCTAAGAATATACTGCTTCTTCTTTACCCTTGCACACGTATTCTAAACACTGCCGTATGTCCGAACTACTATTATTCTATATCAACCTGCCCATATCTCATTTCTATTCTACAATAAATAACAAAAGAAATTATATTAAAGCAGTTATGCTTGAGAAGTCAGGGTTGGACTAGCCTTATAGGGTCAGTCTATGTCATTTTATCCAAAATGTTTCTGAAGAAACTGCTTGACCCTCTTACATTGCCTGGGTCATAGGGGTAGCTGGACCTTATATGTATATACAATCTTAAATTTATTTTAGTAGTCTTTTAAGGCAGAGGAAGGTAAGCTAGGACCCACAGGGTACTTTCCTCTGTCCAACAGAGTCCTCAGTTTGGCCCATGGAACTTTCCCTAATTGGCTCCTCACTCACCCAAAGTCCTGCCCAATCCAAAGTCCTAGCTCCTCCAGAAGGAAGCAGAGGGTGGGACTGAAAAGAGACAGGGTGAACTCAGAATACTGCTTCATACTGCTCTCCTTTTCTACACAGGGGAAAAATGGAACAAAAGCACATTCTGCCAGTATTTTTGACTGAACTTTCTGAAATATTAGTGGTTTCTTCCCTGGTGACCCCTCTATGATGTGTACCATTTTCATCCAAACTGCCCCTCAAAACCACAGAGGGAGATAGAGCGGGAAATACCACAAACCCACTGCAGCTATCTTTCCAAAATGTTAGGGAATTTTAGAAAAATAAGGCTATTCCTATGTTGTTCGTCATTTTCACAACAATAGGCACCAAGGAACCTTGGGAAGAAGTCTGCCACTTTTTGATACTCTTCAAAAGCAAAGGTTGCTCTTGCACAATAAGCACTTCATCTATTCATTGACACTTGTTAGTACTGATGCTCTCAAAAGAGGCAACTGTGCCTACAAATTTTCCAATAAATAACCAGCAGTTCCATTTAAAACAAAGAAGCAAACAGACACAAACACTACAAGTTCTCCATCTGTTTGTTGGCAAACTGGGAAGCTATACTTCCCATAAGTTTCATCTAATTCTAACAAACCAAGAAAATGCTATGATCATCTTTTGACTTTTAATAGTATACAAACCTACAGATTTCTGAATTGCAACTCAGACTAAATACCTGAGTAAAACCAGCTGCTAGTCCCAGTTAGAGCAGACCCAATCAACAGGATTTACATAAGTGCAGCAATTGATCTAGTGGATCTACTCTAGATGAGACTAGCAAATAGATTTAGACCCTAACCTTCAGACGTGTATTGAAGCCTATCTAATGGGGAAAACATAAGAAACATCTTTATGTTGAAATTATGACTAGAATTTTTTTTAATTCTGAGAAAAAGAATGCCAGAGGAACATGAGATTTGTGCAGGAATAATGTTACTACAGAAGGTAGAAAAATCACTGCATAGTCTTCATAGGTAGATTAGGAAATCATATAAAGTACTACTGAAAAGGAGGGGGAGGAGGGATGACAAATAATCTTGTTAGTCCCATACCCACAACTTTCTTCAGCTTCCAGATGGCTTGACAAATCTCCTTGGCAGTTGCAATTTGAGCTTTTTCCCCAAGAAGGCCTCCCACTGTAGCTCGGAGGATAAATGAAATACAACGGCGACAGCAGATAGCATCCAACTGAGTATGAATAGCTTTAGGCTGAGATTGAGAGACAAGGTCTAAAAGATGGGAGAGCAAGGCAGAGAAATTCCTTTCAAGCCACGACCCTCCTAGTGTGGAAATAAATACCACATATGCCTGAAAGACATTTGATCAAAGAAATTTTTTTACATCAAAATCATCTCAAAGGTATTGTATATTCTTATAAACACTTCAATTTCATCATGCAGGCACTCATTACTTAACATATTAGAAAACTCCCAAATCAATTGTGTTAACATCTTTAAAAGGCAGCATGTTTACAGCCTCTCAATATGTAGTGAGGTGAAAACATTTTGGCTTTCAGTCATTCAAACAATATACCTCATTAGCCAAACCTAGATATTATGGGGAGGGGTTGCTTTCAATTACAACAGAAGCAACATTGAATGTAGCTTAATTGTAATTCATTTGGTCTCTTTCTGTTTTATTTCATGAAACAGCCATTACTTATTATGTAAAATGTTCACTTGGGCATCACTGAACAAGAGCTTCCAGCTATTTAACATTCTGTACATCAAGCCCACTTCTGGAGCATGAATAAATGTTTAAAACTATTAAGCTACAACACTGTATAACCCTGTGAAGAGTTGGGGATTCTCATTCCCTCCCTGCCGGTTTTAATTATAGAATGTTTGCAATGATTAAAATAATAATTCTTAGTACAATTTTTAAAAAATAATTAGAGGAATTACAACAGAAAGACAGAATACAGAACTGTTTCAAAAATACACTCTGAAGGTCATTTATTTTGCTGCATATCAACTCCTACTCCTCAATGAATAGGTTTACTTCATAAATACTGCATGCATATAGATAAGCAGCCACAGTGAGAAGTAAGAATGCCAAGTACTTGTCCTAGTTATTGAGAGTGATATTTTACAACCATTTCTCATCTTTAAAAAAATCCAAAATTAGTTTCCACATCACTTTATTTGAAGACAAAGAAGCAAGGATAACCCTAGTAAGACAGCATTATGTTTGACTAAGCATGAAAAGCAAATTATTTCAGTGGCTTTCTCTTTTCAGAAAGTACAATACAATACTGCTAACTTAAAATAGAAAGGTTATCACAAAAATCCAGGGAAAAGGCATGGTCTAAGAAAAAGGGTGTGGGTTTCTGTCTGTCATTTTTGCAATTTAGTTAAATGCATTTTGTGAGGAAAACAAGACATGCTTTCTCCTACTTTTAAACAGGAAAAACTGGGGAGGGGATTGTCAAAAATTAAGAGCCCTGATACCTTTTCCTCAGGAGCCTGATATGTGTGACCTTGTTTATAAAATTTCATTTGATGTCCCTAAAGTAGGCATTTTGTTGCTGTTGTGTGTCTTCAAACCATTTCCAACTCACAGTGACCCCAAGGCAACCCTATCATGCAGTTTTCTCAGCAAGATTTGTTCAGAGGGAGTTTCTGTCTGCTTTCTACTGAAGCTGAGAGAATGTGACTTGCCCAAGGTCTGCCAGTGGGTTTCCATGACTGAGTAGGGATTTGAACCCTAGTTTCCACAGTTATAATCCAATTCTCAAACAACACCACACTGGCTTTCAAACTAGCAGCTACACCCTTCTAATTTTTTAGATGTGATATCGCTTATGGCAGGGCTGATTTTGCCATATAGCAATGTGACCTGCTTCAGAAGCCACGGCAGCTCCCATTTAATGGTGGCAAATTTCCTAAGAATCTAATCCAAAATTCACAGGAGGTATATAAAATAATGAAACTGTTTAAGGAACATGGTTTTTCCCCTTGGCTATCTCCTTTAAAATTCAGACTAAAACCTGGAGCGGATCACCCCACTGATACGGAAGCCACCATCTACTACTGATGGAGGAAAACTTCAAAACAGGAATGATGTCACAATCATACACAAAGAAACATACTGGTTCTTGTGTGGTATAACATGCTTTGGATTTTACTTGAGGCATCAAAATATACTGAGCTGGCACCATAGGAAACATCAGCATAGAGCTGAAGAATGTGTTGAGTTGCATCAGTTGGTCTACAACATTCAGTGTCTCTCATCACTGGCTATGCTAACAAGAACTAACGAGCACTGCAACCCAACATTTAGAGAACTGTTGGTTGCCTACACCTACAGCAGTAAGGAGTAAAGTCTTATTTTTCCTCAATTCAAATGTTAGCAAGGCAACATTACATCCCCAAAAGCAAGTTGCTACATTTATCCTGGCAAAAGCTCTATTGACAATACAACAAATTAGGCTCAGCTGTTAAGTGGCTGAACATGAAAACAGCTCTAAAATTAGTTATTTTGTTCTTTTTGTAATATTATAGCTACTGAATGAACAGTTACACACTTGCCTTGACATTTACTGATCAGGGAGAAGATGCAAATATTTTGCTTTGAGCCTCACAAGTGCTTAAATTCATAGATAATAAGGAAAAGCTCTTTCTGACTTTCTGAATTAATCAAGTGTTTTGAGAGAGACTAACCATTTGAGCTACTTTTGTGATACTGAGAAGGACACTCTCTGCTGCTGAAGAGCACAGCACTTTGGTTTTATTAATTAAAATTATGTAAATGTTATATAAACTTAAAATTTTAAAAGAAAAGCTTGCTTACCACACTATGACAGAAAACTATAAATCAAGGGTGGAAACTGAGAAGGGGTAGGGACCGTATTTTCCCCTCATACTCAGCCAGTGGGCATGTTTTGGTGCAGAGGAAGTGACATGATGTCACTTGTTTGAGTCATTTTGGCCAGTCTTTTGTTTGGAGGCTTGGGGGACTGGAGGATTGGGGAAGCAAACCATCACACTGTGGGCGGTTTAGGAGCCTCTGGGTTCATTTTGAAGTGAAAAATCACCTGAAAACTGGCCTGAATTTTTTTAAAAATTTTTTTGGGGGCTTTGAGGTCATTATGATGGTTTCCAAGGAGTCCTAAGGGACATATGTAGGCTGTGGACCAGATTTTGCCCACCATGCTATAAATAAATTTTTAACAATATTTTTCTATCAGCCATTTTGAACAAGAGCTAAACAAGGTATCCTTCAGTTTCAAGCGAAGTACTGAGAAATATTAGAAACAAGTAGGAACAAGTAATAATCAGTCTACTTCAAAATGTTTAAAACTATTAAACTGTGACATCTATTAACCAATATGAGCTTTGAGACAACAGACACTGCTATGGGTAAATCAGTTCTAGGAAAAAAATACATAAAAGCATATATGGATTTGTTTATTTTAAGTTTTGAAATATAAGCCAAACCTGAGTGACTCCAACTCTAACATCTCTGCTGACTGAGCTGGTTCCCTTCAGGATATCACCACTGGTTCGTAAAAATCCTGAACTCCCACGAAGGAAACCTGTTCCCAGCAGTTCCAAAGCTTCCTCAAATGAGATTTTGCGAACATTTTGCCTGGCGGATGCTTTTTTTTATCATAAACAAATAAACAAATAAATAAAACTTCATAATACATATCAGTAGCATTAGCGTTTTCTCCATGTGGCATCACTATAATATCTTAAGAAGCACGTCTATATCCAAATATTGCTCCAAATCCTGTACAGCTTTATCCTATGTTTCTCTCCAAGAAATAAAGTCAGATTCAATGGGCTTAATCCCAAACTAAGTTTGCATAAAATCAGTCTCAGAATTATTAGAATGAGTAGGACTGGTGACCATTTGTTTTTAATCTCCACTAAATTTATAGAGCAAAGGTGATGTTTTAATTGTAAACATTTGCTAAAGACAGTAACAGGGCCAAATGTTTAAATATTATCAAACAAGGCTGTGGCAAAGTCATGTTTATGCTAACATGGGAAACAAAATTATGCTGTCTTTATAAAAATCTTGCAACAACAGTGCCAACGCACACTCACGGCAACATTTAGGTTTGACTTCCTGAATGAAGACACTAGGTTACAGCTCAATCTATAAATAACATAATTACTAAAATAGCCAAATTACATTTTTTTACAGCATATAAGTGACATTAGGTGCTACGGCAAGCAAATGTTACTGGTAGTTCTAAACCCAACACACACAATTAATATCCTGAGTAAATATCCATTTACTCAGGAAGAGCTCAGATGTAGAACAGCAGTAGATGACTTTTAGCCATCCAGATCTTGTTGGACACTTTTGTGCTACACTGTTATAGTGCTGTTATTTCACTTTCAACATCCTATGGAATCCTGGGATTTGCAGTTTAGGGAGGGGCATTTAAGAATTCTCAGTCAGAGAGCTCTTCGGGCTCAGTAAACTACAAACCCCAGAATTCAACAGGATGTTGAAAGTGGAATGATAGCACTATAACAGTGTAGTGCAGAAACAGCCTAAGACCTACCATCTCTTACTACTGGTTATTCTAGATAGGGTTAATGGGAGTTGCAAACCCAAAAATACCTGGAGAGCCACAAACTGCCTACTCCAATATGGTTAGTTTCTATTTAGATCTCATAGTTGAGACAATGGGAAACTGACTGGGTGCTTTGACTGGGCAGTAGAGATTATAAAGTTGAAATATGACGCTAGTAACCATCCCCTCCAGTGACTTCAGATATTTCTGCTTCCTTCTTTGCATTGCTCCTTGCCTACAATTTCCAGTTTGGTTGACAATAGAACTAAACTTCCCATATACCTTTTTCCTCAATGTCTCATTACATTACTGATTTTTTTTTTAAAAAAAAAAACCAAACCTGCCCCAGAATAAATGCACATTGAACAAAAAGAACTGATTCATACATGGTGTTTCCTTTCATATTGGTTGAAATGGTGAAGGAAAAATCTACATCATTTGTTATAATCAGAGCTTTGAAACACTTTTTAAAAAGAACTATAATGCTCCAAACCTCCCCCAAACATGTCTACTGGGGATTCTGGCAGCTGCAGTCCAAAGAGTAACTTTTCCAAGTTTTGACTAAAACCATGCATGCATTTACACGTATCTATTTTTTTAAAAAAATATTTTTATTAAACACATAAATTTTAGATACATAAATTTTGGATTGGTATCTGCTAGGGTTCGGTTCCAGGACATCCCTCAAGAGGGGGTGGAACTAAAATTCATGGATGCTACAGTCCCATTAAGTACAATCATGTAGTAAAATGGCAAAATCAAAGTTTGCTTTTTGGATTTTTTAAAAAATATTTTCTAGCTATGGTTGGTTGAATCTGCGGATACAAAATCCACAGATACGGAGGGCCAACTGTATATAAAACAACACACAAGGATATACAAAAACCACAAACACATAAGAAAAAAACCCACATATCTAAAACTATATCTAAAAAACTTACTACTAAACTAAACTACACTAACTATAACTACATGTATCTGTTTTGAAGGGTGCTCACTAGCTATTATCTTTTTCTTCTACACCCTTTGTTGGTCAAAATTAATCATAAAACCCACCTGTGCCTTGTTTAGATGTTACAGTACTAACCAACACACAACCTAAAAGCTTAGAAACAGCCATTCGTACATCATAACTGGATCCTTCCAAGGATTTAAAGCACAGAGTTACAACACTATCCAGGTCTGTAGTCCACATAAAAGTTGCTTCACTCTGAAGTTCAAGAAGACACTATAAAAAGATAAAAATTTTAAAATGAGAAAGGCAGAGATAAGAGGCACGAGAAAAAGATTCAATCTTGAGTGGTAAATAAGTCACTTGTGCCTAAAATTGGCAGGCTTGTATCACATTGTCTCCAACTTCCAGCAGAACTAACACTGGTGGTGGAACAGATTCTCTCTTCCCTCTGCAGAGCTGCATACCCTGTCCCCACAATCAGCTCTGGAGAAGTGAGAGACCCTCCACAACAGATCTGGAGGGTGCATGCAGATGGCTGCAGAAGGACAGAGAGGAACGGAAAGTTACTTTGCATAAGACACAGCCTAGTAATATTAACTCTGGATTTAGCCCAATTTCATTAGGGCTGCAATCACATACCCATTTACCTGTGAATAATCTGTTCAATGAGACTTACTTCAGATTAGAATTGTATAGAATTACATCATAAATCTGAATATATGCAAAGAAATTGTTAAGTAAATACATGTATACCTCAACAAATGAAGTAGATGTCGCACTAGGTGCGACTTCCTTAAACAAACAACAACAACTACTAGGTAGAAATAACATGTAAAGAAGAGCGATAAGCTACAGAAAAGAAATGTAGTTCCATATGTTTTAGCAAATTGTTTATTCAAAACTAACAATCTGATGTGCACAATGAAACAAGCAGGTCAGGTAACCTTCCAGAGACCACCTGAAAGCTTCTTCCCAAATGCATTCAGGAATTAATTCTTTCACCACCTTCCACTTTTCTTATGATTTCCATTTTGATGGCAAAAGTTACACATCTAGGCTAGGGGTAGCTACTGAGGCAGAGATATTTGTTCTCTGTTTCCCTCTGTTTTACTGTACATGTATATCGATAAGGGATTCTAAGGGAAGCAGCTGCTCACCTTGCCTGTTGTAGAAGCACACATGACAGAATCAGCTACAACAGAATCTCGCTCTTTCACAGTTCAGACTCTGGCCATTTCCGTACAAGGTGGCTAAGCCACTTTTGGGACAGGATGGCAGTGGTTGGCAGGTCATTGCTGGCCTGCTGCCATCCCATCCCCAAGCATCACACTGGTGCATTTTTCGCAAAATGGAAAAAATCTATTTTGCATTTACCATTGTGTGGCACTCCTGTCTTTCCCAGGCATGCTGAAACCATGGAAGTGCAATGTTGACATTTCCTTCCATAGCGCAGCATGGGAAGGTGCCCAGCAGTGCTGCAGAAGGAAGAGGTAGCACCATCATGCTCCCTTCCTCAGAGGTAAGGTGCAGAGGGGAGCGTTCCTCATGTGCTCCCTTCCTGACCTGTGATTGCAGTGCGATGACGTGGAAGAGTGTCATCGTGCAGAAATGGCCTTTGTTTATTGCATTGTTTACTGCTTACATGCTACTGCAACCTGAAACCAAAAAGTCTGTGTTTCTCTTGCCTTCCTTAACTGTTCTCTTAGTCCACGTGCTGCTAAAAATATCCAGCTAGATAGAGGACGAAAAAGAAAAGGAGTGGGGCATAAAAAACATTTGTAAAAAGAAGCTTCACTGTCAGAGGCTTTGTTAACTGAGATATGCCTATACCTGAGTAAAGAATAGGATGATCAGATTTCTTGTCTCCATCTTTTTCAGATGAAGAAATTTCCCTCAATCTGGCATGGAAATAAAGAGCATATTCACACAAGTCTGTATTCTCCTGTTTAAATAACATTCTTTTCAAAGTCTGTGATACCAGCCAATATTAATTTGCAATATATGGAAAACAGTAGTCCAAGTTGCACAAATTCCAACAGTATAAGAAAATCTGAACATGTAAATAGATATTTACTTAAAAATCATTTGCTGACTTAGTACAGAAAAGAAACGTGATACAGGTATTAATACATGTGCAGTTTAACATAGTCAATGGAACTCTGTTACCATATCAGAGAGCAATAGGGAATATCAGGAAGTTCCAGAAAGTCTCCAGGACACAAAGCTTTTTGCTGACAGCTGCCTGCTTCTGCCTTCAAGGTGGTGGCTGTGCCACTCATGCTCATTTGTCTCACAGATCTTCAATGGCAGCAAAAAGAAAGAGATTGAGTATCTGAGAGACAAGTGAGCAGGAGCACCACAGCCAACACCTCAAAGTTGGAAGTGGGTGGCAGACGGCAGAAAGAAAGACTGAGGATCTGTGAAATGGTGGGAAGCATGATTCATGCCAAACACGATGCTTGGATTCCCACCATTTCACAGATCCTCAGTCTCTCTCCAGTCTCATGCCTCATACACAACACAAGTAGCGAACGAACGAGACACTTCTTTTCCAAGCACTGTACTACTTTCCTATAATTCTATTTGTTATTGCTGAGAAGTTTTTACATAGGACCATGTAAAGTGTACATTGGTCCATCTAGCCCATTGTTATTAACTTCCTCTGGTAAATGCTGTCTAGGATTTCTGCAGAATTCTTTCCTGGTCAGATTTTGAATTTCAAGTTAAGTGAGGCTCAACCTATACATGAAATACAGCACTGGGCAGGAGACCTCTGGAGAGCCTGCAAATGAATGAGAGGTACATTCCAACTGCCACTTTGAAGGCAGAAGCAGGCAACTAGCAGGTTTCTCAAAGATTTCCTGTACACTAATGTATTTTTTTTTCTTTTTGAGTACAGGTATCAGGTCCCTTATATCCTCAGTCTCTCAGATCCTCAGTCTCTCACCAGCCTCACGTCTTATACACAAGTATACAAATGAGAGGTGATGCTAAGGACAGGTGCAAAGCTGGTGAGAAACATCAGGATTCCCGCCATTTCACAGATCCTTGTGTCTCTCTCTAGCCTCTTGTCTCTTTCCAGCCTCACATCTTGTTCATTTGCTACTTGTATTATGTATGAGACACAACGCTGGATACAGACTGAGGATATGGGAGACAACTGAGAAAGGTTTTGGAAATCCAAAAACCTCCAAAAACTGGATTTTTTTTTTACTGTCAGGTGCCTGCTGGCTTGAAGGTGGAAGCAGGCACCTGACAGTAAAAAAAAAAATCCAATTTTTGGAGGTTTTTGGATTTCCAGATTGATAAATGCAAGTTGAGATTCCTAAAGATATGGTTCCACGTATCAAAAATCATTTCTGTGCCACAAGAAAGAGAAATATCTTCCATTTAGAATATTCAGGAAGTTTAATTACTAAAAACAATACAGCATTTACCTTTGCAGCTGCACAGCGAACTGCCATTGATCTATCCATTAAGCATGAACGGGCAGCTTTGTAAATATCTCTGTGACATGGAATAGCAGCCGCTCCCAGTCCTTTCAATATATTTTGCAAACTTAGCATGATCTCATATCGCCCTTGAGACTGCCAAAAGAGAAAGGTCACTTTATTTTTCAACTAAAGGATTATTTTGTTGATAAACTCCTTGTCCAGCAAGCTCAGAGCAACATTTGTAGCACCACTACAATCATGTAATATAAGCCAGATTTAAAGATCTTGCCTCTCACTTAATTTCACAGCATGGTAAAGAATGGAAACTGGTACTTTAGCCCTTGCACCATTCAAGATCTCAAAAGTTGTTTGAATTCACTCTCAGCTAGAAGAGCATGAAGAAAGAAAAGCACAGATGTGCTATAGCTTAAGTAGGAACAGTTTTGATTATTACAAGGAGCAATATAAAACAAAACAATGATTTAAATTCTTCATTTAAAGCATGTTTACTGCACTCTTCAGTCAAAAACACAGCTTCCAGAGTGGATTATGTTCAATCATTTAAAAGAAAAAACTGCCCTCAGGTTTATGATCTAAAAAGACATAACACAAAAGGAAAAAAGAATAGGAATGAAGAAAGGGGAAACAAAGCAAGCAGGAATAAAAAAATTAATTCTTAAAATTAAAGTGAAATTCTTATTAGAATCAACTGAAAACAACTGAAGGAGAAAAGAAGTCTGATGGAGCAGGTCTTTCAAATGAGATGGTAAAATGGCCCTGCTCTCACTTCCTTCTTCTGATGCCTGACAGAATAGCTGCTTTCTGATGAGTTGATGGGAGAAACTGAAGAAATCCTTCAATAGGGATGATGAAATAAACTTATTTATAAAGTTTAATGAATGGAACAAGCAGCTTTATAGGTATTTTGATTTATGAATTAATGGTATAATAATGCATGGCTCGTATTATGCCTCAGAAATACTTACCCAGCCTCATGATTTCATAGAATCAAAGCTCTGCTCTCATTAGGAAACATTTCCGCCCTGGTAAATATCATGGGAAAATTCAATTTTAGTCCCAAGTAGAGCAGAACCACTGAAATCAATGAAACTAATGTTAGTGTTGACTAACAAGTCTCATTCACTTCCATGTGCTTACTCTAGTTGTGACTAAAATTGGATTTTGCCCAATGTTTTTTCAATTGTCTTCTTCAATGTGCCCACCTCCCACGAACTGACCCATTCTGGCACTCTGCTATTTCTGCTTTCTATTCACACCTTACCTCTGCATTCTTCATTGCTTTAAGGATATTCCCCACAGTATCCAGAAAACTGTTCCCCAAAATTCTTCCCAGTTTTTTGTACAAATAGCCCAAGCAAACCACTGCAGCACTGGCAAGAAAGAAAGAAAGAAAAAAAAAAAGAATCAGAAGGAAAAAATGTCAAAATAAAATTAATTAATATTCTTCAAAAGTTTTTAATGCCAACCTTTTGCCAAATAAAACTGAAATTCTTAATTCCTAATAGCAATTATATATTAAATTACTTGAGAGGTAAACTGCAAATTTCATGATCAACATATTAAAAACCTTTAAAGAGTGATTTATCTTTCTGCAAAGTATAAGAAAAAAAGCCACATGGAGTAGCATCGCCATGATAGTCTGTTTTGGAACACTCTGGCACCCCAAAAAGGATAGTGAACTGACTGGCATGAAGTTTTCCAGTCAGTTATATCAAATGAATAGGCTCTTGCCCAGCCCTGGCATCAGTGGTAGATATAGCTGGACATCTGTTAAGAGACCATACACTAGTGGAGGCCCAACCTCACCAGCAGCCCAGCTGTACTGGAGGGAAATAGCAACTGCAAGCACTGCTGCTCACTCTGCTACATTCTCTTCCCATTCTCCCTTTAAACAAGTCCAACTATAGCACCAGGAACCACATGTAGGACCAAAGCTTTATTAACCACTTCAACATGTCTTAATTACCTTGCTGAGCCTGAACTCTGCACTGCTAAGCTGTGATCTGAAGTGATCTTTTTCAGCTGGCCTTCTTGTGATTTAGTACAGTTCCAAGACCATACATTCTGTCTACTCTTCTCTCAGTATCTCATGGGACATTAATGTCTTGTGAGTATATCACTACAGCATTAAGAACAAGAATGTGATTACCTCAGCTTTGCAAATAAGTCCTGAAAACCTATTATTCTGCAAAAATTGTATGTTGAGGGTTGTCAGAGAAGGAAAAAGTGCTTCTTCTTTGAGGAGCCCACTTGGTCTCTCTAAAAGGCAAGGAGAGCAATGGAGCCCTTTGTCCCTTCTCTAGCCTCCTTGCTGATTCCCTTGAAATGCTGGCGAACTACAGTTAGTAGTAAAATGCTTACAAAAAAGCTTGATTTATAACCATGAAATTTCTCCTGAAAGCATAGGATCATGTCTCCACTACCATATCAACCCAAAATCCTAGCTACACCTGCAGTTGTTCCTTTCTTCTGCTGCTAGTGACTTGGTGACTTTTTACCAGTTTTTGATTTCAGACTGAAAGAAAAGGACAAGATGAAACTAGTATCAGTGTGCAATGTACTGTAATGAATTGGCAATGCATAAGAAAACAGGGGAGGGCACGGTCTGGCCATCTTGCCATGACCAACAGAAACCTAGAATCAGTCCTGAACTCACTGAACTCACATCACAATCAATCTGAACTTTTTGCTTGGAGTTACCATGTATTTCTTAGTTTATAATGAAGAAACACAATTCTAATGTGACACTATTAAGCCTTTAGACTTACAGTTTTGTAGGCAGATAACTTGGTGAATCATCCTTACTGCGAATAAGTTCATTGCATTTGTCAACTGTCTGGTGAACAGAAAATATGTCTCCAGAACTATAGAGTGTAGCAAGATTCTTGGCAATGAGCTGTCTGGCAGGAGGCCCAGGTGAACTGGTTAATAATGACATCAGTTGTTCAACAAGTCTGCTCTGCTTTTCCTTTATGTCAGCCTGGAAATATGAAGAAGTAAAGTGGTTAAAATTAGTGATGAGGCAAACTTCAAAATGTGGTGGAATTTGAGCATGCACTCCCTCTGTTTGAAAGGCTTTGGTCCAGTTTTAGCCAGATCTACAGCCCTTCAAATTTGAGGCTGGTTCAGCAGATTCAGGTCCCATTCTTGCTGCTAGCTAGGCTTCTCCTATTTCTGCCCAACTCACAATAACTGTTTATGACTGCTGCTGAATTCAGGGACAAAAACAGAAAACAAAGACAGTTTTCTTAAAATACCAGTTATATAATACTTACTCGACTGGTTGCTGGTAAAAGTTTTTCCAAAAACCTCAGCCATTCAAAAACAAATTCCGCTTTCTGAGATTCACCCAGTTGGTTATAGGCTTCTTCACTGAGTAATAAACTGTGAGCCAACTCCATTCCTTAAAGTGCCTCTCTCTCACTATCTGGAAGCCACTCATGAAGGCCCAAAGGACTGTAGCTAAGTGGTGTCAGTATTCACTTGGTGAACGAAATGCAACACCTAAACAAATACAATTTTAAACAGTTTAAGGGGTAGAGGAAAAAACTAAAACTTTTTTTTAAAAAAAATAATGCTTGACCTTACATAATGTTTCAAAACTAAAGAAAGGGTCATGATAGTGAGTAAAGACATCACAATCTGTGTCAATGCACCAATACTGGCAGACAGAATGAAGGGCAACTACATCAGTGAAACAATGAAGACTGAAACAGCGTTTCTTAAGCTATCCAATGTTATGGAGGACTGAGGCATTCCCCCTTCTCCCAGTGTGTCAGAGATCAGCATATATTTGTGCCCACCGGTTACTACTTTTTCTTTCTTTCATGGGAACTCTCCAGGGAATGGTAGCTGACTGCTTGTCAGGTCACCAATTTGAATAATTCTGGACTAAAGCATAACTACCAGTAGCAGATACCAAGTTTCAAGATACCAAGCATGATACCCAAAGTATTGTGCAAACAATCAGAATGAACTTTTTCATTGTGTGAAACACAGCATTATTGGTATTATTGGTACCTTGTTTTAGTATAAGCTGTTCTGCATCTCTGCAGTTATTAAAAATTTACAGCATCAGCTGGACACCCTTACCAATAATAGATTTATTTTTCAGTACAAGACAGAAGGAAAGAAAAAGTAATCTAGTCACACATTTAAGACTAGCTCTTATTTTAGCATACATTTTTGTGAATTTCAGTCCCCTTCTTCAGATTCACTGACAGGGTACAATATTTTAAGCACTGTTACATTACATGCTGGATGCAGACAGTCAGAAATTGTTACACAAACCTTCAACCTTCAAAAATTTTGTACAGTGATATAGTCTATCAAGCAGCTAGCCCATTACTCTTGAGATGTCAAAGCAATACATTCTACTTAACCAAAAATTAGTTCTACTAAAAAGAGTTTTCTGTGGACTCCTTTGCTATACAAATAACGGTGATGAGAAACAGCTCATTAATATATGTAAATCAACGGTGATGAGAAACCATTACTCCTTTTCCTACACCTGCTAACAGATTGGAATATGTGAATATATCCTAATTCAGCTGTTTCACTGTTTATTTCTTTTTTGTGTGTTTGTTCCAGGATAGTTACCTGGAAGTCAATGACTGTGTGTCCAGGAAGAATGAAATGTTCTGCCATTGGTTTTTGGATATTGCTATTTCCAATATCAGATTTGTTCTTGTTTATTTTGCATTAATAATGTCCTGTTTGCACAATGTAGGATTGTGACAAGCCTAATACATTTACTGGTGGGGCTGCTGTACCTGCCCCCACTTCTATTCACAAGGCAACACTCCATTCATTGCAAGTCCATTACTGAAGACACAAACAGAACAGCTGCCATTCCCACAAATGCTCTATATTGGAAGCCCAGTTCCAGGCTATACTTAAGGTACTCAACTAATACAGTCTGCTTTACCAGGTGACAATTACTGGATAATTATAAGCCCACTAACTGCAGTACAGGGTCCTCCTCCAGTTGCTTCACCAAGTAAGCATTAAGGTAAGTCCCACACCAACCTCTTACCATTTCTTTCAAATGGCCTTTTAGCCCTCTACACCACAAGATTCCTATAAGTGCTTGTCACCACTCAGGTTCTGCAGTGCTTCATCAAGCCTATAGTACATCTAACTCCCTTTCTCCAAAGAATCCCATTCATATTTCTCTCTCAGACTTGCCCTCTCCCGTGGCCTCTTCTTTTCACTCCTGTATCATGAGAGCCAACTTGGACTGCCCTGGACCAATTGAAAACCTCTGCCTACCAGTTCAAATACCCCTACCCCCTGCTGAGCCCTCCTGTAATGTGCCTGCCCTCTCTAGTTCTCTGCTCCTTCCCTAGTCACTCATCTGGGGTGAGAGAAGCTCCAAACATGAGGCTACTTCAGCTGACACTCCAGATTTGGGATCTATCCATCGCCTCTCCATCCAGCTTTCCACCTCTTCCACTGCTGACCTCTTCTCCCTCGTTGAATTCCTCTCTGTTTACTCCTCCTCACCGCTCCCCTTTGTTTCCTTCTCCTCCCACACTGTGGCCAGGGCAGGAAGTGACTGGTGTCTCCTGGTCTCCTCTTTCCAGGTGCTGCCACTTCCTCCAGTCTGCAGCCTGTCTTATGCTGTGTGATGCTGCCCAGGTAAGAAGTTTACAACCATGAGTTCCACGCTACTTCCATGCCCCAGCAATAAGAGTGCAGAGGGCAGTGCTGACAGAGGATGCCATATATCTCATTGGAAAATGAGCAAGTAAAAAAATTCTAATGTTGCAAGTTTTTCAATATTGTTAGCCTCATACACATCTAGGAACAACAACAAGAATGTATTTCACTATTACATTAGCAGCAGGAATTATTCTGGGTGCTTTGATTTGTATTCATTGTATCATATGCTTGTGCATTCATTGAACAAAACACACTGAGTGTATTTTCAGGTAGTGCAGAGATTACAAAACAAACCATCCTCTGTTCAAAACTGCTACTATAAGCCCATAAAACATTTTTCTTATCATCTACTACAGAGTAAGACATGCCAAATTATGTTAAGGAAAAGATCAGTAAACCATATCTGAAAATAGCACTTACTGGTTGGCTATGCCCTATTTTCAGAAATTCTTTGTTCCCATTAAAATCCTCTATGTAACAATCCAGACCTTAAGAAAGAATTTTTGACAAGTGCTAGGAGCTGCAGACCGCAGTGAAGAAAGGACGTTTTAAAAACCTTTCCAAAAAAGCCTTTTATTCATGCAGCACTGGACTCAGTCCATTGTACCTTGGAACCCAGTCTCCAAACAGAGCAAATTAATTCACAAATTTTGGGTATATGGGCTCAAAAGTTCTAGAAGTGCAGTTTGATAACAAACTATTTTCATTTCAGTTCAAGATTTATATCCTGTTTTTTCCTTTTGGTAGGAATCCCCAAATGACTACCAACAATCAGACAGAGAACAATAAAAAAATCTATGCAGTCTACCAAATTCATATTAGCTTAGGAAAGCTATTAAATAATGGACACAACAATATTTAATTAAAATAACAATTTGTTGCTAATGTCAACAGGCAACTTGAACGCACATACACGCACATACTGTGTCAGGGTGTCTATTCTACGACCACTCAATTCATTGTAAATGTTAGTGAGCAACCTTCAGCACAAACAGAAGCAGACTGTTTAAAGAAAACTGATCTAACTTTTAACACACCTCCACTGTGATCCTAAGGCCCCAGTATGTCCAAGAAAAAAACTAGCTCACTCTGCTCAAACAGAGTTGAAGGGGTGCATTAAACTTTACAGAGCTTTAGAATGAAGCCAGTTAATGTAAGACACAACACAGCTACAACAAACTGCTTGTTGAAATGAAGACCTTCACACAGCTGCTTAAAAATAACTATCATTGTCTGTGGTGTTTCACAGTCATAATTTAGAGCTGAATTCTTTTGAAACACAGAAAATAGAGCTGAGGAAAGAATGGGTCAAAGAGATGTGCCTTTAAAAGGGAACTCTGACATACCCCTAAATCTACATTTCATTCCAGAACTTGCAGTTTGGCTAAGAACCATGCTTTGCAATGACTACACATTTTTTAGTATGAATCATCTCTTTATGTGGTCATTCAATTACATGCAGCACTATAATTACTGTTTGCCCAATTTGAAGGAACATATACAAAGCAGAATACAGAATACATAAGACAATATGTTTTTCTATATGCCTCCTCTCTCACTAATATGGATAACCAATGTTTATTTTCTTCTTGAAATCTGTTGTCCTCATAAAGCTTACTTTTGGTTTTACGTACATGCACAAAACAAGAGGAAAAGGAGAAGAAGAAAAAAACTGTTTCACAGACCACAGAATCACCAGTAAGGAGGAACGACCTTCTAATGTTAAAATAAGAAATAAACATGACTGCAACAGAGTAGTTCAGTGAGATCTGATTATCTGATATAGTTCAAGAGAAAGGGTCACATTAATTATTTATACCACTATGATTGTTGATTTTTATATAGATTTTTTATATATAAAAAAATTATATATAATTTTATATGAATTTTTATATAAATCCCTCTAACAAAGAGCTGCTCTAAATGTCCGATTGTGATTCTCTAAATCCACTTGCTAGAAGTACACTGTATTGCAATTAACATGCTTACCTGTAGGTAAATGCAGTTAGATTTTACAGAGATGTATTTAAGGTATTGTACAAACTGCCAAGCTCTTTATGATATGAAAAATTATGAGTTGGACCCAGGTTTATTGTAGACTCGTGGAAATCAATGAATACGCTAGAACTAATATTATGCTTTCAGTTCACATCTAAAACTACAATTCAGAGATTATGCAGCAAAGCAAACTGGTACAAACAGCTATGTGATAATAGGCATGTTCTGTGGCTGATAATCACATTTGGAGGTGCTTTGTATTAGAACTTGGAAAAGTCACTTTTTTAGACTACAATTCCCAAGCCAACATGACTATCAGCCATGCTGGAAAGATGATTCCAGGAGTCTTTATGACACAAAGCTAGAACAAATGACATTTTAAAAAGTTTTTCCTCAAAATATTTCATGGTATATATAGACACAGACTCATAAATCAATCAATTTTAGCGAAAAAACCCCTCTATATATACTATTGTTGATGATAGCAGTCATGCTATCACTAAAAAGCTGTGTGATTTTTGCACAACTTATCCAAATTAAAATGCCTTATTTATTTTAACAACAAAGCAGATGGCAAAATACATTTTAATTATAAAGCTATTTGACATATTTGTAAGTGAAAAGCATGCACTCTGGTATCCAAAACATAAAATTAGCAGATTATGATCTTGCGCATTCATGTGTGAAACACGTGTAGGAATAACTGCATGGTTTCTAAACATTTTAATAAGGAAGATTTGTCAATGAAACTGTAGTTAGGATGCATGTACAAGTATTACCCAAATGTAATGGGATAATTTTAGCATATCAGCTGCTGATCAATGTAAAGTTGAAGGCTTTCACTGCTGATCAGCTTGTCAACTTACAGTCTGAAAGTTGCCATACATTGTAATGCTTGGAGAACTTTCTACTGTAGCAAGGTAACATCAATTTCACTCCCGTAGCACTTATAAAATCAATCTATCTGACCAGAGATAAGTTACACAATGTGATGAAGCAGGAATCTTTAACTGGAATTGGGTTGGTGCACTATATCAGCGGTTGTACTTTTTTCAGGGCTGTGGCAAGGGAAGGCAGGAAAGAATCTACTGGCTGTGAGTGGCCTGTTTCTCCAGTGCCATATTTTAGTGGCACAGGCAATGGTGCCACTAAAGAGGAAAAGGAAAAAGGCTAGATGCAGAGTGGCTTCAGGGCCACTCTGCATCTACCCTTTTTCCTCTTGCCATCACTGCCTGCGCTACTATACAGTTATGCCAGACAGTGTGTCAACAGGATTCTGGTTTTTGTCTGGCACTTCAGTGTAACAGATTATCTATGCAACTCTGCTGTTCCCCAGGAGACACTGACACCAGCTAATTATAATGTTACTTTATGAAGTTTTTTATTCCAAACAACATTCTACATTCTCTGGGCCATTTGCAGTTTGAAATCCTTATGTACAGACACAAGACAAAGGCCATTGTTTTGATGACAATCTAAATGCATAAGGATTTTCAAGCAGTGTGGGCTCAGCTTCTCAGACATACTAGTCTGACACATGAGCAGATGCAGATGCAAATTCTGCCCACATTAAAAATGTTCATCTTGTGAGTCGTGAATGGAAGCCTTTAAAGGAATGTGAGTGAGACCTGCAACATCTTCTAACATAAGGGAAATAGTTTTCCTATGAGTGGCAACAATTTTATTTTAATTTAATTTTTGTCCTACTTTTTCCCCCCAGTATGGGATTGATGGCAACCCAGAACACAGATTAAAACAAAATATAGTTTAAAAATTATGAAACAGTATAATTAAATGTTTTTAAGTATCCTATTAAAAACAGCACCAATTTAAATCAACTTAGAGGCCTTTAAAACACAATTATAATAAAATACAGCAGCTCCCATTAAAGAACCTTTCTACAACAACTCATTCATAGTCAAAAGCCTGTCTAAATAAAAAGATCTTGTGCTCCAGTTGAAGGAGAGCAGACAGGAAGCCAGTCTAGCTTTCTAGAGAGTTCCACATCCTAGCAACAGCGGTGGAGAGGGCCCTTTTACAGGTCCTCACCAAATGTGCCTATGCCAGTGACAGAAATGACAGAAAACCTTCCCTCAATAATCTCAAAACTGGAGCAGATTCAAATACAGAGATAACTGTGTTTTGGATAGTCTCTGAACATATGCGATCCATAATCTTCTTCTAGCAGAGAGAGAGAGAGAGAGAGAGAGAGAACTACTTTCCTCTATGAAAATGTCATTATATAACTTAACAAGGATACATAGTAAGAATTTGTTTCCATCATCGCTCAAAACATGTGTCCAGTTTTCTATGCATATATTCATTATAAATTTAAAAAATATATGAAAGTGAGATCTATGTCATTCACCCATAAAGGCCGCAATCACATGCACACTCACCTGTAAGCCTTACTGAACTAAACTGAGCTTACTTCAGAGCAGACATGCCAAGGACTGTGTTGATAGTTTATCTTGTTGTATTCTTGCCAAACACAAAGGTGCTAGAGCAAGAGTGGGAAGCGGGCAGCCCCCCAGATGTTGTTGGACTGTAATTCCCAGCATTCCTCACCACTGAATATACTGGCTAGGGCTGCTGGGTGCACAGTATCTGGAAGGCTATATAATTCATACCCCTATGGAAAAAAAAACAGTCTGGGTGTGGGCATGTGGTGAAATTTCCTCTTCTGCTAGTATGAATGACCTAATGGACTTTACTCCCACAATGTAGCTGTAATAAAGAAACAGATTATATATACAAGGTAACGTTAATTCTTATCTTAAAAGGAAAACAGTTAGTGTGAGGGTAGTAAAACTTCTACAGTAATATGTATACATTCCTGAGGGGGTCAGAACAGAGAAAGCCAACCTCAAATGTCACTTGTCTTTCTTTCTGTTTGATTCTAGCTAATTCATACAGTCTAGTTTTCCATGAAGTTGCACCTATACATTTCTTCCAACGTAACAAACCTATTTTTTAGCATTGTAATCAATTTAGAAGCATGACTTTTTATATAAACATTAAATTAGGTTGTATTTACTTAATTGAAGGGCAATGCAAAGTTCCATTCTTACATGTGAAATACGTTTCTTCCAAGTGCAAACTACAACTCTCTATGCCTCCTTCCCAGTCCTTTTATGGAAAAAAGTCATACCGCTAGGTATGCTCCTTAAGATCACTGAGCCTGAAGAAAAATGTTGCCATAAAATTGGTAACCACAACAACCACAAGTTTTCACCTCAGTTCATCAATATGAAGCCCTGTTTTTAATCTTTAGTGACATAAACAAGAATATAAAAAATAGCTATAGAATCACATGTAGTTAAAGCAAAAGAAGATTAAAAGGAGTATCTCAGTGGAGCGTGTGACTGACTGTCTAGAACTGTGAATAAGAGAACATTTTGTTGCAAGTCCAATCATTCTGATTCCACTTTGGGCAGATTTAACAACTTGTGACTTCTCCTCATTTGTTTAAAATTATGAAATAATTATTGGAAACATTAGTAAATGTGATTGCAGTATAAACAGAATGTCACATTTATGTTTACAAAACAGATAAATGACAAGAGCTTTTCTTTGTCATCTCTGTCCAGTTATGTTTTCAAGAACAAGGTAAAAACTAAAAGATATGTCCCCATATTAAAATGGTAACAGAAAAAAAAAAGAATTAGCAAACTTAGTACCATCCCAAATAGAGAACAGCAAATACAGAAAAGGAACTGGATTTAAACAAACAGCTTAGTGAAAAGTAGAACTTGAACTTTAGATCTGACCAGCCAATATTTGTACAGAAAGGTCAAGAGAGCTAACCTCATAATAAGTTCAGGTCTGCAAAAGAGGTCAAAACACAATAAGTAGGAGCTATATTCCTTTTCAGTTATGTTCAAAACAAGAGGAAGAACAAGAAAGCAGTGTTTGCACTGAACATAGAAGTAGATAAAATACTAATAGATATCAGAGAGAGAGAACTGATCAATTTTACTTCCATCTTCTCCCAAAGGAAAAGCAGTAAAAATATGATAAATGATGCAGTGACAAGGCTCAATCCAAGACAGGTAAAGAAGTGATATGAGAACATCAAGCCTGCTTAAATGAATTTAGATCTCTAGGGCCAGATGAACTGCATCTAAGAATACTAAGGGAACACGCAGGTGTAATATTTGAACTTCTGTAACTTTTCAGAATCCCAGCATGGAAAACAGATAGGATGCTTGCAGAAGGAGGGTAGGTAAAGTTCTCCCTAGGTGAACTTTGCTGCCCCAGAGGAGGAGAGTGGGGGCTGAGGCGAGTATTATCAGCTTGATCTCAGCATCAGTAAAGGTGCTAGAACAGATCATTAAACAGTTGGCTTATGGGAATTCAGAAAAGAATGCTGTGATGACTAACAATCAACATGGGTTTTTCAAAAGTAAATAATGCCAAACTAATGGTATATTTTTCTGACACAGTCACAAGCTTGGTAGATCAAAGGCATGTTGTGGATGTAGTATATCTTGATTTCAGAAACACTTTGGACAATGCCTCCCATAAATTCTTACAGACAAATAGCAAAATGTTGACAATGCTACTGTTAAGTAGATTTGTAACTGGCTGATGGACTGAGAGTACTCATTAATTGTTCTTCATCTCCCTGAAGACAAGTAATGAGTAGGATGCTGCAGGATTTGCTCATGAGTGCTGTTCAACATCTTTACATGTAATTTGGATGAAAGAGTAAAAGGGATGCTCATCAAATTTTTAGACAACACTAAGTTGGAAAGAGTAGCTAATATTCCGGATGACAGAATCAAGATTCAAGACAGAAATGATCCAAAACTAACAAAATGAATTTCAATGGGCATAAATGCAAGGTTTATATTTAGGCAGGAAAAATCAGTTGCATAAAAACAGTCTGGGTGACGTCTGGCTTAACAGCAGTACGTGCAACAAAAATACAAATGTCTTAGTAGATCGAAAGCTGAACATGAGGCAGCAAAAGCCAAGGCAGTTCTAGACTGCCACAACAAGTGTAGCATTCAGCTCAAGGTAAGGAAAACTATTGCTCTATCCTGCTTTGGTCAAACCTCACCTGGAGTACTATGTCTAGTTCAGGTTACAGCTATTTCAGGCTAATAACAAGTTGGAACATGTATGGAGGAGGGCAATCAAGAAGGTAAAGGGCCTGAAAATCAAGCTTAATAGGGAATATATAAACAAATTGAGTATGTTTAGCCTGTAAAAGAGAAGGCTGAGAGCTGATATGACAGCTGTCTTCAAATAGCTGAAGGGCTATTGTGCGAAATACACAGCAAGCTTATTTTCTGCTGCTCCAGAGGACACGATCTGAAGAAACTGATTTAAATTACAGGAAAGGAGACTCCAGCTAAACATTACAAAAATAACTGGACTATATAATAACCACCTTGAAAAATGGAGGACTTTTAAACAAAAGATGCATGGCCACCTATCAGTTTTGCTTTAGTTGTAGATTCCTGCACTGGGAGTAGGCTGGAATACATAATGCTTTCAGTCCCTTCTAACTCCAGTTCTATGATTCTTTCATATTTAGGCTGCAATCTTATACCCACTTACCAAATATCAAATCCAACTGCACTCAGTGGGGCTTATGTTTGTGTAAATATATAGGCATTGTTAGGGTTCTTAATCCAACTGTCTATGCAGCAATCTCTTTCAAACCAATCTATTTCACAGAGTTGTTGGGAAAATACAGTGGAAAACAGGAGAGCTACATGCACCACTTTAAATTCATAAGAAGAAAGGTAGTTTATAAATGTTACTAATAAAATGATAAATGAATCCAATTCTCATTCCACATAATGACACTAGTGACTACAAATTGCTGCTGTTATTTGACAGGCTATTTATGAAAATCTGTGATTTGCTCTCTCTCAATAAAATATTGAGATATTGTTCAAATTGCCATTTATACTACACAAATAATAGTAGTATCATTTTCCTGCTCATATTAAAGAAAGCAGCTGAACTTGAAGGTGTAGCTCAGAAAGTAATTTTTTTTTATAATTTTTTTCCTCAGCAAATGCTCTCTTACGTACTGCCAGAAAGTCAGAGAACCCAAGTATATCATGAAACTCATAAAAATCAGACAATAATACTTGTGTGATTTAGATCACTCACAGAAAGATCTTAGTATTTAGTCACAGATGTCTTGGGAACTTTGCTGACTCTACTATCACTGCTTAGGGAATTTCTTTGTGTCCATGACATAAGTATAAACAGAATGAGTCTGCCCAGCACATCACAAGCATGGCCAAGATCATTTCCTTATGTTAATGCCATTACCTGAGGTTAACCTATTGATGAAAACTTTACCCTCATGCATTCACAACATGTCCCTACCATACTGCCTTCATAAGCCTCATGAAGCCACTTTATACTTTCCAAAGGAGTTGCCATGTTAATCTTTCACAGAAAAACCAAAGAGTCTTATAACAGGAGAGTTCATGAACTGTAGCTCACTTAACGAAATATATGGACTGTTAACCAGAATTTCAAAGCACCCTGTCTGAATAACTGAAGACCCTTCCTCCATTACATCTTAAGGCACAACGCAGACAACATCACTCCAAAATCAAGTCAGCATTTTTTTCCACCCCCTTCCCCCACCTGCTTTTTGCAACATCCTGCCTGGAGAGCTCAAAAGCTTGCATACATTTTTGTGGTCTTTTTCCTGCCCTAATAAAGCCATTACCCTGGCATGATTTTTTTTTCTTATGGCTACCTCTACATTTAAAAACAAGTATATATACACTATACATAGCAGAAGAGTTGTGTTACAGACAGTGTGGTCAGAGAGTACTTAAAATTAGGAAGTACTGACAATTACATTGACACTGACCTTTCTGAGAAATGTTAATAACAAACACAGGTTAGCATTTAGGCAAGCCAACTGACACATGAAGACCAAGATCCTACATTGCCCTGACATAGTGTAAATATTCACGGGTTCAGTTATGTTATGCGAACATATCAACATCACTCAGCGTATGTGGATTAATAATCAAGGTGAAGTCTACTGTGGAACTGCAATGAGCAAAGGCAACACGCATTTACAAGCCACCCCATGTACTTTAATATGCTACCACATATGCAGTGGTACCACATGCACAATTCTGCTAATGCCACTGTCAGCTGGATATGACTATAATGCATTATCTGAAAAAGAAAAAAAAACATTAACAGGATGAATGCTGCAGTGTGATAAGAATCCTGATTCAAACCTCTGGTGATAAACTGGAATCTTCTAATGAATTGTGACTCAGTCTATGCCTCATTCTAATCTTCCTTTTAAATCTTTACTCTATAACTGATACTTTAAGGTCTCCTACTATAAAATCCATTTTACTTCTAGTGAAGCAAAAATGTATGGTCCACTACCATCAGCAGGCCTCCAAGACCTCTGAAAGAGAATTTTTCTAATCCTTATTTTTGCCATGCTCTTTATACATGTGTATGTGTTCAATAACCTCTAATAAACCTCTATTAAAACATGTTATAAGTATGGTGCCTGTGAAGAGCCTCTGGGAACTGCATTTAATTTCAAATATTGCTGCTAACTGGGACTGAGTATTCAGACCATATCTTGCTGGTGCTGAAACAACTTCTGCTGGAACCATTTCCTTTCTGAGACTGATTCAAAGTGTACAGACCTTCAAAACGTAAAGGCCTCTGGCCAGATTTTCCTATCAGTCTAGCCAACCACCAAAGTGCCTCATCTTCTTAGACAAGGCAGGTGACAACTGCAGAGAGCTTTTCAAGACCTATGGGCTCATCTTTGGAACATTCCTTGCAGCCAAGCTTGCCTGGCACCTACCTTCACGACATTTCAGCAGCAGGTCTTTGATTTCTCCAAGACTCTTAAAACAGCAACTGTATGAATTTAATCTACTGAATTTAAATTCGATATATTTAATATACAGTTCTGCTGCAGGGTTTATTTTATGTGATTCTTATTGCTATACTAGTATGACAACATGAAAGGTGGAATCGGTTACAAGCTAACCAGCTGTCTTGTTGCTGAGTATCTTCAAGTTGTTTCCAACTTGCAGAGATTCCAAGGCAAACCTACAACAGGATTTTCTTGGCAAGATCTGTTCGGACCTTTGGCTTCTTCTGAGGCTGAGAGAGTGCAATTTGTCCAAGTTCACATAGTAGGTTTTCATAGCCAAGTGGGGATTCAAAACCTGGTCTCTAGAGTCATAGTCCGACACTCAAACCACCACACTAAGCTGTCTCTCGCCAACTATATAGTTAACTAATATATAGCTAACTATACAACTAATCAGTTATTCAAAAACAGCAACACCAAGATATTCAGTCAAATAAATGTAAGATTACTGTCTCTGTGTACCTAATTTCTACTACAGGATGTTTAAAAAGTGGGCTTTTCTGACATTTTCGCATTTTCAATTTAATGGCCTAAATATCCTAATGGCAGCAGATCCTGTCTATCTTGGAGGCTAAGCAAAGTCAGTCCTGGTTAGTACTTGGATGGTCCTGATAGTACTTGGATGCCAAGGAACACTAGGTGCCTTGCCATAGGCTACATTCCACAAGAAGGTCCTGGCAAAACCACCTCTGAGTATTTCTTGCCTAAGAAAACTGTATGGAATTTGTGGGGTCACCATGTCAAGGCAACGTGAAGGCACACGGACACACACATTAAACCCCTTTCCTCTTGCCCATACTGAAAACGAGTACAGAGTCTGTGAATGGAGAGAACTCCAAATTAGCTGATTCAGCATTAAAGGAGAAAGGAAGGAAAGAATTCTTTTAAATTTGGAAACTCAGTAGTACATCTTTACTAGGAAGCAACAGGGCATTGGGCAGTTAGACCCCCAAGGCAGCAATATCTCTTGTTCATTATGAGACCGCTTGCATTTTTCCTATCACTCCCCAAACTGCACCTTTGTCATTTGCATTAATAAACCACCACTATCATTCTGTCCCCGTAATCGGAACAACTTTACACAGCAGGATACACTGAAGGAATGGAGAAAACAGCCTCCCGCCCATGACCAGCCACCCTACCCGAGTCTGACAGGGAGTAACTCATCCGCTCTAAGGGATCCGGAATTTGTGCCTACTTCTGCAAGCAGGAACTGGTGTCTGTTTCACGTTATCCTGAAGGCCAGGCACGCTATGACCTCCACTGGCACCTTCACCACGGGAAGCAAAACACACTTTCTTCGACTACACGAAACATCCCTGGGAGTCTCCCTTCTAGACCCTTCCTACCTTCAGAGAGGCTTTCTGACAGGCTGTCCCCACCCAGCCCCCCTTTTTTGATACACTCTCCACTTTTTTCCTCGAAGACTCAGTAATAAGATACCACCCCCTCAGGAAAAAAAAAACACTTTTAAGTGAATGCCTCGCAGACATTCCCAAATAACTCCCAAGAGACCGGCAAAGGACCAGCCCCCTCAGCACCCCGTCCTCTTACTTCTCACCGGGAGCCACGTCTCGCAAGCCGCCTTCCTTTCCCCCCGGCCCCAGGGACTGACGCGTCCCGCGGCGCGGCCGCTCCGCAGGGCTGGACGAAGCCCCCTCACGCCCTTCCGGGCAGCTGCAGCGTTCCCTCAGAGAGCGGCTCGCCTTCTCCCACCACAAAAGGGTGACTGTGCCAGCCAGCCGAAGGCGGGTTCACCCCATCCCGTCCGCGTCCCAGAAAGAAAGGAAGAAAGGAAGAAAAAAGCAATGGGGCAAAAAAAAGAAAAGAAATGGGTCTCTCGCTCAGGTTACCTGGCGGGCCTCCATGCAGACACCCAAGGAAGCCTCGCTCGTTCCCTGCACAGGGTGGGGTCTTGCGCAGGCAGCAGTCGTCGCGGAGCCGGGATTCGCGGGAAGGCGGGCGGGCTGGCAGACGCTCTCTCCTTCTACCTCCTGCCTGGCTCAGGGAAGCCCGTGCCCTCCCCTCGGCCAGCAAGCGGAGGAGGAGGAGGAGGAGCCGCAACCCGCGGTGGCGCTCTCGCCCTCCCTGCTCCCCCCTCTCTTCGCCGCTTGGAGAGCCGCTCAGGGTTGCCTAATCGGCCCCGGAGCCATCGAACGGAGGCGGAAGGCAGGCCTGGTTGCTTCGCCGGCGGAGGGAGCGCCGCCGCGAAGAGGGCCGGCCTGGGGCGGTTTCGTGCCACGGTTGGCGGTTGCTTTGCGCCTGAGAGGAAACGAGCCTTATCCTCCCGCTTTCCGCCCGTGTGGAACCGTATAGTGTGAGGATTTTACGGATTACGTACTTATGTATACAGATTTCATTTCAACTCTTACATCTTCTGAGGAAAGAGAAAATATGTCTTTTTTTCTTCCCTAGTATTTGGCAAATTACAACAATCTTCTGACCATCCCACTGCTTTTTCCTACAGAGTTGACTCACTTCCTTCCCTGCTGGGGCTGAAGAGTCATCCACACTGCAATGAACTAATTTGAAATCGATCTGCCAATCCCCCACCGCAGCCAAATAACTTCATACTTGAAGCGTTTCTATTTAATTCAAAGCTTGGGTCGTCTCTTTCTTAAAAAGTAGGAGGCGAGAAAAAGCTGGACATCACCAGTTAGCAATACATGGACCAATCTTTTGAGTCTTACTTTTTGTATTAACTGCTTTTTATTTAACTAAGCAATTCCTTGAAACATAAAATTCTTTAAAGAAAAACAACAGCAAACCTCAGTTCCATATTGTGCCACAAGAGTTCCTCCTTCATTTTGAAATTTATTTGATCTGACTGCTTTGGTAGCTACTAGCCATAGGCCAGATTCGTTTAAGAAACCACTTGAAGCCCTAAAGGTTTGTTTGTTCACACTTCAGTATAAATCCCAGTCAATTCAGTGACTGGCATACCAAACTAGTAATAAAACACTGCTATAAATTAATGCCCTTTTGCTATATATTTTTCAGGCATCTATCAATGGTCTAATACTGGGCTGGAAAATATTGCACAGTTTGAAAAAATCGGTGTGCTAGCTTACTTTTTAAAAATATGTGCTTTTTAATGAATATGATTTAAGTTATTGAAGAAGAGAAAAGGGGGTAGTTTTCCTTAATGACGAATACGATCTAATCCTGACTACTCATTAGAATAGCCATGCTGGATCTGACCCAAAGCCTATCTGGTCCAACACTCCGTTCGCAGAGTAGATGAGCAATTGTTATAAGAAAAAAAATTACCAGCAGATCAAAAATGCACCTTCTGTCTCATGTTCCCAGCATACTTTCTCTGATGCTAGAGATGATATATAGCCTTCCTAACAAGTAGCTATTAGTCCCCTTCGATCCATGTATTTACCTAAACTGCTTTTGAAACTATCCAGGTTGGCCCTTGTCACTACATCTTTTAGCAGTCAGTTCCACAGTTTACATATGTACAGTGTGAAGAAGTACATCATTCAAACAGTGGTCAGTCTTCCAGCATTCAGCTTCAGTGCATGACCTGAGGTTATAAAAACAATCAATATATTAACATGAAAAATAAATCAAGGAATGGCTAAGTAGGAAAAAGAAATTTCTGGCTTAAGCCTTTGTGCACTACAGTCCACTTTATCAGATGCATCATGGACTCTAATTCACATACACTTCTGCTAGAAATTTCTTTTTCTCAGTCTGAAAGGTGCTAGTGGATTATTTTACGCCTTTTTATGCTAAAATAGACTAATATGGCTATTTCTTGGAATATTAACATAAGTGAGTATGAATACAAGAGCCAGAAGAACCTAAATAACTCTAGTCCAAGCTAATGTGTTCCTCCAGATGTGGTAGAGGCAGTATTTTAATTGCTGTGAGTGGGTTCCCAAGGCCAAAGTCTCCTTGTACAAAATGTAATGATGATCTGAAAAAAAAAAACCTGAACTCTTTTTTCACTTTCAAGTTATTCATAATGATCAAAGACAGCACTGACTAATGTGAAGTGGTTTTTCACCATCAGGGGAGAAACTGGCTTTTGTTAATGTTCCAGCAATAACGCATTATGCTTTTTAGTGTAATTATTCTTACAGTTAGTAACAACTGAAGTCTGGGTGTTGTGCCAATTGCATTGATGAAGCATGCACATCAGAACCCATATAGATATACATATATATGTGGGGAATTTATTGTTACTTTTCTATCTGTCCCAGACCAGTATTTTAACAGTTCTGCAAAAACAGGAGCAGAAGGAAGTGGCCCTTTTATATTCATCTTGACCTATGCTCCCATGATGTCATTTATTTTCTGTTTGCACACATCCTATGCTGGGGCATTCTATAAGGGTGGCATTGCCACAAAAATGGCCCTGTCCTTGTGCTAGTCAATATGATTCGTACTTGCTAACATATGAACCTCTATGGCTGATTTTGGAGCCCAGAGTTGTTCAGACAGAAGCAGGCAGTCTTTCAAATAACTTGGTGCCAAGATATGTGCCCAGAGCTTTAAACTTGATCAAAAACACACTAGCAGAATAAGTGCAGGTGGCACAGAATGATTGTTATGCCTTTTATGATGTACCTCCTTTAAGTAAACAGGCTGCTGCATTTTGCACTAACAGAAGCTTTTCAACTATTTTTAAAGGCAACCCAAACAGTAGTGTCTGTATAATGAAATTATGAAAGATTATACTTTCTCCAGAAAGGGATGCAGCTAGAGAATTAGTCTAGGCTAATAAAAAGAACCCTTCATATCCCAAGTCCTTATGCTTCCACTGATAGTGCCAACCAAGTCCAGGAAAAAAAAAACCCAAACCACATTTGACTTTTCAGACAGCGACATCAAATTCCATCCACAGTTGAGGGATTCACCACACTTAGTATTTTCATCTTACCTAAATTAACTTTACAATTTGTTTATCTGTATCCAGCATAAAAGCACCTCTGGACATGTGTTCAGGGTATCCACAGAGTCACACATTACCTGCAGACTGATGTAATTACAGCCCAGAGTTCTGGATGACATCTTCCAGCAGCTTCATGTAGGTCAACAGTTGAGGGGGGGTGAAGTCAAAGGACAGCATATAGTTCCTACCCCTCTTTTTGTGTTTCCCCAAGCTCCCTCTCCCGAATCACATAAAAAATGCTTGAAAATGGCCAACTGCAAATCTGAGACAAATTAAAAACCCCAAACCCTCTGAAACCTCAAAATTGCAGTGACTTCTGATTGCAGTTTTTAGCTATAGTTGTCCCTGCTCTGCTTCAGTTATGTATGTATGTGCTTGTCAACTCATGGCAACTCCATGGATTTCATTTGGTTTTCTTAGGCAAGGAATACTCAGTTGCCAGTTCCTTCTTGTGAAATGTGATCTGTCCACCCCTAATGTAGATGCTAAAAAATGTAAGAACAAATTAGGACTCTTAGGCACATCAAAGGCTAATAATTACATGACAGAAGTCTCCCAGTACCATATTATTGTTGCACCCCTCCTATAGGGCTGTAGTCACTGTAACACTGTGGACCCCCAGGCCTATCCTGGTGAACTGATTCATCAAGATTCCATCACTAAAAAGTTAATTCCTTTTGTCCATTATTATTACCCAGCATATGTCATCAAGCAGAAAAATAGAGGCAGAATAGATTTGGAAAAGTTTTATTGCATTGCACAATTAATTTTTAGTCACTGTTTTAAGGTTTTCAACATCTAACACTGTTATACCTTTGCATGTTCAATTATGTTTTTGACCTAGATGACCTTGAGTTTTGAGATCATTATTAGGAAACTCTGTGTGCGAGTGTGTGTGTGTAAAAAATAAATATTATACTACAGTGTAGACTATGAACTAGTTCATTAGGAGTGATACATATAAAGGACTCTACCTTATCACAAGAGGTTGGAAGTGAGGGCTTTTATGGCAAAATAATAATAACAGCTGGTTGATGCATCTATAGCTTCAGGAAAGTAGCTTTAATTATTATTTCAGTTAACTGAGTAGATGGATTTAACTTCTTTAGCTGAAACTTTAAAACCAGACATAGAAAAAACATGGAAAGAATAGGAACAGGCTCCTACACCACAAAAAAGAAAACTTTTTATTCAGAAGTCACAATATACACATATGAAATCAAACTATCATATCAGATAAGCCTGCATAAGTAAGCAAAATCATTTAGAACCTCCTAGAGGCCCATTGAAAGCTTCCAAAATGCACCTAGGGATTATGTTTTCTTTTACTAGCCTCTACTTTTTTTATTATTTCCATTTGGGAGCCAAATGTAGAGATCCATGCTTTTGGTTGTTGTTGTTTTTTTTTTTTTTAATGGAGGGGGTAGCTGGTGAAACACGCTAATCTGCTTTCCCCTTTTCTCTCTATTTTGGTCTTCACACATGCTTAGTAAGAGATTCAGGAAGCAGCTGTTGTTCACCTTGCCTATTGTAGGCAGGCAAAGACAGCAATAACAATATCAGCTAGAGTAGCAGCCCAACAATGCTTTATTGCACTGCTTATTGCAAGCACATTACAATAGCTCTGTGTTTACCATCCTTCTGATATTGATTTTAAAAAATGTCCTCTTCTGAAAAAAGAGGACAAATAGAAAAAGCAGGGCTGGGCAGGCATTAAGACTTCGTAAAAAGAAGCTTCACTGTCAGAAACTTTGTTAACTGAAGTATGCCTGTAATCTGCAAGTGAAAGGCGAAATTGCCAATATTTAACCTATTAAATTAGGTAATAAAACAAGTTGCATCTCGTCTCTAACAACAGTAGTTGTGACCAAATTAAAATAATTGAATTATCTCCATCATACCCCAATTAAAACATAACTTCTGAATTTCTCACAGCTTTACAATAAATTATTCTGTTAAAAATAGAAAAGCATTAAATACAGTGCAGCTGAGGACAACTCCCTGATTATTAAAGTTTCCACAGTACCCACCTTCATCCATAATCCAAAATGTGTTACAATCTCCTTTTGAAAACAGCACATATTAACACCCTAAGCTCCTTACATTCTCATTTTTAGTATGTACTCATTTAGGAGGGGATACTGTGACCGATATTGAAGTACCATTAAGCTGCACATGAATTACTACTGTTAAATTCAGAGCAGTCAGACAGAGCTGATTAAATGCATCAATTAGATTAATTTGTCTAGTGACTTCGTTTTCACACGTTATTTCCAAGAGAACACCCTCAGTATAAGGAATGGGCAAATTCTTCAGCCATCAAAGTCTACCTTGGAATTAACCTAGATATACATTAGAATACAGGAGCTTTTACTTCAACCTCATCAAGGTGCATCCAGATCTTTGAAATGGTCAGAAACATAACCAGTGAGATCTAATGGTGTTATTCTGCTGATGGATCCATCAGCAGAAAGAGGGGAAGGGATGTGTCCGTCCCTGCAATCCTGCATTCCCCTTTCCCCTGTACATTCTCAAAACCTACTCTGACTAGCAATGTGTTGGTAGATCTCCAATTATCATACTCTAAGAACTATATGACTAACTATATAAAAGAAGAAGACAGTATAGGAATATTTATCATGAAGCAGTTAATTTTATTTAGCTGAGCATTCACTTACTGAAGTCCTTTCATTGCTCTCAAAACATCTGAATTAAATTAACTTTATTGCTCCCTATTAGCACAATAGTGCAGTATATGCCAGCTAGTTTGTTCTGAAAAATTTTCAAAATTCAATCATATGAGTGAAAGGTCCATTTGTATCCACTTTCAACACCTGCCGGTTTCCGTAAGTCCCATGCCTGAGAACAACACCAGCCTCAAAGCATTTCGCATTAGCAGCTAGTTCTCTTTCGCACTGAACCACAAACTGAGAATAGAGGTCCAGCCCAATGTCCTTTTCAATATTGGAATGATACTGCATCCTTCTTCCCTTAAGTTTACCACCCAGGGTGGCCTGAGGTATTATTAATATGTCTCCTGGCAAATCCAAAATAGAAACATATTTCCCACCTTCAGTTTCACTTAACTTCACATTCAAAAGTGTATTGACTGCAAAAACAGAGGGGAAAAATAATTAGTAGGGTTTAACAGTTATCCATTAGCTAAGCAGCATGTTAAATCCTGCCTATTTCTTTCTTTCTTTTTTTTAGTATTTGTATCCTTCTATTCAGCCAGACTCTAATAACAGCTTACAGATGATATGGGGGGGTGGGGTGAGGAGGAGCAGCGGGGGGGGGGAGGAAAGAGGAGCCTCCAGAGATTTAAAACCTAAAAGGCACTACAAAGAAAAACAGGCAGAGAGGGAGAAGGAAAATAAGAAAACTCAGGCACCAATTGTTAACATTATAACAATGTCCCACAGTACTTACGCTATGAAATAAACTCATGGAATAACAGATAGATACAGATACACTCACAAACCTGTACAGAGAGAATCTGTTTCAATGACCTGGTTCTTAGTTTGGGCGGGGGGGGGGGGGGGCTATTGTAATTTATTTACCTGTACACCAGCTCCCTCTACCGGTTACATAAGACACTTTTTTTCCTAAAATTTTGAAATTCTGCCAGTCTGGTATAACAGAGTACTGTGATTAAAACTAACAGTGGGTTCTAGTCCATGTACGCACTTGAACTGATACATTTTCTGATCCTTAAGGAAATGCGAGATTTTTTGTTGGTTTTATTGTTTTCTAAATAGACACACATGCTGCTAACCTGATTAGATGTTATGGCGCACTGCAGCCACTTCAAAGATCTTTTCCAAATATTTAATAACTTCATAGGCACAAATCCCCAGGTATCTCTCTTTCTCAAATAAGTTTCTTGAACAAGCTAAATAATTCCTTTAACTATTTGGTAGCTGACTGATTGTGAGGACTGAGACTCTCATGTTAACATCCACATTCATTCCTTTCTTAGAACTCCTTCCTATGTTGCTATTTTGACATTAAAAGGAATCCACTATGTATGAAACCATCTTGTTAGAACATTAAGATTTATAACCAATTTAGAAATGGATTAATAAATTCCAAGGTTCAGGGAGATACTTATATCAGACCTTCGGAAAATTACTCTTTTAGACTAAACAGAATCCCTCAATCAGCAATGGACAGTGGCCATGGGAACTGGGATCCGAAACACAATTCTTCTAGGCCTTGATTTATACATGGAAATTATTTCTGGGTAAGAAGACTGTCTATGCTGCTGTTTTTGTCAAAATGTAGTGGCTGACTAGGGACAGAAGTTAACATCTGCCATCTACTAACATCTGTATGATTTCTGCAATGCACCACCAGTTTAATAGCTCCATACAGTGCACATTACACATCATTATCTTTTGTTTGGGAGAACATCTGCAGTAGAAAATGTGTATATGTACTGGCATGGTCCAGATGTCAACAATCTGGTTCAGGAGTTGTGCTATCGCATGTTGTTGTCGCTATTCAGCTGCTATCCTGTCCCCAAGCATTACAAAACTGCCTTATACTATTTTCAGAAAAAAATCTGTGAAGAGCTTCCTTTAGTGCTTCAATCCTGTCAGCTGGCTCAGTGCGGTACCATAATAGAACTTGATAGAGCTTCCTGTCCTCTTGGATCCAGAAGCAGGTGGGGTATGGGCATGCCCAGCTTGTCCCTCCCTCAGTGACTCCATGGTAACTTCAAAATCTGTCAACTCTCCATGTTTATTTTAAGTTTCTCCTTTGAGTTAAAACTTTTTATTTTTTTTAAATATATTTTTAAGCATTATAGTGCAAAAGTGCAATAGTGTACTGGCATGTCATGCCATTACAACATTGCCACACTAGTACAGCTTCCAAAATAAACAAACAATTGACCAATCGGGGTGGTCAGGTGAGGTGAAGGCAAGACAATACCACTACTCATCCACTTAAGGTGAAAGGGTGTGGAAGAGCATTTCTAACCTGCTACCATTGCGCAAATCACAATGGTGGGACTGTAATGGAAGAATGCGCTAATGGGGTATGGTGTGGAAAGGGCCTATGATTCTATAAACTAAGAGCTTATGCAGATAAACTTGTGATAATGACACAAAGCCCACTGAATTCAATTAAGGCTCTTCTGGGAAAAAATTAAGGCATTTAGGACATGTTCTGGATTTAAAATGAATTGTGACGAAGCAAAATTGCTGACTGAAAATATGATCTCAGAAGAGGAAAATTAATTGCTTTTTCAAAGTTTAAAGTAAAAAAGGGGATTAAATTTTGAAGATTTACAATTATGAAGTACAACAGCTTATTATTACAAAACAACAAAGTCTAGAAAGAAATTAAGAGATTTTGGAAAAATAGGGAGTTAAATTTATGCCTTCTGGGTAGAACTGCAATAATAAAGGCGAATGTTTTGCCAAGGCTTTTATTTCTCTTCAAACAATCCCTAATATAAGTAATGAAATACCTTTCGTGCAATGGCAGAAACAGATTTCCTGATTTGTGTGGCAGGCAAAGAAACCCAGAACAAGATTTAAAACATTGTATGACGTTAAGGAAAAGGATCATTGGGAGTTCCTAATGTCAGATTGTATTACGAGGCCTGTTGTTTTGTATGACTGGAGGAATGGCTATTGTGTCAAGATGTGAAACTCTTAGAACTCAACAGTCATAATTTAAGATTTGGGTGTCATGTTTATTTTTGGTATGATAAAGTTAAGGTACATGCTGAATTTAAAAACCATCGTGTTAGAAAGACTCTCCTGTGAGTTTGGTATAAGCATAAGCAGAGATTTTTTCCTAAGATAATATTAGCCCCCTCACTGCAGGAAGCAGTGTTAAAAATTGGAGATGGTTGCTTTATGAATAAGCTTAAATCAAGAGAGATGATTCTCAAGGAAGGTAAAGATATTAATTGGTTTGCTTATATGCAATTTAATCAAGGTAAGAAAAATTCAGCCACAGAGATTAAAGAAAATAAGTTTTACTCAAAACTGTGCAAAGACTATGACCATATAATTTAAAAAGTGCATAAATGGCTTCTGAAACTAGAGACAGAAGATGAACCTGTAAAAGAGTACATGATAAGGTGGGCCGAAAGTTTTGGGCATGATGTCTATATGGATGTATGGGGAAAATGTGGTCCAAAGATGTAAAATTGACTTGGTGTAGTAACTGAAAAGAAAATCTGTGTAAGATTATGTATACATGGTATTTAACCCCAAAGAAGTTTTCAAAAATGTCCCAGAATGTTTCAAATCAACACTAGGGATGTCAAAATAAAGAGGACTCTTTTTTCATATGTGGTAAACTTGTCTCAGAAAGTAAAAAGTTACCAGCCTAAGATTTACATGTTAATCCAAAAAAACTATAAAAGTAGATTTTGTAATGTTACCAGAAAGGTTTTTGTTGGGTATTATGGATAATGAACTGGATAGTAAATATGGATTACTTATTTTATACATGAGAAAAGCATCAAGAATATTGTTTGCTCAAACCTGGAAATGGACTGAAGCACTCAAAATAAATAATGGATTGTTAAGGTCACTGAGTTGGCCCAAATTGCCAAATTAATATGGGTTTTGAAGGATAAGTCAATTGAAGATTTTTTGAAAGACTGGAAACCATTTATGGATTTTCTAAGGAATAAGAAATCTAACGATGCAATAATCTGTGATTATGGTTATTAGTAATTTTAGTAGGATTATGTAGCTGGATCTGTAATGGTAGAACAGTATTTATTTTCTCTTTTTTTCTTTTCATTACAGCCAGAACTAGGCGTGAGAAACCTACTGCATTTTAGTTAAATGTCTTTTTCCTTTTTTCTTCTTTTTCTTTCTTCTGTTTCTTTGATTATATTTTGATAGTAACTTTTTATATTAGATTGCTAGTGTTAAAAATCAATAAAAAAAGTTTATTTTTTTAAAAAACATAAATGTGTGCAAGTTTTTTTAAAAAAGACCTGAAAAATAACAAAATAAAAATTCTTATCAATTCAGTTTATATCAATGGAGCCCCAGGTCTAAAGCTAAATATGGTACTATATTAATAACACAGTATGCCTCGGCAAGCTTATTAACAATTGCCTCAGTAAGAGCCAGTTAATTAAAAAAGGTACGTCGGTCTTATATGCAGCACAATTCAGAATGAAACAGTTGCTCAGTGTAAATTCCCCCAGAGAGCCACTTTCATTATTTTAATGCAAAACCTCATTAAATGACTTATTATCATATGTTAAGTTCAGTCATGCCATTAGAGTTGCTTATACATTTTTAGTGCTGTTGTTTTCAACTGCCTGCTTTTGGAATATTATATCACTTTAAAAAAAAAACCTACCCATTTTAGGAATAATTTCTTCACTGGCCCCTTTGAAGAAACATACATAGACGATAAGTCCTCGCTGGATCTATATAAAATAACAAGGATATATTTATGAACCCATACGCTTGCAGAGAGTATTTTGCTGTAATTAAACAGATCTTTTGGTTCTGTGCATGAAACTAAAAGTACGGCATAATTCCAGATACATCTACTCAAATGAAAGCTCTAGTGAGTGCACTTGTTTCCTGGTAAGCATGTAAAAGACTGAAGCATTAATTGATAAAACTTTTAAGCATTACATTACCTAGATTAATTAACTCTAAATCAAATCAATTAAATTCTTCATATTTAGATTTTAGGCCAGACTGCAATGGATAGGTTTGTATGATAAAAGCAATTTATTTCCAGCATCTGGCATACTAAAATAAAACATCATTTGAATTTAAAAGGCCATGAGATTTCTCTAATTAGATGAGGAATCTCTTGAAGAAATATGATGAATAAAGGGAGAGATTTTCCTACACAGATACATATTTCACTGGGATCCAAATGTCATACATTTAAAAACAACTTTTTTAGTCACAAAGACCCAAATAATTTCATATCCTCGATTTTTGGAACAAATACATTCAAACTCACACACTGGTCTAAAATGTATTATATTCTGCTGAATGCTCCGTAAGTGATACTAAACCTGTAAAGTAAAATCAGTATGCTCTCTATATGTTCTTGCCATACAATAAATACTATATGTGTATGCTCTGAAATAAGCTTCATTGTGTTCAATGGGGTTTACTTACAGGTAAGCGTAATACTATAGAAACACATCTGTTTTGCTCTCTTTATATTGCCCATTCTCAGTACAGAAGAGACGTGAATAAGGCAAGTGCACATTTCATAGTGGCATTAGAAACCTTGATTGAAGCAAAAACTGTTCCATGTGTGAATACATCCTCTGAACTAGAGGTGAGCAAGAAGTGGCACTCCAGATGTTAATGGACTGCAGCTCCATCATCTTACACCTTTCACTGATTATTAAAGATGATGGGAGTTGTAGAGGGACAACATCTGGAAGGCTATACGGTCCCATTAGATGGGAGGATTTTTTCCTCACTGCTAGAAGTGCTTCTCCTACATACTGCTACCCAAAGTGGTGGTTCGTGGACCAGTGTCCATCCTTGAGCCATTGGCTGCCAGTTTTGGCAAGTTTCCAAGACAGAAGCAAAAAAGGTAATGTAGCCAGCGGGCACAAATACGGTACCAGACCCTGCTGCAACGGGGGAAAAATGCTAGTCCACCAAGTAGTCTGAGAAGCACTGTCCAACACCATTTGGGTGATCTGAGCAAGGCAGGAAGAACATGCATGAAGTAATTGCAGTAAAGTTCACAGGAAAAATCATTAGGGTTTATAAGCAGAGATATGCTTTTAAAATCATACTGTTCATGGCAAATCATCCACATTATCTATCCATTTGTCTGTCTGTCCATAATGTTGATCCGTAATTGTCTGGGCTGTTGCACTGCAGTCAATCATGTTCATTGAGCTACATTGAGGAAATGAAGTTCTAGAAGTTCTAGTTAGTCTTCTGAGGGGGCAGAATAGACTAATAAATTTATGTACTGCTAACCTTTTTTCAATTTCTCAAAATTTACTCCTTGTCACTCAGTCACAAGTAGTCAAGCCAAAATGTGATAAATTGCCTGTACTCACAGGGTACAGTTGTATTTCAGCAAAAAAGTTAAACTGTAGATACAATATGTATCAGATACATCTATCCTCTGGTATATAACTTAAAAAAAAATAGTGTTCTTTCAGGTGTAGTTAGTTTTTGTTAACTATAATGTTTTAACATGTTTGACTATAATATTTAAGCCAAATGTACTAAATCAATATTATGTGGATTGCTGGAAAATTTTCCGGAAAAACCAAAAGATTCATTATAATAATGAGCATCAATTTTTTTACTATTATTATTTTAGGAAGTAATATGATGCAGAACAATTTAGAGATCAAACCAGGGAAAATATCTGGAATGAGATGGAAAAAAATATTCTTCAAGGTCTAATTTCAGGGATTTCCCACCTGCACATCTGTAAAGAAGTCAGTAAGGAAGAGGACGCCATGCACTGCGCCTGCCATTTGGGAAACCTCTTAAAACGGGGATGCGAGATTGGCTGCAACGACCATTCGGCTTAGTGAGGAATGATGGAAGCTGCAGTCCAACAGCATGTGCAGAGCCACATACACACATTTCTTTGTAAGTGCCCTTTAGTTGCTGCGGTACTGCCAATTCCACCATCCCTCCCCACTACCTGGCTGCTTGGAGCTGAGGAAAGGCGCAGTCGAAATCTGGAGTCCAGCAAGTTGGGATTTACGGGTCCAACAATGGTCTCGACGTCTGGTCCTAAAAAGAAAACAAAGGCCATTTGCGCACTAGACTGTTATAGCGCGATTATTCCACTTTCAACATCCTATGGAATCCTGGGGTTTGCAGTTTAGGGAGGGGCCGGACGGCCCCTCCCTAAACTGCAAACCCCAGGATCCCATAGGATGTTGAAAGTGGAATAATCGCGCTATAACAGTCTAGTACAGAAATGGTGAAAGAGAACTGGGCAAGCAACCGAAGACTTTCGCCGGTGCCGACGTTACCTCCACCCACTCGGCTTCGGAGCCCTGCTCGGCGGGTTTCACCTGCAGCCTCGCATGCCGACATTGCTGTAAAACCGTCCGGGCCGCCGGACCCCGGCCCAACTCAGCCATGACAGCGCGCGCTCCCCGCGCCCGAGAAAAGAGACCCGCCTCCTTCCTCCGAGAGGCATAAACACCGCCCCCTTCTTTTCCCTGGGTGACATAGAGAGAAAAATGGTAGAGCGACAGTTTTGCCCTTTGGGGAAGCAACTTCCTGGCTTCTTTAAAAAAAAAAAGTATTTTATTTTTTTCCCACCTAGGCGAAATTGAGACCTGTTCATGGACAGTAGCAGTACATCCAGGATTTTAGCGTAGCTGGCTGGCCGTTTCCACCCTACGTGGCGACAGCGCTTTCATTCCACTTTCAACATCCTGTGGAATTCTACGGTTTGTAGTTTACTGAGGCCAAAGAGCTCTCTGACTGAGAATTCTTAATTCCTCTCCTTAAACTACAAATCCCAGGATTCCATAGGAGGCTGACTGTGCAATAATAGCACTATAACAGTGGAGTGCGGAAATAGCTGCTGTGAATGATGAGCTGCGTCTCCACTCGAAATGGTAGTAAATCTGTAGAAAGCCTGGAAAGAGTTGAAGAAGGGGGCCATTTCCACACTGAGCTGTTATAGTGCTATTATTCCACTTTCAACATCCCGTGGAATCCTGGGGTTTGCAGTTTGGGGGGGAGCATGTGGAATTCTGAGCCAGAGAGCTCTTTGTTGTCAGTAAACTGTAAACCGCAGAGTTCCACAGGATGTTGAAAGTGGAATAATAGCACTATAAGAGCATAGTGTGGAAATGGCTGGGGTGATAAAGATAAAAATTATACTAAATGGTTTCAAATAATCGTGTAAAATTAGCTGGCATAAAATGGGGGGTAAAGATCACCAGTTCATTTGAATGTGCCTCTTATATCTTTTCTTTCTCTCATATATATATGGACACACGCTGCAGCCTACACTAACAATGTGAACAATTGTTGTTAATTGTCAAGTTGGCTTTGGCTTATGGCAACTCTATGAATGAGATACCTTCAGGAACCCTGGGTCATTAGCTGCCCAGCTCAAGTCTTCTAAACCCTGGCTTCCTGCAGTCCTGATTGAATCAATCCAACTGTAGTGCAAACTTCCTCTCTTCCTACTGCTTACACCTGCAATGCATTATTATTTTTCTAACGTGACATGTTGGTTCATATGTCCAAAGTATGACAGTCTTGGTTTAGTCGTCTTGGCCTGTAGGGAGAGTTCAGATATTAATTTGCCTTAGGACCCATTTATTAGTCACTTTGGCAGTCCATGGTATCTGTAGAACTTTCCTCCAGCAGATTTCAAATGGGCTGATTTTCCTCTTGTCAGCTTTCTTCATTGTCCAGCTTTCACAAGCATACATAGAACAGGGAGTACTATGGCATGGATGATCCTGATTTTGGTATTCAGTAATATATCTCTACCACTGAAAACTTACCTAGTTCCTTCATAGCTATCCTTCCAAGTCTTTGTCGCTCATTCACTTATTTCACCACACGACTCAACTTCAAACTTTCCACCAATCACTACTCAGTCTTAACATTCAGTTGTCTCACTCCGTCTTTCCAGGTCCTTACCTTAGTCCTGTAATAGTTTATGCACTGCATAAAACAACATTTTCCATAGAAAGCCTATGACATCACATTCCTTCCCTCTCCCTCCCCAAAAAAGATTATGTACATTTTAGTGAAAAGAATTAACAATTAAAGTCAGCTAAGTTATTAAGTTTGATTAATAAATTACTTGTGTCATTTTATGTGTCATTAAAAGATGTCATGTGGTAGCCCTGTTGGCCATGCAGTAAAATAGAACAGCATGCCAGCATGCAAGAGGCTAATTTTATGCATCTCTGGAGCTCACAGGGGAAAAAAAATCACTATATTAAAAGCAGATTACTGTTGTTGAGCATTTCAGACAAGTAAGAGAAAGATACATGCACATGTTGAACTGGGGTAATCAAACTTAATTACATTTCAGAGCAAAATAATATCAGACTTGAATTCTCTGTCATTTATGAACCTCCTAAAAGGCAAACATCTTGCTTCAGAATGGTTCAGCAAGTTTTCTTGCATAAAGATATAGGTCTTGTCATATTTTTCTCTGTTGCAGAAGGCTAGAGATAAAAACATATTTAATCGTACTGACTGTCCCCTGCAGGGGGGCTACAATGTTTATTAAGCTCAACTGCAAACCTGCTGTGATATTTCCCACTCTAAGAGTCAATTTAGTGCCTTTTAATGTTAAGTTTTACAAGTTCTGTGTGCTAGGCTACTGGCATTAGTACTCTCATGCTGTGTGCCAAGTTACTGAGAGTACAGATAATGTGATCCATTGAGCTAAAAAATATGTTTGTCATGCAATGGAACCCTTACACACTACATAATCATAGCAGTATGATTCCATTTTAATTACCATGGTTCCATTCTAGGAAACCCTGAGTTTTCTAGTTGGTTGAAGCACTAGAACACTATGGCTGAGAATTTCAAATACCCCTTCTTGAACGGCCAGTCCCAGGATTCCATAGAATAGAACTGTCAAGGTTGTTGCCAGGCAGGCAAAGATTTCCTACGAGTGGACGGCAGAGAGAAGAGGCGGTGTGGCCAGACAACCAGGTGCAAGGCCAGCAGGATTGTTATGGCTATGTCTTGTGTATTAGAGAAGGCCACACGCCAGAGCACTGATTGGGTCACCCCACATGTTTCAGGGCAGGAAGGTAGCATAAAAAGGCTGGTGTTTGCCTTGACAAGCTGCTAGTTAGACACGTTAGCTGGACCTGCTATGCCATTGGCAGTATACTGATTGTAAGGGGAGATGCTGCCCGATTTTTCTCCATTATCTTCTGTTATTCCTGTTTGTCTAATTGCTGGAATGCTAGCATGTTTTTGCTAAGCCGTATCTTATCTTAGGCCATTTCCGCACTGGACTGTTATAGCGCTATGATTCCACTTGCAACCTCCTATGGGATCCTGGGGTTTGCAGTTCAGGGAGGGGCCGGCTGGCCCCTCCCTGAACTGCAAACCCCAGGATCCCATAGGAGGTTGCAAGTGGAATCATAGCGCTAAAACAGTCTAGTGCGGAAATGGTCTTAGAGTGCAGCAATAAATTCAGCCTCTAAGTCTTACTTAATGAGCCTCTGGAATTCTTTCTGCTTCATTGGGACCCTCTGCTGCAGCGAAGCCTTGCTTCACAGATTGCACTCTGCACATGCTCAGAGGAGCCAAATCCTGCCAACCCTGACAAGAATCATGGTGCTTAAAGTGGAATCAAAGTGCTATAACTGTGTAGAGTGAAAGGACTCCTGGACTGCCACACAAGAAAAATAAAACGAGCAAAATGCAGCTTTCTTGAGGGGATGCCACCTTATTCTCATTGCCTTGCCTTCTCTTACATCTTTTGGAAGAAGAAAACCGATGAAGAGGAAGGTAGATAACAGTAATGGGAAGTGTGTAGAAAAATAGGCTGGTAGCCGAAATGGATATTAGGGAAGTGAAAGATAGCAAACAGATTTGCCAGATTTGTAATGGGAATGAGTCAGCAAATGAACCTCCCTTTATGTTTACATTAACTGTTGGAAATTTAAGGACATTTATGTTTATTGTATAATTCAGAAAAGCTTCTCAATATTTATTGTACATTATAAAAAAGCTGACTGTTCTAATCACTTAGACATGTCTTCTAGAGGTACACCATACACTGCAAACATATTTTATAGTCTAAGGCATATTTCATCATGTTTCAATATACTGTAGTTCATCATTACAAGGTATAGCATAATACATTTCAGTATTTCAAATACATTGCCATATTTCAGCATTTTGCCTAAAATACACTTCAGTGTAACAGACATTTTCTATTAGTCCCTTCTCTCTTAGGTCCAAGGCAGCATGTACCTTTTCACCCTTTATTTTTATGACATCTCAATATATTTAGTCAGACACACACTCCAACTGGAAGGCAGAATACATTTCATATAGTTACATTTTTCAGGTTAAACACAAAGGATATTTCATACATCAAAATACCACTGCATAGAATTTTTGATTCAATGAGTATCCTTCTGGTATACTGGGGAGGCTTTGCTCTACTCTTTTCTTACCTATATTTCTTATTCTTGTTCCATCGCTTAGTTCTATTCTGTACAGGGTTCCTATATTAGTACAGTCGACCCTCGACATTTGTGGGTTTCACTTTTGCAGATTTGATTATTCACGGATTATTTGCTGTCAGCTCTGCTGCAGCTCTATGCCATTTTTAATAGGAATTGCAAGCCTCATGAGACTGAGACACTGTGAACGAGGCTAGTAAGTCCCTACTAAAAATGGTGTGGGGCAGTAGTGAAGGTGGCAGTCAGCCCCACCAGACACCCACTTCTGCCTTGTGAAAGAACCCTGATGCCTCAAATGGGTCCATGGTGGGTTCAATATGGTGATCATACTTTTTTTGTGTTAAATATGGTTTGGGAGGGCCTAGGGTTATTCATGGTTTTTCCACATTCACAGGAGTCCTGTGCCCCTAACCCTAGCGAATGTGGAGGGATGACTGTATAATCTCTGGCAGAGGATGGTACTGGGGGTTGGGCATATCAAAGAAAGGAAAAGCAGGATATGTACTCGAATTGCCAGTTTGTAGAGTTTGCACCTTGTACTGGTCCAAGAAATAAAACAAGGACGCTGCTGGTACATATGCACTCTCCTACCCACCAGCCTTCTTTCCTGTGCTGGCTGAGCTGGACTCAGAAGTGGGCCTGGAGAACCTCAGAACCATGTTTTTGGATAACTTTAGTATCCACGCCAAAGCTGTCCTGATGGAGGCAGCTTGGAATGTCATGGATGCCATGACAATCATGGGGTTGTCTCAATATTCCACTGGCCCCATGTATGTGGAAGAATACACCCTTGACCTTGTTTCTGCTGCTGGGTGGATGGAGGATGATCTGGTTTGGTGTAATGTTTCAACAACCCAATTTTCATTGTCAGATCACTTCCATGTCAAGTTTGATTTGGCGGCAGCAGACCTTCCCTACAATGGTAGGGGACAGATTAAGGCGTTCCATCCCCAGAGACAAATGGAATCTCAAAGATTCCTGACTGTTCTAGGGGACTTTTCTAGCTCACAGAGTTTTATATACTTCTCTAGTGTATTGTTTCCATCAGTTTTTTATTTGTACTTGGTCATGTAATGTGTCCCCTTTCTGGTCAGATAGGATTCCTCTCCTTTGTTTTCTCAGATCTTGTGGAAGAACACTTTGATTCTTCCTTTTTTGTTATCTTGTGTTTCTCTGCATTGATTATTGTAGTAATTCTTCAGCAAAACACTGCATAATTATTTTACTCAAAATGTGCCATTCGTGTCCACTTTACCTCACTCATTCCAAATATTGCAATGTTTATATCTCTTCTTTCTTGTTTTACTATGTTTAGCTTCCCCCGATGCATGCTTCACACATTTCATGTTCCTATATTTGTTGTGTAGTCTCAGACTGTCCTTTTATCTTCTGAGTATATCAATGGCTGAACACCCTTTTGGTCTGAGTCCAGTTGCATCACTGGCCACAGCACTACTTATAGTTGTCTTCTGCTCTATCCCATTAGCTCATTGAGTGCCAGCTGACCTGGGAGTTTCATCTTCTGGCACTACTTCTTTTTGGATTTCTTCATCGTAGGGCCCTCATAAAAGACATTCAAAAGGGTTTTAACATGCCTCCTTTTGTGCAGTACTAACAAGTGTTACCTATGGTACTACTGCCATTGTCTCTGAAACATCCTCTGCCAGTGCCACCCTCCTCCACTACTGCTGCTGCCCAGTAGCTGTTTGGCACATTTAGTTTGGATCAAGAAAAGCCTATCCGACATGAGATCCCACCAGCAGCACTGCTGATATCAGCATAGCCTCTTGCCTCACAGGAGCATGCAATCTCAACATCATGAAAAGGTAGTGCCATTAATGAGAAAATGGAGTATCCCTTTCAATCTGGATTCAAGCCAGGTTATGGTACTGAATATGGGGAACTGTATTGCCATTACTGATAGCCTACTGTTTTCTGTTTATTTCAGTTAAATAAGGCTGAAATCCTTTATTCATTTAACTGAGAGTGTGCAACTTGATTGCACTAACTTCTCTGAGATCTCCACAGTATTATGTTACATGTTTACAGTATTTGTTTTTGGCAAGTTCCAAATATTCAGAAGCAAGTGGCACTGGAGAACTGGAGGCTGCAAAATTTTGAGTCAGTGTGAGTGCAACTTTTTAAAAGAAGTGCTTACTTCTTTATATGAAGTTTCACATACCCATTAGGTTCCTGAATTTTAATAAATTTTAGGATTTTTTTTTAATCTATCATTGGTGTTATTCTATGATTTTCCATTAGAGGGAGTTTTATTAAAAACTTCAAATAAGAGGGAGGAAGGGGAACTCTGACAGCATCTTTAAGACATATCAATTTATTTTAGCATGAGCTTTTGTGCAATGGAAAGTTATTTGTACAACAGGACTTTCCCACCTGCTTCTCTCTGCTACTGTCTCCTGTGTCCTAACAAATTTATCCAGAGGAACTGAAAAGTGGCAGTAAAAGCTTTTGATGAGGCAAAAATCCATCTGATTTTTTAACTGATCCCCCCACTTGTATCCCTGTATCCCAGGCTTTCCTACAGAGTTTCCTAATCCTTTGGACAACTTTTGAAGGCCCAAAAGGCTGTAGCGAGTAAGTGGGAAAACCCAGTTGGGCAAGAGGCTTTCCACTGGCAAAAGGTTGAATACAACACTAGAATTCATTCAGCAAAGTGATAAAGACATTCTTATTTGCAGATCCCCAAGCAGCAAACAGCATGGATGGGGAAGTTAATTTTCTCTTTTTAAATATCATAGTAGCAAGTTATACTTGCAAGTATAACAAGTATATTTGCAAGTTATACTTGCTTGTTATACTATGCTGCTCCTGTCAGCATCTTCCTTCGAGAAAGAAAAGCAGCATGTCGCTGCAATGGAAAGGGATCCTGTAGCAATTCTGAGACTAACTGTGAGAAAGAAGTTTGTAGCATAAGCGTTCACAGAGCAGGTCTCCTTCATCAGATACAGACCCAGTTTACAAAAGCTACAAACTTCTGTCTCAAAGGTGCTACAAGCTCCCTTTGCGTACTGATACAAACACTGCTAGGTCTTTGAATACTACTAGTATAGGCTGCTATGTGAGACCATCATACGTTGGGTCTGCAGGTAAGTAAAGAACATTAAGGGGTAATAGACTAAACAAAAGAATGAGTGCAGGAAAATGAGTACCAAAGGCTGTTAGGCTCATTCACATGGGACTAAGCCCCGCTGAATTCAACTAAGTTTCCTTCTGAGTAGATACTGCATTTTCTATCTGTCAGGAAATGCGGAAGGGGGGGCTCACAAAATGGGACTTTGAAACCCTCGTTGCCGCTTACAGAGATGAGGGCTCATCCACTGCTTTAGCCACTGCTAAAGACTGTCCGATCCAATTGGCTGGTGCATCTTTAAACAGAGCGAAAGCGGCTGTTCCAGAGCATCTGTACTGTCGCCACGGCTGAACTCTCAAAAACACCCGCCCTCGCAAAAGCCGGCCTACAATTTCCCCGAGTTTCCCCCTATCCCTGGGGACAAAGGGCAGGAATTACTACCGTATAAACCATCACCCTCCCCGGAAATAATTTATGAACGCTTGGGTCCTCCCTCACCTCGCTTTCGGTCTTACCCCGCAAAGAGGCGGACTTCCGGCTTGACTGTATCCGGTTTTTGCCTCATCCAGGAAACAACTCAGGGTGACGCTCCGTGCGAGGCAGACTCTATCATTTTAACTCTTATCAATCAGATTCAATTTTTTTTTTGTGACTTCAAGCATAGTCCCCTTCGCTGCAGAGGAACTCCTTGGTAGAACTGTAACACCGTTTACTACTGAGAGAAAAGGATACAAAGCGTCCTATATGGCTGGGAAGCTCTTTCCGTCCAGGCTGCTAAATTTAATGGCGGCAAACTTGAAAAAAATGGTAAGCTTTCTTCGTTAGATTGACCTGTTGTTGCACATTTGTTATCAGTGTTATCCTGGCTTGTCTAGAAGCAGTATTTGTCTGTAACGGTCTTGGTAGATTTATTTCTAATTAAGGCTAAACTGGTTGCTCAGTAACATTAGAAGTGAGGTAGCGGTGAGCGGGAATGTTTTAATTGCTCAGCTTTTTTTCAGAGTTGCAGGAAATGATGTCGGGATCTCAGCTTCAAGTTGATATACCTTTGTGTGTCTTTTAAAGTCGTCCAGTGCAAAGGATGCGGTTCTCGAAGACAAGCGGAGTAAAATCATGGCCAGAGGACTTCCAAAGCAAAAGCCAATTGAAGGAGTCAAGCAAGTGCTGGTTATAGCTTCTGGAAAAGGGGGTGTCGGAAAATCCACCACTGCTGGTAAGTGGAAAAATTACGTTAATTATTTTAATTAATTTCCCTATATCTTTTTATAAATACTGTAGAACTACAGTACAGTTACACTTGTATAGATAGTAGTTAGCATAGGGTTGCCAGTGTGAAAACGTGAGGCAGCTTCTTTAAGGGCTGTGTGAGCAAGGCACCCTCCCTCCGCCTAAGAGGAAGGGGCCTTCTGAACAAGTCTTGCCAAGAAAACCCGATGATAGGTTTGCCTTCTGATTGCCATAAGTTGAAAATGACCTAAAGGCAAACAACAACAACAACAAACCCTGGTCAAGCTTGGTTTAAGGATTTTGAAGGGATGCCATGTAGAGGAAGGAGAGGGCTTGTTTTCTGCTGCTCCAGAGACCAGGACAAGGAGCAATGGATTCAAGCTGCAGGAAAGGAGATTCCACCTGAACCTCAGGAAGAACTTCCTGACAGTCAGGGCTGTCCGGCAGTGGAATATGCTGCCTGGGAGTGTGGTGGAGTCTCCTTCCTTGGAGGTTTTTAAGCAGAGGCTGGATGACCATCTGTCGGGAGTGCTTTGAGGGTGTTCCTGCATGGCAGGGGGTTGGACTGGATGGCCCATGTGGTCTCTTGCAACTCTATATTTCTATGATTCTAAAGAACCATAGCAAAAGAGAGTAGTGGGACCTGAAACTTGCCCATCAACCACATGCAGAGCAGGCACACAGATCACCTGACCTCATCACTATGGGGAAGTGTATTGTATTTCCGTAGATGTTTCAGCAGGTGTTGCTTGTCACATAAACAGGTAATAAGTAAAACCATTGAAGAAACAGGAGTCATTATAAAGTGGATCCAAGGAGGTGGCTGTTTTTTCAGCAGCAAAGCAGCTTCCTACTTTGCATGTGCTTTAGGTCTCATTTATCCTAGGGGTAAACTAACCTTTCATAATTCCTTTAGGCCAGTACTGAGAAGGAGAGGCGAATTTATATATTTTTATAGCAAAGTACCTTTCTGTAGTGGTTGAATTGTGCAGTCTTATGAGACGAGAGGCTATGCTGACAGTAACAGTGATGCTGGTAGGGTCTCCCACATTGGACAGGCTTTTGCTGAAGAGCCAGGATGTGGGGTAGCCCTCCATATTTTAGTTATGGGATATGTAGTAGGAGTTAAGTAGCAGCTTGCTTGTAACAAGGTATGAGAACCAGAGACCGTTAGGTAAACAAAGCTAGGAATGTAGTGATAAGTGCAGCCAGGCTACACCAGACACTTCAAGGTCTCTTGCGGGCAGGATGATGTATTCTTTGCCTTTTATGTTCTGAATCTTGCTAAGTGCCCCCAGTTCGCTCACTGAAGTCCTGTACGATGTATCATGCTCCTAATAGTGTTTATGCACTGTTATATTTCTGTGTGTGTGAATTCAGTTCCTGACACAGACTAGATGTGCCAAAAGCGACTGGGCAGCAACGGATGTGTGTTTGTGTGTGTGATGTTGGTGGAGAATCTCTCAGTAGACGGCAGTGGCGCCGTAGCTAATACTTGTTAGTACTTCACAGAAGGAGGCACATTTAATCCTTTTAAATGTATTTTACAAAACGATTGTAGCCAGTGGCTACCAATATGATACCACATGCAGAAAAATGTCCTTCCCCACATCAGATAGACTAGGAAGCAGAGAAACACAGCCATGGTACTGAACCTAGATCAAGAGCAAGCTTGAAAAGATCCTTTCTGCTGACTTAAGAAGGACTCTGTGTCTTCAAAGCCAACTAGATTTCAATATCCACTTTTTCTCACCACTTTCCATCATTTTTTTATTTTATTTAAAGAGCAAGTTAGAAGGATAAGTTAAAAATAGAAACTAGAGAAACTTGAGCAAAAAACTTGAGCACAGTATTACCCTATTTGCTGGTATATAAGACTCATTTTTTTTCCTGAATAGTACTGTTTGAAAATGAGGTGTGTCTTATATACCAGTGCATCTTATATGCTGGCAAATAGTATTTGCCAGTGTATAAATGGGGTATGTCTTATATGCTGGTTTGTCTTACACGCCAGCAAATACAGTAGTTTTTCTTTGCTCATTGCTGCTGTAAATCATGAAGGGTTTCTCTTTTTTTTTGGTGTGGCAATGATGGAAGAAAAGTAGGCTTTGTGTACAGAACCATCTGGAAAATGCAGTTTGTTGCCTCTTTAATACTGTGCCTCATTAAGTTAATTAATAATTAGTAACATAACTCTGAAATCTTTAAGTTATGCTGAAATTCCAGCCTAAGTCAGTCATTTTAGTTAGGAGATAACTTTAATTATGTTGCCCTTTTTATTAAAAAAAAATCCAAATTAATTGATAAACTTATTTTTTAAAATTATTTATTTCCTATCGTTGGTGCATTTAAGGCAAAGTTACAGAGTATTGTCATCAAACAGGTTTCTTAGAAAGCTGTTTTCTCTATGTATGCAATACTGCTTCTTTAAATGTAGCTGCTACTTTATCATTCCTCAGACAGGCATATACTGCTGCCCAAGTCTTTGACCCTCATGGGTTTGCTTTCAATAATTATCCAATTGTCCTTTCATATCCATGCATTCTGTATCTGTGGATTCAACCAACCATGGCTTGAAAATATTTTTTAAAAATCCAAAAAGCAAACTTTGGTCTTGCTATTTTATATAAGGGATGGCATTTTAATACACTATTGTACACAGATTTTGGTATCCACAAGGGGTCCTTGAATGAAATTCTGATGGATACTGAGAGTCGATTATAGTAAGCAGGGATGCAGAGAATAAATGATGTGCATTTATTCATTACTCATTGATGATCTGGAATGGGCTATGTATCTGTGAAAAGTGGTATAGGCCGGTTTGCAAAAGCTGCCAAAATATTAATTGTCATGAACAAAAAAGCATTGGTAATCTACGACAAATAACTGGTTACGTTAACTGTTGTTACATTATTGGGATCTCTGGTATGCCAATGTACTTGAATTTTGAGTATCTGTAGCTTTTTTTGAAAAGCAGATCCTTCTCCTTTTATTCTAGCTAATTCTCAAAGAGGTAGCCTTGTTAGTCTGCCTCAGCATGAAACAGAAGACAACAGATCTGTACATCTGAAGAAGTGGACTTCTATCACAAAAGTTTGTTCTAAAATAAATAACTTAATCTCAAATGTGCTGTTTGATTCCTTCATTTTTCCATGCTTGCCTCCTTTTTCCATTCTCACTAATTTTGTCATTCTAAAGTTGCAATACAAAGTATCTCTAGAAGAAAATATTCTTGTTGTGCACATTCATCTCCTAAATACAGGTCTGGTTCCAAAGGTTTCTTGTATGAACGGAAAAGCCCCTCCATGCATACAAAACAACCCCAATTGGAATTGGACAATTTTCTGGCCTGTTAGCACTCAGGTTCTCTCTGTTCCTAGATATTGTTCTTCAGAGGGCAGAGTGGCTACAGGGGGAAACAAAGGGCAAGAAAGTTCAATTGCACATGGAGTTTATACGTATACTTAATGGGATCCCACTCAAGTTTTAATTAAGGCCATTTCTGCACTACACTGTTATAGTGCTATTATTCCACTTTCAACATCCTATGGAATCCTGGGGTTTGCAGTTTGTGGTTGGGCCTCAAGGCCTTTCCTTAAGCTGTAAACCCCAGGATTCCATAGGATGTTGAAAGTGGAATAATAGCACTATAACAGTGTAGTGCAGAAATGGCCTAAGTTAGTTGATTAATACTTCAGAGTTGTTATGGACAGATCATTTTCGGGTCAGAATTAGTATCATGGCTACTGTCTGTTTCTGTAGGGGCGGTGAACATATTAAGATGGTCCAGCCCTGAAGGCTAATGGATTCTTCAAGATTCCTGAAAGGCTTACAGAGTTTTATGTCTGGTACCACCGATGATCCTGTTGAGACCCTGGTCAGTGGATGGAATAAAGACCTGACTAGAGCTGTTGACACGGTTGCTCCCAAACATCCTCTCTAGCTCTTTACTAATCAGGCTTTTTGGTATATAGAGGCCCCCAGGGAGCTGAAATGGGAATGATGGTGACTGGAATGCAAATGGCAGAAAACAATTTATAACCGACAAGACATAATATAGAGAACGTGTTTGTTCCTGTAAGGTGGCAGTACATGCAATGAAGAAACGCTTCTTCTCTGCACATATTTTGTCTGTGAATTTGCATCTAGCTCAACTATTTAGGGTGTTAAGAGGTCTAACTCAGGCATGCATACACCCAAATCCAGTTCTAGAGCCTTCAGCAGTTTACTATGATGCTTTTGAAGATCACTTTACAGATAAAATCTCTTGGATTTTACCTCCCAGCTCCAGACAGTCTTAGATGATACACACTACCTAGACCTTTTGCAAACCAGCTTTAGAACAGAATACAGAGTTGAAAGTGCTATACTCACTTTAGTGGATGATCTTTGCCCGAGGATTGATGATGAGAATGTGTCTCTCCCTGCTGGTGTTTTTGGACCTCTCAGCACCATTTGATACTATTGACCATGGTGTCCTTCTGGCTTGCTTGAGGGGTTTTGGAATCGCACACGTGATGTGTCAGTGGCTCCAGTCCTATCTCTCAGGCAGGTTCCAGATTGTGGTGCTTGGGAATAACTGCTCCTCAGAAAAAGGAGCTGTTAGACGGTATGTCACAAGATGCCATTCTGTCCCCATTTTTATTTATCATGTGCATGTAATTACTGGGAAGGATCACCTAGAGGCGTGGGACAGGGTACTGTCAGTATGCTGATGACACTTCAGTATAATTTCTGTGCCTTCAGTAATAGCATCAGCCAAGAATAGGGGTCTCTGAATAAATGCCTGAAGGAGGTAAGGGGATGGATGAGGAAAAACAAACTGAAACTGAATCCAGGCAAGACGGAGGTGCTTACTATCAAGGGCTCTAACCTGGGGTTGGAGATGTGTCTACTTGTCCTAGATGGTACTACACTCTCCCTGAAAGACTGTGTTTGCGGCTTGGGGGTGCTCCTAGGTCTGTCAATCCAAATGACAGCCCAGATAGATGGGACAGTGAGGAGTGCTTATTATAAGCTTTGTCTCTTACACCAGCTGAACCCCTGGAGGACCTAATAGTGGTAGTGGATGTATTGGTAACCTCACTCCTGGACCTCTGCAATGCACTGTATGTTGGGCTACCTCTGTGCCAAGTTTGGAAATTTTCATTAGTTCAAAACTTGGCAACCAGGTTGGTTGCTGGTACATTTAAGAGTAACTATGCCTGAGGGGTTTTGGAATTGCACATGTGACGCACAACGATGTTGAAAGCACTGCACTGGCAGCCAGTCAGTTTCTGGGTAAAGTGTTGGTTATTATCTTTAAAGGTCTAAATGGTTTGGTCCCGGTTACCTATAGGATTACTTTTTCTCATTTAATTCACCCTGTACTCTCAGTTCCTTTGGGAGACATCTATTTCAGTCAACCAAAACTAGGCTATTACTCACAGTTTTGACTGCCCCCAGACTGCTGGAAGAGATTTGTCAGCTCAAGATGATATCTGAGTTTAATTCAGTATATGATTTTTGAAGTATGTATTGATCAGTTTAATGTGTCTCAGTTTTACATCGTCTTTTAACTATGTGTTGTTTGTTCCTCACTTCGATCCACAGAGAGAGGCAGGTAAAAGTAATAATAGTATTAGTTACTATTATTATTCCAATAAAATTAAACTTACTTTCATCACCTGTCACTAGTGATAATGAATCTGTTATCTGTAATTAAGTATTGACACTTCTAGCATTTCATTTCTGCTCTTCTCTGATCCTTATTTTGCGTTCCATCTCGGTTAATGCCTTTCCACCTTATTTAAGATGTCCAAGGTGTCTCACAAAATTAACAAAGTACAAGCACTAAGTTCCTCTTCTGAAGTGTAAATCTGGTGACCATTTCAAATTTTTGGGTCAAGGGCTTTCTGCTGGTTGAGCTTATCTAATTTGGCATGTTGTCTATCAGTGCACTTGTGTGAGAAAAAATACATCACAACAAGAAACTACTGCTCATTTCTTAGATCCTTGTGAATGGATGAATCCTTGTGAATCCTTTTCACCGTTAGTGTACTTAGTTTGGTAGCATAATGTCTTAATAGGCTATTGTTAATACCTCTTTCTGAAGTACTGTTGGCATTATTAACAAACTTATAGTCTGTGGTCTCCGCATTTGTGGTAAAAACAGTGCTTAAAGAGGTGGGTGGGTAGCCCCGTTTGTTTTCGTCTCTTGGGGTAATAAAATTGGGCCCCACAGGCCAGTGTAGGTGAAACTAGTGCCAAAAGTTATGGGAGGGGGGTTCTCCCAGTAACCCCTTTTCCTTTGTCTCCTTCTAGAGTTTGGCAAACTTAGCTGTTCTGTGCTAACGCTTCCCAAAACTCTCAGCCTCGCATAGCCAATGACCATTCTGGCTGGGAGGGACATTCCTCACATAGTGGTTGTTCTCCAAGCTCTACCCTTTCCTCTCTGTCTCTTTTGTACATGCCTCAATGTGGAAGAGGTTGCTACCAAATGATCCCTTGAACTGGCTTCACTTCTCTTTCAGCAGCTGTCCTCTGTTTGAACTATTTTCTCTGGCTCCCATCCTTCATTTTAGGCTTTAATCACCTGCATGAAATAAGCAGACTGCCCCAGACTGTTTGCGATATTCTTATAGACATCCATCTGGCAACAGCCAGAAAGAGGGCTTTTTCTGTGGTAGTGTCTGCTGTCTGGAATATTCTGATCCCCGCACCCCAAAAATAAAACATAGATCAAATTTATTCACCTAGTTACTGATTTTTGTGGTGCCTATCATCATCATGTTAAGTTTACAGCTATTTCTTAGTTAGGTTATTTATACTGTATAGTTATGTTAGGCTTGAAATTTGAGGCTCTGTAATTTGCTGTAGAATTGATGTGTGTTAGCAATTAACTGTGGTATTAATTGGCGTTTTAGACACTCAGAGCTCATCAAACAACCTTGCTTTAGAATTGTTTATTCTGCTCTGTTCCTGTTTATAATCAGTAGGTACAAGCGAAGGACTCTTGAAACGTCAGTGATATCTTTCAGAATGACCAAGGATGTAACAGGGTCATGTAGACTTGGGAAGTTAAGGCTCAGCTAGAATGTAATACGTGTACAAGCTGTGATTCTGCTAATGCTGATGCATGAAGCTTTTCTTTTCTATAAGCGTTCTTTAATATAAACATAAAAATGGTATAAGAAAGGAAGCCCAAAAGAGTCAATTGTTCTTCCTGGGATCCTTTGGCCAAAGTTATATGTACGTGTGTGTCTGTCTTTCCTTCTCTTTTCCACTTTCCTACCTTGAATTTGGGGGTTCAAGTCAGCTCTGTGTTCCACCTGGGGATATGGTGAAGGTGTGGTTATTTGTCCACCCTAACAGTTGGATGTTTTTCTCATGGTGTAATTGCTGTACTACATCTGATATGTTGTGCATCTATACAGAAAAGATTTAAAATTATATTTCTTTAGTGTATATGCAGATGTCTTGTATTGCAAGGGGTTGGGTATAATGCCTTTTGATTTCTGTTATCACTGAATGATTCTGTGTCAATTGCTTAGCGTTCCAAAAATCTTTCATTTTTTTACTCTTTGAGGATGAACATCCTTTTGAGATACTGACTGTAGTGGTATTTTGCTTAATATGGTTTTCTCTCTTTCTTTTAGTAAATATAGCCCTTGCACTGGCAGCAAATGATTCGGTAAGTGACCATCTAATTATTGTTTCAGTATTAAGAGACGTCTTGACAATTTGCTGTTAGGAACAAATTTAAAATGGTTGTTTGTATTGGTTTCAGGAGATCATAGTGTTATAGTGGCAGGGAGTTCCATTATAGACAAATGTCTTTTTGCTAAAAAGAATACTGGAGAAAAGGAGTGGATTAGGGATTTTTTTATTGCCACTGTGCTCAATCTGTTGTGCCTTTGTTATAAATTGCATTCCAAGTTCAGTCACCAAAGGGAATGTCAAGTAAGTCCATATTTTTTTACAATTCACTTTTGGATTCTGGCATGTGTGTTCTGGGTTAATTTTTTTGGACTCACCTTGAAATTCAGGATTTGTTGTCCTTTTAGAGTAAGGTCCACAAACCCCATGGGAATGTCTGGTAGTCTCACTTTTTTTATGTCCTTAAAGCACTGTTGAGAAACATGAGTATAATGTAATAATATACTATAATATTACCATATTAAAAGATCATACTTTTAGTTGCTCATAGCACTTCATATACATTATTTGAGTAAATTATTGGAGTAAATCTTTACGACAGGGGTGGGAAGTGTTATTTGGGTGAGAGAGCAAATGATACCCTCCAACAGGCTCTCCATGGACCACATGATGAGAGGTCATGGCCATGTCCCATAGTCATTGGTCCTTCAGGAGTCAGGTTTCCCCAAACTGTGTCCTTCCCAAATAAGGAAGTTATGAGGTGGGTGGAACTGCCCTGGGATCCTTTCACAATTATAGGACCATGATTCCACTTTAACAGCCATGGCTGCATCCTATGCTATGATATGGCATACTGGGGTGTGCAGTTTGGTGAGGCACTGGAGCTCTATAGTTGAGAATTCAAAATACACAACAAATACACAGCAAATCCCAAGGTTCTCCTACATAGCAAATCCAAAAATTCCATAGGAGGGAACCATGACAATTCAAGTGGAATCACAGTGCTATGATTCTGCAGTGTGAAACGGCCCCTGATCCAGGCACCAATTGGAAGAGTGCTCCTACAGCTGCTGTCTTGCTGAGGGATCTAGCTTTGCTGTGTACAGACCTTCCTCGGCTGGTGATTAGAGTGATCAGAGATAAAAGCAGCATTGTCCTCACATGCCTCTCACCTTTCAAATTGATTTGGAAAAACTACTGTCACTGGGAGATTGCATCTTTGGAGATAGGGTAATAAATGTGCCTCCTCCAGGGCGAGACAAAGAAACCTGCAGTTAGTCCAGGAGCTGGAGGTTTTCCTCTCTGCTTTACAGTAACCCTCTAAAGTATATATACATTTATTTATTTGCCACCTTTCTCTTAGTGTAGGATACAAGCCAGCTTACAAACAATAAAACAAAATTAACTGAAAATATAACTTGCTGTGGTTGTGTGCCTTCAAGCTGTCTCTGACTTATTCTGATCCTAAGGTAAACCTATCATGGGGTTTTTTTGGCAACATTTCTTCAGAAGGGGTTTGCCCTTGCCTTCCCCTGAGGTTGAGAGAGTGTGATTTGCCCCAAGTCTCTGGTGGGTTTCCTTGGCTGAGATGGTACTTCAACCTTGGTCTTCAGAGTTGTAATCCAATGCTTGACCTACTATACTACACTGATTCTCTAAAAACATAACAGCAGAAGTAAAATACAGTCTCCATAGGGAGGGTGTTCCAAAGTGTGAGAGGAACCACTGAGAAGGCCCTCTCTCGTGTTCTTGCCAAACATGTCTGGGAACTTGTTGGGACCAAGAAAAGGGCCTTCCTTGAAGATCTTAGAGCCCAGGAGGTCTCCTATAGGAAGATAGCCTCATTCAGATAAACTGGATTGAAAGGCATTATAAGTCACAACCAGCACTTTCAGTTGTGCTTGGAAACATACCATTAGCAAGTGGAGCTATTGTGAAAAGCCAGTTGGATGCTCCCTCTAGCCATCCCCAGTTAACAATTTGGCCACAGTTCTAGGCCAACTAAAGTTTTTAAAGACTTCTCAAAGGTACTGCATGTAAAATGCATTACAATGATCCAAACAGGAGGTAACTAAGGAGTGCATTACAATCTCCAGGAGCGGGCAGAGCTGATGCACTAACTTTACTTGTCCAAAGTTCTCTTGGCCACTGCTGAAGCCTGGGCCTCCAGGCTCAGGGCAAAATCCAGGAGTGCACTTAAATTGTGAACGTGCACCTTCCAACAGGCTGTATCCCTCACCTGCCATTTGGCTATATCTCTACTCCCTGATCTCTGTCTTGTTCTGGATTAAACTTCAGTAGGCATATGGGGGATGTAGCAACACAGGTGCTGGTCTCACACACTTGCTCCATATACATATATATCTGAGGAAAGTATGGAAAGTATGGAAAACATTCTCTCTGTGTACAAACTATAGATATATAGGCTTTGTTCCTTAGATTACATATCCTAGTCATTCAGGGGTTCACCATTCAACAGACAAAGCCTAGAAGGTTGCTCATAGCGCCTTTGTAGGTGCTATGATAGTGGTCTCTCCCATTATCTGGGCAACACAACTGAGGACTGTGGGCTTTTCCCAAGCAAACAAAGGGTTAATGATATGATGAGTTATGTTATAGTACATGGTCATTGTGTAGGATTGATACAGATCACAAGAGACAATTGCCAAATGGGGATGACGAATTTGTGAGAAATGTGAAAGCTTCAATATGCTTTCAAGATCAGAGATTATAAAACACAGAGGAGTGCATGAGAGTTTGAGAGACTGTGGGACTGATGGAGCCATAGAGGAGGTGTTGCTTGCCTTGCCATCCCTAGGGATACTTGGCTGTAGGCTAGACAAGGAGGTCTAGACTTTCAGCTTCCCATGAGCATCCAGAGCCTCAGAACACCATCTGCATAATGAGTGGGACAGTAAAGTATAACTAGTCTCATTAGCACTTAACGTTTCTTTCCAACCTCAGCTGAATAGGATTTGAGACTATGTCATAACTTATTCCTGAGTGACACCTGAAGGAAGGTACCTTCATGTATAAAATGGACTTTTGCTAATATGAGATTGCTTGTTTTAGAATAGAGGCCTTTTTAAAAAAATCTCCTCCTTTCTATACTCTCTCCATGCACCTTGCTTGGTGTGTGTATATTTGTGTTACAGGAGTCTCAACTCCCATGGTGTGGGAAGGGAAAGACTCTACAAAGTCAGAGGTGGAAAAAGGGCAAAGTAAACTCCCCAGTGACTTCCCACTAAGTCACTGAGTTCTCAGGAGCAATTAGCAAGTGGTGGCAACTGACAGAATTTGAGGGTCACAGTTTCCTACTCAAGAGAAGCTGAATTTAGCCCCATAGCAGGCACACAGATTCTTTAAAGTGCATAGACTTCTGAACATGCATATAGATGCCAGGGCAAGAGCTAACTGAAATTACTCTTTTCTGAATGACTGTATATAAAAGAGGATACAGACTTGAGTTTTGAACCTGAAGTTCCTGGTTTATGGCTTACACTCAGCCCTGCAGTATGCTGGCTATGTCCGTGTGATGGAGCAGTAACCCAGTATAATAAGTAAGGTGGCCATATTGTCTGTGGCTGGCATATAAGGAAATAAAACAGAAAATCCATCTGATGCAACCAGAATTTATTTGGAATGTGCTGGTAGTTGCAAAAAATAAGAATAAAATTAAATAGAGACTGATAAATCAAGATTAGAACATACTGCATGGATTTGTTAGGTTGGACACTACAGTTAAAATTCCAAGTTTGTTGATAATTCTTCAGATTTACAGGGACTGAGTAGGAAAGGGGAGAGAAACAGATTTGAGAGTAGCAGATGTTGCATTAATGTTTGATACAGACATACAATTTTAAAATCAGTGCACTAGAATTAATTGCCTGATTGACACTAATGGGAGTCACCTGGCAAGTCCTCAAATGCTGTGTATAAAATGTTTCATAATTAATGCTTGATGACATTGCAAACAGTGCAATTCATGGTGCAGTCACAATAGAAAGAACACTGTAGCAAACAAAGGACCATCTTGGTTAACAGTTTTTATACATAGTTCTACTGCTTATGTGTTCTTCAGAATAAATAAAAGTTCTGCACTCATTCTTTTCACATTAATTTTACCTCATCAGAACAGTGTTTCTGAGAACACATACTCATGATAGGTTTCCAAGTATTCAGTGGCAGTGTTAAGTTTGCATGATAAGTAAAGTGTGTGGAATGGCTACAGATGTGAAGAATGGTCTGGGAAATTTCGACTTTAAATTTTGCTTCCTTCCAGGACGAGCCCTACTTTTAGACAGAGTGTCCTGAACAACAGCTGCTGGAGGTGGGGACAGGCAATGGTGAGGTATTTTAGAAAATTGCTGTGTATGTCACAGGGCCTACCATGCAGCACAGGATCTACCTGCTACTTGCATCCTTAAACTAGTCTGCTGTTTAGGTCAGCCTGGCAAAAGAACCCTGGGTGCAGTGGAAGCTCCATTCTTGTGGCAAACATTGATGTAACATCCAGTTGCTGATCCAACCATCTTCCATGCTTGGCATTGTTAGCGGGAGCAATTTGTGCTTGACTTAGGTGGCTGAATGTTTTGGTACAACATTCCTACCTGACATCTGTCTCACCAAGTGGGTGTAGGCAAGTCGCTGTTCTGAGTTTCAGAATCACATCAATAATGTGAAGAAACAATATGTGTTAACCTTGCGGGGCCTTAGTTCTGAGTAACTGAGATCACACGTGTGGAATGTTTTGAAAGCATGCGGTTTTTAGAGGCTTGGGTCTTGGATTTTCAGTGCAGACACACATCTTTTCATGAGTATAAGCTCCTTCCATGAATGGAGGAAAATGTGAGGGTACAAGCTATTACTACGGCCATTTTTATCTCTACATCTTCATGGACTCTTCACAACACTGAAAAGCAAAATATCTTGTATTTGCAATATGTTGCCTAATGAAAGAGGAGTATTGTAATGCATAAATTATACTTTATTATGTGTGTATATACAGTTTTACTTGATGGTGACTTTCTTCATTCTACACAGACTTTATAGACTGTAGTTTGAGATTTCACATTCAAGAGCTGTTCTGAGTAAGATGGTGTATGTAGCTACTTCTCACTGTGGATAAAATGATTATACTTCATGGAAAATTCCAGTTCAGTAACCAGTGTAAAGGTCAGGGCCTGTCAAGTGTTGCTTTAAGCAAATGGAGCACTTGGATGAGTCCTGGGTCACTGGATCTGTAAGAACTTTTGACTTAACAAGTTGTTCTAGCTAGCTTAGTTAATTAACAGCAAGAATGTGCAATCTTTTAAGGCTGTAGTGAGATCTCTTAATCTCTTCTGCTTTTTCCCCTGAAGGTAATGGGCTCTACCCTACTGTCTTCCTCCTTAATTGCCAGTTCTAGTTTTGACAGCACATTCTTTTTAATGCTTTTGAAATAGCAGCAGCTGGTTCTGCTTCCCCAGGATAGGAACCATCTAGGGAATGCTGGGTTCTTTTGCCAAACTGACTTGAGTTTGTACTAGGACCACTGCTTTGTTTGGTTTTATTTTTGGTGAATGCTCGATTACCGTAGAAAGTTTATTGTAGCAGAAACCATTCAGATTAATAGAAGCCAGCCATAATAAATCAAGACTGCTTATTTATGAACAGAGTATGTCAGTGAGCAAACACCAGCTGTGCAGGACTAGGACTAAGGATGGCACAAATCCAGTTGGGAAATTGCTTGTGCTGTCACTATGCAGGGAAGCTCTTTCGCCAACCTTGTTTTAAATATTCTTTTTACCAAGGGTGATGTTGATGCTGCTCCCTCTCATCACCCTTTCTTAACTGGGCTGGACGAAGCATTCTGGGCATGCTTAAGGTTCCTACAAAATGGGTGGCCCATGACGTCGGTCTTGTAATGCATTGATAATGCATTTATACAGCTTGCAAAAAAGGTCAGTTATCTATTTGGTGCTGGCAATCATATCGTATGTGTTATACCGTAACTCTGAGTTTACTTGTTTTTCCTTTTTCCTTCCCTATCCTCTTTACATTTTGTGTTATGTCTTTTTAGATTGTTGACATAATCTAAAAAGAGACTGATCAACTTTATTTAACTGTAAGCTACCATGAGATTGAAAAGTAGGTATAAATGCTTTGACTGAGTATCATACTGAGGAAGGGCCTGAAGCTAGGTTGCTTTGTGCAGTGAGAATGCTCCAGTTTTCCAAATTCAATGTATACCAGAATGTGGAAAAGTTATTTTCCCCCAGACAGTGTGGCCACATGGCAGATGAGATTGATTTAAATCAGGACAATTTAATTCCTTGATTTAAGTCACCAAGAAGAAATGCTAATTTAGATCATTGCTTTATATCAAGTCTTCTGCAGTACTGCTTCACATGTTTTAAAAAAAACACTGGTGCAAATCTGATCATGACCACATGTTAATTTATAACTTCTTGCTTATTTTTGTGTAACTTTTTATATATCTTTTAAAAATTAAAAGGCCCAGTTGGCATCAACATTGGGATAATTTTGGTGTCAAGTCAAAATTTGGCTGTTTATTAAAGCTTTTGTGGCTAACTGATTTTATCCAGGCTGCACATTTTTTTATGGTTATATTATACAAATTGTTTTAAATGGTTTTAAATTGTGTGTTTTAAAACTGTTCTAATTATTTGTTTTAAACTGATTTCATTGTAAGCTGCCCTGAGATCTTTGGATATAGGGCAGGATATAAATATTTCAATAAACAAACAAACTTTATCCAAAAATCTGCTTCCCAAGCCATTCTGCAACTGCTACCTCTGAAGATTGTTTTGTGCTAGATATATAGCGTGGTGGCATCTTCCCAGCTTTAACACCCTTGTTTTCTGGGGATGGTGTGAGTTCACAGATTCTTAGAGTTAGAAGGGACTATAATGGCTTTCTAACCCACCTCCCCACCATTCATAGCTAAAGCACTCATGAGAGATGTCCATCCAACCTCTGTTTAAAGACCTTCGGTGATGGAGAATCCACCATTCTTCAAGGCAGCCCATTCCACTGCTGGACAGTGTTTACTGTCCGAAAGTTCATCATAATGTTTTGATGGAATCTCTTTTCTTGTAAGTTGAATCCCTTGTTTGTGTCCTGGTCCCTGGAGCAGCAGAAAACAAGATAGCTGCTGCTGCTGCTGCTTCTACATGACATCCCTTCAGATATTTAAATATAATTGTCATGTCAATAGTTGTAGTGTAGCACCAACAGGATGGGGAAGGTTGTTGTAGTGTGTGCATTTACTCTGTAATAGCCTGTAATATATTGGCCTTTGAGTAGGGAAAATCTTACCAATTCGGAGATTTAAGATCTGACACAGCTTTCTTCAGTGCCCTCCAGATGCGTTGACTGTGCGAACTAGGGGAGACTGAGTTGTAGTCCAATTCATTTGGAAAGCACCATTCTGGGGAAGACTAACTCATGGAGACTAGACAGGGGAGCTAGGCAATGTCTGATCTTTTGCATGTTTTCATACAGATAAACATATAAATTAAGCAGGGAAAAGCTGCCACTGTTCTTGCGAAGAGTTCTTTCTCAATAAAAGACCTCATTATAATAGTGAGACAGCCAGCAGAGGGAGCTCAGTGAACCAAATTCTGTTCTGCTTTTTCCCGAGCTATGACACTATGGTCATGACTTGATGAAATGGGTTTCTCTAATACTCTCACCAGAATCCATTTAAAGAGCAAGAGATGGTGAAGCAAAGCAAAAGTATGGCAAATGACTCCCTATCCGTTAATTACTATGCTTGGATGTAGACTAGCAAATGAACAAACAGCTACTTGGCACAATAAAATAAAGCACTGTATTGTAAAGTGTACTGGTTAGGCTACAACTTGATATGTAGCTCTGTATTTATGAGATGTGTCTGCATATTTGTGGGTGTGAATCTGCTGTGTTAGGTTCTTGCAAACAAGCTTCTGATGGAGGTAAAAACCAAATGCACGAATTTTGCTCCCAAAGCAAAGTTAAGAACAAGAGTGGGAATCATGTGAACTTTCAGACATTGTTAGACTGGATTCCCAACATTCTTCACCACTCACTGTCCTTGTTAAGGCTGATGGGAGTTACAGTCCAATAGCTTATGGAGGACAACATGATTCCCATCACTGATTAAAAGGTAGACAAAAAACATTAAGTGTCTAGTCACTAGAGCAAGATAGAAAACTGCAGTGGGTGATACCACTTGATTTTCAGCTCTAGATTGACTTCTACTCTATTTGGGGAACTGGGGAGTGAGCTGAGATTTAATCTGCCAGAAGCCTCAGAAAGCAGAAAGTTGACTCTTTTTTTGCTTGAGGTCTTGGGAGGGTCTGGGAGGACTCAGAAAGGAATGGAGGGCACAGGGCCCAGGAGGCCCAGGGCCACACTTTCCCCCACTCCTGTGCTAGAGTCTAGGGATATGTTTCTTGTAAATTCTTACTTCAGTGAAAATATTAAAATTGCTAGATCTGACTTCTGGAACTTGGGGATAAAACCATTAAGATTTTGCTTGGCAGTTCAGGGACAAGCCATAGTTCAAAGAAGCCAGTGTTCGCAGGCCAATAACAAACCATAGATTCAGATTGTGGTTTGTGGTGGGTGAAAAAACATACATCTTTTTAGCAGAAATAGTGTTGAACAAGATAGCAAATCTGATATCAACAGACTGGTTTGTCATGATTTGTGAACATGATGAAACAGATGTTTGCTTCTCTGCCCGTTCCGATTATTTGAGGCATTTGTAGATGCATAACTGTTAGTTAGTCTGTGTCAGTTAGGATTTCACTAGTATTTGCCAGCTTGGTCACCTGAGCTTCTAAATTCATGGAAAGCAGTATTATCTGGACAGGTAGATGTATCATCAACATTCTCCGTGAGTAATTTTAAGCACTCAAATTTCAGACGTGTGGAAATAAACATGCAGTTTTGTAATCTTAGGCATTATAAAATCAGTAACATATAAAAGGCATATACTCCCTTTGCAGAGGAACATAAACTTCTCATTGTCTAGTCACATAGACTATGTTTTATATTGACATTTCAGAAACTAGGGTTACATCTTATATGCACTGCATTTTAATAAAGAACTTAACATCTTATGCAACACTCTAACATGATGATGCAGTGAAGATTTCTGTACATTTCAAATGGGCATCCATGGGGAAAACCACTCATTTCAACAATCACCTTGTCACCTACATATCTACGTATCAGGAGTGACTGTTCACTGGTCATCTGTTATCAGCCCATTAGTGACAAGTTTTACTGGTCATTTGTCCTCAGCCAATTAGACGAAATGTATAGTAGTCTGTTTGTTCAAGGTTACCTGTTATCCAACTGGAAATGTGATTTTACTGGCTTGTTATGCAAGGCCACTACTCTCCAAGGACATGAGATTTTTACTGGTCTTGACAGGCCACCAATCAGATATACGTCTTTAACTGACCACTGCTTTTCTGGTTACCTTTTGTGAGATGATTGCATCATGAATGGCTAAGCATGATTAAAGACTGTTGCACCAGTTAAGTATATCTTTTTGTTTTTGCTTTTTGATTCTTGGTTAGACAGTACCATACTTTATCTTACATTTCTACTTAGGTGTTGATTTTTAGAAGATTTTTGATAGGTACATATGCAATGTTTCTTGTGAAGCATTTTAAAGCGTTATATGTTGTCCACATGTTGAGATGTCAGCCTTATCCCAAAGCCTTTTTTTGGTCTGTCTTCGTCATCTTTGCTTTCAGAGCCAGCTCCAGAATTTTCCTGGTTCTTGAAATGAGAGGACCTGTAAACTCAAAAAAAGAGGTAGTTAGGTTTAAGCACAAGTTAGGTAGGCAGTTCTCCAAATATTTATCTTTCAAACAGTAATTAGAGGATAAAGCATTAGGGTGGCTATTTGAAGGGGCTTGATTAGCTGCAAATGCAGATAAAAGAAATGAGTCATGAATCTTCATAATCAGGTAAATTATGTGTTTTGTCTCATAACAAAGGAATTTGAAAATGGTGTTGAAGTCTTTGAAATCTGGCGTGAAAATGTGGCTTCTTGGTCTCTTAAATTGCTGCCTTTGTGTAGTAGACATGAAACAGCATAATCTGTCAGAGTAACTCCGGTGGGATTTTAAATAGCTTTGTACATTGTAAAGAAACATGATTTTTTTAAGAAAAAAAAGTGCTAAATGAGATACCTGCTTTGATCTGCATGACTGCCTAAATGGTACTGTCTCCCAGTTGATATCAAGAGGACATCAAGAGGTATCGGTGGATTGTGCTGTCATGACGTTAAGTTATGCCTGTGAAGAGACAGTTGTTTTATAATATAGGGTGTTTTGATACAGGTATCCTTACTCACAGAAACATGCCAATTTTTCTATTCCACTATGATTTTGATCAAACAGGATTTGAAGGTTTTTAAGTACTTCAAAACCTGCAAACCTGTCTCATGCCAGTATAACAGGCAACCTACTTTCAAATGTGTATAGCAAAGGGCAGCAATGGTTCTGTTACACTTCCAGTATTTGAACATCTAGTATTTGTATATACCAGAGATGTCAAAGTGTGGCCCTCTACATGATGTCAGATTACAACTCCTATAAGACCTAGCCAGCATATCCAGTGGTGAAGAGAATGCTAGGACTTGCAGTCCAGGAACATCTGAGATAGAGTTGTAATTTGTCCATCCCAGTATAATCTTTGCCTTTTCACGTATTAAAGTCACTGTAGATATTTTCATTGTATCTGACCGTTTTGTGCTTAATAGAGAAAACAACACCAAAAGCTGTTCATAATTTTTGTACCTAGAATAGAGAAGCTAAATAACATTCTTCTCTGTTGTTGCTGTTATTTTATTCATTTATATCCTGCCCTTCTCTCAATAATGAGACTTAAGGTACCTAATAACGTATTTGAAAACAAGGCACATTAAAGCTATAAAAAAGCTTCAATCGAAGTTTAAATATAACAGTTATTCAAAAACAACCTATGAAGTTAAAAACATTAAAATGCATTAAAAGATTACATACATATCATAAAAACACCACTGTACAGCATTAAAGCCCCACCTCAGTCAATTTCTAAAAACCTGATGATATAACAATATTTTGATTTGCTGGAGGAAGGAGAGCAAGGATGAAGCCTCCCTGGCCTTAGAGAGAGTTCCAAAGTCTGGAAGAAGCCACTGAGAAGGCCCTCTGCCTTGTTCCCACCAAACAAACCTGAGGATGTGATAGGGCCTCTCCAGAAGATCTTAGAGCTCTAATGAGTGTTTCCTTCTAGTTAACATCTGACCACAACCAATGTCAGACACAAAGCAAACTCAGACTAACAGGAGCTATGCAAGTCCAGATTGTGTACTGCAAGTCTGCTGTGTCTACCACACTTAATTATATTCTCACACTTAATGTTATTCAACATTCACTATAGAAGATAGTTACTGTATCCTATTCTAAAGTAGGATTGCTTGTTTTGGAGTGTCTGAGAATTTCATGCATTTGTCATATTGGTTGGATTTCTTTCTAGAAGAGTGTGTACAGCTGGTGCACATGGGATAGGCAAGCGCTAATGTTGACAGTTAATAAATATTAAAAATGTCAGAAGAACCTGCCAATTTAGATAGTCTGCCTACTCCAGCATTCTTTTTTTTTCTCACAGTTGCCAGCTAGATGATTCTAAAAAGCCTAAAATCATGATTACAATAGTATCTGCTGGTGCTCCAAAACCCAGTATTCAGAAGCATACTGCTCCTGACATTGAAGCTAATATACTCTTTACAAATAGTTTGCATTGCCTTATCCTCCATGAATTTGTGTAACCTTGCCCTTTAAAGTGATCAAGGTTGACATCATCACTACATTTTTGGGGTGTGGATTCCATAGTTTGGTTATGTGCTGTGTGAAAAAGTACTTTCTTTTTATCTGCCCTGAATCTTCCACCATTCAACTTCCAGGGAGGAAAAACTCATCCCATCTGTTATCTTCATATCAGGGATAATTTTATATACCTCTGTTGTGTCACCCCTAACTTTCCTTTTCTTCCTAGGCTAAACAGCCCTAAACATTGTAAGCTTTCCAGGTAGAGGAGGAGTTCTAACCAACACATGGTGATTGTTTGTATGGAAACTCATCACTACTCATCAGTGGGTATGCTGGCTGGGACTGATGGCAGTTGTAGTCCAGCACCATCTGAAGGATCACATATTCCCCATCCACTTCTTGCTCTTGTTCATTTTGGTCCCCCTTTCTCTGTCTTTTCCTGCTCAACAGATTGTTTCTTTGAGACACAGATACGAGAACTGCACACAGTATTCAAGTTTGATTGTATCTGTATACAGGCAATATGATATGGGCAGATTTATTTTCAGTTCCTTTTCTAATTATACCAAAGCCCCAAGATGGAATTGTTTCTTTTTTACAGTAGTTGCACACTGCATCAATGTTTTCATCAGCCTGCCTGTGAGAACCCCAAGTTCTTCTTTGTGGTCTCTGTGCCTCACACAATGGGAATCTTCACACATGCGCAGTAGCTTTTCGGAAAGTTCCAGAGCCAAGCAGCTTGGCGGGAACCCCTCTCCCATCCGGTACAGAGCATGCTCAGTCCTGCCAAACTAACGGTCTCTCCTCAGTTTCTTTTCGTTCGCCAACCTGTTAGCAGCTCGGAAAGCTTCCTTGCTGAGCAGTTTGCTTTGCTTCATTCTTCAACTATCTTATGCTTTGTTCCAACAAAAAAGACTGTAAGAACTCTTTCCCCTTTCTATGTTGTTGTTGTTGAAGTTGTGTGTGTCTTGCGGTGGCAAGGTCTCCCTGTCTGACGGCTACTCTGAGTGCCTCTTCTGCCTCGGAGAGGCTCGTAACGTTCGGGCGTGTTCTATCAGTAAAGACTTCACCTCTCAAACTCTGAAAAACAGAGCCTTGTGGCTGAAGTCTTATTGTTGGGAACAAGCCCTTCGGATAAAGGAGCAGGAGGCTTTGAATACTGCCCTTTTCACCTCCTCCATGGCTGAGCGTTCTCCTCAGGGCCTCTCCACTTCAAGGCCTTCGTCGACACCCTCTTCGACGACGCCGATTTTGCCACCGGTATCAACTTCATCGGTACCGACCACTTCAATACCGATACTGATATGGTCCTCAACAGTTTTGCCCCCAATCTCCTCATTAACGAGGATTCCAAAGGTCTCCAGGATGCTGATTATCACCTCCTCCTCTGGAGAAGCTTCTTTTGGCTCGCAACCAGCTTCCACTCAACCTCGCAAGGTTCCCATGGTGGCTCAGAATGAGCGAGCTTGGTCCCACCTTGCTGAGTCCTCCATTAAAGAGAAGAAGAAGAAGGAGAAGCACTGCTCTCCTTCTCTTGTAGGCCGTCAGCTGGCTCCTTTACCGACACCCCCTCCGATGGAGCCTTCAATGGCTACTGTGGAAGAGGAGGATGCTCCTCACCCTTCGCCAGAGCATGACGATGTCCAGCTCCCTGTGCTCTCAGTCCCAGTGGCTGTCAATTTGACTTCAGACTCAGAGCGGCAACCCTCGCCGCCTGTGTCTCCGCTGGTCACGTCGGCCCAAACTGGAGAAGTGGGTATACAAACCCTGCTCCCTCTGACTCTTACTCCTGCCGGCCCCGAGTTGGACCATCCGTCTCATCTGGATGCTCCTCGGGCTCCTTCCCGTGATCGCCCTCGATCTAGCGTGGCGCACTCTCCGGGACACGGCGATAGAAGTAGATCCCCGAGTCATCGGGATTATGGTTACCGTGGAGCCCATGACCCTTCGTGGGTGAGGCTCGACTCACCTTTCTCTTCGGCTTCTTACATCTCTCAATACGGCCATGGGCACCTCTGGAGAGAACAACCTGGCTCCTATTATTCTTACTCACCTGCCTATGGTGATCGATACCATCCCGACATCCGTCGTTGGTCTCCCTACCATCCACGGTGTTCCGGCTCTCCATTGCGCTCTTCTGCGTCTCGCTACCGGCGCCCCTCCCGATACCAACACTCAAGGACCCGCTCTCGGTCCTGTTCTCCATATTACCAGCGCTCTCCAGCCCACCGCTGGTCCCATGACCAGTCGCCTTGCTGAAAGCCAATCTCACCACCTCCTTGGGTAACAGCAACGGTGTCTCAGCCTCTGCCGGATACCCACCCTGCGTCTATGTTACCAACATCTCTAACAGCGTTGGTACTGACAAAATCCATCGTTGCCCTGATCCTGGCCGTTCTTCTGATATCCTCGGCACTGATGTCGGTAACGGCATTGATATTGCCTCCAGTACTGGCGACGATACTGGCCCCAGTCGCATTCCCGGTCTCTGCTACTGCTCTGCCAGCTATTTCCTCCGCACCGGTACCAGATCGAACCCAATCATGTCAGTCTCCATCTCAGGCCTCTGCCTCTTATGATTCCGACAGTGATTTGGCAGATTCCACGCCTGACTCCCATACCTCTCCACCGTTGGCCTTTGGGGACCCAACCCCTGATTCGGCTCCTGAGGATGTTAAGCAATTTTCAGACATCCTGGTCAGGATGGCCAATGTTCTTGACCTGGACGTTTCTGGACCCATTCCGATGGTACAGGACCCGGTGTTCCATTATGTTGACACTTGGCCTCCTTCCACGGCTTCGATTCCGTTCCTCCCTGTGTTTCAGGAAGTGTTCAAACATCCCTGGGCCCTGCCGGCTTCGCTCCAGCCGATCCCTCACCGCCTGGAGCATCTCTACTGGACCCAGAAGAAGGATGTTGACTTTTTATTTAACCATCCCACGCCGAACTCAATAGTTGTCGAGTCCTCTCAAACAAGAGGAGGCAAGAGGGCTCACACAACACCTCCAGACTGTGAGGGCCGCCGTTTGGACACCTTCGGTCATTGCTTCTACTCTGCTTCCTCGCTGATTGCCAGGATCTCGACCACTCAGGCTTGCCCGGCTGCCTATCAGAGGAACATCTGGGACAGGTTCTTTCCTTTGCTCTCCCATCTGCCAGATGACCATAGGACTGATGCCATCCAGTTCTACAATGAGTTGGTGGCTCTCTCTAACCAGCAGATCCTGTCCTCTCGACATGCTGTTGAGGGTGCAGCACAGGTGATGGTGGGGGCCGTCACCCTTTTCCATTTTGCATGGTTTCGCTCCGCTGGGCTTGCAGAGGACAGTAGGAAGAGGATTGAGGACCTGCCCTTTGATGGACAAGGGCTCTTCCATGCGACCACGGATGAGGCCGTGGACCACCTAGTGAAGGCTCACCTCACAGCTAAGAAGATGGGTCTCCATCCCACTCCTCAGTCCGGGAGACCATCTTCGTCACGCTTCTTATGGGGGCGCTCTGCCTATTCTTACAGTTCACGCTCCCCTCGCCGCGTGTCTGTTCAGACTCCTCTTCCAGCTTCATCCCGACACTCCTTCAGATGGCACCAACCATCCTCCAAGAAGTCCCCCTCTACCACTAAGTCCCGCTTTTGACTTCCCTTGCAGGTCGCCACCTCTACCATTGTTCCATCTGCCCATCCATCTTTCCAGAACCCCTGGTCTGGCTCACCACTTCAACATCTGGCACAAGATCACTTTGGACTCCTGGGTTCTTTCCATTGTCCATCTTGGTTATGCCATCGAGTTTCAAAGTATTCCACCTCTAGGCGTCTTCTACTCCACTCCCACCAGTCCAGCCATCCTCGAGGAGATTGAGTCCCTCCTCCTCAAAGGGACCATAGAGCAGGTGCCACCCTTGGCCAGTTCCACCAGCTTCTTCTCCTGGTACTTCACAGTGCCCAAGTCAGACGGCACCCTCTGACCTATCCTGGACCTCAGGGGAGTGAATTCCTACATCCTCCCCCAGAAATTCAAGATGGTCACACTCTCTTCCATCCTGCCTTTCCTGTGGCGTTGGGACTGGTTCACCTCCATCAGCCTATAAGACGCCTATTTCCATATCGCAATTCGGCCTCAACACAGGAGGTGCCTCTGGTTCGCAGTAGACGGCCTCTGCTACCAATACAAGGTCCTGCCGTTTGGCCTGTCCACCGCCCCCAGGGTCTTCACCAAATGCCTAGCCCTTATGGTATCCTACCTCTGCATGAAACGTGTTGTGGTGTTTCCCTATCTGGACGACTGGTTAGTGGTGGCACCTTGCAAGCAAAAGTTGTACAAGGACATTCACCTTGCGCTCTCCCTCTGCAGATCTCAGCCTCAGGGTGAACCCCAAGAAGTCCCACTTGTAGCCTTCACGCACCCTGGACTTCATCGGGGCCACCCTGGTCTCTGCTTCCACCAGGGCTTTCCTGCCGGTGAAGCGTGCTGGGACACTGCGCCAGGCCACTGTTGCCATCCTGCGCGGCCCATCCATTTCTGCCTGAAGGATTCAACAGCTCTTGGGCTACATGGCAGCCATGACGGCGGTCACCTATTTGTCCCGCCTCTGTGCTCGACCTCTATAGCATTGGTTTATCTGGGCCTTCGACCCTCTTGTCGACGACCAGCGTCACCTTCTGAGGGTTCCCCACCCAGTCAAAGATTCCTCTGCTAGTGGCTGTCTCCACACCACCTACTATTGGGAATGCCATTTGTTGAACCCCACCCGACACTCACTACCACGACTGACGCCTCCCTGCTCGGCTGGGGAGCCCACTGCGGCCGTTTTGCTGTGCAGGGACATTGGGCAGGCCTGGAGACGCGTCTTCATATCAACGCATTGGAGCTCCTAGCTATCCTGAAAGCCCTGTGGGCCTTCTGGAACCTGATCGTCAGACAGACAGTCCAGATCCTGTCAGACAATACGACAGCTGTCTGTTACACGAACAGGCAAGGAGGCACCCACTCCTCCACTCTGCTCCACCTGGCTCTGCACCTCTGGGACTGGTGTGTCCCTCTGCGTGTGCACCCCGTGGTGGTTCACCTAGCAGGATGGGACAATGTGACGGTGGACATGCTGAGCAGGGACACGGTGTGTCACCACAAATGGTTCCTCTCAGATGCCGCTTTCCAGCAGATAGCGTCCCTTTGGGGCACTCCGTCCGTCAATCTCTTTGCGAGCGATCAGAACAGGAAGTGTCCCCATTATTGCTCAAGAGCCGGCCTGGGCCCTGGCTCTCTCAGCGACACACTCCAATTCCCCTGGAACAGGGAGTTTCTTTACATCTTTCCTCCATTCTCACTCTTGGGCTGAGTGGTAGCCAACCTCCTGTCAGACAAGGCAAACGCCATCCTCGTAGTCCTGTACTGGCCGAGGCAGCACTGGTTCGGTCCCTTCCTCACCACTGCTCAGGGCCGCAAGATGCGAGTACATTGCACGTCAGACCTCCTTGCCCATTCGGATGATTGCGTGCTTCATCCGGACCTTCCTCTCCTGCGTCTCCATGCTTGGAGGATAACCTTCTAGACTCTCCTGCCATCGAAGCTGTCCTCATGGCCACCAGGGAGGAGTCCACTCATAGATCATACGAGTACAAGTGGCAGAAATTCGTGGCTTTCATGGATACCCGAAGTGAGGCATCCTCGCCGGCTTCATTGTCAACAGTGCTGCATTTCCTGTTGCAGCTGAGGGAACAGGGCCTCACCTTCTCCTCTCTGAAGGTCTACCTCTTGGCCATCATAGCCTACCAGCCACATGGTACTCCTTCCGCAGCCCACTTTCGGAATGCTACTGTCAAGCAATTCTTTAAAGAGCTTCAACACCTCTACCCTCCTGTCTCCCCGCTACTCCTGCCTTGGTCGTTGTCGCTTGTTCTCTCTCAGCTTATGTGCCATCCTTTCGAACCAATGGCCACGTCTGATGACCGTCTCCTTACCATAAAGATGGCCTTTCTGGTCACTGTCACTTCAGCCAGGCGGGCAAGAGAATTGACCACGCTATGGTCCAATGAACCCTTCCTGGTGTTCCATTGAGACAAAGTGGTTTTGCGTCCAGATCTGTCCTTCCTTCCCAAGGTGCTCTCTGACTTCCATCTGAATCAAGACATCATCTTACCTACCTTCTATCCTGATCCGGCTTCGCCTTTCGAGCGCTCACTCCATTCGCTCGACATGCATCGGGCTCTAGCCTTCTACCTACAACGGACCTCGACCTTCCGACAGACTCCACACCTTTTCGTCTGTTATGGTGGCGGCTGGAAGGGTCACAAGGTGTCCACTCAGCGGTTCTCCAAGTGGGTTGTCCAGACAATTCACCTAGCCTACGAATTTGCAGGACAACCCCCGCCAGCCCCTCCGCTCCGCACCCACTCCACGAGGGCCGTGGCTTCGTCAGCAGCTCTTCTCTGTGGGGTTGATCTGCAGGAGCTTTGTCGTGTGGCTACCTTGTCGCGGCCCTCGGCCTCTGTCCGCCACTACCGCTTTGAGTGCCAAAGCGTGATGCTCGCTTTGGTCATGCAGTGCTGTCTTCGATCCTGTAGGACCTGACCTGCCATCCAACGGTAAGCTACTCAATCTCCCATTGTGTGAGGCACAGAGAACACGAAGAAGAAGAACAGGTTGCTTACTTGTAACTGTGGTTCTTCGAGTGGTCATCTGTGGCCTCACACACACCTGCCCAGCCTCCCCTGTTCAGGTCCTGCTTTGGCAGATTTTGAAACTGAGGAGAGACCGTTAGCTTGGCGGGACTGAGCATGCTCTCTACCGGATGAGGGAAGGGTTCCTGCCAAGCTGCTCAGCTCTGGAACTTTCCGAAAAGCTACTGTGCATGCACGAAGATTCCCATTGTGTGAGGGCACAGATGACCACTCAAAGAACCACAGTTACAGGTAAGCAACCTGTTCGTCTCTCTCTTTTTTTATGATCTGTCACTGCCAGCTCGGATCCCATCAGTGAGAAACTTTTTTGTCCCAATGTGCATCATTTTATATTTGTTTACATTGAACCACATTGGCCTTTTGAATATACGTTCTCCCACTTTGGAAGGAATTTTTGCAATTCTTCAAAGTGGTTTTTTTTTTTAAAACCACCCTAAATAATTCTGTACTGTGAACAAATTTGGTTACTTTACTATTCAATCCCCCTAGAGAGCCAGTGAGGTAGAGTGCTTTGATTGGATTGCAGCTTTTGTCACCAGGATTTGAGTCCTTGATCATCTGTAGAAGCCCACAGGGTGGCCTTGGGCAAAACATACTCTCTCAACCTCAGAGGAAGACAAAGGCAAACCCCCTCTGAACAAATCTTGCTAAGGAAACCCCATGATTGGTTCACCTTAAGGTTACAGTGAGTGAGAAGTGGTTTGAAACACACAACAGCTACTCGACCCTTACCCCTTATTATTTGTGCACAAGTTTAAAAAAATCCCGCTTCCCCTAGAGATCCTTAGAGGATCTCTTTTTATATTCCTTCATTTGGTAAAGAAAACAAACATGTTGCAGTTTGCCCATCCCCATTCTAGTGTCTTTGAATCATTCATGGCTAAAAACATAAAGCTGAGTTGAACAGCTATTTCTAAACACATTTATTTACTATTACTGTATTTGTATAATGCCTTTTTTGATGAAACGCCACCAACATATATATAAAATAAAGCAATAAAACCATGTAAACAAAAGCATTGATAAAATCATTAAAGCAAGAATGCTAAAAATAATTTCAAAGCTTAGTTGTTGGTGTGTCTTAACATTTTTTCTGAAAGTCAAAAGAGTGAGAGCCAACTGTAATTTGAGAGAAGACATTCCACATTTTGGGAGCAACCCAGGAGAGCCTTTTCCTGTATTCCCAACAAGTGGGCCTATGTAGGCAGCAGTGCAGATTTTTATAATGGGGCAGGTTCATAACAAGGCAGATAGCTGCTCAGATCCACTGTTTAGAACAGAAATGTGAATTGGGTACCCCTACAAATATTGTTGAACTGCAGCTCCCAGAATTCCTTATCTATGGCTGTCCTCTCTGGGGCTTCTGAGAATTGCAGTTGAGATGGAAGGCTGCACAATTCCCAACTGTAGTTTAGAAGGAAAATCTTTCCTGAAATCGGGACTTTCTTAAGTTGCTTTTCATACAAGTACTCTGCCATGTTTGCAGTCTTATGGTTGCAAGAATTATGCACAGATGAGGCTTTTTGATTTAAAAGAATTGCACTGGCTGCCAGTATCCTTCTGATGTGAATTCAAGTACTGATAATGACATTTACAGCCTAAATGGCTTAGGACCTTAATACTAGAAGAGGCACTATACACTACCCATACCTGAGGTCTGCTTAAAGGGGTTCACTTCTGTGTCCCAAAAATCAAGGCAGTACACTGTCAGAGAATGTAAGAAAGGATCTTTTTTGGTCTGACACACCAGTTACGGAATACCTTTCCCTTAGAGGCCCAGTTGTCACTTGTACTGCTGTCATTCTGGGTGCCAAGCGAAAGCATGGCTGTTTCCAAAAGCCTTTGAGACTTAACTAGTCTTATACAGATCCACACACATGCATGGTTTTGAATTGTTTTAGATAATTTTAACTGGTTTTAATTTGCTCTCTTTTAACTTTTTAACTTGTTTATTTTTTTCAGTCTTTAAAATTGTTTCATTGTTTACCTTGTTTTAAACTGGTATTATGTGATGCCTCATGATTTTTAGATAAAGAGCGGGATATAAATATTTTATTTAATAGATAAATATTCCAGTGATGTCCGCCACTGCCATTTAGGCCTTTTCTGAAGGCCTTAGAAATAGTTTAGCAGAGGAGGGGCAGGAAAGCCCCAATCCACAAGTTAAATTCCTACAAGCTGAATTCCAGTTTCTTAACACAGGATGTAATTCACCATGCCTAAATGGTTGTGCTTTTCCAAGTACAGCCATCCCTCAACATTCACTAGGTTTAGGGGCACAGGACCTCTGTGAAAATGGAAAAAACTGTCAATAACTCTAGGCCCTCCCAAACCATATTTAACACACAAAAAAGTATGATTACCATGTTCAACCCACCATTGATTCCTTTGAGGCAGCAGGGTTCCTTCACAAGGCAGATGCGGGTGGCTGGAGGGGCTGCCCGACACCATTTTTAATAGGGACTTACAAGACTCATTTGCAGTTTCTCAATCTCATGAAGCTTGCAGTCCCTATTAAAAATGGCATAGGGCAGCAGCAGAGGTGACAGCAAATAATCCATGAATAATCAAATCTGCAAAAGTGAAACCCGCGAATGTGGAGAGTTGACTGTAGACTTAAATGATAGTGCTGTGGATAATGAAAAATATCAGGACTTGGATAGGGTGAGTCTCTGAAGGCTGGAATAGTAGCACTTAAACCATTCCCACTAATTGTTGTTTTTATTATTCTGGAACAGAAATTTTCTTATTTGGGAAAAATGGCCTGTCTTTTTTTTTTTTTCGTTAGATACTGTCATGGTTATAAATTTTAAAGAGCCTGACTTTCAATATTTCTTAGTTGGGCTGAATTGTGATTCCAGTATGATACCAAGTGTCTCTATCCTGGCTAACAAGTCATGAGTCATTTGTTGCCCAGAGTAGCTTTTTGTCCTCATGACTTGCAGAAAAGAAATAAATGATCTAGAATAATATGTGTGTGCAGAATATATACCTGTTGTAGAATCAAGTGTCATGCAAAATCTGGGTTCCTTTAGACCCAGGACTTGGCAACTCAAATTGAAAACAAATTAAAAGTGCTTCAAAAAATGATTAAGAATCCCAGCTTTCGGGTTCATCTACAGTTACGGAGCTTGTCATCCTGATTATCTGGCTTCCTCTTAAACATCCAGTAAAAACAATTCATAGGTTTCCGAGTCATTTGCCTCATTGTCAGGCCACTCTTTTAGTTCGAAAGCATTCCTTGCATTTTATCTCCTTAAGTTTTATCTACACCTCCTTTCCTGAAATTTATTGCCTACTTTTCAACAGCGGATAGTAGCTGAGAGCAATTACACTCCATCATTCTGTTTGCTATCTTTTTTAAAAACCTTATGAGTGTAAAGTTGGAGGGGACCTGAAGGTAATCATATCAGCACCCTTTAGCAGAATAGCCCATATCCTCTAGGAAATGGAGTGTTGCAAACAGAGATCAGGGACAGCCAATGTGTCCTTTGCCTGCAGCATAAAGATGTAAGTTGTGAAGACAAATCTGAAACAAGTAAACTGCAAAATGTTATAGGGCAGATAACATCTGTGTGTTCTTGCCTGCCCATACCTGTGTGATCCCCATTTATAGAACTAGCTGTATGTTGGCATGAAAATGACTCATTTAGATCATAATATTCCTATAAGCTGATTTTGAGGATTGTCACCATATTTTATCATAAAGACTTAAAAGAGAAGCAGTAACATGAAACTGATGAGGTAGAACTCATTATCACTTCCTGATTACTTTGAATTTGGGCTTAATTGATTGAGAGTATGTCTTTTTTCACTGTAGAAAGTATTTGTCACTAATTCAGTTTAAATACTTTCTGGTTATGTCTGCCCTTAAGCAGCAGCTCGAACTGAGTATTAAATCACACTGATTTTATCTTACATATGTTTGACCTCTGCATAATATTTGGCCTCCACATGAAATGTGAGACATGTCTTATGGCACTTAGACTTTGCTGTTTCAAACTCCTTGTCTCTTTTTGTGAAGAATGTATGTATGTATATAGAAATATTATATGTAAAAGGGCTGACATATCCTAAGGCAGGGCTTTCCAAATGGTGTGCCGTGACACATTAGTGTGTCGCCTACTATCTTGGAAATGTATGTTATTATTTATAAATCATATTTTTAAAAATATATGAAAGGTTTTTGTGAGATATGTTGTGTCCCCATACATTTTGTTATTACAATTTATCTATGTGTCTGTATCTCTTATAAGGGGTTAGTTTAACTTCTGGTTTGCTAGTAAAACTGGAATTACTGTGTCAGAAAATGGTGCATGTCTAAAAAGTGTGTCACCAACATGAAAAGTTTGGAAAGCTCTACCCTAAAGGCACCAGATCCTGTCTGATCTTGGAAGCTAAGCAGAGTCAGCCCTGGTTAGTACTTGGATGGGGAGACTGTCAATGAGTACCACCTGCCGTAGAGAAAGGAACTAGTAAAACCACCTTTGAGTATTCCTTGCCTAAGAAAACCCTACAAAATTCATGGAGTTACCATAAGTTGACAGGTGGCTTGAAGGCACATACACACGCTTATCCACATCCGTACATTCACTATTTTAGTCTCTTCCATGGCTTTTATAACGTAGACAAGGTGTGGGTGTGTGTCAAGCGTTAGTGGATCAGTTTTGGCACTTGTGGAACCATGACAGGCCAGATTGTCCCTCCCAACAAAGTTCTAAGCAACCAGAAGTCACTTCAAATCACTGTAAGACTAGAGCTGTTTGTTTGTTTGTTTGTTTTAGGAAGGGGAACTGAAACAGTCCTTAGGATCCATGTCTCTGAGGTGTGTTTTGGCTAGAAAAAAATTAATTTGTTCATCTGGATTTTTGTGGGGAGGGTCTATGGACTTCCTGCAGGTCGTGCTTTTCCCATTTTTGGACTAGACATATGCCACAGTAAGGAATATAAGGATCAATCTCTTTTTGGTCTTTTGTCACTTTTGCAGATATCCATAAGTCAATTCTATCCTGTTCTACATTTCTAAAAGTTGCATATCCTATTTTCATATGTAAATATATATGTTTGAATGCATTTTCCCTCAAAGTATACATTTCAAAAAGACTTCATCCTCAAATACCCGCTTTATGCAAGATTTGGTACATTTATTTAGATCAAGAACTGAATACAAAAATTCAGAGCAGTGCAATCAGATCAGTATGCTTCACAAAGCATACTAAATGAAACCCTTGAGTATCTCTAGTGACAACAGATGAATTGTTCATTAGGATGCTATGGCAGGAGTGTACAACTGTAAAGGGATGGGAGCCGATTTTTGCACCTATGCCTTCCCAACAGGCATCAACACTACACAAAAAATGACATTATGTCACTTCCAGGTATTGTTTATGCCGATTTTCATCTAGTTTTTCAATGGGCACCGTAGAGTCTTAGAGGTCTCGTGGACTATTGCATGCTAAACAATTGTGTTTGGAGCTGGTTTGGGGTAGAAAAAGTTGTCCAAAAACATTTCAAAAGATTTTGGGGGGGGATCAGGAGTCTTAGGGTATCTTCTGGTGGCTCGGCGCCCATACTCCCCCCTTTTGTCTTTTGTTGTTGTAGTGTGCTTCAAGTTGTTTCTGACTTACAGTGACCCTAAGGCAAATGTATCACAGGTTCTCTTGGAAAGATTTGTTCAGAAGAAGCTTGCCTTTGCCTTCCTCTGAGGCTGAGAGAGTGTGACCTGCCAAGGTCACCCAGTAGGTTTCCATTGCCAAGCAGGGATTGGAACCTTGATCTCCAGAGTCATAGTCCAGTGGTCAAACCACTTTTACAGCAGACTAATGTTTGCATTAGCCCTACAAAATATTTTGTTTCTACTTTAGCTCAGAAGCCTGTTGGGGTATTGTACCTATACAGTTAAATTATGCTAGTGGTTATGTTTTTATTTACTTTACAAACTTGGATAAGGAGGTATCTCCTGCCTCCTTATGCCAGGAATTTCCTATTTCCTTGCAGTGCAGTAGGCTGGCTTAAAGGCTAGGCCTGCACACAGAAACAGCTTCTCTGCTCTCATTCCCCAGAAGAACCTGAATGATCATTGGAATGTATCTTTCACATAGTTTTACTCTTATACTCTTTTGCCTTGGCACTGGGAACTTGCACAAGCCTCCTGTGCCTCATTTCTTTCCATTTTGCCTTGGAGCAAGTTCTTTGTGCGTGGCAGAATGCATAGGAATGGCAGGAGGAGTTCTGGATGGGGAAAGGAAGGCTCGCATGAGCTCTCCCCCATTGCCCATTCCCTTCCATTTTACCACAGCACGAGTTCTCTGTGCTGGGACAAAATGTATGGGAATGGGAGGAGGAGAAATGCGGGGGGGAAGGCATGTTGTTACTGCCCTGGCTAGTCTGAGCTTTGGGGATATTAAAAGATATCTTTTTGATATCATAATTCGGCTTCACTTCTCTATTCCCTTCCACGTGCTTGCGAGGCCCCCGGACAAGCACGTATACAGGCTCGGCCGATTATCACCATAATATTCCTAGACAATACAGGCAGGTCAGAAAATAGCTGACTCGCTGCTTTAGGAGACCTCCAGGCAAGTGCTCTAATTAGGTATGTACGCAACCTACAAAGGATCCTCTGCCCTGCGCTGGCAGCTTGATGGGTAAACTATGCAATACCCAAGTACTCTGCGTTTGCATACTGGCTACTCTATTGAGAACCTCTACGATAACTCAATCATTCAGATTCTGACCTTTTGGAGGCTTTGTCTCCAACTCCAAATCTATTGTTTTCCCCCAAGTACGACATAGCCTGCAGTCACATTCTCCTTATAAAAACCCTTGATTCCGAGACCTTCCTCGGATCGCTCCCGAGTTTCATCCCGCCTTGCTGTCGCTTTGCTTGGCGAGCCTCCCCTCAGCTCCACGTGCTGAGCTACATCGCACTCCAGCCTCGCTCTCCATTCTTCCGGGCTTCAGGACAGGTGAAGAATCACCCAAACCAGCAACTCCTCTAAAAATCCCTCTATCCCCCTCCAACCTTTATTTCTTTAGTTATCTTGTGTGAGTGTGTCACATACAATGTTTTGCTTGTGTTTGTAATAAAACATCATTATTGCTTCAACTTCTGTGTGCTCCTTGGCTCGACCTGACCCCGTAGACATAGGGTTCAAGATCTTGCTCCATTACCCTGCCTCTTGTAACGCTAAGCAGTGCTCTGAGCTAATTTTCCCTACCTTTAGTTGAGCACATTTTGGTGTCCCTCGCGGGACCCCCAGTACACAGGGTAACAATGTGCAATCACAAATTATCAAATTTGTGAAGGTCAAGCCTGCAAATGTGGAGGGAGGACTGTATTTGCTTCCTGGAGTCTTGGTCCAACACTTAGACTGCTACTTTGTGCTGGCTCTTGAAACTGTAGCATAAAACTGTATTTGCATTATTTATTCTAATCCAGCTTTAGTCATGTTTTCTGCCATTCAGCTATTGGGTCTCTATATATTAAATAATAATGCCCAGATTAGCATTGAAGTGGGCACTCTGAGTTTATGTAATATTCTGATTGTAGTGCTTCCTAGGCTTAAAGTACAATACTATGTGATTAATAACTAGCCATAACTATAACTAAAATTCTGAATATAGTTATTTTTTTCTGTTTTTTAAAAACAAGTTTATTTGAATATAAATAAGCTTGTGCACACAGGTATATTTGAAAAATAATTTCATGATGTATGCTTTCTTTCCACAGACGAAAGCAGTTGGCTTGCTCGATGCAGATGTGTATGGGCCTTCAATACCAAAAATGATGAATCTGAAGGGAAGTCCAGAAGTGACACCAAGTAAGTCACATGGATATTACTCTTTTAATCCTTGGAGGAAGGAAGAACCGTTGAATGGGGTGCAATTTTATAAGGAATTCTTGAGATGTGATTATTCACAGTGGTAAGAGTAGAAAAGGAAATTCCATTTTGAGTTATTTAAGCAAATGACCTCAGTTATTAACATCTTAGTTAACATTAACATTAATATTTTATTATCAACTGTCATGCATTGTAGATAGGGCTGCCTTTGAAAACTGTTAGGCAACTTCAGTTAGTTCAGCACGCAACTGCTGTGGCATGACTGGGCCAAACAGAGATGTTTCCCACCATCACCAGTACATTTGGCTTCCACCCTAAACAGGGGACGCACTTTTATCTCCTTCCCCCCTCTTATGCCTGGCATTCACACAGTGAGATGAACAAACAGAAATTCATCATACATGAATAGAACCGCCCCTAACTGAGAACCTTGATTGCACATATATGGATTGCATAGAACGGATTCCTCTGAATAAATGTTTCCCCTTCTAAAGTGTGAATTGCTGGGTGAGCTAGGAGAAGCAGCCTGGTTGTTCTTTCCTTGGAACTACTCATCTGAATAATACATTCCGTATTATATATATGGTGAAGAGAGGGGCTCACACTAATATTTAGCACATACTGTGCATATCAGTGTGGTGCCTCCAGTGTTCAGCTGTGTAAAGCTGTGCCAACATAACTGTACTTAATGGGTGAGTAAAATAATCTTTCATGTCCTTGATGTTAGGAGAATGCCTTAAAGTCCTGAGGGATAAGAAGAACTTACACTGATGTAAAACATTTCTTCTTCTCATAAAATCTTGAATCATGGCAAATCCTGAGAGTCTGGCCAAGATCTATATGTAAAGTCCTGGGATATGAAGGGTACATGAATATGTGAGTAGGAAGTACAGGAAGTAAGTGGGTGCTGGAGTGAACCCACAGCTTATTAACTTTCTCATCCATTAAAACCAAAGCATGTTTTGGCAGTCCCCAAGGAATACAAATACTCATTTCCAAAATACATTTCCTTTGACTGAGGACTTTTCTTTTTCTGTATCCCATGCAGAACAGGTTTCTATCTATTCCAAAATTCCTACAATGGGTAAACAAAGCAATAGTCAGCTGAGTGGGATGGGACGCTGTTAGAATCTTCCTACTCCAGTCAGTGTTCCAACGGCACTGGGAGAGAATACTGCCATAGGATGTGAAGCTACCTTATTTGGCCTCTCTGATAAGTCTTGGGTCAAGTTCTAATCTTGCTGAGATCTCAGCTGAAGTTCCTGCAGGGTATACATAGTTCTGGGTATTCCTGCAGATACTTCTGCTCTGTATGCTCTGTATGATTGCATGGAGTGACAGCACATTTACTTACAGAAATCTTTATATGCAGGTGATCCAAAGATGAGGCTTCAGGTGTGGATACCTGAATAAATGGTACCAAAATGTGTATTCCTCACTTCTTTGCAGAACCGTAATGCAGAAAATAGGAGGGATGTGATTGTGAACCAGGGCTGAGTGCTAGAAAGATGGTTAAGCCAATCTATCTATCTACTAAGCACAGAAGTGAAGAGACAAGATGGGCTGGTACAAGTTGACCCATGTAGGTGAACTAGCCCATTGTCAGAACTAGCCCATTGTCAGAATGCAGCAACATGAAGAACAGTTTTTGATTAGTTGTTGGTCTTCTAAACCACTTCTAGTTTGTCTGTATAGAGAGCTTTCCTATTGTCAGGAATGGGAGCACATTTTTACACACACAGACACGGAGGCATTTCCAAAGGCATTATAGGCTTTCTTCCTTCCTGAAAGTAAGCAGTCTAGGGAAAATCTTTGGCAAACCAGATGTAAGAAAAGTTTTTCCAGAATACAAATCTATCTTTTGTACCTGGGAATACTAATGGTGCTATTACTGGGCCTGTTTGATAAGAAGACAGCAGAAATGTGGAAAGAACTGAGTTAGACCAAGTCTTCTCTCAGTTGAGTCAAAATCTGTTGGAAGTAAGTGGGGAGTGAGGAGTGGATGAGCAAAAAGCTATCCTTTATTGACTCCCAGAAGCAGTTGTCCTAGTTTTGCTGTATCAATGATTTCATTAAATTTTAATCTTTCCCTGCCCCATATGCTCCAACCAAATGAATGAGGCACACCTGGGAGTCTGCAAGTAAAAAATAGCTTGACTAAACTTTTTGAATATAAATGTATATAAAAGTAAATTGTTTAATTGGCAGTCAGAAAATAGCAGAAGTCTTTATTGGAGCTATCTCCAATGCACACCAGTATTGAGTTGCTTCCTTTAAGGTAAAAAAGATGCACTCTCTCATTTAAATCATTCATTCAGAAATACAAGGATGTTGTTCAGATATTGTTGACTGTTCTATTTTATTTCTGTGTCAGTATACAAAATATGTGATCTCCAATGTATATAACATGTTGTTTCATTATATGGCAAGAAATAATACAGTGATATGATGAGAACTCTGAAGCCTTATATTATGAAAAGTAGTGCCAAACGTCTTCTGAGGTTTTATGAGGCACAAGGTGGACCAACGCACACTCCAGCAAATGTACAACATCCTATATATTAATAGGTGACTGTCCTTCATTTGGATTCAGCCTGTGAGGTTATAGATGCTAGATAAAAGGTCAACTGTTAATTGTTCAGCTTAATGCTTCAGCTACAGAGCTGTAACCTGAATTGGCCAGAATCACTAATCACTTAATTACATTGCATCTTGACTACTGGAATGTGTTGTACGTGGGGTTACCCTTCAGGAGTGCCCTGGAGCTTCAACTGGTGCAACATGCAGCTGCTAAACTGCTACCTGGTGCACAGCATCGGTTATGTCACCCTCATGCTGAAAGACCTACATTTTCAATTACTGTCTTCTTTCTGGGTTCAGTTCAAAGGGTTTCCGTTGAGTTTTAAATCTCTAGATAGCTTGAGGCTATTTAAGGGACCACTGGTTTCAATATGAACCTGTCAGGATCCTAAGATCTTCAGGAGGAGTCATCTTCAGAACAACGTTGACAGCAAAAGCCAGCATTGGCCCACAGTAGAAGGCTTTGTCCTGTGTGGCCGAAAGACTGCGGAATACATTCCCTGCACAATTGCAGTCAGTTTCCACTGTTGCTGCTTTCAGGAAGGGAGTAAAGTCATATCTCTTCAAACTGATCTCTTAAACTGCTTTGAATATTGTGATTGTAATAAGTTTACTGTCTAATTTGTCTTCAAATGGCTTTTAAATTTGCTTTCAATCTGTTTTAATGATGTTTTAGTCACCTTGACCACTATTTCAGTAGAAAGGCTAAGTAAAAATATAACAAGTAATTTTTGAAGATATTTTTATTCATTTCATTCTAATTAATGTACAGCAACATATAGGAAAATACGCATACTGATTACAACCCCCCAAACTGCTATCTAAGTTATCTAAACAAACAAACTACTGACTACTAACTAAACAAATGTAATGAATAACACAGGTCAGATAATGCTAGAGCATACCTCCTTCCTCCAAAAGCCTTTCCCAAGGTCCTATATCACTAGCTTCTAGTTTAGTTCTGCAAAAAAGACTGCTTTCTGTGTCCACCTGTAATCTCTACTCATCAGCTGGAGATAAAAGCTGGGATTCAGAGGTCAAATACTGCAAAAAGCCCTTTCTGTAACATTGAGAGGGGCTTTGAGAGAGAGGCTTGCAGAAAAGTTTGATGGAATAAATGTGGAATTTGGTGTATGGGCTACAAGTTCATCATTCTTGCCTCGAAGACTAGTTCTTGTACACTTGAGCCCTGAAGATATTTGAACTCCATGATTTTTTTTTAATTTTTAAGATACCACAAGATGTTTTGTTGTATTTGCTGTGGTAGACTAACATGACTACCCCTCTGAAATTGACCTTGAATACTTTGCCCTGATGCTACGTGATGAAGAAATCCAGAACATTATAATAATCTTTATTCCTAACCATACATATACCGTAGATACTAACATAGAAAGTGACTGAAAAATATTTTATTTTGTACTCAAACTTATAATAATTGACCTAGGTGTTTCAGATAGTCTAATGTGCTTCTGCTTCCATATATATTGGGACATGCCTATGGTAAGCACATTTAAGTGTAATAGGGGCTGTGTAGAACACTTATATACTGGAGTTTTTACAAATTGCCAGCATACCAAATTGGACTTAATTTTGTTAAGAAGAGGAAAAATCTTAATTAAATCAGAAATGTGAAAGAATATTTAGGGCAGCTGTTTTAATGCTATTGTTGTAATTGGAATTCTATATTGGGAAATTGGAAAGAAATGAGAATCTTCCTTTTCAGTTTCTTATACTATGATAATTTACTAGACTAACATCTCCATTTGTCACATGTCTGATTCTGTGCACATCTTATCTTTTTTACCCTCTTTTCTGCTGGTGTGTTGGCTTTGATTTTGTTGCTGCTGAACTAATGTTGCTTTCAATCAAAGTAGCTTTGTAAAATCTTAACTTCCTGTCCTGAAGACTCTCTCTCTCTCTCTCTCTCTCTCTTTCTCTCTCTCTCTCTTTCTTTCTTTCTTTCTTTGTCAAGATTTACAAGACCTCAGTTTCCTTGCAAATTAAATTAAAAGCTGTGTTATTGCTGCTAGATGGCTAACATCTAAAGTATTGTAAGAATTGTCCATTCTTTGCATGAAGGCTTCCTGCATCACATGGCTTAGGCCTTCTTGGCAAAAAAGATGAGTGAATCCTGGAATCCAATATTTCACTGGTTCTATCAAGAGTAAATGAAGGGATTCTTCTGAGGATTGCAATGGACAGGTATGAACTACCCTCATGAAATATAGTGGCAATTTGTTAGCTCCTACAGTGCATAAACACCCTAAAGGCACTGACAAATTCCAGGTGCTGTAGGTTATATTTCAGAGGAAGGAAATGGCAAAACCACCTCTAAATATTCATTGTCTAAGAGAACCTTATGAAGTTCATGGGGTCACCATAAGTTGACAGGCAACTTGAAGGCAATACACATACAGAGTGTGCTGCAGATTTATATTTATTGACCATTCTATGTAGGTATTCAGAATTATTTATTGGTTATTCATTCTTCTCCAAGAATGATTGGCAAATGTATCAGTTGCATTAGGGTCAGCTCAGCTCTTCATAACAATTGCACTGGAACATATGAAAGACTTAGTTGATCTAGCATTCTGCTCACACAGTGGCCAGCCAGCTGCCTGTGGGAAACCTGTGAGGAGGATAGAAGCACAGTAGCAACCTCTCATTCAACCTGCAGTTTTACAGCCATTTGCTTTCAGACATGAATGAACCTTTTCAGTCCAGTGGATCAGTTAGTAAAGTATAACTTCATGACATGCACTGGAGGTTTGCATTTTCTGAATTACATCTTTATGTAGAGCTGTTTTTGGGAAAATATTTTGAAGAGGAACTGATAAGACTGAGTAACAAACACGGAAATAAAGATAAACCTAATGTATTGTTGAGAAAGTCTTGAATCTTCTTCTGACCCACATGAAATATACTTTTTAAAACAAAACACATGACTTATAGCCCCTGTTGTGAAGTGGCATATTCCTGAGCATGTTTGCAGTGTAAGAGCATCTTAAAATGCATTTGACCGGTAACTGGTATCTAAAAGTTTCCAGAACTATATATAAGAATTGAGGTGTTTTCAGGTGAATTGTTAATTGTCATGTCATCTTGCCTCATTCATGTTTTACTGGAAGAGGGGGCGGTCCTGAAGATGCTGCTATCAGTTTGTAATCCTTACATGTTTTCCCACTGTGTCTTCCATCTTTTTGTCACAGAAAATCTGTTTGAGGAGGGAAGGATGGAATAATAGGTATACGGTGTCTTGACTGGTAGCACCAGGAACTGGTGCTCTGCAGGCACCTTTGATGTTTGTCTCAGCACACAGATGGTAGCAATCTTTCATGACTCAAGGATTCAGCAAGCAGTATGAATCTCACAGGGACATTCTTCTGCATTTTCAGGACCAACATTGTTCCATTTTAGTATTGTGGAAGATGTTTCTCCACCTACTGTGATGATTTAACTTGAAAAAATTCTATGGCTGGTTTTGAATTGGTCTTTTTGTATTTGAGTTGAAGTTGTTCTGCAGTCACATATTCAACTGGCTTTACTATGAATAAAAGCACTTAAACTCCAGTGGAAGGGAGATAATGGCTGACATCTTATGTCCCTTTGTATGCCCATTAATGTTTCAAGAGTCAAGATTCATCTACTTCTCACTCAAGGCTTTAACATTTACAAGACCAACTCATTGTTTTTAAGAAAGTATAACATTTTACTTAGGTGCTAGGAAAAAAAGATACTTAAAGCATGTATAGAACCATCTGTTTGCTGTGATTAAAACACATACAGTGGTGTATAAATGGAAATCCTAATTGTTTCCAGAGGGTGGGGTTGCAGAAGGGGTATTCGGCTTTTCTATAAAAAGATAGTTTGATTATCACATAGTCTACTATTGTGTTAAGAAATAATGTCTGGGTTTCAGTTTTCCTTTTAACCTCCTTCTGCCTACTACCTAAATTTATATCCTACATAGTTTGTGCAGCTGTTATTTAGTAACAATACAAAATGTATGCTACAGCACTCCGCTTGAATGATACTGTGGTGAGTGATACCATTTTTTTTTTTTGTGACAGTCTTTTGTATTCTTCCTGGTGAGACATTATGAGGAAGTGAGGGGGTGGATAATAATGATTTCAGAGTTGAAAAATCTTAACTAACATTGCTGCTCTACAAAAAGCTGATGTTAATGAGTTGATGGATTCCTAAGCTTTTGTGTAAGCTCAGACGTATTTGCCTGCTGCATCTTTTTTTAAAGTATTTGTGGAGGAGTCACTGCTCAGTAAGTATGCACTGAAATACAATTTTGTAGTAGAAGAATTAATAGTTGTAATCATGCACTATCAAGGATCTCACCAGCCACTCAAAGTGCATGTGTTAAACCTACAATTGTTACAGCAGTTTATGCCTGGCTGGTTTTAAATACCAAGGACTCAGTCCAGGATTGGCCTTCATTTATAGGACGAACAGGCTATGCAGTCAAGGCTCTTTCTGTTGTGTGTCATTCTGTAGTCTTACTGCTAAAGAGGCAAACCAGTTTTAAAGCTGAACAATGACTTGTCTTTTAAGTGGTGTAAATAACTCCAGCAGAGATCTGCTTGGCTCTTAGTGTCACACACTTTTTTCTTTGTCTGCAAAAGTATTTTTTTTTAAAAAAAAATGAAGATGATGTGAGTTTTTAGCAATTTCCACAGCATCATTTTTGCCGTTAACTTTGCTTTATGGCGCAGCCACTAACTCTTTGCTTGAAAACATCCAGCAGCATGAACTCAAAAGTGTTATTTCTAATGCACATATTACATGACCTATTCTAGTTGTGCTGTTGCTCCCATCCATAGAGTAGATACATGGGAATATGCAAGGGACCAGTAACAGTCAAAGCTGGCAGCTGTTTGAAGGGTCTCACAGACCTTGAAATGTGTACATTATTATTCTAAATAGCCATACAGTTGCTCCATAAATATCTTATGTGTGTTGATAACATGGAAGGCTACAAGCAATAGGAGACAATACCGCATTGTTACACATTGATTAAAACCTATTGAATTCAGTGAACTTAAGCATATGCTTGAGATTCACAGTGAAAACATTCCCTGAAAACAGAAAAGATTGTTGTGACAAATTGCAACCTGTTTCCTGACTGCCCTTTTATTTAGAGAAACTAAAGGGAAGGTGGTATGTTTGGTTTTCTTTCCAGTTGCTTCTATGAAGTCTTGCCATGCTGGCACAGACTGCCACGCATAAAGGAGTAGAGATTTCATAAGGAAAAAGTATAATGCCTTATAAAATACAAGGAGTTTTATATCTCGGTGACTTGCCATATTCTTTTTTTTTTATGGAGTACACTATTATAAGAATCATAAAATGATATCAAAGAATGTAATAAAATAAAATAAATCTCTATGATGTGGTGGTTTATAAAAATATCAATATGAAGACCCAGTGTGAAGGCTAGATGAAGCATTTGCTGCTCTGCTTCTTAAGATTTGCCTGTCTTGTGTTCTTCTAAATATTAAGTGTGGAATCCTTTGCCATCTCCTCATAAAATATTTTGGCAGAGTCCATAACAAGAGTGTTGCAAAAAAAATTCATACCTTTTAAGACTTAGAGGAAGCTAAACAAAGGGAAGAAAATATTTTCCTTTGTTTGAAAGCACCTGGATAGAAATATGTGAGGTCCTAGTTGAATGGAGTAGAAGGTTAAAAAAAATGTGACATTTGTGGTTATTACTGCCCCAAGGAGAACCCATGAATGGAATATGGTACCATTGTGTGGATTGATCAAAAAATGTAAAGTCACTGTAAGCTTCATGTAAGACTGGGAGATGAAGATAAATAAATTCGGAAAGCTTTCACAAAGCTAATCATGGTTAAAATGGTTTCCCTATCTTTCCAGGTTCTGCTTCCAAGTTAATAAAAAAGGGTATTGTTAATGTCTCTTTGTACATACCCTCTAGGACTAGCGTTTAGAGCAGCAAACTAAACCTTGTTTCACTGTATAATAATACTCTGAAGGCACCAGTTCCCATCTGCTCTTGGAAGCTAAGCAGGGTCAGTTCTGATTAGTGTTTAATGGAAGACCACCAAAGAATACCAGGTGCTGTAGGCTATATTTTAGAGGAAGGAACTGGCAAAACCACCTCTGAGAAATTCCTACAAAATTCATGCTGTTAGTTGACAGGTGACTTGAAGGCACATATACACACAGGGAGCTTAACCAAGTTAAGGCAAGAAGGTATAATTTTGGTAGTCTTTATTAGCAAGACTTTGGTTTTCTACTTTGCAGTGAAATCATGCAACTTGAAGATAATGAATGTAGATCTTCTAGATGCCTCTGGTTTCTAAGGATTTTTACAGATGATAGAACTGGAAGTAATTGTTGCTGAATACATGTATTTAAACATTTTGTGTTCTAGAAAACCTAATGCGGCCTCTTGTGAACTACGGAATTTCATGGTAAGCAATCGGCAGATTAAAATCTATTTTATGCTTTTACTTTATATCCCATGATCCTTATATCATGCTTGAAAATTGGAAATAAATTCTTTTCTTTTCTAGTATGTCTATGGGTTTCTTGGTAGAAGAGACTGCACCCATTATATGGAGAGGACTCATGGTTATGTCAGCCATAGAAAAATTGTTGAGACAGGTAAAGACTTGTTTAAAAAGACCTCTTTTACAGAAATCGAAATTTTAGTTTCATTTATATGGAACAGGAAAATAAAATTGTTATTTTTTTCCATACTTAACATGTTTTTTAAATGCGCATAAGAATGTTTTAAGAAAAAGTTGGAAATATTGGAAGCAATTATCATGTTAGTTACACATTCTTTCTCTAATTCAGCTAATTTGCCTTCAACCTTCTTGTAGATTTTAGTTTTGGTTGATGTGAATGCTACAATATTATGAGGGTGACAAACTTAATCATTTCTTTCCAACAGAGGAGGAAAGCCATAACTATGGGGGAAGGATACACTTTGTGTGGGAAAAGCCTCTAGGTTCAGCTGCTGGTATCTCCAGGGGAATCTTCTGTCTGAAACCCTGCAAAGCCAGTGACAATGGTTTAAACAGTAGTGAGTTAGATGGACAATTAATCTGTACAGAGTAACTTCCTGTGTTCCAAAAGTGTTTAAAACAGCTGCAGACCAAAACCTCAATGATCTTGTTTTGAGTGGGTTCTTAGAAACTACTGCTGATAAGTGACAAAAGAATTTGCTTTCTTGAGCTACATGTGATCCTAAACACTTTTTAAGGCAAAGTTCAATATTATGGTAGATCTGAAAACTGAAAGCAAAAGCTACTCTTATTCTGCTCTCCCACTGGTAGTTGAAGCCTCTGCCATTTGATGTCCTGTTATCTGCTGACTTGTTCTTTTGACACTTCCAAATTAGTTCCATTAATTCAGCATAGGGTCTACTCTTTCATCAGTTCTTGCTGCCTGCATAGGCTTTCTTGGGACAACTTTCATGCATGGTCCAAAGTCTTGCCTATAGAAAGAGCAGATTCCCTGGTTGAATTAAGGGAACTTGTCTGAGTTGCAAGCATCAAAATAGTGAGCTTCCATTAGTTCTTCTTGCCTATGGAAGCTTGATTACACATGATGTTTGCAAAGTGAGCTCAGAGGAGGGAAGAAAGGCGCCAAGCCGGCTAAGAGACTTGACAAGCAGTGTGCATGCGCATGGTCAGCCCCAGGTGAGCCTCCATAAGTCCTTCATATTCTGCTCAGTAGATAGGTTCTGCTTTTTGACCGTGTCTACTTTCTGACAGTGGTCTGGTAAGGGAAACCTGTACTGTGTTATGCATTTGGTTTTAAAATATACTGTAGATTTCAAAGTATATTTAGTGGACCTAACAGAAACCTGGTAGAAAGAATCAGTGGAACATTATCATTTCTGAATACAAACTCTATAGGATGTGAGACAGGCTGGACAATGATTTGGGTTATAGCTGTGAAGGGAACGCCTGAAAATCTAAAAAGTGTGTAAATATAAAATATAAAGTAGAAAGTTTTATATATTGTAGAATTTATGTATTTATCACCGAGAGGCTAGTTCTGGGCAAAAAGCCAATATAACTATAAACCATGATAATCTAGTATGAGCAATGAATTGACCTGTAATGAACACAAGACAGATGCTACCTTAAAGAATACTGGCAGTTAGATGGCTGATGCAATATAATTGGAAGCAGCCGAGAGCCAGGTGTACACAGTGCATTACTTCACCTCTAAGAACCTGACTGGAGGAGATATATAATTTATATAAACAGAGTATAGTGAATGATTCTAATCTTATTGGATGAAATAGGGCATCTGATAGGACAAGGAAGATATAAAACAGGCCTTAAAGAGATAGAAGCTGAACTGACTGAGCATCAGTCTCCATCATGGATAAGGCTGCTATACAGGCTCTAAGGATATCGCTGTTCATGGCTAATAACTGCTCAGACTGCACTGAGGAAGACAGGCCAAGCCAGTAAAAGACAATCTCTGCATCCAAATGTACTAGATACGCTTTCTGTCTGCATAAATATATGTTCTTTATGAATAATGGATGCTTGTGAGTCTAGCCACAGATGTGAAGCTTAAGTTCCTCTGGGTGTAACTATGGAGATGCCTGCTAAGTATATGCAGAAGCTATAAAGGTTCAGTTCTTATTAAAATGTAACACCTTTCGCACCATATACTGTGATGTAATGAACATATGATGCCTTACATGCAGTGTCATTTAAGGAAAGTAATGTGGCTAGACACCGAAAAGTCTGTGTTTCTCCCTAAGGGCAATGTGTATGTTTACGTATCTATGACTGCTTAAAATAAATAGCCTAAAAGAGAACCTGCTAATTCTTTCATATAAATATCCTGAGATTCCAGTACTTAAGAATGCTTAAGTACAATGTTGATCCTAACTCTGCCAGTTCGCAATTTATTCTTTGTCCTGAGATAGATGCTCAGGTGACCAGAAGGTGATAAAAGGGACCTCCAAACAGATACAGATTAGTTGACAAATGGAAAAGAATGATCAAGCTAGCTAGAATGTATTCTACAGATTAGGAGAGTTAGGACAAGATCCAAGAGATATTCTGCATGGTTAATGTGTAGTCATGTGGAAGCTATGAGAAAGAGAGGAGGCTTCCTTCTGTAAACTGAAGTCTAGAACAAAAAGGAGAGCAAAAAGAAATGCAAGTAGATGATGAAAGATTTTGAGAAGCTAAAACAGTAAGACCAGCACAATTTCTAACAGTTCTAACAAAGAAGGCCCAATTTTTAATAATTCCAATGAGGAGGAAAAATGGGAGGTGTCCAAAGAATCTAGGACAGATGTCTAAAAGCTTTCAGTGGAGCTAGGATTCCAAAGGGACATGTACAAGAAATGCAAAAGGGGGAGAAAGAGGAATTCAAACAAATAGCCAGCAAGTGTAGGGAGAAAGTCAGAACAGCTAAAGCAGAGAAAGATCCCATGCTTGGTAAAGGTTAGAAACAATAAGCAGGGCTTTTTTGGTTATATCAATAGCAAAAGGAAGAACAAGGAAATGGTAGGGCCTCTGTGTGGAAAGGATGGTGAAATGCTAACGGGAAAGAGAAAAGGTAGAACTACTGAACACCTTCTTTGCCTCGGTCTCCCAAAAGGAGAGCAATGCTCTACCTGGGGAAAATGGAACAGATGATGTGGTAGGGGAAATGTAGCGCAACTAAATTGGTTAAATTCTCCAGGGCCAGATGAATGACATCCAAAGGTGTTAGAAGAACTGGCAGAAGTAATTTCAGAATCCCTGGCAATAATCTTTGAGAATTCCTAGAGAACTGGGAACTGGAGTCCCAGCAGACTGGAAAAGGGCCAATATTGTCCCCATTTCAAAAAAGGGGGGGAGAAGACCCAAGCAATTATCACCTAGTCAGCCTGACATCAATACTGGGAAAGATTCTAGAGCAGATCATTAAACAAACAGTCTGTAAGGATTTTGAAAGGAATGCTGTGAAAGTCAACATGGGTTTCTCAAAAACAAGGTATGCCAGATTAATTTTATCTCTTTTTTATAGAGTAACTAGATTGGCAGATGAAGGGAATACTGAGCACATAGCATATTTTGACTTCAGTAGGGCCTTTGACATGTCCTCCCATGATATTCTTGCAAACAAGCTAGTAAAATGTGGGCTAGACAGTGCTACTGTTAGATGGCTATGTAACTGGTTGACTGACTGAACCCAAAGGCTGCTCACCAATGGTTCTTCTTCATCCTGGAGAGAAGTGACTTAGTGGAGTGCCACAGGGTTCTATCCTGGGCCCAGTGCTATTCAGCATCTTTATCAGTGATTTGGATGAGGGAATAGACAGCATCCTTATCAAATTTGCAGATGACACCAAATTAGTGTTGGGAAATATTAAGATTGAGATATTGGTAAGTCTCCCAACCAGCAGAGCATTTAATAAATGCACAAACGGAAGTTGAACAGATTACCAGCCCCTGAATTACTTCTATCACTCCACCCCAGATGCACTTTAGCTCAAAATAAAACACAATCAGTTAGGTTAAAAGTATGTAAAAAGGATTTACTCACATAATCCTGTGCATAGTTTACGCAGGTTCAAATTCTTGAAGAAAGATAAGAAGAAATTAAGCAGTCACATGCTTACAGGGAAGCATGCTTGCCAAAGGGTTGGAGACCGCATGCACACAGAGAAGCAGAAGAACAAAAAAGGGAAGAGATCAAGCAAGAGGAAGCGGGTGTTGACCAAATAACAGGAAGTTTACTCTAGACAGTCCCCTCTATGCCTACAATAAACATGCAAATTAACTAGCCAGTTAATTAAGCATGCAAAGGTTGCCACTCCCAACAATTAGGAGGAGTAACTAACACTCCAGAGGACAGGATTAGAATTCAAAATGATCTGGACAGATTAGGGAGCTGGGCCAAAATGAACAAAACAAATTTCAGGAGGGAGAAACACAAGATATTATGCTTGGGCAGAAAAAAATGAAATGCACAGATATAGGATGGGTGACCCCTGGCTTGACCACAGCATATGTGAAAGAGATCTAGGGGTCTTAGCAGACCACAAGCTGAACATGAGTTAGCAGTGTGATGCAGCAACTAAAAAAGCCAATGTGCATCTGGACTGCATCAATAGGAGTACAATGTCTAGGGCAAGGGAAGTGATAATACCGCTCTATTGTGCTTTATTCAGACCACACCCGGAATACTGTCTCCGGTTCTGGGCACCATAGTTCAGGAAGGACATTGAAAAGCTGGATCATGTCCAGAGGAGTGCAGCCAAAATGGTAGAAGGCCTGGAAATCATACCCTATGAGGAGTGGCTTAGGGAGCAGGATGTGTTTAGCTTGGAGAAGAAAAGCTTAAGAGGCAACATGATAGCCATGTTTAAATATTTGAAGGGATGTCTTATAGAGAATGGAGCAAGCCTGTTTTCTACTGCTGCAGAGACCAGGACACAGAGCAATGGCTTCAAACTTCAGGAAAAGAGATTCGATCTAAACATTACAAAGAGCTTCCTGAGGGTAAGAGCAGTTTGAAAGTGGAATACACTGCCTTGGAATGTGGTTGAGTCTCCTTCTTTGGAGGTTTTTAAACAGAGGGTGGGTGGCCATCTGTTGAGAATGCTTTGATGATCTATTCTTGCATGGCAGGGAGTTGGACTCTATGGCCCTTGTGGTTTCTTCCAGCTCTATGATTCTATGATTCTATCAGCATTAAAAAAAATTTAAGTACACCGGAAGGATGAAAGTGGCTATAGAGGCTGGTTGACTATAGGGAGATAACGAAGTTAAAGGCTTATTACAGGAGATTTGTTTTCCTTTTTTCAGGAGGAGGTTAGCGTATTTGCACGTTATTTCTTAGAAAAAGGCAAGCAAGTAAGGGAAGCATGAGAAAGATGATTAAAAGTATGCCTGTTGTGCAGAAATCAGATAGGGAGAAGCTTTTTTCTATTTTTCACAAAACTCAATGCTAGGGTCATCCAGCGAAGCTGAATTGTGGGAGATGCAGAATAGGTAAAAAGTATTTCAACACAGCACACAGTTAAAATGTGAAAGAACCTTACAGGGGTGAGGAAGTATGTAATGCATAGTTAAATTCTGCACAGTTAAACTGGGGAATTTGATATGAGAAGATGAAGCCCTGATCATTAACTTAGAAACGGAGTTGGACAAATTCATGGAGAATAAGGCTGCTAGTGGCTGCTAAACGTGTAGCCATTCAGTATCAGAGGCAGCCTATGCCTTTCGATACTAGAAAACTTCAGCTGGTCCAAAGAGTAGCAGCCAGATACAGCTGCTACACTGGCTGCTGTTACATTTCTAGGCACAACTCAAAGTGGCCTTTATGGCCTTTAAAGCCCTATATGGCTTAGTTCCAGGCAGCCAGACAGACTCCAGATATAAACCTATCCAAATTCTGAGATTCGAAGGGGCCTTTGTCTTTCTTTCCCACTACCTTCATCTTTACATTGTGGGAACGCAGGAGAGGACCTTCTTGGTGGTTGCTGAACTCCCTTCCTAGAGAGTCGAGACTGATACTCCCCTTTTCATCCTTCCATATGCAGATGAAGACTTTCTTTTGTTTCAGGCCTTTGCAGATTGATTGCTCATAGGAAAAGGAGTTGTGCTATATTGTCTATGTTTTTTAATGGACATGCTTTTAATTCTGTTGATAGTTTAATTACATTTTGACTTTTGTATGATGTATACTTTTAGCTGTGTCTGTTTTAAATTTTCTATGCCAATTCGAGCCCAAGGGCTGGAAAAGAGGCAGGATATCACCATCTTTTTCATTGTCCTCACCATGTATGTATTTGTAGTGGTAGTGGTTGTGGAACATAAGCAGGAAGGTGCTTGTGAGCATCCCATAATATCTGATTGGTCACTGTGGAAGTGAAATGCTGGACTAGATAGACCTTTGACTTCACTCACCGTGGTTCTGTCCTCTGGAATTCTGGGACTGGCAGTTTAGGAAGAGGCATCTAGAATTCTCAGCCAGAGCACTCCAGTGCTTCACCAGACTACAAACCCCAGGATTCTATAGGATGGAACCATGGCTATTAAAGTAGAATAGTAATACTGTAATTCTGTAGTGTGACTGCTCCGCATGTCCTAGTAACGATGTCACAACAGGCTCTACTAAGAAAACTAGGTTCTGGAAGGCCAAAACATGATCTGTGTATGGGTGACGTGATATGCAGTAACTGCAGTATTGATTTAATCAGTGGAATTCCCCAATGGGAAGCATATGACAGTTTCTTTCTTGAGCATGTTGATAATGTTATATACTGACTCAGTTGTTACCTAGCAACTAAAGATGCAGTTGTACTCTAGTATATCCAGAAACGTGGAGGGGGAAAGAATGTAGTCCCATGAAACAGGGTTATTTGTGATTTTCCTTGACGGATGGAATCTCACTTGTGACAGCAGAAAGATTTAACAGGGACTTCCCTCTAATCAAGCACTTTCCTTTGGTGTATGAACAGCATACTTCCTAATCCTGCACCAGGACAAATTAAAAGGAAAATAAAAACGTTGCATATCCTGGCAAATACAGGTGGAATTTGTTGCAGGGATCGCTTTTATAACTCTAGAATTTTATGTATTTAATTGCAATGTATTGAAAGGGTTATAAATCTTCTTATTGCTGCTAATAGTGGCTTGTTGCCTGTTTCTGACAAGCAATAGAATTATTAATTCCTTTATGAGAAAGCTGTGTTGTAGACCTTCAGGAATCTTATATAGTAATTAAATAAAGGCTTGTATTTTTGCATTGCTAGCTTTCATTGTAAAATTCCTATGTCCATCTGTTTATTTTGCCACTGGTCAGCATAGGTCAAACTACTCTTTCAGAGCTGTTTTTAATTTATTTATTTATTTTTTAATCTCCTACTTCTAAACTTTGATTTATAAAACATCTGGAAGAAATAGTTCATTCTGCTCCTCCTCCTTCTTTTCTGGCTACATGTAAGCCACTTAAATTGCTTGCTTAATCTTGGTTTATGATAGAATAATATATTGAGTTTAAAGGGCTCCCAGACATCAAGGCAAGGATATAAAATATTAAATAAAGATCTCAAGAAAATTAAGTCAGCCAGATCTAATATTCTTAATGCATTTTATTGCAGCCAGTGGAAGTGGCTCATAGCCTTTCACATAAAATCAGGCAATACTGCAAAATGGTCTTTATCATCAGTTTTAAAATATCATGTCTTCTTTACAGTACAGTGACACAGAAAACCGTGAGGTATGTTGCATAGCTGTTTTTTTCCTTCTCCTTATACAAGTTAAGCAAAATGAAGTGGTACAGATATTCCTAAGGGACAGAGGATAATAAAAATGCAAATGCTGAATAAAAATCCTAAATGCAAGGTAGTACTAGCAGTGTTGGTGATATGAGGTTTTCTTTCCTTTCACACTGCAGCCCTCTGGACTGTATTTTGAGGAACATGAAGGAGGTTAGAGGGAAATTGTTCATTTCCAATTTGATGAGTAGTTCTGACTGCAGAATAACTTCATTGGATTTTGTTCATAAGCCATTATTTTCATTCTAGATTCTTGAGGGAACATGGTTAATGGTTCCACTTGGAAGAAGAGAGTTTCTGCTTATTTCATTTGTTCCCTTCTCTGGATAAAATGCCAGCCTCTTTGCTGGAAGTCATCATCATCTTTATTATCTTCATCAGATTTTATTTGAACTAGTCAACAGCCTATGTCAAAGCTGTTAAAATACATATATTAATAGTGAACATCTTTCTAACTTATTATTAACTTAGATTCAAAACTTTCCTTACATAATTAATTAGGCCTGTGGTCATCTCTGTTTTCATCTAGTCTTTTATATTCTTATATATGTAGTTCCCTCTGCAATGTTTTCATGTTCAAATACTATAACTCTGTGTGGAGTGGTAGGGAGTAGTGATACATTTGCTGAAAAGGTAAAAACAGTGTTGATGTTTGCCAGTGAGCAATATACAATAGATCAGTTGGACACTTGGAAATAATATGTTAACTCAGTGGTTCTTAACCTTCTCTTTACCAGGGACCCTCTGTAAATATAATTTGTTCCAGGGGACCCCCAAGACGTAAAGATTTAAATATTTAAATTTAGATTTAAATATTTGAAGATTTATTTAAACACTTACATAGTTTTTTTATTTATTAAAGGCTTCTGGAGGCTAGTAAGCTCAGGCAAGTCACATTCTCTCAGCCTCAGAGGAACGCAAAGGCAAAACTCCTCTGAACAAATCCTGCCAAAAACAAAACAAAACCCCTGCGATAGGTTCACCTTAGGGTTGCCATAAGTCGGAAGTAACTTGAAGGCACATAACAACAAAGGGCCACTGACTGCAAGGTTTTTTCTATCTCTCACCTTTGAATACTGATTTATGCCGATCCTAAGGCAACCCTATCTTGGGGGTTTTCTTGGCAAGATTTGTTGCACTTACCTTTCTCTGAGGTTGAGAGAATGTAACTTGCCTGAAGTCAGTCAGTGGGTTTCCATGGCCAAGTGGAGATTGAAACCCTGATCTCCAGAGTCATAGTTTGGGTTAATGCATATGCCTACTGCTGTGTCCCTTCTGTCAGGGATGCAGGAATAGGGTGTTTGTGTGTGTGCAGGTGCCAAAACTGCTCTCTCATTTGCAAACACATTTGCTTGCCACTGTATTTCTTTCATCAGGGATACAGCAGCTGGATGTCTGGGTGCCAAAGGACGTGGCTGCAGATACGTGCGCATGTCCAAACCGATCTTTCGTCTGCAAATGAGGGAGCAGCTTCAGCACCTACAGCCCCCAGCTGCTGTGTTCCTGCTGCTGCCGTTGGTCTCCAGCAGCAGGGCTTTGCGGGTGGCCTGTAAGGTCCACAGACCCCAGGGTAAGAACCACTATGTTAACTGATAATTCATATGATTTTTACAAATTTTTTGCATAAAGGCAACTAAAGAGCCACATCTTGTGATTCTAACCTAATAATGGGTATAAATATTAAACTTCAACATTACAGATTTTGAATTCTTTGTTAACCTTGCTCAGTGATTGACAAAGACTTATAGTTTCAGGTTCTTAAAGATTTAAAATTATAGAGTGACCCATTGATCTCTATAGCAAAATTAAAATATGCAACTCTGCATCTCACATTCACATAAAACCCTTCATTCTGTGTTTTTTTCTCTTTATTTGAGCAGATGGAGACTTGTCTTTCAGTGTTTTTTTTTAAATATTTTTATTGAAAATACATTTAATATAAAGCAACATATAGGGGAATAGCACACCAACGTATCTACTAACTAATCTAAACAACTAAACAATTTACTAAACTAACACAAACTACAGCAACTTAAAAAGGGGGTAATAAGATTGCACACTTGACTTCCAACTCCTTAAAAAATGGATACTAATAAAGGGTTGTTATATATCCTCTAAGTTCGATCAATATACATACTTAAATAATCATCTTAACTGTCTAATATTATACACATATAAAATTTAAACTACATTTATACTTAAAAAGTTGCTCTGCTACTTCTGTTAAATATAAAATAGACTTAGAAATTCAAAGTAGTGTTGTACAATAATAATACTAATCTTATTGAAATTCTAGTGTTACATCTCTCCCTCCAACTTCTCTTAAACATATTATAACCTTCCCCCATTGACTTTTGAACTCCTTCAAAGAGCTTTTTCTAATATCATCAATTTATCCATCCCAGCCATGTCCAGCAGTTTCATCATCCAGTCATCCTGAGATAGCACTGTGGGATCTTTCCAATTCTGTGCATATAGTATGCTCATTGCTGTTGTGGTATATTGTATAATTTTTACAGAGTTCTTATTTATCTGGTCATTCATTAATCCCAATAAAAACAGTTCAGTGTTTCAATGTATATTTTAGTCTTACAAATATCCTCCATCAAATGGTGTATCATCACCCAGAATTTCTTTGCTTTATCACAAGTTCACAACATATGAAAAAACTCTCATCTGGTTGATTACATTTCCAACATTTAGCTGAAGAATTTTTATACATTTTAGACATTTTTTCCAGAGTCAAATGTTCCTTTAGTGTTATTTTGCCTTTCAGGTTGCAATCTGTCTAATTTCACTTACCCAGGACTAAATCTCACTGAACCCAAAGCTACCTACTTCTGTGTAGCACTATAAGAGTACGCTTATTTTTTAAAAGACAAAAGTGAGCTTATGGCGAAAAGAAGAAGTCTTCTCCATATATTCAGAGACTGAGAGAAGAGTGGGAGAGTGAAGATCCCCTTTTGGAAGAACTTCCAATTTGTATCTATTTGTATTTAGGAGTAAACCCCATTAAACTCATTGTTTCATTGTAGCCTTTTTCCCCCCAGAAAAATGTGCTTTTAAAAGTTACTAATAATTCATTTGTCTACCAAAACTGGAGGGGAATGGAGTAGATACAGTTTCCCTTTGAATTTTTTTTTTTTAGTTTGTTTAAACAAACAAGATTTGCACTTAAATTCTTTCTGCTTGTACTAACAAAATGCCGCTGGTGTGTAAGAAAAGTAGATTCCACTCCTCCACACAACTAGCAGTACAAATAAATAGGAATAATATCCTTTTATGTAGTATATAGCATGTCAAAAATGGAGGCTGAATTCTTTTTATCTATCACACTAGTTTTCTGTATTCAAGGATACTTTTAGATGGGAGAAGTATGAAGTAGTACAGATCAGGAAAAGTCTTACTATTTGGCAGTGCAACCCTATATGCAGAAGTAAGATTTTATTTGCGTATAGGATTTCAGTCTTGTTACTACTGTTATGTGCCTTTAAGTTGGCTCTGACTTCCGGTGACCCTATCCTACGATTTTGTTGGCAAGATTCATTCCAACAAGGTAGTTTTTAGGCTTAGACTTTCACAAGGTTCCCTAGTGGGTTTACATCATTGAGCTGGGATTTGAACCCTAGTCTCCTGGAGTCCTAATCTAATGCTCAAATCCCTGTACCACACTGTTTCTCATAACACAGAGTTTAGTGACTTTACTTGAGTGAATGTAGGGTTGAGGTCAATATTTAAGGTATAGGTACAAGCAGAGTGCAGATTGAAAGTACTTCTAGTTCATTCCTGTGAAAAGTTGTGAATAACAACCAGTGGAGAAAGCTTAAATTTCAGACTAGCTTAACAACAACTAATTAAATGTTCAAGTCCATAGGATAAACAAAACAAATTAATTTTGCTGGGTATGTGAGCAAACTATGACGTTGTTTCATCTTGAGCTTTTTCAGGTAGAGTGCCTTCAGTAATGCTTTTCATTGGCCTCTCCATCATTCAGCTTAAAAGATGGCATTTATGATACTATTTCATAATTGTAACATTTAAATGATTCTGCATTATGCTTTGATTCTACCTCTTATCAGTACATTTGAACTAATAGGCAAACCTGATACAAATATTTTAGAGAGGTAGCAACTTCCTCTGCTTCCCTTTGTACATTAATGTTAATAGAGCCCTGCTTTTAGTATTAATTGGTATTACTGTCCAAGGATCTCTCACGCAGAGTAGGGTTTTAATGAGGTCTTAGCTTGACATAAACAGGATTGTGTCTCAGGGCCTTACGCTCATGTTTTCTTGAACAGGTATTTGGTAATAGGCAAAATACCTGAAATTACAGTGCAGCAATAAATTTCTGTTCTGATTTTATGCACTGCTAGTTTGCTACTATGGCTTTCCTGAAAAAAATTAAGCACCATCCATCCTACGTGTGCTTAACAAATGAAAAATATTCTAATAAGTAAGAAAGTTACAGACATTAATGTGTTGCAGAATGGCTTTATCTTGTTATTACCTCTGAGAATATGAAATATAATCTCCTACATAGAGATGTGGAAGATAACCTGTAACTTTGTGGGTGAAATGTGTTGTTTTTGCCTATGTATTTCCATATCAGCAATGGTTTAGAATTAGGCTACTATTTGTCTAAGGATAAATTTCTGGCAAAGGCAGGACTGATTCAGAATTTAGATGAAATTACTAATCCATGGTTTAGCCATCTGAGTTGGTCCTTGGCTGACATTCTCTGCACTCCTCTCTTGTATTGTGATTACTGTGCTGAACTTTGTTCTCTGCTGTGTCACTCAAATTGATGAACTCCGTATTAGAATTTAAAAATCATATGAAGATGTTTCCTGAGATAATTTGGAGGGCAAGCCCATTCTTCAGTAGAAATGGCTGTGCACTCAGGCAGTGCTTCTAGGAGCTGACCGAAGTTCCAAAGTCAAGGCTCAGCTAGCTTCTGGAAGTTCAATACACTCTTCCTCTATCTTACCTGTGCAGAGAAGGGGGAATAAAACTGCCCTCCCACCATAGTGCCAACTAGATAGACTTCACTCAGTGCCACATTGGGTGCTGGTGGTAAATTTGCTACTCCTTGGAGGAAGAGGAGGTTGGAGGGAATTTGCCATCCAGTCCCTCAAAGTTTTCTGTATCCCTGCCATAGTCAGCCCAGAATCCCTCCCCACTCCAGTAATGATAAACTTGAGTCTGAAAGAAGTGAGTCTGTTAAGTCTGACTCACTGTGGCCATGCCAGAGGAGAGAAGGAAGAGGTAAGTGCACAGTCTCCCCCACCTCCTCTTACTTCCACTTGCTTCTCTAATGCTAAGCCATAGTTTAGTCTTCCATCCAAAATGAGCCTTTGTGGCCCTGCTTGACTGGAACTCCTTGACTGGAACTCCTCAAGTACTTCTCAATTAAATGAATATAGAGTACTTTCGGTTCCTGAAACACAGACTTATCACAAAGGCATAATTAGCAATTGCTCCTCGTTACTTTTCAAAAGAGATATGTTTTTGTGCAGCATTTCTATACACCAGTGCCTTGAAAATGTGCTTGCATTGCCTCGTGAGATATATGCCACTTGGAATGCATATTATGTGAATACCTAGAATGTTTTATATTTAATTTGTCACATGTACATAGTGATTGATTAGACTAATTTGCACAGAAGCTTTAGTGATGTTCTTAAATGGGGAAAAATACAGAGAACCACATGGCAGTTAATTACATCACTCTAACAATAAATGTCAAGGAACTCTCTCTTTTTGGAAAAAAAAAGATGAATGCTGTGTTTAAGCAAAGTACAATTACCTTTCGAACATCTGAAATGTTTCACAACAGTGTATGTATTGAAGCAGTGAACATTTTAGCATTTTCCACACATGCAGAACGGCTGACAGATGGTGGGAGTTACAGGTATAATTTTGTAACCAACTCTCACTTGCTTGTTTGCAAAAGGGAATTCCTAATGTTTTGTTAATCTTGAGCTAATTTATTCCTCCGCAAAGAAGTATTTGCATATAGACATAGTTCTTCTAGGAGGATCTAGATCAGAGCTTGGAAAGTTATTTTTTAAAGAAGTAGGAGGATCTAGAGTAGAGCTTGGAAAATTACTTTTAAAAGAAATCATTGTCATTACAAACATTGAAGCAACTAATTGCCATTCTTCTTTGTTCCATTCTCCCCATTTATGTGGTTATCCCATTATTTTTTCATTAATTTTGGGTTAAAAAAAGAGTTTTTTAAATTTAATTTTGGGTTTAATTTTGGGTTAAAAAAAGGCATAAAACTAGGTGCAAAGAAACCTCAAAATAATATTAAAAAGCATTTCCTCCCTAATTATTTTACTATTTATTGGTTGCTTTTATTATTTATGCTCTTGTTACCATACCCCACCTCCCCTCCTATAGATATGTGATTTTTATAAATTGGATGTATTAATAACCAAAGAACGTGACCGGGGTCATGCTGGCCAGAGACATGCTTGGGATCATTGTGGAGGGAAAGGTCCAGACAGGGTTATGCAGAAAACCCCGATGCTGATGGGTTTGTGCTAATTCGTTTTGACATTTTTGAACACAGCGGAAGATGATCTGCCCAGATAAGGCAATCAGAGGCCATCCCTCAATCTTACTCTGGGGAGATCTTCCCTATACACTCTACCGGACTGAACATTTAAGAGATTATCATGAATCCCATCAGTGTTTTGTCACCCCACAGTTAAAGCAATCAGCCCATTCCGGACCACTTTGTCAGTCTTGTGGAAAGCCGTTACTGCTCTGTCAACACACCCCTTCAGGGTATGAAATAGGGTGTAAAAATCCTAGCTTTGACCCCAGCCAATTGTAGTATGTAGTACATAGTGTGCCCCAGACTGCGTTTCCTCTGTGCTATCCTCAGTGCTGTCTTAGCCCTTCCACTGCAACCTCCTTCTTCAAGATTGATAACCATCCTCTCCACCCCAATCTCTGTCTATCTGGCCTTTCTCACCTCACTTTCCAATAGTTTTGTATGGTTCTTAAGAGTGCCTGAGTTGCTGGTTCCTTCTGCATTGGACCTTTGCTTCCCATTAGGACTTCCTGCTTTTTTCAGGCCCAGTGACCTGATTTAGAAGGTACTGCCTTCCATCCAGCTTTCTTGCTTGTCTGGGCTGTTGTGGAGATGGCAGGGTCACCAGCAGGGTCACCACCACGAAAGGGATACTATAGGGGGTTTTCCCTAAGGGAAACTACTTCAGGGGTGCCAGAGGGCCTGTCTGTTACTCGCCGGGGGGAGGGTTTATGTTGGTTTATAGTTTTTGTTTGTTTTTAAGAACCAGGGGTTTTTGCCTGCCCAGTAAAGGAAGGATGTGTTTTCAATAGAAGGAGTAAATGAAGGGAAACAGGGAGCATCCATTGGAATTGTAGAGGTCTAAGGGGGGTACAGAAGGGGAGACAGTTACATTTTCATGAGAGAGAGGAGTGCAACAGAGTGTTAGTTGCCTCTAAACTGTCTCTAAGATCAAATAACCTACATAGTGTTGTTGGTAATCTTTCTGCATTGAAAATGGTGCTGTTGATTTAAGAGAAAACTATTATAAAATGTTGCATAGATGGTTAGATGTTAGAGTTTTCAGGGGCCACGCTGTACTCCATGGATATCAAAGGGAGAAACGAGGCCCACACGATCGAGGGCAGTTACAGAACCTCAGGGCTTCAGGCCAGGCAAAAGTAAAAAACCAGCAGAGTCGAAAGAACAGAGCCCAGACCAAAAACATATTGTCAAAAACTAGTCCACTGTTTATTGCATACAGCATGGTTGTTCACTTGTAGCATACTGGTATCAGCAAAGCAGAACAAAATCCATTAGAGAAAGAGAAAGAGCAAGGACTTCTCTCACTGTAATTATAGTCTCTGTGTGTGACCGCTTAACCCAAACATTCTGGCTTTCCCACAGAGAAACCAGGTGTTTTCTTAATGGCTGTCTGGGTCACACTCCCTTTCCCAGTTCCAAGGCTGCTCCGCAGCACAGAGACAAGACAAACATCACGTACAACTCTTTAGACAGAGGACCGAAAGGCCTAGAATCTTAATAGGTATATGACGCCAGAGAGATTACAAAGAACGGAAATTCGAAATGCTGGAAGTGCGAAGAAAAAGAGGAAACATTTTATCATATGTGGTGGACTTGTAAAAAGGCAAAGAAATTTTGGAAAGAAATACATGACGAAATTCAAAAAATATTCAAAATGAATTTTGAAATGATATCTGAATTATATTTATTGAATATAATAAAATCAAAGGCAGAAATTAGAAAGTATAAAAAATGTTATATTTAGTTACAGCAGCTAGATTAACTTACACTCAACATTGGAAACAAGATATTAAAATAAATTTAAATGTATGGAAATTAAAGGTTATGGAAATGATGGAGATAGAAAAACTGACAAATGCATCAAAGAACAAATCTATTCCACAATTTGATAGAGAATGGAGCAAAATAAAAGAGTGGCTGCAATTGTAAAGCTAATGATTATAATGATATAATTTTTAAAAAGGTAAAAATGTATTGACTGGTTAAAAGAGAAATTATGATTGTTATACCAAAGATTTATGTATAGTGGATTGGACTCCTTGTATTGTACTGTATTATATTGTACCTTTTGTTTGATTCAGCTGGGCAAAACTGGAGAAGAAAACTTATTATGGGAGTTGGGGGGGACATTAAGAAGAAATGTTCCCATTTTATACTTTTTTTAGAAATTTTAATAAAACTACTTTTAAAAAAATGGTGCTGTTGAATACCAGGCTGGTGAATGGGAAGACAAACACCTATTGATTCTGTGTGAACACACAGACCAGGCTAATATCACAGAGAAATTGCTGAATGAATTAGAGGAGGGGCAATCTCTCTCATATTTGCTCTCCATATTTCTATACAGCAGTAGGTGAGACCTGAGGATGTGGGGAGGTGGACTCATAGAGGCTTATCCTTATTCCATCCCCCTTACCAGGTGTCTTATCCCACATTCTATAGGATTCAGATATGTGTATCTTAAGGTAGGTAGGCAGGACAGAATAAGGGTTATGCTGTTGTATTATTGACCCCTTTCCCAAGCTAGCTGGTTTCAGGATTGGTGTTGAGTCCTTTCAGCTTGTGGTGTTGGGAAATGTCAAAATCCATGCTGAGGCTGCCTTGTCAGGAGTAGCTCAGGACTTCATGGTAGCCTTAACAACCATGGATCTGACCCAATTAGTACCTTGCCTCACTCAAGTTCCTGGCCACACTCTGGATCTTGTTTTCTATGCTGGATGGTTTTAAGAATGTACTTTCTGTAGTTCCTTTGTCATGGATAGATCACTATATGGTCTGATCTAGACTCAATGGGACTCAAAACCTGTGCAGGGCAGGGAAAAGTGTTAGGATGTTCCAACCATGGAATGTTTCCTGATCATTCTTGGGGATTTTCCTGTCACCTTGGCAGGGAATTTGGTTGAAGCCCTGGTTGACCTCTAAAATGGAGAGAAGGCCAAGAACTGGAACATGATCATTTGTGAGTATCACCTCTTACAGAAGTGCAGTCAAATCATCCTCTGGTTTTCCGGGAAGTTGATTGCAATGAAGTATTATTATTGTTGTTACTATTATTATTACCCCTGTTTTCTCCTTGAAAGGACTCATGAGTGAGACAGAGGCTACAGCAACATTGGTGGAAGACTCAGACTGAGTTTGGCAGAACACAAGCTAGGGCCCGTTTGAAGGCCTACTTTGTGGCAGTATGGTCAGCAAAGAAATACTTCTGTCACCATTGTTTTTCTAAGAAGCCTTTTCGTGGAGCTGTTTGAAGAGGTCAAAGGTTTATTGCATTTGGCTGAATGACAAGATAAAATAGGCCACACAACAGCCTGTGAAGAATGTGCCTGATTGCAAATAAAATCACTGAGATCTATTGTGGCTGGGATCCTGTAGCTGATACAGTCCTAGTGGATGTATCATTCCTGCTTGCACAATAATAACAGATTATTTTCATTTTCTACAGTCTGAGAATATGGACAGTTTTCTTGAAGAAGTGAGAGGAGTCATTACGTGTGTTCTATACACTTGCCCTTTTGATTCACTAAAAGAGCCAGTGTGGGACTGGCCAACTCAGTGCAGGGAGTAGTCATTGAATCGTCAGGGCACCCACAGGCTTAAAGGAGGTTCTTGTAACACCTTTGCTGAAAAGCATTCCATGAAATCCTCTTTAATGAATTGGCCAGCATTCCAGTTTTGGGAAACATATTAGAACATTTCATGGCCTCCCAGCTCCAGCGGGTCCTGGAGGAAACTGATTATCTTGATCTATTTTGATCCGGTTTCAGGCCTGGGCATAGGACAGAGGCAGTTTTGATCACCTTGGTAGATGACCTTCACTGAGAACTGGACAGGTGTGTGTGTCCCCATTGGTTCTGCTAGACCTCTTGGCAGCTTTTGATACCATTGACCATGGTATCCTTCTAGGTCAGCTTGTTGAGATGGACACTGGAGGCATTGTTTTAGAGTGACTCCATTCCTTCCTTGGGGGATGAGCTCAGAAAGTGGGGCTTGGGGATACCTGTTCAAAACTTTGGTCGTTGTCCAAAGAAATCTCTCAGGGCTCTCTTCTGTTCCCCCATGCCATGCAAGATATACATGAAATTGCTGCCAGAGGTTGTCCAGAGGTTAGGATCTGGTGCCATCAGTATGCTGGTGACACTCCATTCTATTTCTCCTTTCAAACTCAACCCAAAGAGGCAGGTGCTGAATTTTTTTATTTCTACTGTTTTTAAAAATAATTTAAAACGTATTTAATTGTACGTTTTTCCTTCTTAAAATCTCATTAATAGTTTAATTTATTTTAATATTGATCTCTTGTATATTTAATTGTACGTTATTTATTTTAATTTGTAAACTGCCTTGAGTCTTGGTTTTGGGGAACAGGCAGGGTATAAATAAAGTTAATAATAATGATCAGTTGTGCAAAAATCAACTTGCTCCCTATTGACTTAAGATCATAATTGATAGGAGATTGCTAATGAACCGGAAAATACTTGGACATTGTTTAACTGTGCTGATTTTATCCATTTCGGTCTTCTCTGATTTTTTTTTAAATTTTGTGTTCTGACAACATAGCAATACCATCTAATGAAGAATATCATCTAAACTTTAGAATCTAAGGAGATGCTCTCTTATTAATATTATATCTTTATCCATGATATGTCTTTGGCCATTTCCACACGGGGTTTTTAAAACGGTACAGAGCGTCCTCCAGGGAGGACGTCTGCACCTGGGAGCGGACTGGGTCGGACCTACTTAACGTAGATCCGCACCCCAACCCGCTCCAGAACGACCCCAAGTGGTCATCCAGTGTGCTTTTGGAAGACCACTAAAAACAGGTCTTTCAAAAGCACAGAGTGCACCACTGCAAGCCTGCTCCCTTAAGCCGCAATTTTCGTCCCTGGAGCAGTGCGGAGCAGCGGTGGACCGGACCAGGGAGCCCAAAAGTCCGGTGAGTAGTGTCACGGGTCGATTCCCTTGCCCCATGCGGAAATGGCCTTTGTCATCCACTGTTAATTATATGAAATCTTGGAATACTTTTCAAACTTATTTTCTACTCCCTTGAAAGGGATTCAGTATTTATCTCTTGGGAGTTAATAGAAGAAATTTTCTGTCTTATCTCATCTGCAATCATTGCAAGCATTCTTAATCTACTGGAATTACAACCTTTTGAAATTTACGAGCTGGATCAATGATCTGTAGCACCTTCCATCTTCAAACAAATCTCATCCTCATTTATCAAGTGGGAAGAAATGTAGCACACTGTTCTTGGTGAATGCCATTGACAGGAATATATTGTTACAAGAAAAATAAATATGGATTTTGGCAAAAGATTAATGGCTATGACTAGTCTGTTTTTGACTTCCCCCAAGAGCAAGGCCTGGATGATACTGTAGTCACTGCAGAGACCAATGTCCACAACCATACAAATATGTTTGTTTTCATATGACACACATAGAAGCTATGCAGAATGACCAGGAAGTCCAGGTAGATTAGACAAAGGGCTTGTTAATGCTGTCCACTTCCCTTTACACATCTGGTCATTAAACAAGCAAGATGACTTGTACAACAAAACACGTTTGTGCTCTCTTCAGTTCACTTGTTTTTTGTAATAGCATTCTTAATAAAGAACCTTAAATGTGAGCACTCACATATCTGTTCCATTTTGGTTTGGCCTAATAAAAGTATTGCTCTGCCAAACATTTTAGAATTTTTCTTCTTGTTAGCATCAGTTGCTTTTTTTGTATGCAAGCTGATCACCTGAACAGGACTAATGTATTGAGAAGATGTTGAGTTCCAGCAAGTACTGACACGAAAGCATAACTGAGGAATGGGTTATTTTTAAAAACAAAACACTTAGATAAATCAAGAGTTGTTCACTCTTCCACAACCACTGTTCCATAACCAACCTTTATTACCAGATTTGCCTTGTTAAAAGCAAATAATGCTTTAATCTTGTAATCTTGTAATAGATACGTTATCTAAGTTTGAAGTGCCCCTCAGAAATGGTCACAAACTGTCCATCCTCTGCTCTAAGGAAGCATGGAATATAAGTATAATACAGTGAAGAAGAAGCCTGAAAGCATCCTTATGCACTTGGCTGCCTTTATTTTTTATTTTGTTATTTGTGGTCTTTATCTGCTTTTTTATCTTATAGCACATCCATGTTATTGTGCTGCCAAGAATAGCTGGCTTTTATGTAGTTTTTTTTTTACTAGTTTTTTTTGGCTTTATTTTTTAAAAATAATTTCATTCCTGCTTTTAAAATACATTGATATCAACCACTTTTCATACCTATACCAGCACTTTAATAACAAATGAAAAGAGTGAGCAATAGATCTTTTTATAGGTAAGGTTGATCTGTATAGCTTCCAAAGATCTGTAAGTGTCAGTCACTTTTGAAAGCCATCCAAAACAATGAATAATATTACATTTGATTATAAAACACGAGTAGTCCTTTTCATGCTCTGTTTTGTTATTGCTCATTCTGTTAACGTTCGCTGAATGAGAGGCTTCAGCAGGGATATGTTTGTGTTCATCCAGTTGAAGTCTAACCTCACAAGATCAATTTTATGTACAATTTGTGGCCTCACACTACCTTTTAGGTATCACTCTTAAAAATGAAAATCTAATTTTATTCCATGGGTGCTTGGCTCTCTACATAATCTTGGACTGCAACTCCAATCAGCCCTAGCCCGCTTAGATGGTGATGAGGGATTGTGAGTATTGCAATCTAATATCTGAAGGGCCACATGATCCATACCTCTGGTTTAGTGGCTCTTAGTTGTTGAACTATAGATTCATTATTGACAAAGCTGGCAGAACTGTTGGGAGTTACAGCTCACCATTTGGAGGTCCAGTGATTCTCCATCCTTGCTTTAATATGAATTTGCTTTAAGTCTTGGAGGGATGCTATTGGGACAAGAATTTGGGAATCACAAACCTGAGTAGTTCGTGAATAGTAAGCAGTCAATCAGCTAAAGCTGCAAGTGGCATATTGGCATAGTTTAGTTGTGAATAGGTGCACCCAAATGTAATGCTAATCCGTAACTGAATACTCTTTGGATAAGTGCAGGTTCTCCCTCTTATTTTCCTAATCTTTAGGGACTGATGTTTGAAGTTGGCTTCATTTGAAGCATATTATTTCCTTAAATCCATAATTTTTCTGAAGGTGAATTGTCTACCAGTTCTTGTACTGCTGTGAAATAAATGGGCAGTAGATTGCAGGTTTTGACAAACTGATATAAGAGGTTGTTTCTGTCAAAGTTAGGCTTCTTAAAGATGATGCAGTCCATTTTCACATCTGAGTAGTTAACAAAAGTGTCTGTTATTCACTCCTGACACCCACATTCACAGGTTTGACCTTTGTGAATTTGATTAATTGTGAGGAGCCCACTTGCCTTGCCCCTATTCTCCCCCTCCTGTTCCCGTGGCTTTTGCCTAGATGTGCTGCCTTCCTTCTCTGTACCCCAGCAAATGGCAAGTGAATGGAGGGGGAAGGGCTTGTGCATGTGCCTCCCCCCCATTATCTTGCCTTTTCCCTGAGCGCTTTGCCTTCTTTCTCCACACCTAGGTAAAAGGCAAGCGAATGGAAGGGGAAAGGCTCATGCACAACTTCTCTACCCACAGGCCTTTCCCCACCCATTTCCTTGCCTTTTGGTTGGACATTGAAAAGGAAGACACACCCACCCAGGCAAAAAGCAAGGAAATGAGAAGGGGAGCGCTTACTTGGGCAAGGGGGAGTTATTCATGGGTTTTTGACTTTCACAAGGGTTCTGCACCTCGAACTTTCATGAAAGTTGAAGGGCCTGTGTAATATATAAAATCATATCACTTCTTTTGATCAACGTTATCTTTCCTGAAGACACTTGGGGCTTGGTGAAAATCTGTTCTCAGTAGTTTGGTTTGTTCCTTTGCACAGACAAGGAAGAGGCAGGGGGTTAGATGTTATGGTCTTTGCCATCCTTCCAGCTCTATGATTCTAGGACTTCTACTGGCACAGAGAACTACTGATCTGAAGGCAGTAGAGGCTACTAATCAATGGGACAGTGAATCTGCTCTTGGTTTTTGTCTGTGTTTCTGAATCTTATCCCCAAAATAGACGGAGCACCTTGAGTAACCTCTTTATAGTTGAGGCTAAGCCAGAACATATTCACACCCACACCCACAGGGAAGCAACCAACTGCCACTGCTTGAAGAAAGAGGTCTGCTTGTACCATCTGCTGAGTCTTTATGCCAGTGGTTGGACTGTCGGTACAAGCGGACACAAACACACACCCAGCAATTCTCCACTGTTTCCTAATGATTTGTGCAAAGTTTTTCATATAAGATTAACAATTATCTTTGTTGTGTGGTGTTTGTGCTAAGAGTGCTGCTGTCAGTAGAACTTGCTGAATAGAATATTACATTAGGTTTGATCCATAAGTTCTTAAGACTCATCTCTTACTAACCATGGATCTTTGACCTTTTTCTAGGTTGACTGGCGTCAGCTGGATTATCTGGTAATTGATATGCCCCCTGGAACAGGAGATGTACAGCTGTCAATCTCACAGAATATCCCAATTGCAGGTATTTTGTATAGATATATAGTCCAGTCCTTGCATATCTATTTAGAAATAAGTTTTTTAAAACTTCAATTTTTTTGTTTTAAAAATAGATTTTTTGCTAGAACAAGAGTGTCAAGGGTGTATCTTGTTCTGCAGAAGAACTGCAGCCTCTGGAGGCTTCCAAGTGCAGCAGTTCTCAGTTTTGAGCATGATAGTGGTGATGGTAAAGGGCTATAAGTGCTCTTCCTTATCCTAGTGCTGGTTTTAACTTTTAAACTGCTAAACAATATTTTTGAAAGAATATCTTTTCCCATGCCTACCTATCCAGACCCTAAGACCTACATCAAGGCCCTCCAAGGTAACCTTGGCATTTAAGGCAAGGCAGGTGGCTACAAGCAACAGAACCTTTTCTGTTGGTGATACCTGTCACATGGAGATCTGGGCAGCCAGGGCTGTGACAGACCAGGGCCTGCTATTCTTCTCTCCTTCCCTAGAGAAGCAGCACCCTTTTCTATGATTACCACCCCCTGGCTCCTTCTCCACACTTAATCACACTTCTGCTTTCCCTAAGTCCACAACCCTTGTGGATATAGGGCAAAGCATCTTCAGGTGTATCCCAAATGAATGTGTCACTTGTGGTAGTGTGTGTAAATGAACCTAAATTAAAGAAATACTGTACTGAGGCTGCTCTTAAAAAAATAGAATAAAATCTTTATTAAAATAACTAACAAGGGAAAGGCATTGGGCAAATCAATGTTATCAAACAGAAAAGAACTTCCAGTTCTTAACAAGCAAACACTTCCCTAAGTTAGCAAACCCTTAGCTTTTCTCCCACACTGAAGGAGGGCCCTTCCAAACCCTGTTTCTTGTATTTATCGGTTCTGCTGACTCACCCACATAGCCCCTTCCTCTGGCTAAACTGGGTTCTTTAGTCAGAGGACCAAATTAATTCCTCTCTCTGTTGTTAGGGCTGGTCTGCGGGCCACGCCCCCCTGGGGTTCATCACAGTACCTTTCTCTGTGGAATGCCCTCCCTAAAGAGGCTTGCTCGGTGCCTTCATTATGGTCTTTTCAATGCCAGGCAAAGCCATTTATATTTTCTTAGGCACTTTTAGATCTTAGCATTGTTCTTTTTTGCTGATGATTATGTTTCTGGCTTTATGTGCTGCTGAGTTTTTATTCATCACTGTTGGTTTTATTTTATGTGCTGCTTTTATCCGTACAGGTTTCCCCTGCTTATCTGACATGTTAGGGACTGGAGCACTGTCAGAAAGTGGAAATGGTTGGAAAGTGGAGCCCATCTACTATAGAGAACATGAAGGACTTATGGAAGCTTGCTTGGGGCCGATTGAGCATGCATGCTACTTGGCACATTCCCCCCCCCAACCCGAGCTTGCTTTACAAGCAGCACATGCATGATCTCAAGTAAGCCTCTGCTAGCGAGAGGAACTGACAGAAGCCAGCTGTTCTGATGCTTGCAAAACAGACAAGTTCCATTAATTCGACCATGGGACCTGCTCTTTCCATAGGCAAGACCGCATGCAAGTGGTGCCAAGCAAGCTGCCATAGGTAAAAGTTGATAGAAGAGCGTATCCCATGTTGCATTAATGAAACTTGTCCTTAATTTGGCAGTATCAGAAATGTGAGAGGTCAGAGAACAAGGTGTCAAAAGGCAGGGGCTTCCTATATTTTTTAATTTACCTCCCAGAGAATTGTGGTTACTGGGCAGTCTAAACATGGAGTAAATACATCAACATAAGAACAGCTGTCCTCACTCAGTCCAAAAGATTCTCTCTTTTGGTCCAATGTTCTGTTCCTTTAGGGGCAAGCCAGATACCTATGGGAAGTTCACAAGCAAGCCTTGGGGTAATTGCAGCCTCTTGCTTATGCTCTAGTTGACGACAGAACTGTATGTGTGTGGGGGAAGGGAATATATGTAAATAAAAATATTCATGACATGCTTTTTATTTGAGAATATTGAAGGCAGAGGAATGAATTTCTACATATAGAATTTGTGAAGAAAATGAGAGCCAGTTTCAGTACATGTCAAAAGATGCATAATCCATACAATGTTTTGTTCACTCAATCATCCTTAATATAGTTCATTTCTGAAAAGTGATTAGGTAAAAATTATACATTCTTCTTAAGCAGGGTTGCTTCTCCAGTGAATTTCAGTCATATTTGCTGATTTTAATGATCAAAATAATTTCATACTTACCAATCTTATTAATCCTGCAGAGGCAACACTGCTCGGGGGAAACAGTTTGATTCTCATTCTCAAGTAATGTGATTGTGACATATTGGAAAGAAGATTTTTTTCCTCCATTTGAATAAATGTGTTGGGAATTGTTAGAAGATGAGAGGGAAGTAATGTCTGGGTAAGGTGAGAAAGTTTACCCTAAATAAAAGGAGACATTTTAATATTTGTGTTAGATATAAATGAATGCCAAAGTAAGTAAATATCACATATGCTGCAAATGTGTTTTTAAAATAAAAAGTGGATTTATACATAGAATATCTGTATATTAGATAAGCTCAAATTTACCCCAAGAGTGTGAGAACAAAGCTTTGGTTTCAAAACTAATGGAAAGATTGGGATGGTGTTTATTGGTAGCTCTGCCTTAGTGAAAAGTGGAAGACACTCTGGAATTGTGTAGGAAATGTTGGGGTAGGGTACTATTCAGTTGTGTGTGTGGCAGAGAGAGAGAATCAGCGAAACTGAGTGCTCCATTGTGCATGAATGGAAGTACTTTCTGCTAAAGCAAAGCCACCATTTATCTTTAATTATAGTTCATTATGTTTTCAGCATGCCATTGTTTTCCTTCTATGGAGTGAAGTACCTGAATTAAATAAAATGATAGTATACCTGAAAGTGTTGCTTGTCTCCTTTCTTCTTAGGGGCTGTGATTATATCTACTCCTCAAGATATAGCTTTATTGGATGCACGCAGAGGGACTGAAATGTTTAGGAAAGTGAATGTGCCAGTAAGTATTTATAAATACTTTTTATAATGTATATATCTGAAGCTGGGAACAGGTGACTTGTGGCTCCATAAGCTTCTGAAGCAATTTTTATCTAGTTCCTGGTAGCCTTATCAGATTCAGAATAAAATAAAACATATCTCAGTAATCTCACTTTAAAGAAAGGGCCATAATTCAGTGGTAGACCACATGCTTTGCATGCAAAATGTTCCAGGTTCAGTCCTTGGCATCTCCAGGGAGATCAAGGAAGAAGAGGTTTTTTTTGGGGGGGGGGTGAAATCTTAGAGAGCCACTGCTAGACATTGATGACAATCATGAGATAGATGGCCAATAACCTAACTTTGAAAATGGTAAGCTGCATTATATAAAGTTTCACTCCTATGGAAACTGCCTTCTCCCCCCAGCTTCTGTTTGTTCTGTTGAGATTTGTCTTGTCTCCATCTGAGCCTTCAGTGCTAGGTGCTGAGCAGTTATAAGGAGATTTACTTATGCATCCATATATTTTTGACCCAGCCTACAACAATTTAAATAATAATGTCCTGAGAATACAGAATTTGGGCTTGTCTGTCTCAAGTAGTCAGTGTTCTTTTGTTGATACATATAAATTGGGAACAAGTGTGGGATTTGCCTAAATACTGTACGTGGCATGTGACTGGTGGGGGAGGGGGAGGAATAAATAAATAAAACTATTGAAGAAGTGAGTTATGTGTGTATTACATAGCTATATTAAATTGTTACTGTGTGCCTTTAAGTCATTTCTGTCTTATGGTGACCCTAATGTTACCATGCTGTACACACACATATCCCAGTCTGTGATATAGTATGATTGGCTATAAATGCTGTTTATGTGGCATGAAAGAAATATAAATTTCACACTTATGGCTGAAAGCTATGAGGAAAGGAAAGGACTTGGACTGGAAACTTTAAAGCTAGGACAAAGGGCCTCTGTATGGCCAGGTCATAAGTTCAGAAGGATCAATCAGATTGCTCAGCCTGATGAGTTTTAGATGGTCCTCTAAAGTACCCAAGTCTAGAGAACAATAGCAAATGAAGTGCTAGAAAGAGCAACCAAAAGGTAGACATCCTGTTATTTTTTCCACAGAAAGTCTCCTTTTGTTTCCTCCCTTTTCCAGGCATTAAGAGACTATCGCAACTTCCCTCAGTGCTTTGTTACTTGCCACAAAGATAATCAGAACCTTCCAGACCCCTTTGTCAGCTTTGCCAGTGAGCAATTAACACAGTCCCCTCAGAGCAGAAAAAGGGTATTATAACCCTGGCTCTGCCCATGGCTTTTTGGTAGTACTTTGGACACATGTCGGCATGTTACACCCCAGATTCCTGTTCATTGTACTGCCCTCAGACTCCCCCAGTCCGAGACATCTTGCTTCGATTCTTTGGTGTTTCAGGAACGATAAGTATTGCCCACTCTTGCTATCTAACCTTTCTTTCCTTTACCTTTGCCAGCCTTCTGTGGTTCGTGAGACTGTTGATTGTTCACATACGTTTGTGAATTCCCCCAATAAAAACATTCTTTTTGACCTGCAACTGATGTCTCCACAGTAGTACTGGTATAAAGAAGTGAAAAGATTCTGCAGTTACCCCCCTTCTCACAGGCCTCCTTTTAACTCATAATTCCCCATCTGGCACTGCTGGAGGATCTCAAAGCCCCCCACCTTTGGAGTAACACTAAGGCAAACCTATCACAGAGTTCTCTTGGCAATATTTGTTCGAGGGGCTTGCCATTGCCTTTCTCTGAGGCTGAGAGAATGTGACTTGCCCAAGGCCATCCAGTGGGTTTCCATGGCCAAGTGGGGATTTAAACTTTGTTCTCCAGAGTCACAGTCTAACACTTAGACCACTCCACCATACTGACCACATGCAGGTTCTATAATCCTTTATAATTTGAAGTACAGGTTTACCTGATATGTGTTGGTTGTACATCTATGTGTTATGTAAGTAGTTATCACTTACATAGATATTACTGAAAAACTTGAGCAGGTAAATTTTGTATGTAGAGGATTTAAAATTTTCACTGAATGTCTGTTTAAAGGTAGAATTATCACCTACTCTAGTATCCTGTTCATTGTTCCAGAAGAGGTGAGTGTATGGACCTACCACTACCATTCTGACCTTGTTCCCCCTCGAAATCCAGGGAGGATACTAAGTCATGCTAATATTGAGAACTTCCAAGAACTTACTGGGGAGAGTATCTAGAAACTAGGGATGGGCCACCGGAATCCTCGAATCCTCGAATCCTGGGTAAGGATTTGAGATTCCCGAATCCCTGTGCCAAAATAGGCAAACCGAATCTTTTGAATCCGCCAACTAAATAGATTGTTGGAGACTGGGACACCTGAAAACCTGGGAGACCGAGATGCCTGAAAACCTGGGAAACCATACATACAAGGGAAGATAGTAAATAGGTGAGGTTTTCCCTTGTAGTAATAATGGCCTTTGTTAACAATTTCAGAAATTACATCTGGACTTGTATTCTAAGATATTTAAATTGGACATTTCATATTTAAGTTCAGTACTTGACTGGAAGCTGCAGGCTTGAGTTTTCAAGGACAGCTAAAACATTCCTTTGCATAGCTCCCTTGCAAACCTCTTTCAGACACAATTCTGGGGTTTGGCATTTTACAATGGGTCACAGCCTTCTCTGCCAAAGTGTACTGGTGCATCATCAAACTACAAACCTCACGATGCCAGAAGGAGCTGTGCAAAGAAACCAGTTTTGACCTGGATTATGTCTCTACTGTAGTATGTGGCCCTGTTTACACAGGCAAGAAAATGTGGGATTAATCCACATTTTCTTGCCTGTGTAGAAAGGGCCTTCATGTCATTTTCAATCTGGGGAGGTCCTGAGGCAAAACTATGACAATTGTCTTGGCCAGATTTCTTCAGAAGGAGATTTGCCTTTGCCTAGTCTTTTGCTAAGGCTGAGAGAGTGTGTCTTGGCCAAGATTATCCTTCTTTCCCTTGCTTTTTAAACTCTTAAAAAAGGATTCAAGAGATTCGAGATTCGTGAGATTCGTGGATTCCCAGAACCTTCCAGGGATTCGGATCTGAATTCGGATTCAGAAAATTCTGGATTCATACCATCCCTACTAGAAACATGAAAGTATTTAGACCACAATATGATAGAGTTGTTCAACTGGCTCAGATGTTTCTGTCAACAGAATCGAGAGGCAGGGGATTTCCCCCTGCTACCTGCGTCCTCAAAACCTTCTAGAGTAGATTTCCAGATGGCCATGAACCTCTAGGCTGGATGAAATGGAGAGAAAGTCTTGACACTAGCATGAGCTGGGATTTCAGCTTTAGCTAGTCAGATTCATGGTAGGGAAAGAAGACTGCATTACAGATGGGTTGATTCAATAAAAGAAGCCACAGCCCTGAGTTTGGAGGATATGAGAGGGCTGTTAAAAGCAGGATCCTTTGGAAGTCTCTCATTAACAGGGTGGCCATAAATTGGAGCTAACTTAACAGCATGTAACAATCACAATAGCTATCTGATCAAAGACATGCAGTACAAAGGTAAAGGTCGATGCTTGACAAAGGATTCCACATAATGTATGAATAATATTGAAGTATGAAGAAATATGGCATGGAGTACGTTCCTCTGGATGTCATAATGGACACTAAAAGTAACTTAGAATTGTTGGAAGATTTCAGTGACTGAAAAGGATTAAACTTAAGAGAATGAAAGGTTGGAACAGTTTTGCTGCAGTTCCTGCTAAACCAACGACCCTCCAGATTGTTGGATTACAACTCTCACAGTCATTGGTCATGCTTAGCATTGACCATACCTGGGCAGGGCTGATGGGAACAGTACTTCAAAATACCTGAAAGGCCAAATGTTTTCCATCTCTGGCTAAATTATTTGAACTTTGTGAATCAGAATACAGAAAGGAGAAGGAAAAAAGAGATACTTGTTATATTTAAGTACCAAGGCAGAATGTACAAGAGGTGAAGTAATCTTAAAAATTAACAATAATATTATTTATTCGATTGGTACCCTGCCTTTCTCCCAGTATGGGACTCTAAGTGGCTTAAAATTTAAGTGAAAACAAAATTCTTAAAATAGTATGTGGTTAAAGAAAAAGTTTGAAAAGCATTAGAATCATAGAGTTGTGGAACGGCTCTTACTGTCAGGAAGTTCTTTCTAGTTTAGGTGAAATCTCTTTTCCTGAAATTTGAATCCATTGCTCCTTGTCCTAGTCTCTGGATAAGCAGAAAACAAGTTTGCCCCATCTTCAACGTAACATCCCTTCAAATATTTAAACATGGCTATCATGTCACCTCTTAACCTTCTTTTCATCAGGCTAAACATACCTAGCTCCCTAAACCCATCCTCATAGGGCATGGTTTCCAAACCCTTCACCATTTTGGGCACCCTTTGCTGGACATGTTCCAGCTTGTTAATATCCTTGAATTGTAGTGCCCAGAACTGGACACAGTATTCCAGATGAGATCTAACCAAAGCAGAACAGAGTGGTATTATTACTTTCCTTGATCTTCCTAGTGTACTCCTATTGATGCAGCCAGAATCGCATTGGCTTTTTTAGCTGCAGCATCACACTATGGACTCATGTTCAACTTGTGGTGCACTAAGACTCCTAAATCCCTTTCACACGTACTGTTTTCAAGCCAGGTGTCACCTATCCTATATCTGTGCGTTTCATTCTTTTTTTCTAAGTGTAGTACCCCATATTCCTTCCTGTTTAAATTCATGTTGTTAGTTTTGGCCCAGATCTCTAATTTAATAATTAAATGATTGATTCATTAAAACATTAATATAAAACAAGAAAAACATTTAAACATATTACATATAAAAATAATTAAAAAATAAAAGTAAGGCATGTGCAACAATTATATTGGAAACTTTATATTGGAATTATATTGGAACTTGAATTAATACAGGACTGCAGAAGGGTTCAGTTTGTTTCTGTTTAAAGTGTACATGCCTTCTTTCAGGAGGGATATAGATCATTTGGTCCTCCAGATGATGTTGGATTGCATCTCCCATCAGCCCTAGGCCATTTTGCTGGTTAGCAGTGAAAGATGCTGGGAGTGCCAGTCAAACAACCTCTGGAGAGCCATGTTATTCACCCCTGCCCTAATCCCTTGGCCCTTTAGGACAATTTGCCTGTTTATTCTTATATGTAAGAAAGTGTTACCTGTGAATGAGATGGCTGTAAATCAACAGGAACTGTTGATGAACCCAGCAACTTCTGTAACTCCAGAATCATTTACAAAATATGAGCAGTGTGCGTTGCATTTCATAGCGTTCCATTAGCAACAAATAGGAAAGCCTCTTTCCCCATTAACCATATAATCTATAAAAGACAGTAAGAAAAGGAGGTAGAAAGGAAATGGTTAGTGGAGGGGGTGAGAAAACGTTGCCGTGAAAAGCTGTCCTAATGTTTTGAACTGTAATCAGGCTTGGCTTGGGCTGCACAACATATTTTTCCCCAAAGAAGCTTTGATACAAAACAAACAAACAAGCAAACAAAAGTATGGGCAATGATGGCTTGTAGCAGAACTGCCAGTGTTTAAGAATATTGCAGTGCTTTAAAAGCTCAATAAAAACAAAGGAAGTGTTTGATTTTCTTTCATGTATTATATTTCTGCTATAATCACTAAATTAAGAAACTGGTTAGTCAAAACCTGTAAAAGAGCTGTTTATCTTCTGAATTTCTATGTGGAGTTATTCATTGTGTCTGATATTTGGGGCAGAATGTTCCTGAGAACAAAACAGAAGTTTTGTTATGAAATGGTAAAGGCTGAAAGTTAATAGGACTTTTCTGATATCCATATTGTATCAAGTTAGTTACAGGAATGTGCACACTGCAGGTTTGGTTTCTTCTCCTGGTTTCATTTAGAGATAAAAATATGTCAAGGTATAGATAGACAAATGATAAATAAGGCTGAGCTGAAAGGACCTGCTTTTTTGCAAAGGGTTTGGGCAGCATTCCTACCACCCAGTGAACTTTCAGTAATTCCTGTAACAGTCTCAGATACATTGGCCAATTCAAGAAGTCCTTTCTTTATTTCTAGTTTTGTTTGCCCACAGTTATGTCATCAGGTTGTTAAATTTGGCTCTATAGCATGCAGCTGTAAGGGCATTTATGCAGTCCCCAGGATTAAAAAGTGCACACTGTAATGAGAATTCCCTCATCTGAACCTTCCAGGTACGAATTAAAACAAGGCACAAGGTCCCCCCACCCCTTGTTGTGGCCAAATAAAACATTTTATGAAAACTGGAAGTAAACATCTGGTGATTTCCAGTTTTGTCAAAAGGAGCTGGTGCAGCCCAGGAATGCCTTGTAGAGTGGTTGTCCCTGGGTTCTGTGCAGCAACCTACTCATTCTACATAGTATCATGTCATCCACAGAGTATCATGACATGATTCTATATGGTGTCATTTAGTATGTGACTGTATATCACATATATACTGTATATCTATCTACTTCCAGTAACCCTGATTATGAGGTAAAAATTAGTGTTAAAGTAGCAGCAGATTGGGAATGGAGGGAGTTAACATATAGGGAATTTAGGGTGTGTTTTCCACCTTACCTGAGAGCTACCACATTTGACACAAATTGCAAGAGGAGAACATGCAGCAGAGCCCTGATGGCAAAGCGTAACTAACTGGTACTCTTTGCCTAATCCTACCTAGAAGAAATCATTATTCTTCATCAGATGTATCATTAGACTCCATTATAAATGCTATCAATCATCTCTGTAAAGGGTTCTTTTGAAGAAATGGGGCTTATTAAACCATGGCACCTGCAGTGGTGGTTAAATAGTAGCTATGCCTGATGAATTCAGTTGTTTCCTGTTGGCAGCAAGAGCTCAGACTGATGATGTCATAAGTATTGAATGGAATTAAGGGGTGAAATCTGCAGCAAAATAGCTTCCTAGTTTTCCACCATGCATTTTTGTATTCATTGTCATTCATGTGATATAGAGTGATTATTGACATATGACTTCAGCTTTTGATATTTCACAATATGGACTATGTATATCCTATCCAAACTTCTTCATAAAAGAATCTCCCAGGTGATGAAAAGCAAAGTGCACCTTAAAACTACATACAAAAGTACTTATGCACTAAAAATACTTTGGCAGGAAAAAAATATGGATCATACTACATGTTCAAAACTCATCAACTGGCTAAGAACAGAATAGCCTGACTAAATAAATAGTTTTGAAACACTTAATGAAATGTTTTTGAGGGCTGCCTTATTTAAAATACTTCTTTTCTCTTATGCTCAAGGCCAGGGACCTCACGACTTTTTTTTAAGGTGGGAGGGCTCAATACTGGCAAGCAGGTTGCTTTTAAATTTGCTTATGTGCAGGGGAAGAGCAAATTATTTTTCCATCCACTATCATTCAGACATCCTTAAATACAAGGACTTTAACAAGCACAATGTATACTTAGAAGTGCTCTCCGTGTGTTAAGTGTACTGTAGTACTAAGTAAGTGTGCATAGAATAGTTTGTAGATAGCCTTTATTATTCCTGGGAGTGCTCAACAATAATAGCTGTTTCAATAATTCTTAGTGCTTGGTCATTTGGTACACTTCTGATTGTTAAATCATCAGGACGCTAAACTACATCGGAGTCTCAGTGGTCCAAATATGTCAGATCATTGGAGGGAGGGAGGAAGCTCAGCCTTCCCAGTGTAGTCTTGGCGAGAGGGCTCTTGTTTTGGGGTCCTTGCTCAAGGCAAATCACATTTTAAACATAAAACTTTAAAGAAACAAAATGAATCTCCATTCAAGACTCTTCAGCCCTCAAAGGATTTTCTGAAAAGATAGCTTTTACATCCTTTCCTAAAGTACCTCAAGATATTCTGCACTACACACTGTTCTACAATCCTGGAGAAAGGCAGTAAAAGAGACCTACTTTTTACAGTGCCTGAATTTCCTGCAGAGATGGACACTTGAAGAATATCTTAATTGCCAAGTATATGTACAGGACAGGATCTCAGAAGGATGTTAGTGCTGGCTATGAAGAGGTATGGTGCTGTTCAGATGATACAAGAGAGGACTAGCAGATCGGTCACTATCTTGTTCTTACCAGTTCTTCATGAATCTGTTCTATTAGGTTTCCATGCTAACTCTGTGATTTTAAAAATTCTGCACAGAATTTTGTATTCAAATAAATATATCAACATATTATCTCACAAAATAGGCATTTCTAAATGTGCTTTAGCCCAAAATACACATTTTTATATGCTGGTTGGTATGTTTTTGAGCCAAGACTACATCCAGAAAATACATGATCCAAAGGATAAGTTCATTTTAACCTACATGTTAATCTAGGAAAATCGGGCTTTACAAAGAACAATGTCCTCAAACATCCATAGTTCTCCATAGGAATTGGAAACAACTTGACAACATTAGTTGAGAACATACAAAAAAATTAAGTCTGATCACTTGATTCAGGATAGTCTGCACTGGCAGGCAGCAGCTTACTAACATTTCACAGGGTGTCATGCCCAAGTCTGCCTGGAGATGCCAAGAAATGAAGCTGAGGCTGTTTATGTCCAAAGCTTATGTACCATTGAGCTAATGGCTCCTCAAAGTTGACAGGAAACACTATTTGTGTTTGAGTGTATGTGCCTTCAAGTCACCTGTCAACTTAAGTCAACCCTTGTGAGTTTCGTAGAGTTTTCTTAGGCAAGGAAGACTCAGAAGTGGTTTTTGTCAGTTCCTTCTTGTGAAATATAGCCTACAGCAGCTAGTGTTTGTTGCGGTTTCCCATCCAGGTACTAACGCTATTTACTATTTATTGAATAGTAGTTATTGTTGTTGGACATTTGTCATGATTGTTGATAACTAACAGCTGATATTCTTTAATAGTTGACAATTTATATCTTAAATAATTTTGTATTGGATAAAGATCTAATACTATCAGTATGGCAGGGTAGGGACCTCAAAATATTTTCATACTCATAAAATCAATAGTTATCAGCCCTACCCTTGGCTGTGTGTGTGTGTGTGTGTGTGTGTGTGTGTTTATTGAAAAGCTTATATGTTCTGATTGTATTTTGAAGGGGGAAATACGTCAGGCTAACTTAATAAGTGAGAGTGTGCATCTATATGTTTCCACCATAGCTCCAGGACTATAAAACCTAGACACCTAGAGTTTGGCATGCACACTAAGGGAATCCTAAGAGCATGCACCCTGGGGATTTCTGGTTTTAAAAATTGATTGATTGATCATCCCTAAGCACCTGAGAGGGAGCTGTATACACACATCTGACAAGTCTATTCCTTCAAGTGAGCTTTAGGCAGCCGCACATGAGCTAGAGACATGGAAGAGAGAAGAACATGTGGCATGCAAATTCTGTTTTCCTTTTCTGGATTCCCAAACTCTTCAAAAAAAGTTGAAGAAGGGGGAGACAACTTTTGGTAGGCCAGTGGGCAAATGCTCCTTGCTGCAACTCTGCAGGGAGGAGAGCTTTCAAGGTAAAAGTGCCAGCCAAAGGCATTTCTGGCTGGAGAAACTCTCCCTGGATCAAAAGGAAAGTGGGGAATCACCCATTAGGCTCCAGAATTCCCATTACTTGTGCCTACCTGAGAGTAAACGTGTTACAAATGGGAAGGATTAAAGAAGTGAAATCTCTTGTCCTTGCTGTGAAACACAGTTGTTCTGATCTGAGGATCCGATGGCCCTATGCCAGCAACCCGCTTTTTTCAAGAAAGAACTCTTAAATAAACCTTTGGAGTTTAAAAAGTAAAGAATTCTGATTAAAATAGAACATTAGAAACTTCCACAGTCTCCTTCTTTCTACAATCAAGAATTGAAATAGTGTGTTTACCCCGTAGGATTGGGACAAATAAGAAAATTTGAGAGGCTTGAAACAATTTGTGTGTTCTGTACTGTTTAAAGGCAGAATGGATGTTGTCTCCTTTTAGTTTCTAATTCTTATGGTTTATGCTTTCTTTGTTCTTCTTTTTGTCTTTGAACAGTTTTAGGGTTTTTAGAAACTATTAATAAAGATATTTTTTAAAAACATTGAAAGAGAAAGTCCTGCTCTCCAATAAGGAGACAGGGAGAGGGTGAGTAGAATGAAGGTTAAACAAACAACCTAGAGAAGAAGAGAAGAACAGTGAGAAAGAGAAAGAGTACAGAGTGGGAAAGAATGAAGATGGAAGAGGACAAGGGAGAATGCCGGGGTGGGGAGACAGGATTAAGAGGTTCCTAAGCCATGTGAAACCGAAGGGTCTTGCTAGTTTTTATCAAAAAAATAGTCAAAGATTTTGTGTGTCATTAGTATGAGAACAGAAAAGCAGTAGGCACAAAAGACTGATGGAAAGAAGCACACTAGAAAAATAGGGCTGAATTTGTTCTTGTTTAGGAAATGGAAACATACAAAATGAGAAAGTACTCCAGCATCAGTCTGTAAAAGGTCAAGGCAAATAGTTGCTTGGTGACGGAATTATAGGTGTTAAAACCCATGTCTCAGTATTTAGAGAAGGCAGAACATTGCAAAATTGTTTTGTCAAGTAATGGAGCTTGTTCATTTTGTACTAGAGCAAGTAATATGAAATGTTGTAAAGGATGGAATCTCTATTTTGTCATGTGTATATTCATTTTAATGTACTACATTATTTTGTCTAAATCTATGCTAATAATGATGATAGTAAACTATTCTTAAACAAAAAGCTATGTTTCAAAACTGGGTTCTGGCCTGAGCACCTCCGTGATTGTGGACAGATATTGTTTAGTGTGATACAGCAGGAATCAGCTTTTACTCCATAACAGCAAATTGTCAAATTAAAACTGGACTTGCAAATTTGACTTTCCTAGGCACCACAACTCTGTCATCTTATTATGGAGAACATGTCAAGATTACTGATCCTCTAATGATATGGAGCACCATTTTACAATTAGGCAAGAGGGAAAGCATGTGAAGAGGCAGCTAAGCACAGAAGTGATGCTAGTATGGCTTCATATTGCCTCTCAATTGCATGGGAAGTGGAACTAAGTATTCTTTAAGTGTTGCATGATTAAGTAAACTAGAAAAGACATTGGGGGTCATATGACGTGAATTTAGAAATTATTCCAGAGTATTTATAGGATACTTAAAACTAATTGAGAAATGGATAGGAATAAGGGAAATGCAGAGTATATAAAAGAACAGGCAGGAGCATCTTCCTAGCCTCTGCACACAGTTGCAGATTGTCACTGGCGGGTGATGCTGTGCTTTTATGCTCAGTGTTATGGTTTAAATTATTTTAAACTGTTTGAAAGTATTGTTGTTTTTAATTTGTTGTTGTTGCTGTTGCTGTTGTTGTATGTCTTCAGCTCATGGCATCCCTAAGGTGAACCCATCACAGAGTTTTCTTGACAAGATTTTTCCAGAGGGGGGTTGCCATGTTTTTTATTTATATTTTTTGTTTGTTTTTACATCTGTGGTTTATAATTTTTACCGAGGGTTTTTCATATACTATAAAACTCTAAACAAAGCAACAAACTTAAAGAAAGAAAAGACTAAAAAAGAAAAAGCAAGGTATGAGATCTTTTTTTAAAAAAAGTTAAAAAGGTTAATACTTCTTAAGATACACTACTATTACTTTTCCCCTAAATTAAGCTAAACATATTACCCCCTTTCATTGTAACAACAATCTATCCTAATATGAAATATCAAATAATAAATTCTTTCATCTTAATTAGGTGAATTTTCTCTATTCTTTTCCAACTATTTCTCCTTTCCTCTGACTCTTATCCAGACAAAACAAATCCACTTTTCCATAACAAACCAATCTCTTAACCTGTTTTTGCTTACAGAGCACTTATAGAAACAATCAGTATTCTAGCTTTCAGAAGTACCTTTCCAACTTTTAATCTAATTACTGTGAGCCCTCTCTTCATCTGTGATTCCAGTTCATGCAGGGAGCTGTGTCCTATACCTAAAATGGCAGTGACATGAATATGGATACACTGAAGCATTTGTGCACATGTTGCTGCCATTGAATATAATAGGACTTGAGATTTGCAATTTCTGCGATTTGTGGGGGTTACCGAAATGGAACCCTTGCATACAGATGCACTGTGCATTTAAAATAACTTGGTGAATTTAAAAGAAACTTATTAAAGTCACACTCTTGTTGAACTTTCTGTTTTCAATATACAATTTGAGTAGTCTTAAAAATAGTCCTTAAAGTCACTCATCTTAGTACAGAAAGCAGGAAACTCACCAAGATAAAAATGTCACCACTGAATTGAAGATCTCTTCTAGCATTAAGAATACCATTTTTTTCACTGTTTGTCATTTTATTAAAATTAAAGTACCACTGAGACGTTAAAAAAAAGTCACTGACAATACAAAAAGAGAGAGAGAGAAGAATACCAAATGTTCTAGGAGGAGTAGTTAAGAAAGTGAGGTGCAGACTCAGTATTCTTTACAGGCTCACATATAGTGGTGTGAGCTTGATGGATTTTTACTGGGGTCCACTTAACACTTTGCTTGCTTTCAACTCCTGTGGTCCCTGCAATCTTAGCAAGGATCCCAGACGTTCGAGGGTGATCTCTGTGCTCCCCACTTCTCTAGGGGGAGAGAATCAGCAGCCAGAATTTGCCTATGAGGCTGTGATTGTCACCACTGCAGCTTTCCCTCATGGAGGGTTATGGAGGGGTGTCTGTCCACTGTCGTCTTACCTGGGAGTCCTACCATGGCCATCCTCTGAGGCTGAGAAAGTATAACTTGCCTTAGTCATCCAGTGATTTTTCCGTGGCTGAACAGAGATTTAAATCCTGGTCTTCAGAGTACTAGTCCAGTACTCAAACCAGTATACCACACCGGCTTTTGTCAGCATCTTTAACAGGATGCCTTAATTTAAAAAAAAAAAACTTTCTCATGATACTCACTATTTTTTCTCTACATTTTGTTCTAATCTGCAGTCTGAGCTGCCTGATCTCCCATGTTGGCAGAAAAGTGGAGTATAAGTAAATAAATACCATAGTCTAATCTTCCATACTCATTTTGGTTATCTTGCCTGTTTTGCATTTCACTGTTTAAAAATGAGTGTCAAGATTACCACATACCACAAGTGGAGAGAATGCAGGTAACAAGCAGCTCCCAAACCCCACTTTTATGGCCTCAGAAGCCTCCCAGACTCTTCTTCATTATTTATTTTTTGCACCAGTCTCAGGCAATTTTTATCCAAAAACCATGTAAAAGGACCCTGAAGCTTCATTAAATATGTGAAAATGCCCTCCCACACATCCAGCTTCCAACCCTCCAAGTGTCTCGTTATGTCAGGCATATATTGGCCAAAATGGAAACAGGAAATGATATTTCATTATTTCCAGTGGCCATTTTGGGCAGTATACTGCATTGACAGGTGGATGTGGCCTATGAGAGGTTGCAGAGTAATTCCCCTATCCCCTGCACAGTCGTCAACTCCTTTTAACTTGAGATGGATTGTTCACATATGCATGTTATACATGCAAGAAGGAGATTCTCAAAATGTACACACCTACATGTGAGGGTGGAGTTTTTCCCTTGAATCCCCGACACTGGGGTCTTACATCTGTACTTAAACATGTTGTGAATTTTGTATCACTTTTGCTCTTCTCAGCATTTGCAGAAGATAGCATTCTCTGCCCACAAAGCTACTCGTTAGTATTACCTGATCAGTGTAGGTGTTTCTCTTGATCTGCTGTAGATATGGGGAAACTTCTCCGTGTCAGCTGTTGCTCTTTATAAATGTTGTATGCATCTGGTGCAAGATACTATGTGCATAACCACACTTATTTCTTACCTGCAGAGCAGCATGTGCAAGAGTTTGCATATCCAGCCACTGAGGCTGGCTGTAGGTTTCTGTGCACTTTGGTGTGCTGAGCAATGAGCCTCATTTGCTGTTCTGCCACAAGGAGCAAAATGCCTTGTGCTAACTGTATAGTCAACCTTCCATATCCATGCATTCTGTATCCATGGATTCAACCAACCGTAGCTTGAAAATTTTCCAAAAAGGAAAATTCCAAAAAAGCAAAATTTGTTTTTGCCATTTTATATAAGGGACACCAATTTATTACATCATTGAACATAATGAGCATCCACGAATTTTGATATCCATGGGAGGTCCACCCCTAGCAGATACCAAGGGGCCACTGTATACACAATGCTCCTCAGTTTAATAGCTATGTAATTATGTCTGCATCACTGCCTCTCCCCAGGCAGGAAGGGGCTCACTCACAGAATCTCCCTTCTGTGAAATACCAAACTCTCTTGGATAGCTGCCACCACCTCCTTTGACCTGTGGAACTCTCCCCATTGAGGTTATCTGCCTTGGGAACTCCATTCCCCCTTTCTCTCCTTCCTTCTGGGAGACAGAGTAACTAATAATATAATCAGCCAGTTTACTTGGCTTTCCCACCTTTCCTGTAGCAAAGGACACTAGTGTCCAACCAGAAGATACTGGTGGGTCACGGAGATAAGACAAAACAAGAAGAATTACATCGTACAAGCAGATTCAACCACCATCCAGTCTATGACAGTGAGTATACATCCATAACACTGCTAACTAAACTGGTCCCTAATCTACTCACTTGACATCTTGCCAAGCCTCACACCTTCCCAGTGACTTTGAGGAAGACTGACACAAAGACTTTTTGGCAGGTTGTGTTGTTTAAAAGCCTTCTTCTTGAAGTTTGGTTAGTTCCTTCACTCTTGTGAGTCTTGGAGTGTCATCTTGATCAGCTTCACTACTACATTAGCTTGTACTGAGTTGGCACTGGGCTGTGCCATTATAATGCCCGCCATTTCTGCCAAGGGTGTTGTAGAAGAACAAAGATAATGGCAGAGATAGTGCTTTGGTGGAAGGTTGGTTTTTTGTTTGTTTTGTTCATCGCCTTACATTCAGCAGATGAGATCTCAATTTAGCCATTACAGTATTTGTAAGCATGTGTATGCAACCATGTGAACCCAATATTTTTTGTAATTAGGCTAAGGCTAAGAGTACTGTTTTGAATACTTTTCTAAGCTTAGAAAGAAAGAAGGGAGACCTATTGTGCAGAACTTGGTTTGAGTGACAAATAAAATATAATTAGTTTTTTCTACTCTTTGTCCTCATTAAGAGAGGAAGAATCAGTGTTGTGTGCAGTCCAGCTAACTTTTCTGACAGGTTCTCTAAGTTAACCCAGTCCATTTAGAATTTAAAAGGGTACATCTAACACAAATGCATTAGACTTTCCTTCAATAGTTTGTCACTTTACGCCATATGTAATTATTCTTGTTGTTTGATCTTTAAATGTGCCTTTGCTCTACAGAGAGAATAAAAAATCATGGTTTATTCTTCTTCCCCCACCTTTCCTGTAAATAGCCAATGACACATATTCTTTAAAGGCAAAGATTTTGTTAAGGACCATGCTTTTCAAAGATTTCCTTTAGCTGTGGTGTGACTTGGTTACTAATGAATTGTAACTGAATGGGCAGTTAAGGCACCGGATCACTTCTTAGGAGGGAATCCTAAATGTGCATACTTGTGAGTAAAACAGAGGGATATACTTCTAAGTAGATGTACATACGATTGTGCATCTGTAGATGGTTAGATCACACATCCCTTCAGTGTGGAGACAAGTGGTGAAACTTGCTTGTCAAGTATGAGTTTGAAGTGTGGGCTGAAAGACCTGACGAATTAGCAGTTTGACAGATTGAGTGAGAGAAGAGGTCTAACTCATTTGAGTTCAAGGTTGTGAGCTGCTACTGTTGCTTTTGGGTATGAAGTGCTTTGGAGTTAGTGTCACCTGCTAGCTTTATTCCAGCTTGGTCTACCTATACATTGTAAATTGGTATGTAATCACGCCCTCCCCTGAAAATGGATCATTCCTGGAAACCTCTTACTGGTCAAGGAATGGTGGGTGCCTATATATATATATATATATATATATATATGTGTGTGTGTGTGTGTGTGTGTGTGTGTGTGTGTGTGTAAAAACTACAATACGTTTAGTAACATGTTTCATTTGTCTGTTAATGGTTACAAGAGCTCTGTTGGCTGCCAGTCTGTTTCCGAGTTCTATTCAAAATGTTGGCTATGGCTTATAAATCTGGTTTTGATCCAGGCTGTGTGAAGGATTATGTCTTCCCATATGAGCCTGCCCGAACTTTTAAGATCTTTGGAAGAGGCATTTTGCTCAGTTCTACCACCTTCAGAGGCATGGCTGGTCCTAGACTCATCTCCCTTTCTAGTGAGCTAGGATGGCTTCCTCTTTGCTGTCCTTTCATCATCGAGTGAAGACTTTTCTATTCCAGCAGATGCTTAGGAATGAACTGTTCCATATAATGAATTTTCTGCTTTAATGCTGCACTGTTTTTAACCTGTGCTTTTAAATTAATGTTTTATAGTTTTTTAGCTCTATAGAAAATTTCATATTATTTTTTTCTTAAGTTTTTGTATATTTTTAGCTATTTGTGGTTTTATTTGTATGTCTTTTTTTCCCCCCCTGGATGCTGCCTTGAGTCCCACTTTTGGGGAAGAGGTGGGGTATATTGTCTGAAAGATTGACAAATTGTGAAATGGTACAATACAAAGAATTTAGAATGGAGGCTCAGCTGTTTTTTGTTTTTGTTTTTCCCAGCATGGTGGGTTAGTTTGGAGGAAACTGACCTTTTACTTTCATACAGTACAGCATCTTTCAAGTCTTTTTTTTTTAATTGCCAGGTTTTAGGGCTTGTTCAAAACATGAGCATTTTCCAGTGTCCTAAGTGCAAACATGAAACTCATATTTTTGGAGGTGATGGTGTGAAAGACCTGGCCAGTGATCTTGGTCTGGATATTTTAGGTAAGAAGATAGCAATGTTAAAATCTTTATTTTGAAAAAATTTGTTAGAATTACATCTTGTTTTTTTCTGAGTTCATTGTTTACTTTTTCATCCCATTAAAATAAATAGATGTCAAACTCCTAACTCTAGGTAGTCAGAAATCTGAATTATGCTATTGCACAGTTTGTTCATGCAAGTATGAGACATATAAAGTCACACAAAAATGTATTTGTTTGGCCCTGGTGTCTTTACATCTCCTGATTTCAGCTGCACGTTTCCAAATGCAGGCAGTAACATTTTGCACTCCCAGTTCAATAATTAAATTTTACTGTATCTAAATGTATTATATTACTACAACTTTTTAAAATGGTACTGTATTCAGAAAGTATATGGCTGCAACAAAAATAAAGAGTACTAAGTAGAAGTGTTCTGTGTCATTTATCAGATAATGTTTGCCTTCTAGGAATGCATGGTTCACAGTATACATTATTGATGTTAAGCACAGTATGCATTATTGATGTTAAGTTTATGAGCACTGTTACTGGTTTTAAAGACAATATATGTAGCATAGTAGCCATCTTTACCTTATCTGTATCTAGATATGTGTAACTTCTGATTTTCATTTGATCAGTCCTCTTGATACACATAAGAAAATGAGAGAATGACCGGAGCTTGAAAAGTTCTGCAGTTCTCAGAATCCTCTCTCCAGCCAACTTGGCCATGCTGGCTGAAGAATTCTAGGAGTTGTGGTCCCAAAAGAGTAACTTTTCCATCCCCTTTTCCTATTTTATATTGTTGTTTAGATATGTGTCTATAAGATTTGTTCCTTGTCCTACATTGATACTTTTATGGATTTTTTTTTGCTAATAAAAATATTTATTAAAAAAAAAAGAATAACTTTTCAAACTTTGGGCTCACCCCAAAGGCTGATCTTCCACTGCCTGGAAACAGACAGGAGTTGCTGGCTGAATGAGAGGCAGCCTTCTAGGTTCTTCAGCTGGGTTGAGGTAGACAGGTCTACACGTGAGAGCAGGAATGTAGCAATGGTTAGCACTTGCAGCATTAAGGCAGTGCCAAAAACTTAGCATGCTGAAGAAACTAACGGTTATTGATGTAATTCATTCTGTATCCTAAGTTGAAACATGCAGTGTTTCAACTATAAGTTGATAATGAACTATAACATACCTTAATTAAGCTGGTAAACGAGATAATTGTACCTGCTAATGATATATATTTTCATGCACTGCTATAATTACATTGGTTCATACAGATTATTCATTAAGGCTCAGGAAGTTGACTTCACAAAAATCTGCATAGATACATCAGGGGCTGACAGACTTAGTGGAGCAAGGAAATCCATAATTAAAAGTACACAGTTGGGTTAGCTTGGCTGTCTGCTGGATGCATAATGAGCATTAGAATCTGGAACCTTGTTTCAGCCTTGAGTTGTACAGACCATGGGTAGGAAGTCTCCAGTGGTAAGACTTCCCACTGTTAGAAGAGATCCATTGTACTTCTGACATACACCAATATATGTGGAAGCTAGTAATTAGGAGGAGTGACCTATGCTGAATGTGAAATCTGAATGTAGTCCTAGCATAAGCTGTAGCATGTGAAAGTATAAAAGACAAACAAAACTTTTCAGGTACTGATTTTTGATGCCAGAGCATTTTGACTAGCAGAGAGAAAGAGAGTTTTAAAAATACAGTATTGATTGTCAGTGTTCATCCTCTTTCACAGAATGACCGTTATGTTTCATTTGAAGCCTTATCTGCCGCCTGTTTATAACAGATACAAGAAATAGATGCAACAAGGATGAGTAAAGAACAGTCCACCAGGTGTTGTTGAACTGCAGTTCCCAGAATTCCTTACCATTAGCTACATTGGTTGAGGCTGATAGGAGCTACAGTCCAACAACCTACTGAAGGTTGCACTTTGCTCTTCTGTGGTCTACATGACCAGAATATTGAGCAGGAATAAAGAAGAGAATGAATCACTGAAGAACCCTAAGTATCTTTTTACAGCTGGGGTGGAGCTGATATAGCCTTTTTTGTAACCATGAGCCAAGTATAGGTTTCATTTGAAAAAGGGCAGAATTAACAAAGATGTTAAGAGATATGGGGAACAAAACATACGATGAAAGGTTGAAGGAGTTGGACATGTTCAGCATGGTGAAGAAAAGACTGAGGGGTGACATGATTGCACTTCTTAAATACCTCAAGGGCTGTCACAGAGAAGAGGAGTCAGTCGTGTTCTCTGCTGTTCCAAAGGGTAGAACCAGGTCCACTGGTTTGACATTGCAGGAGGGTGTATTTTGATGGAACATTAAAAAGATTTTCTTGACAGTAAGAGCAGTTTGGCAATGGAACCAATTGCTTAGAGCAATAGTGGGGACTCCTTGTCTGGATGTGAAGACATCCAGTGGCTGGACAGCTACCTGCTAAGGATACTTTAGCTGGAGATCCTGCATTGGTCACGGGGTTGGGCTTGATGGTCCATGAGGCCCCTTGCAATGCTATAATTCTATGACTCTGTGAGGTTCTAGGATATTGCATTTCCTGTGGCTATGTCAGCAACTGTTAGTGACACCGCAGCAGATATGAAAACAATCCTGATGGTATGCAAAGTAGCATCAATGGGTCACATCTAAAGAATTCTAGACACAGTAGCTACTTTTTGCTTTATCATAGCCATCAAATATAGCTTTACAGAAAGATTGGTTAGCTTGAGGAAACATCTTCTTACACAGAGTTAAGTTTAAATATTGCATTGTACAACCAAGAATTTTACAGTCCAATCTTGGTTTCTTGGCATCAAAGCAGTCAAAACTAATTGCATTAGTTGTCATTTCAGTGCAACATTTGTAATACTAAGCCTTAAAACTGTGCCCTGCATAACAGGTATATGGAACATCTGGTCCTTTTTTATTTTGGACTTTAACTTCCATAAACCCATAATATCATTGTCATGCTGTCTGGTGCTTTTGGTGGTTGAAGTCCAGATTTTCCCCATTGTGTAACTGAATAGTGAAAATAAAAGACTGTCCAAGAATATTATAAATTTTATTTTCTCTTCAGTCATTACATAATGTTGTAATGCTTGAATTCTTTAAAAAAGTTATTTATAAAAATATTGAAAATGGCACCATCCTTCATGCTCATGTATACTGTTTCTTTATTTCTGTGGGAATCTCCACTGATTAGAAAAGCATGATATACATTTGTCAACTGTTGGGAGATAATATTAATTGAATATGTAACTAGCACTTAATTAAATCAGTAGTTCTCTAATAACATTAACACTTCCCTTTTATTTTGACAATTAGATATTTGAGCATGTGTTTGAATATTGATTAGAATATTACCGAACTGGAAATCAGTAGGGAATGAACTGTAGTACAGAAGAAATAGTGTGGTTTATGAATAAACTATAAACTGGAATACTCTACTGTGGATCTAAATTTTGTGTGCATGGAAAGCACTGTATGTATTCAGCAGGGCTTTTGGCTTTAGATGTGGCATAACAGGGTCACCATGCTCAGCACTGTGGCACAAATTCCTACAAAGGCAGCTTGTGGTTCCAAAGTAGAGTGGAGACTCTTGAGCTGAAAAGCAAAAGAGAACGTTTAATGGTGCGTTCAAATCTGGTGTGCTTTCCTTTTGTAATCTAAAATAGGTCATCTATTAATTTTTGTTCCAGTTATTAGATGCTTTCAGAAAACAAGAAAGCTGACTCTCAGCTTTGGCAAATGACCACAAAACTGTTCCATCTAGTAAAGAAAGAAGTGAATACTTAAAAGTCAATTACAATTTTGAAAAAAACTGGTCTTTCAAATACGAACTGTTATAATGAAACATGATTTTAAGTGACATCCATGCTAGTCAAATTAAAGGGCATGATCATCATACTGAACTTTGGTGTCAATTTCTGTTCTTAATACAGGTGATATTCCACTGCATGTCCACATAAGAGAGACATCTGATGCTGGCAAACCTATTGTCGTTTCACAACCACAGAGCAGTGTGGTAAGTTTAATTTAATAACTATGTGGGTATGTGGGGGATGGGGATTGGTTTGATTACCAATCCTTGTCTTTTTGCTAACAGGATTTCAACAGATTTCCATTCATTTTCACTTTTTATTACATGTGCTTTCTATTTCTAGATATCTATTTAATAATTGTTTAACCATGATTTGAATAGGAAGCAACGTAGCAATGTTCCTTGTGTACCAAGAAAGTAAAAGAAATCTGAAATAAGACTCATCAGTTTGATTTTGAATAGTTTTCAGTTTATTATTTTGTATTGGACAGGTGAGTGTGTGAAAGATCTACAGAATATTGAACCTGCTCATCATCACTAAGAAACAGAAGCATTTGCGAAGTGTGCAATCCTGTGGCAATTTATTATCTCAGAGCCTTCCAAATAGGGTGAAAAGTATGAATGGATTAATCTGCCGATTTTGGTTTTGCTTTGTTCATCATTTTTTTCAACGTTAATATTTTTGTCCCATTTCTTAATTAGTCTTCATTTAAAAAAAAACAAGACATGAACTATTTCTCACAATATATACGTTTCAAAGATGTGCCAAATGTACGCACTTGCATTTTAGTTCTGTTGAAAGTTTATATTTCATATTTTGTATGTTTTTACTGATGTGAGAAAAAGGTGTTCTTGTTTACATTGTTTTGATTTATATAGATTTGTTGTGTGTTTTTTTATAGGAGAACTGTCCTGCAAAATTTTGAAAAGTGCAAATAGTTGTTTAATTAATTTATATCCCACCTTTCTCCCAATATGGGATCCAAGGTGGCTCACAGCAGAGATTAAAATAAAGTATAACCATCCCACCCATAATAAAGAAGTAAAACAAATTAAGTAAATTATCTTCTTTAAAGAAGCATTAATTTAAAACAGTTTAAAAAATTAAAAAATAGCAATTAGATAAAAGCAGACACATGTCCATTAAGAGTCTCATTTACAACAATCTAACAGTCAAAAGTCTATCTAAATAAAATGGTCTTTGCCTACTGGTAGAAAGCCAACAGAGAGGTGGCCAACCTAGCCTTCAGTAGGAGGAAGTTCTACATCCTACAAGCATTAACCAAGGTGACTTTCTCTTATGTCCTCAACCGAACATGCCTATAACAGTAGTAGGACTGAGTCATAGCTCTCTCCCAAATATCTTAAAACTCGGACAGGCTAATATAAAGAGATACAGCTTTTCAAGGAGCATTGGCCTACACCATCTTAAACAAGTCACATTCTTTCAGTTTTAGAGGAAAGTAATGGCGAAGCTCCTTTGAATAGATCTTGCCAAGAAACCCTATGATAGGATCATTGTAAGTCTGAGTGGACTTGAAGGTACAAAACAAAAATAGCAAAGGTAATAACTAGCACCCTGAATTGTTGCTGAAAATGGCCCTGTAGCCAGTGTAGTTGTAGCAGCAAGGGAATTATATGTTCCTAGCTATCTAAGTAAATCCGAAGCTTGAAATGTAATGCCTACATACAAAGACAGAAAGAAATGAAAATGAAAAAGGAAATATGGTAAGGTATAGCCAACTATGTGACTCCATCTGGAACTCTTTAAAAAAAAATCCCAGTCTGTTTCCTACTTTTTTCTAAAGACACTTTTAATTGTTCCTCCAATTTTGAAGTGAATTGATTTATGATTAAATAAAAGCTCTTGCAAGTCTGAAATCAATACCATTTCCTCACTCCATTTAACAGAAATATCTGGCTGTGCTTGTCACAGTTCTAATATAGCGAGCTCCAGTTGAAAGGGCAGTTGACCTTATTCTTCATTCAGAGAATGGAGAGAATATAGACCTTCTCCTTGGTTAGGGGAAGTATGTGCAGTTTATTCTGTGCTGAGCAGCTTAACAATTCATGTCTGGTTCATGAATACACCGTTTGTTTGCAAAGTTAGCAGTTACTTGCATGCAAATAGTGGATACAGAGTTGCCGATCTTGCAGTTTCACTGCTTGAACTTCTACAACTGGCAAGGCAAACTCCTTTGCAATTTTAAACTGCCTTGAACTTATAAAGGTGTGAAATCTATGAAATCTACATTGCCATATTTGAATGTATTATTTCCTTACCCATTCACAAAATGGCTTTTTTGGATTGTGGCCCTTGTGATTTTTGTCGTGGCATGTGTTTTGCAAGTGTCTCCAGGAACAGAAATAGTAATATACGAAATGGCCAAGAGAATGGACTTTTCAGTATATAAATCTATAAAGCTTTAAAGCAACACAAGCTAGTGCCTGGTTTCTGAGGAAATTGAGGCCCCCAAAGGAGCCTGGCAGGTTTTTTAGTTGTCATTTGTAGTTTATAGACTGAGAGAGTTTCTGCCTTCTGTTTGCTCTGTTTTGTTTCTCCTTGCACTACAGAGCAGGCCTTTGGCCTCCAAATGATTGGTCCGCAAATTGTCAACATTAAATTGTCATCTGTTTCCTTCGCCAGAGAAAATGCACTCCTTGCTTTTGCAGAAAGAAGAGCCACAGCAATTCCCATTAGAAACTCCAAAACAAGAGGAAAAGAAAAAATCTCTGAATCAAGCACATACCATTTTAATTTGAAAACAGTTCTAAGTGATAAATGAGTACTGTAAATTTCTCCTTTCCATTTCTCCCATTAAAATGCTCTTGTTTCACTTCAGTTCCTCTTATGTTGCTTAGTAATGATGGCACAAACAGATGATTCCAGTCTTGGGATCAGATAAACGGCCCATTAAAAAAGAATATGAGTAGGAGAAAAGGTTTCAGTATGTGTGCACGATAAGTTTATATAGAGAAATCCAAGCTCGCTGCTTTTTGATGTTTGCTTGTCTGCCTGTCAATGAAGGATGCAATTAGGAAAAGATATTCGTCAGTAAAAGTCAACTGTCAGTTCTTTTATATTACCAGGATTTATTTTTCTCAAAAGCTCAGGGTGAGCTGCAATGAGCAGCATTTAGACTAAACAGCCCCTCTCTCTGCTTTTTCCCTTCTCCATCCCTTCTCAGATGAAGAATTGGTTGGCGCTTTAAGCCAAATAAGAGGCCTTTTAGGGAGAGCTGACAGGAGGAGAAGGCCCAAGAGGTTATTGCCTCTTTCTTTGCTGTCATGTTGACTGAATATGAGAGAAAAGAGAGGAGGATGGCTTAGTAAAAGGAGGCAGAGTCATAACTAGTGTGTAGTTATTTTCTGGCATTTAGTTATTGGCAAGCGGTTAGTTTGGTGGGCTCTTTTTTTCTACATATCTGCTTGTCCCTAAACGAGATAAATTATTTCATTGACCTTCCTATTGATTTCCTGGGTCTACCACTGAGCTATTTAGTACTCTATAACCTCTCTGAAAAATAACTGAAAGGACAAATTCATAGAGTTTGTTTATCAACAGCTATGAAATAATAGTTAATCATGGAATCTCCACAGATCTGGCTAATGGCTGTAGCCAAGTAACAGGGAAAAAACCAAACCAAACCAAAGCTTTGCACATGCTTGGTCTTAGAAGGGCCTTGCTGGAGAGCCACAGGACAGAGACCTAGATGAACCATTGCTCTTGGTCAGTGTGGGATGGTTTCGTTATATTTATATGTTGCATACCTTTTGGTTGTGAGATGTTTGGAATAAACAAAGGAATCGGCTGTCTCCATTAAGCCTCACTAATGGGTTCTTCAGAGTTGAAGGCACAGGGTTGTTTGTTATGGAAATAAGTGTTGCAGGAGATGGAGAGAAGGTTAATGGTTATTTTAATCCATCTCAGTAAAGCTTATGAAGAGGTATATGAGGTGCATACTGGACCTCTTTGAAGAAGCCAGTTGGCTTGTTTATGCAGGAAGGCTGGTACACAGGGTAACACTGGTGACTGTTATTTTGGAAGGCATGCCTTCATAATGACCTGTAGGAGTTTTTTAAATCTAAAATTAGAATCAGTTCCATTTAGTGAAATGAACCTTGCTGCCCTTTCAGAGTGTTAAGGGGAGATAATGTAGATGTAATGAGACTGTTCTTCCAGCTATCTTTTAATTGTTTATGCAGCACTTCACACACCTTAATGGGAACAGAAATGTTAGTATCTTTGTCAGGAAAGTTACATGGTATAAGTATAGATTTAATTGTGTTTTAACTTTTGTGCCAAAAAAGTTTTTAACTGTATTGGTTTTTTAAAAGGTCACATGCCTGGGATCCCATGTTGGGAAAAGGGTGGGACAGAGAATCTATCTCTCTATCTCTCTATCTCTCTCTCTCTCTCTCTGTCTATCTATCTATCTAAAATGTAAAATGTATATTTATTTTCCTTGTGGAAAAATACCAACTTTTTCTTTTTTTACAAGGTCTGATCACATAGCTGAGGTTAAATAACTATGAGTACATATCACAAATTTATTTCTAATATTTTCAAGAAACCATTTTGTGAAGGATATTTGTGAAGTACACAAACCTTTAGTAGCAAGTACTACTGGTTTTTGTTCTTATGGTTTTAAAGGCTTGCTTCTAGAAGTAACATGTTTAAGGCATAGAATTAGGTTTTTAGTTCAAATTAATGGTATAGATTCTACGTATTCAACACCTGCTCCTTTCTTTGTGTCACAAGGTCTGCAGTATTCTCTAAGGTCTACAGTATTCTCTCTACAGAGACCTAACTAGTTTTACTTCTTTGTTCTTATGAACAGCAAACAGCCTCACCTATTCATAATTCTTGAAGTTTCTTGTCAGCTCCATTTCCTTTGGCTGTGATCTTTCACAAGCCTCCGCCTCTTTCACCCTTCTTTCCCTGATGGTGTTCAGTCACTGTTAACTCCATGATGCCATCTCGCTCTACTGCCATTGTCTTGTTTCTCTTCTCATCCAGCTTCTCTTTTGTCTCTTGGATGCCTTTCCTGTAAATAACACAAATCTGTTCTGGCATGTACAGCCGATGGCTGACCACCCAGCCAAACTGAGTTTATATTTAATAGAAACTGTGGTATTTGTCACTAATCTTTCTTGTATAACTAGAATATCTCTGAGCATTCCTTAACAGCTTGGTCAAGGGGTGAATGCTAGCTATTAGTGATAGAAAAGCAGGGTATAAATTGTTCCTATATTATTTTTACTTTTTTATTCCATTCTAGAAGATTAACAGGGATTGGGATTTTTCCACATTTTACAGGCTCAAGCCTATATGAAGATTGCTGCTGAAATCGTGAAAAGACTGCCACATTCTCCAACTTAAACTCAACCTTCTAAAGAGCTCCAACAGGAGTGTTGCTCCCCAAAATGTGGAATAGTATGAAAAACAAATTATGTTAAATTATAGAATCATTCAGAACTGTCTTATATGAATAAAAATTTGATTGCATGTCATTTTAGTTACATGTTTTTACCTTCCTATCTACCTGCATCTACACGGGAACATAGCAAGCTGCCTTATACTGAATTCAGGCAGGACACTTTCTTAGCTATATCTGAAGCTGCAAGGATTTGAATGTGGGAGCTTTTGTATGCAAAGCATGTGTTCTGTGAATGAGCTGTGGTCCCTACTTCAAGTAATCAAAGCACTGTCCTGCTGTAACTGTTATGTCAAAGAACAGTAGCAGACTTTCAATATCCTCTATTAACAAGAAGAACTAACAACCCAACTAAACTGTTGAACTCAAGATTTCAGTGCATCATTCAGTAGACGTGTTAAATGAGGAAGGTCTATTTAGACAGAATTGCTCCAGGTTTTACCATACGTAGACTGATGAATTCCAGAATAATCTATGCACATGTTTATGTCATGTGTCTGCCTTCAAGACAAAGATATTGGATCAGATCATACAGCATGGCTCCTTCCATCTGTGGGAAACTTCTGATGGAATGGAAGAAGTGTTGACCTTTGTATTCTTTCCTTCCTCTGGTATCTAATCTACTTTAGAGAGTCGTGAGGATGCTGCAGAAAAGAAGAGGAAGGTGGTGCTGGGAAGTATTAGAGAGGGAAACATCTGTAAAGACCAACACTTTTTCTGCTGGCAATAATATTCTGAATGGAACTTCATGCAAGTAACGCTCCTACCCTCAGAAACAACTGGAGCCAACACATTTAGTTGGACACTTTATTTTCACTTAAAATGTGTGTTTTCAATGAGATTTCAGTATCTAATTTAGGCTGAGTACAACTCCTGTTCCGCTGTAATGAATTATTGTCAAACTGCCAGGTTCTGCAGCCATCAAACAAATAAGTGAAAATCATAAGAACAGGATTTTTGTGCAGTCTTCTATCAGCTGATGCTTAATCAAAAGATAATTCTTTATTGTAATTTTCTAAGCAGATTGTTTCATTTCCTTGTATCCTGTTGAGCCTAAATAAGTACAAAAATCCAGCAACCAACTTATTATTAAAATTAGATATATCTGAGATCAGATTGCTGAGGAAGGAAATAGGTGATAAAAATTAATTACTTATGATTGCATCTATGAATATATTCCTACTAGCAAGTAATAGTCCTGAATCTATAAACAAAAAGTCTAATTGTTAGTTTTCCCCTACCACATGCTGAGGAAGTTTTTACCCACATTTTCTGCTCCCTTAAGTTTTGCATCTTCACTTTTGTGCTGATAGTGCTGGTCACAGAAGGAATCCAGAACCCCAAGCTACATAAAGCACACATACTCACATCTCTATGCACTAGCATCTTGTCATGCAGTTCTACCTTGTTATTTCATAGCATTGGTTGTTACTCAAACAACGTGACACTCAGACAACACAAAGCAAGACAATATTTTAATGAACAACATTTTCCGAAGAACTGTACATTTCACACTTCCAATTGGATTCTTGCCACTTTGTTCTGCAACATAAAAGCTAGCTGAATTTTAAAAAACCTGAAAAGACCAGAGGTAAACACTGTAATTATTAAACATTAATTTTTTTAACATTCAAATGAAGTATTCAGGGAGGAAAAACTGGGCAAATTCTAGACTGAAAAGGTTCTAGCAAGAGTGTCTTTTAGCATGAATGAGTTATTCAGTGGTACAAGGTGCTTCTTCATTGTGCCTTGTGCTTTCTCTGACAAAGTGCTGAACTTGAAGGCTGTCATAGCACCAGTCTGCTCCAGTGGTGGAGGTGGCAGTCAGCCAAATTCAGAAGCCACCTTTGCTGTCTTCCATCTATTGCACAGCTGATCACAAGAACAAAGGTACATGCAACATTCTCTTGTGCTTACTCCTATTTGACTTAATGAAGCTCTGATAAAAATTATGCCAGACACATCCATAAAATGTTCAACTTCATTCTACCTTAAAAGCTTAAAAATGATATCATAGCTGTTTATCAGTGTGGTGCTTACAAAATTTTGATGGAAGCAAACATAGGTATCTAATAATTGCCAAATGAGGTTTTTTTTAAAGAAAGTATAACTAGAAGTTTATTTCTCAGTATGACACTAGTGTTAAGGAGTCTTTTGCTACAGGAGATTTTCATACTGACTTATGAATGTTGCGATTTTTATCTATAACATAAGATCATATTGGCTTATACATGGAATGTAAATGTGAATATTAAAACAGATGTGAACAAGTTCATATGTGTGTTTTGCACTGTTAATTTTGAAAACCTACAAATGTGAATTTACCAGACCCATTCAGCTTGTGTCCCCCCCTACCTTTTCTTTGGGTTAGTATTTTTATCTGTTGCTCTACCAATGCTTGACATTCACCATTGTTACTACCGGACTGTTTCCATACATTCATCCATATCTGTTGGTTACATTGGAGTTACTGATTTTATTTCAATGGATGTGTCTGGCATTCTTTTCCATCTAAACAGACATAAGGAGACGCTGCCAGCTAGGGAATCCTGGTAGCTGTAGTCTAAAAAGTAACTTTTCCAAGCTCTGGTATTTATATACTCTAAAGCAGGGCTACCCAAATGGAGTGTCATGACATGTTAGTGTGTTGCTTGAAGTGTGTAGGCATGTCACCTCCCTGGGCCAAGAATGACCCCACCCCGAGCCTTGGAAATGTATGTTATTTATAAATCACTTTTAAAAATACAAATGAAAGGTTTTCATGAGATATGTTTGTGTCCCCATACATTTCAGTATTACAATTTATGTATGTGCCCGTATCTCTTATAAGAGATTTTTGCGTTCAGTCTTACTAGCAAACTGGAGGTTAAACTAACCCCTTATAAAGTTTAACTTCCAGTTTGCTAGTAAAACTGAATTACTCTGTCGCAAAATGATGTGTGTCTAAAAAGTGCATCACCAACATGAAAAGTTTGGAAAGCTGTGCTCTAAAGCAATTAATATCTCGGTGGCTGATTCCTTCTGTTGCCTGCTATGGGAGTCTCCGTCAGTGTAAGTTAATCATAACCTAGTCTTGAGGCTTTTAGGACTAAATAGCAAAAATATGTTTTGTCAGTGCCTGTTTCAAAATCAACTGCTCCTTTTGCTTTTCAAGATCAGAGCAACAGATCTTCCTCTGCTTCTAGTTGCTATGATCAGTTTGGCAATAAATGCCATATTGATGCTTTTGCATAATGCTTATAGCTAGTTCATTTTCACTCCCCCTAGAATCATAACAGAGTCATAATATGGCATGATGTTAGTTAATCACCAGTGTTCCCTTTAAGTCTTAATTATGTCATAATATGCATCACTATGAAACACTAATTATAGCATTGGAAATGTATTTTACAGAGCACGTTAGTACCTTCTCAAGGGCTTCCATAGTCTCTTGGCAAGTGTCGTCTAAGGCTGAAATTGCAAAAATTTCTTGGGAGTAAGATCCACTGAATTCAATGGAGCCTAGTGTTGAGTAAAACATGTATACTATTAAATGGATCAGGGAGATCCAAAAGTTTGGCAAATTGCCACCAGAGAGCATTCAAGGGGGAAAAAGATTTGGCTATGTGAAGTATGTGGAGGTGTCTGTTGGGGGCTTAATGTAGCTCCCTGGCCTCCCACGGTTGTCTGCTCTTGATGTATAGGATTGGGCTGCCCTTATTAAATTACAGGTAACAAGATTAGTAAAGTACTTGGATGGGAGACTGCCAATACTAGGTGCTGTAAGCTATATTACAGAAGAAAGAACTGGCAAAATCACCTCTGAGTATTCTTTGCGCAAGAAAACCCTATGGTATTCATGAGGTTGCCATAAGTCAGTAAGCGACTTGAAAGTACGTACACAAACATGCCTCAGTTGGTCAAGTAGATGACTTCGTGAGCATTATTTCTTTAAAAGAAACTTTGGTAGCAGAGCCAGAAATATAAAATGGAGAAAGAAATAGGGATAAGTTCCCATACCACAGTAAAGAACAGCTGTTCAATGTGTTTCAACACACTTTTTACCTAAAACTAACAATATACGCATGTGAAATAAGACAACCAGGTAAGCCTTGCACAAGAAAAAGAAAAACACTTTGAACCTTTTGAAGTCTACTTCCAAAATGTATCCAGGGTGACTTTTTATTTCTCCAAGCTACGCTTTTCTTACAATATCCATTCTGGTAGCCATACCTGATATGTCTATACCTTTTTAATGTCCTGTTGATAGTTCCAGAGGTAAGCTTATTTGCTCTCTCCTTTCGTCTCCTTTTTAGCTGTTCAAACATGTTCAGCAAAGAATTCTGGAGGGAGCTTCTGTTTACCTTGCCGGTTTTAGGCGAGCACACATGGCTGCAGAAGGATTGGCTAGAAAAGAATCTCATTCTTTCCCAGCTGAAGCTTTATTTATTGCACTTTTTCGCACAGACATGTTGCTGCTACACAACACAGAAAGTCTATGTTTCTCCAGCCCTCCTTCAGCATGCTCCTAATGTTAATAGTACCAAAACATAAACCAAAACAAAAAAACCTGCTAGATGGATGAGGGGGAGGTTTCAAGAATTTTTATAAAAAAAGAGCTTCACTGTCAGAGGTTTTGTTAATTGAGGTATGCTTTTACTTTGCTGTAGGACATTTCCATGCTGTTTGCAAGATTCTGTCACCACCACTTATAGGCCATTTCCACATGAGATGCAAGAAGCGGTTCGCGGCATCTCATGGCGGGTTTAAATAATGCGTTTTACCTTTGTTGCGTTTCGCACCCAATTTCGAACAAAATCATGCGAAGGAACAAGAGTTTGTGCATCAGTACTACCTCATCACTAGTCACTCCCCTGACTCCCCCTCACCCTGCCCCGGCGGCTCTGATTGACTGAACTTCCGGCCTTACAGGAAAATGTAAGCAGAGCGACAGGAGTGTATGCATACTGATATGGTTTTATGTTTCTGCATCACTGCGAAAAATTGATGTTGATTTGATGTCAGAATGTGATTCGGATTTTTTCTGGTTTTCAAATACTGTGCTTCTCAACACATGGCAGTGCACTAACAGCTGATTCCACGCACGGAAAATAACACAACGCTACTTTGTTCACACATGCAGAACTATACGATCTACAACGCAGTAATCCATGGTAATGACCCCGTATGGAAATGGCCATAGTTGTAAAAAGCAGCCCAAATGGGGTGCTTTTGAGCTGATAAATGATTGAAGAGGAAATGGTTAAGCAGTCCTTTTCCCACTTTTTTCTTCTTAAAATAGCAGATTATTTATGTAACTCCTTTGTAATTTGTAGTTTGACACACCATAACAAAAAAAAAAATTGATCATGTGGGAGACTGAAACCTAGGGACCTGAATTGCTCCGTGATAGAATAATAGCAATAGCTCAGATCCAGCTGGATGTGATGCTGGGAAAATAGTTCTGTAAAAGTACCAACCATGCTGTGCAATTAAACTTTTCCTACAAAGTAGGAAGAGTAGTCATGGGGTAATTGTATACGTCACATAATTGTGCTATTAGTGCAATTAAATGTGTATTTATTTCTCTTGAGCTGGTTTTGCAAAGGATCTATTTTTAGCTAGTGCTCTAAATAAAACTACTGATTGGGAAGCAAATTAACTTTGAATGTATCTTCACTCAAAATAAAGACCTAAGTATATAGGGACTGCAGTTCTTGAGTTTCTTCTTTTTTTAAGCATTTTGATTGATCCACGGCTGTTATATGGTTGTCATGAGCAACATCAATTACAACATCAATTACCTTTTAATGGCTAGCAATGGGTGCTTAACAAACTGCTGTCTGTACTAATGTGCATCATCAAATCGTGTTAAATAAGGAGGAAAGTTGGTAAACATTTTGCTAGTTCTGAAGCCTCTGACTTCTGACAAATTATGTGTTTGGCTTCTTGTTATTTGATGTCAGGTTACACACTCAGGGCTATGGATGTTTGGCTTACAGATTTCTTTTGAGACTATGGGGAGCGATTTTAGGCTTTCAAGAGAGTTTTGAGACTGCTACACAAAGCAAGTATTTTCATATGAGCCTGTGAAATTTGTGTTGTTGTGTGTAAATGTGTTGTTGAGCACACTGTTGCCATTTTGTCTACCAGTGCAAAGCAGAAAGATAAATATATCTACTATGTATGCCATCTCTCATGTGGTAGCAGGTTTGATTCTATTTTTTTTAAGGGACAATACCCAAAAATAATATACTGTATTGGTTTTAATACACTTACCTGTAGCTGCTTGAACCTGTGTTTTGATTTTCATGCCCCTATGATTACTACAATGTAATTTTTTTTCTACTGTTCTTTTTTTTTGTCTCCCATTTTTCTAAAGGCTAGTATAAAATTGCACTTCAAATAGCCAATTGATATTAAATACTTATACACATGAAGTCTTGAATCTACCAAAACCAATTTTCCAAAGGATTTATTCCTGCCCATACAGTTAAAAAAAATGATTCAGTAGTTTAAACAGACAGATGTATAGCAGAAGCAATTTGTGCAAAGGTTACAGTGCTGGAGAAGTCTTAACCCCTGTCCCCATTTTCCCCAGTGTTCCAGTTATAGAATCATAGAATCATAGAAATGTAGAGTTGGAAGAGACCACACGGTCCATCCAGTCCAACCCCCTGCCATGCAGGAACACCCTCAAAGCACTCCCGACAGATGGCCATCCAGCCTCTGCTTAAAAACCTCCAAAGAAGGAGACTCCACTACACTCCGAGGCAGCATATTCCACTGCCGGACAGCCCTGACTGTCAGGAAGTTCTTCCTGAGGTTCAGGTGGAATCTCCTTTCCTGCAGCTTGAATCCATTGCTCCTTGTCCTGGTCTCTGGAGCAGCAGAAAACAAGCCCTCTCCCTCCTCTACTTAGCATCCCTTCAAATATTTAAACATAGCTATCATGTCCCCTCTTAACCTTCTCTTCTCTTAACCTTCAGACTAAACATACCCAGCTCTCTAAGTCTATCCTCATAGGGCATGTCTTCCAGGCCTCTCACCATTTTGGTTGCCCTCCTCTGGACCTGCTCCAGCTTGACCATGTCCTTATTGAATTGAGGTGCCCAGAACTGGACACGGTATTCAAGATGAGGTCTAACCAAAGCAGAGTAGAGTGGTACCAGTACCTCCCTCGATCTAGACACCATACACCTATTGATGCAGCCGAGAATTGCATTGGCTTTCTTGACTGCCGCATCACACTGCTGACTCATGTTCAGCTTGTGGTCTATTAAGACTCCTAGATCTCTTTCACACGTACTGCTATCCAGCCACGTGTCCCCCATCCTACATTTCTGTATTCCATTTTTTCTACCTAAGTGTAGGCCCTTACACTTCTCTCTGTTGAATTTCATTTTGTTAGCCTTGGCCCAGCTCTCCAATCTGTCCAGATCATTTTGAATGTCGATCCTGTTCTCTGGTGTATTAGCAACCCCTCCCAATTTGGTGTCATCTGCAAATTTGATGAGCATGCCCTCTATTCCTTCATCCAAGTCGTTGATGAAGATATTGAACAGCACTGGGCCCAGGACAGAACCCTGTGGCACCCCGCTAATCACTTCTCTCCAGGATGAAAAGCAGCCATTGGTGAGCACCCTTTGGGAACAGTCAGTCAACCAGTTCACAGTCCTAACACCAGCACTTGGAGAAGTTGCTTTTTGGATTACAACTCACAGAATCCCTATGCTGGGAAGGGGATTCTGGAAGTAGTAGTTCAAAAATTGGCTTTTCCAGACTGTCTAGCATATACTTTTAGAGCAATGGTAAAAATCAAGTGGCTCTCCAGATGCTGTGGGGTTGCAGCTAGGAGCAGTTCTAGGCAGCATAACCAACAGTGTGGGATACTGGGAATTGCAGTCCAACAACAAGAGCACCATGTTTCAGAGCCTTGTTTCAGAGGGACTGGAGCAAAGTGGCAGAGAACATGTTTTGCATGCAGAAGGTCATAGGTTCAGTCCCTGGTATCTTCAGTTCATGTAATAGGAGAGGTGAAAGACCTGTTGTTTTCAGTCAGAGAAACCAGTACTGAGATAGCTGAACAAACAGTCCGATTTAGCATAAGCTAGCTGCTCATTTTTCTTAAGTCTAAAGGGTGGAAAGGGAGAATCTGTTCACAGATTGGCTATGTCACATTTTCTTGAGCCCTTAATTTCAAATCAACTCACTCTTTTGAGCTATATCTGATGGAAAAGAATTTGGATTTGAATGCAAATATTATTTGTTGCATAGTATATATAACTGACTATTTAGAAATCAATGTCTATTTAAACACAGTAACACAATATATTGTGTTTAAAATAGGGATGGGCCAATAGAATCCTCAAATCCTTGACAAGGATTCGAGATTCGCAAATCCGAATCCCTGTGCCAAAATAGGCAAACTGAATCTTTCGAATTCGCCACCCAAATATTTTGTTGGAGACCACGACGCCTGAAAACCTGGGAGACTGGGACACCTGAAAACTGGAGAGACCAGGATGCCTGGAAACTTGGGAGTCTAGACACACAAGGGGAGATGGCAAGTAATAATGGCCTTTGAGTAATAATGGCCTTTGCTAACAATTTCAGAAATTATATCTGGGTTTGTATTCTAAGATATTTAAATTGAACATTTAATATTTAAGTTCAGCACTTGACTGGAAGCTACAGGCTTGAGATTTCAACGACAGCTGAAACATTCCTTTGCATAGCTCCCTTGCAAAGCTCTTTCAGACACAATTCTGGGGTTTCTAGTTTTACAAGGTGTCACAGCCTTCTCTACCAAAGTATGCTGGTGCATCATCAAAATACAAACCCTAGGATGCCATAAGGAGTTATGCAAAGAAAATCCAGTTTTGACCTGGATTATCTCTCTAGTGTAGTATGTGGCCCTGTTCACACAGGCAGGAAAATCTGGGATTAATCCACATTTTCCTGCCTGAGTAGAAAAGGCCTTCATGTCATTTTCAATCTGGGGAGATCCTGAGGCAAAACTATGACAGTTGTCTTGGCCACATTTCTTCAGAGGGAGGTTTGCCTTTGCTTAAGCTTTTGCTAAGGCTGCCCAAGATTATCCTTCTTTCCCTTGCTTTTTAAACCCTTTTTAAAAAAAGATTCGAAATATTCGAGATTTGTGAGATTCATGGATTCCCAGAACCTTCCAGGGATTCGGATTCGGGAAATTCTGGATTCATCCCATCCCTGGTTTAAACTTTGTACTGTATATTATTGTAGGACTGAATGTAACTGTATAGCCTCTACCAATTAGAAATCAATAGAAGCCTATATGACTAAACTGAAGCTATTGTACTTTGAATAGAAGACGTGTTTCACTCTAAAAGATGACAAAGGTAAGCAAGGTTGCAGGAGAAGAGGAACCCCACATTACAGATTGCCTAGCTCAATAAATGAAGGTACAGCTGTGTAATTTCAAGACCTGAGCAGAGCTGTTAATAATAGGATCTCTTGAGATCTCACTCATAAGCCAAAGTCAACTGGATAGAACCACAACAAAGCCCCTAGTAAAGCGGAGTGACTTAATCAGTGGTAAATGTTGACTTACCACTCGCAAGATGATTCTACCAACTGGAACTACCAACTGAATTTAGGCCCACATTGTGCTTCTGGGTTGTTAAAATACTTTCAGTTTAGCGGTTACCCTTTTTGATAAATAAATGGACAAAAGCCACCAACTTCCTTTTCATAACAGCGATTTCATCTTAGGAAGTTCTGGCAAGGCTTGAAGAACAGAAAAACACTTGTAGCCAAAGGACAGGACAGAGAGGCTCTCTGCTGACAGTAAATAATGTATGCTATACATACCTAATTGTGAACAGGTATGGCACCTTTAGTGGTTCTGTTGCACTTCTAATGGGAAGGTAAGTCCTCTCCATTATTCCGTATGGAGCATTTTGCAAACCATATCTGCTGGTCATTTCTACCAACAGTGTCAAAATTGTGATGGCTGATTTGCTACATGCAAATCTTCAGCTGATGGTACATATAGTCGTAGACTTATGAATGCATATGTGAACCAGCCCTTTGATTTTCAGTTATTGGTGACTATTTATTTATAAACCAGATAGGTATACTGGGAATATGTTAATGTTTGAAAGCCCTATAGAAAACACAGAAATCAAAATCTTTTTTAAAAAGTACATTATCCTACTCCCAAAGAATAATCACTAAGTTACCAAACCGGAATTATATTCTTGGGGCACACTCCAATGAGTGACCAGTGTTTTCGAGCCCATCTCTGCATTATGTAATTCCATTATTGTGATACCATTTTTACAATGAGAGCATCATACAGAATCCTGAGGTTTATATTTTATTGAGGTACTTAGAATTCTCAGGTAGAGCTCTAGTGCTGGAATTCAGGGTATGAACTAGAGCAGAGAATTCCAGCTAATTCTATGACAAATTCCAGGATTCCATAGAATAAAATCATGGTCGTTTGAATGCCATAAATATATAGCATAGATGCACTCTTAGATTGTGGATCTCTACTGAATAGATCAGGAAGTGCAGATGCCTCTGTTTGCTTTCCTTTCTATCCTTGGTTGCTGACTTCTAGCTGGGCTCTGCATCAGGAAATGGACCCAGTTAGGAAAAAAGACAAACAGAGTGAGAAAAGCAAAATTAGCTAGAAGGTAAAGGGTAAAGGGTTCAGTATCCTCTTCTATCATATGCTGGTATGAAATTTGCATTCTGTACTGGCAACTCACATGCTAAGACAGCCCATAACCAAGTGTGATTTTTTTGTTCAGTTGTTATGAAACTTTGCCTTATTTCCAATTTGATCTCTATGATCAGTGAAGGGAATTCAAAGGGGATTATAGCAACATCTTGCTCTGCTCTTTGGTTTATCTGCCTGCTTTGTCCCTTGTTATCCCTTTTATCTGTTTCAGATTTGGAAGAAGGGATGGTCAACTCATTTCTGCTGTATCTCTGCCAAAACTGTCTAAAAAGCTTGTGTTCTCTATCAGACCTATAGACACAGAACCATAGTTTATGAGCTGCTATATCTTTAGCCAAGCAAGAAAGTACTTCTAGGAAACAGAGAGTAGCCAAACTGAAACACTGCAGATGTGGTATTCAGAATGTTGACTTGTTTTGTCTTCATTTTATGCATTGTGGTTTTGATCTTAGGTAAATTTTATGTAGTCAAATAGTTTCTCCCTTCTGTTATAGTAATATGTTCAGCAGTGGTTTTCTTCTAGCAAAGAAGAGTCCAGTTTCCCTTTGCTAATATACATTATTAGTTGTACTTTATTTATAATCTGAGATTGAATATTCTCTTGTATTAAAATAAATACATCACTTCTCTTTTGGACCATATATGTCATAGGACAAACTTGTTAGGAAAACAACTGTTGTTCTTTTTACTGTATTTTAAGAAATGATACTTAAGAGATTATTTTTGATCTAAGATCCAAAACATCAGTACACTTTATTTCCTGAAGCTCAGAGATTTCTTCCATTTTTCTATAAACAAATAACATTTGAAAATAATGTGGGCTTGTCCCCTGGAGAGATTATTTTATTTTTACACTGGTTTTATTTTTAATGCTAAATACATGTGTTCAGTAATTTTAATGCAAACATTTGAGATTCAAAACTCTTCTTTCTGGTCTACGAGTAATGCCTTTTTTGGATAATTTTGTGAGAAATATGTAGCAACTCTGATGTTACTTGGAACAATAAATAAATGTCTATCCTTAATTATGTTGCTGTTTTCACAGTATTTGTAAATAAGTGTATGTTTTAAGTCCTGTTCAAACTTATTTGTCTTTATCTTTGAGGAAGTGAATAGAAAATAAGGTGAACTGAAAAAGGACAGCAAAATTCTGTTACATACATGTCTTAGAAATATTTTATAATATGAATAGAATTAATATTTGAAACCTTAGGAAGCCCATCAAATCAAATTGCAAACTCTTTAATTTTGCAGAGATGAGGCAACAGAATGTAAAGCTGAAGCAAGTGCAGTGATTAATTTTCTGCCCTCAAGGGACTAACACAGTTGTCTTAAACTGTGTGCTGAAACATTTTATCAGGCAAAAAGAAAGACTTTCTTGCTGACCACCCAGCAGCCATTCGAAGGAAAGAAATGCAAGCATATAGGCGGAGACAAAGCCTGACTTATCCTGAGTCAGACCATTCATCCATACCCTCCAATTGCCCCAGTTTGGCAGGGACAGTCCTGATAAATCCTCTACTGTTCCACTTTTTGGACTGCTTTTAAAATGCCCTAGTTTCTCTTGGCTGCTTTGACTCTCCCTCTTTCTCCTCAACTTACTGAAGTTGTTACAAACAGAGTTCAAAATGCAAAAGTAGTTTGCACTCAATTATTCCCCCAGGGAGAGAAAAGAGGAGGGGAAGAATCATATCCTTCCCAGTAGGTGCAGGCCTTAGCCTCTTCTAGCTTGTGTTTGTCCTGAACAATAATGCTTGCTGTCTTAACCATGCTCTGATGTTGCCTGGCCACATGTGGTTCCAGTTTTCTTCTGTGAAATGTTGGAGGACATGTTGGTCTATATAGCTCAGTATTGTCAGTAGTGACTGGAAACAGCTTTTGAGGGTTTCACAGAAGTGATTTCCCACTCTTTCAGGAGATAACCAGGGATTCAACCTTCCGCGTGTATTCTGCCACTGTTTTATACTATTCCTTAGTTCTGTTAAATCTTCATGCCAGTATTTTGGGACAGCATGGAGCAGATGGGGAAACTGAATAACGATATATTATCTGGTTAATGAGTATACTTAATAATTTTCTTATAGTGTCCAAACAGGGGAGGACGTAAAAGATCTGGATACAGAGACTTTCTTCCAGGGTTGGCTGTGGGATGTAAATGAGGAAGGCTTTTCTGAAATCTGAATAGTCTAAGTTGTGCTGCAAGTAAGATTTTTTCAACCACCTACCTCGGTTTCTGTAGGACTGGTGAGAGACCCTCCGTCCATGTTCCAACTGCTGCTGCTGTGACCTCTGATGGTGCTCACTAATGGCTCCTCTTAATCCTGGACAGAAGTGACTAGTGGGGTGCCACAGGATTCTGTCCTGGGCCCAGTGCTATTCAACATCTCTATCAAGGATTTGGATGAGGGAATAGAGGACATTCTTATCAAATTTGCAGATGACACCAAATTAGGAAAGGTAGCTTACACCTAGAGGACAGGATCAGAATTGAAAAGGATCTTAATAGATAAAAGAGATGGACCAAAACTAACAAAAAAAAATTTCAACAGGGAGAAGTATAAGGTACTACACTTAGGCAGAAAAAATGGAAATGCACAGACATAGGTTGAATGACACCTGGCTTGACATGTGAAAACGATCTAGGAGTCTTAGTAGACCACAAGCTGAACATGAGTCAGCAATGTGATGTGGCAGCTAAAAAAGCCAATACAGTTCTGAGCTTCATCAATAGGAGTATAGTGTCTTGGTCAAGGAAAGTGATAGTGCAACTCTATTCCGCTTTGGTCAGAGCCCACCTGGAATACTGTATACAGTTCTAAGCATCATTGAGGAAGGATATTGACAAACTGGAATGTGTCCAGAAGAGGGTAACAAAAATGGTAGAAGGTCTGCAACCATGTGACTTAAGTGACTTAAGGAGCTACATATGTTTAGCCTGGAAAAGAGAAGCCTAAGAGGAGAGAAGCTTAAAATACGACATGACAGCTGTGTTTAAATATTTGAAGAGATGTCATATGGAGGATGAAGCAAGCCTGTTTCCTGTTATTCCAGAGACTAGGTAACAGAGCAGTGGCTTCAAACTTCAGGAAAAGACATTCCATCTAAACATTAGGAAAAACTTCCTGATGATAAGAGCAGTTAGACAGAGGAATACGCTGCCTTAGAGTGTGGTCGAGTCTTCTTCTTTGGAGGTTTTTAAACAGAGGTTGGATGGCCATCTGTGGCTTTGATAGTATATTCCTGCATGGCAAGGGGTTGGACTGAGTGTCCCTTGTATTCCAACTCTACGATTCTATGATGGATAGAAGAGCAGCCAGGCACAGCACTATCATACCTGGGCCCCGGCAGCTGATGAAAGACCCTCTCTCAATGTTCCAACTGTCATTGCTGTGATTTCTGAAGGAGAATAGCCAAGAATTGCTGGCTTTAATTCCCACTCATCATCTTTCTTTACTTGTCTATTATGTCTTATATAGATCGTAATCCTTAGGGCAGAGAAACTGTCAAAATGAACTGGTTGTAAGCCACTGATAATTTTTGTGGTTGAAGGCTGGGGAATAAATACTCTAAATAAAGTCCAACAAAATCCAGATCATCCAGATCCCCCCCCCAACTTGAAAGCCACAAATCTAGAAGTCAGCTTTTAAAAATAAAATTTTGCCCATTTACAAATGGTAACACTTACTTAACATCTTTTATGGGTTAGAACTCGTAATGCTATATTCCACAGTAAAAAGCATCTAAGTTCATGTTTCTGTTATTTCAGGTTAGCTACTGTGGAAGGATTTTCTTAGTGCATCAGGATAATGACACTTTGATGTCTTTGCTGTAAGACCCACATACAGAGGCGGTAAGACACCAGATTGCCAGCTGTAGTGATCTTATTGGCACGCTCTGATCTCAGCTCGTGCTTACACAGGCACATTCAAACTAAAATTTATTATTTCTGTTTCCTTGGTAACTTTGTAGTTCCCTCTGTGGGAGGTCTGCTACCCTTGACAATTGTGGCAGCTCTTAAAATGAAGTTTGTTAGCTGCAAATTGATTATGTTTATTGCAGTTTGATTAAGACAAATACTCCAGGTTAAGTGATACAGTATGAAAAGAGGTTTGGACTGATTCCTGGACTCCATCAGTTATTACAGGAGTAACCAGTGTAACAGTTCCCCTAGTAATGGAATGTTTGCTTAAAGGGATTTAAAAAGAATCTGCTAGGAAGGATGTAAAGAAAAGCTTCAGAAGTTTAAATCCCTTGGAGAGTGAAAAACTTTACAGCATCTGAATATATACCCTGAGCTTGTTATGAATTTGCAGTGTTTGGAAGTGAAGTGGAGAGATGAACCAACTAATACATCTATGGCAAGGGAAATGTCTAAACATCACAATTCTATCCAATTCAAGAAAAGAATACAGCAGAAAGCCTAAGATGCCCACAGCTAATAATAAGAGTAAGTGGTGGGGCGCACAAATCTGAAAAACTAGGTTTCCAAGGAACAATACTCCCCTAAGTGAGAACCATAATCCTGCAGCTTTGAAATACGTAGAAATCAGGCCCTCAAAAACAATTGAAATAAACAGAAAGACCACCATAAGTGTGGTACAATGAAACTTGAACTATAATAGAAGATATAGCTGTTAGGATGCATTGAATATATCAACTGTGAGTCAAGAGGTGAAAACTTCACCAGATTGGCTCTGGGTCGTGGTCTCCATCTTAGATGTTATGGTTAATCAGCAAGCAAGGCCTGATGACAATGATCTTGAAGTGACTAACTAAGCAATTGTGGATGGATATCCTGTGCAATTAATGATTAATATGCTACAAATAGTTTTCACCTTAGTGTTGAATATACAAGGACAAGATCCAGATGCAAGATGCAGCTTTCCAGATGTTCTTGGGCTGCAAGTCTCAGCAGTCTTAGCCACATCCATAGCCCATAGTAAGGAGTGGTGAGATTTTTAGTCCATGCTATTATATATTTGAAATGTAGCCTAGCATAGTTCCATGGGATCCCATAGTTGTGCAATGGGTGCCAAGGCCTTGAGATCACCCATTTCACAAGGGCTGGTATGCTCCCCACCCACTAAGCCAAAAATTTGAGAGAGAGCTGTGTGTGTGCTTTCAGAATGATTGGTTGCACTAGGGACTGCACGTAGCAACCCCAGAGAAAGTGCAACTACTTGCATGATAGGCACACTAGCATTGTCCAAACAAGTTTCTGGTCCAAGTGTTCTCTCTCTTGCAGTCTGGTCTAACCTTCCTGATGATGGTGAACACATCATGGCAACTATCTGGATGGAAACTATAAAGGCCATAGGGTCCAAAGGCCTATTATCCCCAGCTAACACATGTCATTACTTGATGCTATACATCAAGGAGGGGAGGATGTCTATGTTTGTCCATTGCTTTGGCCATGTTTTATACTACCTGTGACATTTCTAACACTTGTGGTAATCTCCACACTTGTCAATTTCACCATGACTGCTCCCCAAGAGACTTGGTCTCTGCGCTAGGGGCTTCCAAGCGTTAACAGTTCCTTAAAATACCAGTTATGCCATGTGCTTGAAATTCTGTCTCATAAATCCATAATATGTGGTTTTATTTGGCTGGTTAGAGATGGAATTTATAATCCACTTCAGTTGATCAAAATCAGTGGTAGTTTGAGATATTAAAGATGATAATTCATGTATTCATATGTTCAATTGCAGCTCAGGCTTTTTGAATGTGGGTAGATTCAATCCACATTGAGGGAATTTTGATGACATTGTCAGCTCTTGAGTTTGCAAGGTGTATAGGCATTCTGTTGTTAACTATGTGCCTTCAAGTTGACCCTGACTTATGGCTACCCTATCATAGGGTTTTCTTGACAAAATTTATTCACAGGAGGTTCACGATTTTCTTCCCCTAAGAATGGAAAAGTGTGACTTGCCCAACGTCGTCCTGAGAGTTTTCATGGCTGAGTGGGGGAACTGAACCCTGAGAGATCTGAGTTCTAGGGCAGTACCCAAGCACTAGTACAGTACTCAAAGCACTACACCACAGGTATTCATTTACCCAATGTAAATATAAATGCAAAGTGGAGAGAACGGTAGCCCCACCTCTTCTGTTATCCTTTCTACAGGCTTTGTCCAGAGAGCCTCTCTGCACTTAATCCAGAACTCTGGTTCCCCAGCTGAGTGAAGAGCCTCCATGGGTAGAGGACATAGTGGTGGTGACAGTGTTGAGTGTTGGGGCCAAGAAACACAGTCATAATCCCTGCTCCGTGTGTTGATTGCACCAGCATCAGAACATCTGACAACATCTGCTTCTCTGTTTGAACAAATATGATGGTCCTATGAGCTAGTGTTTACATAGACAATGCTATGGTAGCTGATAACTATGAATCTAGATAATGAAAGAAATCTAATGTTGCAGTGTTTCTTCCTCTTCTTTTCTTCCTGAAGTCTTCTTCAGGGTAATATTATAAGCCAGTGTGTACTCTGTTCAGGAAGAAGACCCTCGAAGTCACTGCAGAAGGTGGGGAGGGGTTACAGAACACTGTCAACTGTGATCTTCTTGGTTGCAGTGGGATGGAGGAAATCTCCAAACTGCATAAACAGTTCATGATTCCTCTATATGATTGTGGGCCGTTTCTACCTCTTTGTGCCACCTGGGAGGGCACAATATCCATTGTTCTGTAAGATCCCCTGCAGATTGTTTTGATGGGTTTGGAAGGAGCAGGGGAGATCTGTTTTATGAACATCTCTTCTGATTTAGCAGTGTTAGATTTTACTCTTTGCTGACATATGTGGAAACAATGCAACTGCCAACTGATAGATCACAACCAGGAGCCCACATGGTATGGTGGTTTGAGTGTTGGACCAGGATTCTGAATTCCCACTCAGCCATGGAAACCTTGGACAAATCACATCCTCTCAACCTAAGGGGAGGGCAATGGTCAAGCCTCTTCTGAATAAATCTTGCCAGGAAAACTTTATGATAGGATTACTGTAAGTTGGAGTTAACTTGAAAGGACATAACAACAGCAAGATTGCAACTATGACGTCTTCCATGATTGTGGTGTATGTTGATCATAGAAATGTCATGAGCCACCTTCCATTTGCTTTTCATTTCCAGAGGATTATATTTATTTTCAAAATACACAACTCTTTCCAAAATTTTGGATTTCAGAATTACACTTAAACAGTTGAACTTTTGGATTGGAAGCACTGATGCAGAGACTTTTTTGTTTAATGATCATTAACCTGACTGTGGAATCCCAAGGCAGAAATATTAAATATCAGGATCTTGTCCAGAGTTATGTCTTTAAATCACTAGTATTTCTTTTTGCTCACTTGTTTCTCTACCACCTTCAGAACAACTGCAGTTGAAAGCTAAATGTAGCATGTATAGCTGGCCTGTAGGGAAAGATGAAATGCCAGCCAAACACAGTGGCGATTACAGAGTCTATAGGTCAAAGATGTGCAATCATTCTTTGCTTTTATGTTCAAAAATCACTGTTTCAGGGTGTGGAGGTTGATGGTGAATTTTTTAGCATTTCATAAACAAAGTTATTTAGTGAACAGAGATATTTTCACCCATTTATAACTGTAACACTCAAAATTGTTGCCCTCTATTAGCCAAATTCTTTGTTTGTAAAATAGTTAGAACAAGCCCAAATAATACCAAGCTGTTTATCTTATGATTATCTAATTAGGTTGATTTGACTTTTAATCGTTTTTGTTTTTTAAAAAAATCAGATAATATTTGCTCCTTATGTTTATTGCTCCTTATAACTAATCACAACATGTATGTAAGCTGTTATCACTGAAGCAAGAGAATTGCAATCAAGAGAATGATTTGTATTATGACAATGGCTCCTTATGAAGAGATAGTCTTTGTACAGCATTATATCTCATTTGTGTGTAATTTCATTTGTACATTTTAAGCTTCCTTCTCAAATTACAAAAAAGCTTAATACAAATAATCACTGAGGTGCAAACCTTATGCGTTCCAAAGAATGGCAGCGTTCACATTTTAAATACTGTGGGTAAAGAATAAATGGAGACAGATTATTTCTATATCATGATGCTCAAACATTGAGTCACCCAATGAAATTAATTGGCAGGAGGTTAAAGACTAGGATTATCCCATAGCCAGAGAAGATTTCTGTTGAAAACCATCATTTATCATGAGGGTTATTCTGTTCAAGAAAGCCAGTGTGGTGTAGTCATTTGAGAGTTGGACTACAACCCTGAAAACCAGGATTTCATTCCCTGGTCAGCTACGGAAACAGTCGTGTAGGGACAGAGGGGCGATGGGAGAGGGGCGATGGGAGAGGGGCGATGGGAGAGGTCCTCCCTCAGTGGCAATTTTTGGGGGGGGGCCTGCAACTCCTTGCTTGACCTTCCCCACGTGCCATAGCCCAATCCCCATTCCCATCCATTGTAGCTCTGTCCCCACACATCATAACCCCAGCCCATGCTCCGCAGCCACAGCCCTGTGTGCATAGCCCCCACCCCCTCCACTTGCCCTCCCCCATACACTCCAAGCTCTGCCACTGCATGGAAACTCACTGGATGACCTTGGGCACATCACACACTCTCAACTCCAGAAAACTCTGATAGGCACTACAGCCACAATAAATTGGCAGTGACTTGAAGGCACATAACAACAACAAATCTTGTTCAAGCTTTGTTTAAGAATAAAGAGCCATAGCAAGAGAGAGTAGTGAGACCTGAAACTTGCCCATCAACAACACATAGAACAGGCAGACAGTTCACCTGATCACAGTCTCCCCCACTATATATGTACACACACACACACACACACACACAAATATAATATTATATTTCTGTGTAAATTACAGCTGGATATAGCGGGTGGGGACAAAATAAGAGTGTTGCCCACCCAAATAAGCATGCTGCCCACCCATGAAATTTTCCTTCACTCCTCAATGTTCTAGACTCTCAATAACTTTAAACTTCACTTGACCATTTAGAAACAGAGTTTAGGCATCCAAAGAAAAAGTACAGGTAAATTTACCCAAAGAATGCAAATGTAACAAATATAAGTTTCAGGTGTGGATGATTTTTCAATGTCTTGCTCTCTACAATGCTAAAAATTCAAGCAGGCATCGTGTAATGCTCCACCTACACATTTACATGTCCTTCCCCCTGCCCCCCATTAGCTGTTAAGGCCCAGGATGGGCTGCTGTGGCTTCTCCTTACTGATGGGGAGAGGGGGCAGGGAAAGAAATTCTGTAGGAAGAATTCAAGCATTCTCTCTCCCCCGCATCTTGTTTTTAGAGCAAATGGGCATAGACAGCATATCCTTTCTCTTTTGCATGCCAAAGATGCACAGTTTGCCTTTGTGTCATTTAAATGCATGATCATAATACCTTTGGTATTCAGATGATCAGATCATGGGACCCAAGATTATTGCTTGGGTCATCCTTCTCAGATCTCTCCCTCTTCTCCTCCATTTTTGCTTCTTCTTTCTCCTCTCCAACCATGGGTCACATTTCCATGGAGAAGATGGTGAGTTAAGAACAAAGCTACTACTGATTTATTTATTAGTTAGTTAGAATGTAGGTTCTCCAATGCATATGTAAATATAACAGCCATTAGTAAACTTTTCTAAGTTGGTAACCTGAAACTGCCTGCTTTGTTTTTGTTTTTCTTAGTCAGTTTCAGATTGAAAAAGCCACACAGAAATTTGGACATGGCTTTTTTTTGCTAGTCTGCTGAAAGAAGGCTGATTCCTTACAGTTTTACCTTTCATAGACTTGCCCAATAGGGCTAACTCCCTGGGAAACTCTAATTCCCAACAAATTTGAAGGAAGGAGATGCAGCTGGTCCGGGCGTATAGAGGGACAGAACTGAGGGTTTGCTCCCAAATGGAGTGTACAGTCCCTTTCCCTCCCAATGAAGACTAGATGCTTCTTCCTTGTCTGAATGATCTCCGCCTTCCTTGCCCTCCCCACTCGTAAGGAACAGCAGCAGGGGCATCCTCTCCTCCAGCTTGCCATCTGTTGAGGGGAAGGTTTTGGATGGTGTGCCAAGGGCAAGAGAATCACCTTCTGCATACCGTTAAAAAAACCCACAATGAATGTATAAGCCACACTTAAACATATGCAAGCCAGTAACAGGTTTGTGCCAATTATCTTCACATTTCAGTCACTTGCCAGGCACAGGCTTTTCCCTTAAGGAATGGCCAGAACAATACCTGTAATAAAAAATCTAATGATTTTTGTCATTGGAGTAATTTTTTTTCCTCCTGGCCAATGTGACATACTGTGTGTGTGCATTCTTTTTCTCAGCAAATGATAATGCTGCAAAGCAAGAGTGAAGTGCTCTGGTTGTGAGTAAGATGATCCTACTCAGGGGAAACAGAAAATTCTTTAATCAGAAACACGTGGGTTTCTTATTTGGCTCAGGAAATACACTACAATACAAGACATATACATTGTACCCTAAATCTAACACCTGTGATACATTTAGAAGTCACATGCAGTCTGAAATGTTTCTATCATAGCATGGATGAATTTGGAAAGAAACTATAAGAATGACTGGTAGATATGCACAAGTTTTTTTTTTCAATAGACTAGCTGAGGGTAAAGCAGCAATATCTATTCTTGGTATAATTAATTCCAGGGTAAAATAGAAGTGGATTGTGGATAAGACTGGGCTGTATCTCAGCAGTGTTCATCTGACATCATTTTAATGCAAACAGGCGTCTTTTATGGAGCTTGCACAATCTATGCCACAATTTCTATCATGTCTGCAGTTTCAGTAAAAAGGTAGGAAGCCCAGCTATTATTACCTCTTCTTTCAAATTACCAGTAATATACAGTATTTGATTTTAGGTTGTGTTAGATAGGAAATGACTATGGGAAAATGACAGAGAACAGTGTAGGAGTGGACAAGATGGGATCAGGCTGGAGAAATGAGACACAATACATTCATGTCTGCTCTTTGTGAAGCATCTATCTGGTTTGTTTTTGGGGGGGCAACATTAAAAAAAAGCATGGAAAGCTACAAAGCATTAAATTATTTTTTACTATCACAATTAAAAAAATACAGACTCAATGCTGTTGTTCAATACACACACATCTTGTTATATTGCTTGCCATGTTGCTCAATACTCTTCTATACCTTTTTATTACTTAAACATTAAAAGTTAAAGAATTAAAAATTAAAAACAAAGTCCTTCTGACTGATCAGTGAATAGCATAAAACATGAAAAATATCTTAAAATTCCCTTCAAAAGGAGCTAGAAAAGTAAATACAAAATGTTGCTCTTTATCCTCACTCAATGATGTTCCTTTGCTTTCGAAAGGTAACTGTGTTACACATTCATTACAGATAAGTAACTCATCATATATAGCTATGTTATTTGTAGCTTGTCACTTAAAACACACTGTCTGTTCCTGCTTTAACCCCTAGTTTGCAAGTCAAACTGGACCACACATTTATCATGCTTTTCACAGAACCTCCAGCCTGCTCAAAGTTTGTGATTTTCTTTACGTGTAACTTTTCTTTAGTGTGTTTTGTTTTGTTGTTGTTATTAGAGAGTAAATACGAGCTTAAATTGGAAGTCTGATTGCCAGGGCATTAAAGGAAAACAGGTTAAAAGCAGGGAATATACATTCCCCTTGAATACCAGCTTAGCCACAGAAACCCACTGGGAGACCTTATTTATTCATCTACTGGTTGGTTGGTTGATTGAACTTATATCCCACCATTTCCCCAAGATGAGATTCAAAGTGACTCACAATAATTTTAAAAAGATTAAGTTAAACATTAGTTTATGAGTTGGGATGGGCCAACTGAATCCTCGAATCCTTCGGAAGGATTCGAGGTTTGCTAATCTGAATCCCTGTGCCAAAATAGGCAAACTAAATCTTTCGAATCCACCAACCAAATAGTTTGTTGGAGGCCGGGACGCCTGAAAACCTGGGAGACGAGACACACAAGGGGAGATGGCAAGTAGGTGAGTTTTTTCCTTGGAGTAATAATGGCCTTTGCTAACAATTTCAGAAATTACATCTGGGGTTGTATTCTAATATATTTAAATTGAACATTTAATATTTAAGTTCAGCACTACTTTCTGTGGCATATATAAATCAATGGCATATATAAATGCTGGGGTCAATGGGTCTGACGCCTATCAGAAGTAGTGGGGCAGAGGGCAAGATCACACAATCTCAGCCAGTGATTGCCACATGTAGGCCAGTGTACCTCCTTCCACGAGACCAGTGCCTGGTTGTAAACCTATTGCTAGAATAGGATAACAAGCAAAATATCTCCCATGGTTTCTCATAAGCCACATGTAGCAGAAAGGAAAAATTGTTTTTTAAAATTGGCACTTCCCGGGGCCCACCAAAGGCCTGGTTGGCTGGAACGTACAGTCTTCTTGAGATTACAAGTACAGCTGAAAGATTCCTTTGCATAGCTCCCTTGCAAAGCTCTTTCAGACACAATTATGGAATTGGAAGTTTTACAAGGTGTCACAGCCTTCTCTGCCAAAGTGTGCTGGTGCATCATCAAACTAGAAATCTCAGGATGCCAGAAGGAGCTATGCAAAGAAAATCCAGTTCTGACCTGGATTTTCTCTGTACTGTAGTATGTGGCCCTGTTTACACAGGCAAGAAAATGTGGGATTAATCAACATTTTCCTGCCTGTGAAGAAAGGGCCTTCATGTCATTTTCAGTCTGGGGAAATCCTGAGGCAAAACTATGACAATTGTCCTGGCCAGATTTCTTCAGAGGTAGGTTTGCCTTTGCCTAGGCTTTTGCTAAGGTTGAGAGAGTGTGTGTTGCCCAAGATTACCCTTCTTTCCCTTGCTTTTTAAACCCTTAAAAAAAAAAGGATTCGAGATTCGTGAGATTCGTGGATTCTCAGAACCTTCCAGGAATTCAGATCTGGATTCGGATTTGGAAAATTCTGGATTCGTCCCATCCCTATTTATGAGTTTAAAAAATTAAACAACAACATTATTTTAAAAATATGATTAAAAATGGCTAAAAATGCCAAAACCATAATTTCCAGTAAAAGATTTTTACAAATGCAGCACACTGCTTTACATATACATACACAGACACACACAATTGGTCCATAATTAGAATTCAAGAACCAGACTGAATAAAAACATCTTCACTTGTCAGTGGAAAGAGAGCAGGAAGAAGGCCAACTGTACATCCCATGGAAGAGAATTCCACAGCCCGGGAGCAGCCACAAAGAAGGATCTTTCCTGAGTCCTCACCAAAGAAGAGTGGTTAAGGTGTTGAACAGGCATCCCACGGCACCACATTCTGAGTCTAAGAAAAATCGAAGACCCTGTAAAACGGAGAGTTTCATCCCAGAGAGACAATCCAGAAGGATACAATGGTTAATGGTGCTGAAAGCCACTGAGAACCAACAGGGACACATTCCCCCTGTTTAGGCCGCTGAGTAAGTCATCCACTAAGGTGTCTCTTTCTCATAGCCAGGCCTGAAGCCAGACTGAAATAGCTCTAGATAATCCATCTCATCTAGAAATCCTGGAGCTGGAAGGCCATGATATGCTCCTATATCTTGGCCCAAAAAAAGGGATACTGGAGACTGGCTGATAGTTCACCAGTATAATGGGGTCCAGGCAAGTCACATCCTCTTAGCCCCAAAGGAAATCAAAGACAAACCTCCTCTGAACAACTCTTGCCAAGAGAAGCCCATGATCGTTTGCTTTAGGGTTGCCATAAGTCAGAAACAACTTGAAGGCACACAACAACAACAACAACAACAACAACAACACTATTTTAATTGCAGTCTCTGCAGGAGAAATGGGTGACTGACTTTAGAAAGAAAAGACACAGAAGCAGCAGCAGAGGCTGAAATCAGAATTGACCATAGGTCCATTGCAAAACACTTGATTTGCATGTAGAAGACACTGAAGGCATTTCCTCATTACACTGTTATAGTGCTATTATTCCATTTTCAACATCCTATGGAATCCTGGGGCTTGCAGTTTAGGGAGGGGCATTTATTCATTTTTTATATATAAAAAATTAATGTACAGGTTCTTGTTGGTTTACAGTTGTTATTAGAATAACAATTAGAAAATATTTCCATACATATCAGAAGCAAACATAAAAAACAAATACAGCAAATACTACAACTAAAGTATACTCCATCCAGATCAGATCAGTCTCTATAAGCTATTACTGAAGAATCTCCCCATTTTTGACCCAAATATGTAATTAGATCTTCCCAATCCTTCCTAAAATTATCTAAAGATTTATCATTTAACAACATAGCTAGCCTTCCAGTTCTAATATTTCATAAATACCCACAAGCCATGAATCAATGCTAGGTATCTCTTCTTTTTTCCAATCTTTGGCATAAAGGATTCTAGCCTTGCTTATTAGATTAAATACCATGTTGCTCTTTATATAACTCCCCACAGAACTTAACATATTCAGTAAATACGACTCTGGTTTCATAGGAAAGTTTTTCTTTATAATCTTAGTGATTTCTAAATGAATATTCTTCCAGTATTTTTTTGGCTTCCTACAATTCCACCAACAGTGGTAAAACAAACCTCTTTCTGATTTGCATTTCCAACACTTTTTGTTACCACCTTTGTATATTTTTGCAGTTTTAGCTGGAGTTAGATGCCAGTTGTAGATCATCTTGTAGTAGTTTTCTTTAAGCAATTGGCAAGCTGTAAAGTTTAAATCCCTCCAAGTTTGGATCCAGTCATCTAATTGAAGAGGATAGCCAATATCCTGGACCCATTTGATCATACTAGTTTTAACAGTCTCTTCTTCTAATTCCCATTTTAACAATAAAATTTAGCTATTAGATGTTTATTACCAGCCTCTAAGATGACATCTAACTCTGAAGGAAAATTCTTTAGATGTTCTTTCTTCATGTCCAATTTAAACCTGTGGTAGAGTTGCATATATAAAAACCAAGAACAACTCATCCCTTCAATAAGTAATACTTCTCTAGGTCGGAATGGTATCTTGAAATTTTAATAGTTTGTGATAAGCCCAACAGTTTGTTTGAGAATTATTTGAAGTATTGAAAAATGCTTCTTACGGGGACACCCATAATGGTATTTGTGGGCATAGTTGATATTTATATTTTGTCCATTGCACCAAGTTTTAAACCAAATAGTAACTGGCAAAAAACCCCAATCCTGGAATACTGCTAATGTCTTGGTGATACCCAAAGAAGGAAGGGAGATAACAAACCCACAAAATTACAGATCGATTTCTCTACTGAATCAATACTATAAACTATCTACTTCAATCCTGACAGAAAGATTGAAGAAAATACTTGTTTATTGGATTCACAGGGACCAATCAGGATTTCTTCCTGGCTGTCACTTGAAAGATAATGTCTGTAATTTGATAAATATAATACAATACTACCAATCCCATTAAGATAAAAAAAATGGCTTTGATATTCTTAGATGCTGAAAAAGCATTCAACAACGTATCTTGGGAATTTATGGTTCAAGTTCTCCAGAAGATGAACATTAGAGATAACTTTATTAAATAGATTAAAGCAATCTATTGAGAACAGGAGACCAATATAATGAGAGAGAACTAATTTAGTTAAAGTTGAAAAAGGAACTAGGCAAAGTTGCCCACTTTCACCGCTTCTTTTCTTGATTGTGATCGAAATACTTAACAATGCAATAAGAAGCGAAAAGATATAAAAGGCTTAAAAATCAAGGATAGGACATTCAAGCTTCAGGCCTATGCAGATGACCTTGCTTTAATCTTGGAAAATCCTACCCAATCTATAGACAAACTTATCCAGATATTGGAAGAATTCAGCCAGGTTGCAGGTTATAAAATTAACCAAGATAAATCTATAATATTGACAAAGAATCTATCTAAGAGTGAGGAGGAGGAGTTAAAACTTAAAACAAAATTTAAAACTCAAAATAAAATAAAATATTTAGGTATTTGGTTCTCTAAAAATAATAAAGAGCTTTTCGAAAATAATTATCTTAAAATCTGGAACGAAATTAAGAAGGAACTGATATCTTGTAACAAACTAAAGTTGTCTCTGCTTGGAAAAACTGCTACTGTAAAGATGAATATATTACCAAAAATTAATTTTCTTTTTCAGAACATTCCTGTTATAACCAGATGGGATATTTTCAGTCAATGGAAACAAGCTCTAACAAAATTTATCTGGGCTGGGAAAAAGCCAAGAATAAAATGGAACATAATGGCAGATCATAGAGAGAGAGAGGGCTTGGGTCTTCCTGATTTACAAATATATGCCCATGCCAATGCTTTAGCATGAATAATAGACTGGACCACATTAGATAATAAAAGATTACTGTTCTTGGAAGGAGCAGATCTAGCTCAGGGATGGCATTTTTTTATTTGGTATTCTAAGAAACAACCTGATAGGGAGGGGCCTTTAGAATTCTCAGCCAGAGAGCTCTTTGGCTTCAGTAAACTATAAACCCCAGAATTCCACAGGATGTTGAAAGTGGAATAATAGCACTATAACAGTGTAGTGCAGAAAGGCACTGAGTTGAACCCCTGACATTTCCAATTAATTGTTCTTTCTTTGCTTGAGATCTCATAAAGGCATTACTAAAATTGGTAAACTGAGTTAAATTAGTACAAGACAGTTTCCTATGAGCCTTGAATCAGGTTCATAGCTATAAAAAAAAGTGAGCAGGAAATTCTATCAAGCATCTGAAACTCTCTCAGGACCAAATAGTGAAGCAGAAATATAGAACGCTGTAGGTTTTGATTTTCTAAACACTGTGACTAAGCCAAACAGGGAGTGGGAACACAAAGCAAGTCGGGAGGAGCAGCATTATCAGTGAATGGAGTATGAAAACGTAGTAGGAGGTTGCTTTGCTTAACATCAGAGGGCAGGTAGTCTACAAATTATAGGTTTTCCACCACTTATTTTCTGAATTAACAGGAACCTTTATTTACAAAGAAACAGATCTGATTTTTCTATCCAAGGCATCCATATTTATGCACTGAAAGCCAAAGCATTGCTGCAGCTTCCACATGGTAAGGCCAGCACTACTGCTAGGTGGGAGGGTATCTACATGGATGGGGGCAAATTGAGGGCATGGGCAAATTGCTAGCTTTGCAGTAACTTAAAACATCAGTTGAACATTTGGAAATACAGTTTAGGCATCCAAAGAAAAGGGCAGGCAAGGCTATGAAAGGAATGCCAAGACAGCCAATATGAGAAGTCAAGGTATGAATGATTTTCAGTGTCACAGGACTTATCCAGAAAAGGAAAAATGGCCCTTGAAGTACCAAAACTTTCCAATTCTTTTTGTTTTGATTGTCACTGCATATTCATGGTTTTGAATCCAAACTTTTTTGGGGTTTCCCTTATTCTCCCTCCCTTGTGTCCTACCTGCTACCCCTCTCATTTATTACGTGGCACATTGAGACTCAGGCAACATTTCAGGAACTGACTTTCACCAGTTTCCACAGAGTACTTTTTAATTATTATTCAGGAGTTATAGTCAAAGCATTAAAGTGCTTTCGCAGTATGACACTATTCAAACTTTAGAATCATTTTCTTTTATGCCTAGCTTTCCTCTGTCCCTCATGTGATCTCTGTTGAATCTGCTATCCTGAGGACAGTAATGATAGCCAGCTCCAAAATAAAGCAGCCAGTCAGCCATGGAGAAGTACATTGCATTTTGGGGAATACTGGGTTAATTTAAATTGAGTGTGCATCCAGACTTCTGATTTTATACTGGATTAAAATAAACTAACCTGAGGAGCTAGTATAAAAAGTCTCTGATCATCCTGCAGCTGACAGAAAACTTTCTGGGATAAACGACCATTAAACAACCATTTAAACAACCATTGTAGCATACTGAATGCATAATATATCATTTTGGTTGCACTCTAGTTTGAGAGGTGCTGTACCCAAAACATGAGATAAACTGGCCTCTGTAATTTAAACTATTGTGAGATGCTTTGAATCCCAACCAGGAAAAACGGCGGTATAAATAAAGAAGAAGAAGAGGATGATGATGATTTTAAATGATGGCCAGATAAATGCTTCTAAGAAGCTCACAACAGGGCAGGAAGGCCATCACTTCCTCCTCCCCACTATTTCCACCTGTCTCCAGCAATTGGTATCTAGAGGTGAGGCCCACCTATTATTAAGCAGAGTAAAATGGCTGACGCAGGCAGATAATAGGGAAGTGTCATGAAAAAAAGCTGTAAATAGCTATTTAATTTGACTTTATTGCATTTTCTACTGCTGGGAAGCAGCAAACACAGAGGTGATAATGAGGTTTTCTGCCCCCACAAACTAACACCAATTGGCTGGATTTGGATAGGGTGCTCCTTGTTGGGGCATCAAAGTGCCTTGGGCCAGGTCTGTCCAAGGGCTCAGAGTGCCTCTGGATGGAGTGCCTCCTCCTTATTCAATTTTCTTTAGAAAGAACAAAAAGATAGAAGAAATGGCAGAGAAGGGTACCCAGGAAGGTGACAAGGACATCTGGATCCAGGGCCACTGCAGGGGTATAGGAACTACAGGGAAGGGAGGGAGATTGAAGGCACTGCTTCCCTAAATAAGAATTCACCCCCACTTTCTGTGTGTATTTTGGCCTATAGTTCTCATCAGCCCCACCCAGCCTGGTTATGTATGTACTGGAGGAGACATACGAAACTCCATTCAGAGTTGTATGTTTTCCTTTCTGAATACAATTCTCTCTACTTCACTGACTGTAAGGGTGATGACTTGCAAGTAATGTAAGATTTTTTCCCCTTGTACCTGTTGTAGTCTAACAAATTCAACATGTATTCCTGTCTGAAGTAATTTGGACTTAACTCATTCCCAGGTATACTTTGTGCAGATGCTGCAGGTAAGTTGCTTCTTCAGTATACATTAAATGGAGTCAATATGGCTGTGTAGATAAAGTATTAAATAAAAATGGATTATCCAGGCTGAGTCCTGTGATACAACACTGTAGCAACTTTATGGAACATACCAGCCTATGCCCCTTTTCAATGTGAAATACTGAATTCTGGGCAAAACAGTGTCTTTTTCATTGTATGATTTATTATTATACCACAGGAAAACTTCCCCATTCTTTCAGTACTCTGCTCACCAATGAGAGAAATAAAATATATTTTAGTTTCTGCAGTATTATTAACATGTATTACTAACATATATGTATTAGCTTGTAAGTATAACACCTTTTAGACATATTTACACATATATTTTAGTATATTTTGTATTTGAGCTCCAGTAATACAATAAGTCTAAGAAGGAAGATTTTAGATAGCAGTCATCAAGGGAGGGCCTCCCAAAAACCTTGGAGGGTAACTGGTATATTTCAGATAACACAGTAGACGAGACAAGACCGCCATCTGTAAAGGAGTAAACTGATTGATAGGGACATACCAGAACACAAAGAAACTGCTGATAAGACACCTGGGATGTAACATGAGAAACAAGGGTACAGGAGAGAGATGCGTGATCAACATGGGGATGGGAAATGTAACTTCTTAGGCGATCCTGATAGGCCATACCTTTGGGGTCCTATCGAATGGAATTCCAGGGGAGGGGAAACTTGCAACGGGGGCAGGAGGATCAAATATGAGGTATTCCATAATGGGGGTGTTTCTCTCTCTGGGAGGCACCCGGTTCTGCAGAAACGCATTTTTAAATAAACATTTAATGCTTCAGCCGATCCTGTGCTAAATTGTTTTATGAGTCTTTTCAGCTATTTCTTACAACCAATCTTGACTAGCCTGCTTGTCTGCTTTAAACGCTTCTATCACTTTGAAATCCTGCATTCTGACAGGACAAACATTTCAAATTATGGCAGTGAAGTTATCATGCATTATCAGACAAAGAAAATGAGCTGCACAGAAGTGGTTTGTGTAAAGTCAAGCACCCCAATCCAGTAATGTCAGGAGACAGTAACTACATTCGGATCCCCCCCTCTGAAATGAGTCTTGCATGTATAAAAGTTTGTGGCACAACGACATCTGTACTAATTACGCACTGAATCAGAGACATTGCTGGATTATAGCCATATGTCCTAGCCAAAGTGATTTCTGGGATGGAGGTGTGTTCTTCTCTGTAATGTTTGTCTAGATCTATCCCTGAACCTAGGCCAGGTTTGTCAGAATGTCCTGGAGTAAATGAAGATAGTGCAACCCAGGTTTTCTGTTAGGAATCTGGGAAGGCTGGAACAGTGAACCTGTAGTTTTAAACAGTGAAGGAAACACATAGCAACAAAGCCTGCACTCTTTAAGGGTCTAATGAGTCCGCATTATTACTTTGACTGCCTCCAGGCCTCCAGGCCTCCAAGCACTACATACTCCAAGGCAGCCTCTCCTGACACTTGCTGCCAACCAAAAAAAAGTGCATCCGGAAGTTGGTCAAGGTTGTAGCCTGGCGACACTCTGTTTTAAATCAAAGCAATTCCCTTTAGGAAATGTACATGGCAGTGAACAAAACCAACCAGACTCTGCCTTTGTGGACACAGGGCCAGTCAGGATAAATGAAAAGACGGTCTTCTAATTGCACTGCTGCTAGTTTTGGCTGTGCACCCCCCAAAATAGTGTAATGCATACCCTCTAACATTTTGCAGATGTAAACTGGGACAAATGTGGTGAAGCAACAGCAGAGTGTGGTCAAGGGGGCAGAAGTTATTAATGAGAAAGAACACATAAGCTAAGAGAAAGTGTAGCAGTTTACTTTTGTTTTGAGTCTACTGGGAAGGGTCAGGTACCACCTCTCCTCTTCTCTCTTCCCTTGCTGAGTTGAGTATAAACTGCATTTGTGCTTTGAACTGCTTTGCAGCAGTTGAAGTAAGCTGAGGACAAAAGGAGACAGTGGGAGGAGGAGGAGAGAGAAACTGGGATCATTTTGCAATTGAACAGCAATTGAAAAAGTGGAAGACAGAGGATTAATTGGGACTGTTCCTGCTAAATTGGGACAGTTGGAGGGTATGATATGATTGTTAAATCCAAACAGCACTGAACAGAATCAAATTGCAACACTGTGGTTTGAAATGGTGGGTTGTAGTTGTATAGCTTCAACAGGGCAGCCCCCAGGGTGCTCCTCTCTGATGAAAGCCATGCTACTGCTGTGCCACTTGGGTAACTGACCATGTGCGTGTCCCTGCTCTTGCACCCTGAGGTCCAGCCCTGGTGGCACCATTGAGCTGAATAGTCAGTAGTGAAGGAGGCAGCTGAACCCCAGCATCATTACTTAGAGCTCAGAGCTCAGCACAGACTTGGTGAGATGTGCTTCCATCTCATACATATACTTAATGGGGGTTGAGAATAAAAGTTTTAATTCTGAAGTTATATTGGCTGTATGTTACATCATGGCCTGCACTGGAGTTTTTCTACTCTGCTGGCAAAAGCACACAAACATAGTTTCTACTGTTTTGTGCAACATGACATCCAGCCAGGAGTTCTATAAAGCTTGAGCACATCCAGACTGATTAAAAAGACCATGAAGACTTAGATTCTGTTTTTGTTCTTTCCAGTTTGATTTTAGAGCTCCACACACACTTTGGCCCTTTTCGCACCTTACCTTTTACCAGTGCTGGGCTGCTCAGCTCACGCACGAAGGCTTGGGAGGAATGCTGCCGCGTCCCTGCTGTTTCGGCTCTGCAGCTCCTTCCTCCTCATGCGAGCGCCCTGCCTCTTCCGTTTGCAGTGCAGCCTGGGAGTTAGTGGCTGCACTGGGGCAGGAAGCACGAATGGCCCAGCTCAGGAGGCTTTGCACGGCAGGTAAGTGCATGCGAGGCCCCGGAGCGATGCGCGACCGCGCAGCATTTTCAGCTTTGAGCCAAAAATGAAAAGGTGCGTGTGCGGTCCGCATCAGGGTCTTGAGCGTTACATAAATGTGAGTACATCATGCAGACCGCTCCTCACATTTACACAATGCTCAAGGGGCCCTTTCGCTTCAAAAACACTGTGTGAAAAGGGCCTTTGTTTATCCCAGGATATTCTCTGTCAGCTCCCAGTACAATCTGAGACATTGTCATGTCCAGGGCAGACTGTGCAATTAATCAGCAAGCAGCAGAGCAAGGCTTACTCACAAGGCAAGAGCAGGGGTTGTCCAAACAAAGTCCAGGTTCCAGAGTAATCTTCTCTTGAGAAAGCTTCTGGGAAAATTTCTGCCTCAGATTCAGATTCCTTTTCCTCACTGTCAAGGTCTCCAAGGCAGGGCATGACAGACATTTTATACCAACGGTCAAGGTCAGAGACCTGGGCAGCGAGCCAACCCAGAGAAGAGAGTGGGAGAGCCAGCAAAGTCCAGCCAGGAGGAGACAAGTAAGCACTTTACACAAGGAAGTTCATTTACCAGGGTGCCAAGCAAAAGCCATAGTCAGAGTTCCAAAAGCCAAGGGTCCAGAGATCAATTCAAGGTAACAGGAACCAGGTGCTGGGAGCAAGGAACAGGCAAGAGGCAGGCTTGTAAGAAGTTTGCCACAAGCAAAGGGAAGCTTCCAGGCAGGCAGTTATAGAGCCCCAGGCACAGGTGTGTCCAGTCACCATTTCCTAAACTTAGCCAAGGAAGCCTCCCTTTGCACAGCCGTCTTGAGTCTCTGCCTTGACTGGGGGCTTATTGACCCAGGCTCCAGAGCCTCTTCAGAATCGGATCCCTGTTGCTCCAAAGGAGCAAGCACAGAATCGGATCCCTGTTGCTCTAAAGGAGCAGGCAGAAGAACATCTGTGCCTGCTTGGTCCATGGCAGCAGGGGGAGCTCCTGAGCTGCAGGACTCATCTCCAGCCAGAGCAACAGGGACCAACAGCTGCTGCTGCTGCTCGTCATCTCCACCCTGAGCAACAGGGACCTCATCATCCGCAGCTCTGGCAGGGGCTTCAGTTATCACACCAGCTCTCCAGGTTGGGTTTTTTAAACCCAGTATAAAATCAGAAACAAGAACAACAAAATCTGGGACTTTTTAAACAGTCTGGAGGCACTCTGCGTTGACTATTTTTGTCTTTTTCTGGCTGAACCTAAGAAAGATAGGCTGGCCACATGTGGATGGAGTCTAATACTGTGGTGAAGAAGTTGTGCATAGATATCTCTCATAGAGCTTCAGACGTACCTGGGTACCTTGTGATAGAATAATAGAATCATGGAAAATCGAGTCAAACCCCCTGCCATGCAGGGGCACACACTCAAAGCACTCCTGGCAAATGGCCATCCAGCTTCTGTTTAAAGAAGGTGACTCCACTCCACTCCACTCCGAGGCAGCATATTCCACTATTGAATGGCTCTTTCAGTCAGGGAGTTCTTCCTGATGTTTGGGTGAAATTTCTTTTCCTGTAGTTTGAGTCCATTGCTCTGTGTCCTAGTCTCTGGAGCAGCAGAAAACAAGCTTGCTCCATCTTCAATATGACATCCCTTCAAATATTTAAACATGCTATTATGTTACCTTTTAACCCTCTTTTCGTCAGGCTAAACATACCTAGCTCCCTAAACTGGTCCTCATAGTGCATGGTTTCCAGACTCTTCATTGTTTTGGTCGCTGGATGCAGCTTCTCCAGAGCTAATACATCCAGAGGTAATTATCCAGAAATTACCCATATCCAGCTTATCAATATCGTTCTTGAATTATGGTGCCCAGAAATGGACACAGTATTCCATGTGAGGTCTAACCAAAGCAGAATAGAGTGGTGTTATTACTTCCCTTGATCTCAACACTATATTCCTACTGATGCGGCCTAGAATTGCATTGGCTTTTTTAGCTGCCACATCACACTGTGGAGTCATGTTCAACTTGTGGTTCACTAAGACTCCTAGATCCCTTTCACATGTACTGTTTTCAAGCCAAGTGTCACCCATCCTATGTGCATTTCATTCTTTTTTGCTAGGTGTAGGACTCTACATTACTCCCTGTTAAAATTCATTTTGTTAGTTTTGGCTCAGGAAGTGCCACACCAGAAAGGTCAGGCATGGTCTTACCATCAGGCAGAGTGAGACAACCACTTTGTACCAAATTACCATTAGAGAGAGTGAGACAAATACTTTGTACCAAAATAACTTGGCTGGCTTTAGATACTAAGCACCTTGACGTAGGTACATATGTGTGAATGTATGGTGCCATTTGCAGTTCTACCTCATGCAGCAACATGCCTTGGGGTGGCCTTAGAGGATGTCAGTCTCATTAACTGCTCATCAAATTGTTTCTTGCTGGGTGGGGTGCCTGACACGGAGCCTTCATTTCATCAGAAACTTGTTCCTCATTCTCATGAGCTCCCAAAGAGGCTGAGTTCTTTTCCAACTTTATCAATATGCAAGCTGAGCATGCTAAATTAGCATGCCTCATTTGTGAGATTTACTACAAGTACTTTATCACTTCCATCAGCCAAATACCAGAGGCAGCAACAGAAGAAGAATGGAAAGTTCCTGAGCATTTTTCAACGTCAGAGAAGACAGCATACATATGTATCCTCCAGGAGGGCACAACGCCTGGATCATAGCCATGATCTATCTTAAACATTTAGGTATAATCATAAAGTAACCCTTTTCCTGAATTTTGTCACTTCAGAATGCTGGTGGGGTGGGAGGTTGTAGATTTAAATACCATGCCATTGCAAAAGGATATCTTCTGCTTTTGCTGTAATTCTCCTGCATTTCTGCCCGCCCACCCGCCCGCCCGCCCGCCTGCCCGCCTGCCTCTCTATCTCTCTCTTTCTTTTGGACCCAGTGTTTATCATTTATTTATTTAAATTATTTCTGTATCACCTCCTAGCCACCAGGAGCTTCTGAGGCAGTTTCACACATTGAATGCCATGTGGAACAGCACTGTTTTGGCTGCCTTCTGGAAGCTTAAAAGAGATGAGGCCAGCCTAACTTCCTTGGGTAAGGAGTTCCACAGTTGAGACACTGCTACAGAGAAACCCCTGTTACATGTACCCACAACCTATCTTCACAACGTGTTGAGACATACACAGGGCTTCCTCTGAAGATCTCAAATTTCTGGCAAACTTTTATAGGAGGAGGAGGTTTTTCAGATATCTTGGCTTCAAGTTGTTTAGCACTTTGTAGGTCAACACCACCACCTTGAATTGAGCTCGGAAGCAAATTGGAAGCCAGTGTAGTTCGTGCAAGACTGGTGTTATATGGTCTCTAAAATGTACACCTGATACCAGTCTGGCTGCTGCATTTTGCAGTAGCTGCAGCAGCTGAACACTTTTCAACAGCAGCCCCATATAGAATGTATTACAATAGTCTAATCAAGAGGTAACTAAGGCATGGACCACTGTGGCAGACCTGCCTTCCTCAAGAAAGGGTACAGCTGGTGTTTCTGGTCACTGTAGCAACCTGGCTTTCCAGGAGCAGTGCTCGATCCAAGAGCAACCCCACCTAGAACAGGCTGTGATCCCAGTCACGGGTTCGTTCTTCTACTGACCGGCAGCACTTCCATCTTGCCTGAAGTAAGTCTCAGTCTATTTGCCCACATCCAGTCCTTTGGTGCATCCAGACAATTCAGTACATTGTACTAGCGTCAGTTGTAAAGGAGAGATAGAGCTAGGTATCATCAGCATACTGACAACACCGAAACTCAGAGCTCTAGATGACCTCTCCCAGCAGCTTCATGTAGATGTTGAAAAGCATAGGGGACACTATGTTCCTGGGATATTATTTTTCTGTTATCAGGGAATTTCTTCCACAGGGTAGAATGTTCACAGATGCAGCTTCTCAGTTACATCCAGAGGTAATTATCCAGGAAAGAATTTAGCACATGGTTCTGCTGATTGAATATACAAAGACACACTGTACTTGCAGTTAAATGAAGCCTACTTCTCTATTTGTTCATTTTTCCTTCCTTTCAGAGCAGGAAAGACCATTAATCCCATTGAATTCAATACAATAGATATATTTTGTTGAACCCATACTGCTGCAAAATGATGGGTGCTTCTTGGTTCTGCTTTGAATGCAAAGGCAGGGTCAAGAAGAGGCTATCTTCCACTTTTCACTCTCCTGCATTTTCCACTGCTTCTTTCATCTTCTTTCTTAGCAGAGAAAATCCATTAAGATGGAATAAATGCACAATGCATTTTGATATGGTAATGCCAGGAGCCATTCTTCTGGACATACCCAAAGTCAAAAATAACAAGGACACATTTGATGCAGAAGCAGAAAAAGACAGCAGAAAGTAGGAGGCATGAAACCTAATCTAACTCAGAGGAGTGTGCAAACAGGATGACATTCTGAGAGAACGATCTGTTTTCTATGTCCTCAAATACATTAAATGTTGGGAGGGTGGCTTGTCCAACACTGTGCAGCTCAAACAACAGCAGCAACAAAGCTGGAAAAAAAGAATTTGCTGAACAGAAAATGACTGAACAGAGAGAGAGCAACTGCAGCAGACAGTGTGTTAAATATCAATCTGAAAAGGAATAAAATGAGTACCAATGATGCACAGGGCTGAATTACATAATCTGTTGGAGCTTTTTGGTTTAGTAAAAGTAATCATTGGATGCTGGCAGAAAGGGCTATGGTGCATGGAGTGGGAACTGCTGGCTTTGGGGTAAAATCTGGCCTAAAATCCACTGAGGTCCTAACCCACCTTCTGTGGCTCCTCAGAGTGCACTGAACTCTTCCTTCTCACACAGGATTCCCATATCACAAGGCCTAAATCTTCTTCCTCAATTCCCAGGGCAAAACATTGCCTTGAAAATTGTGTTTATTTATGCATTTCTTAGATTTTGTTGTGTGCCTTTGCATCATTTCTGACTTATGGTGATCCCAAAGTGAACCTATCATGGGGCTTTCTTGGCAAGATTTGTTCAGAGGGTGTTTGCTTTTGCCCTCCTCTGAGGCTGAGGAATGTGACTTGTCCAAGGTCACCCAGCAGGTTTCCATGCCCAAGTGGGGCTTTGAACTCTGGTTTTCAGTCATAGTCCAACACTCAAACAAGTACACCATGTTGGCTCTCATTCGTTAGACCAGGTATCTATTATGTTAATGGCACAGTCTGTGCAACTGGTATTTAATGTTTAAAGTACTGTGCTTAATAACATCACTAGGGGCTGCCCATTGTAACATTATGTGTGTACCCGCCCCCTGCGACAGCATAAGGGGTCATCTCTAGGTCTCAGGTTGTGGTGCAGAAGCCTGTTGGCTTGAGATAGTTCTAACTTGGCAATCCTACAGTGTTACACCATTGTTTGATGGTTTCCCAGCTTTTTCTATAGAGGTTTCCCCATTCTAAATGGATGAAAGTTTTCTCCTGAACCTTAATGACTGGCAGTGAGAGTTTAATGGTAAAATATGCTATTATTTTTGATCCCAGCCTTTTGTCTTTGGCTTGCCCAACACTGGAAAGTTGACTCAAAAACTTCATTGAAATTGAATTCACCCTTTGGGATGAAAGTCGTTTTGCAGTCTTGAGCTAAACTTCCCCTCCCACAATACATCACACCATCTAGAACTCACTCATTCATCCCATTTGAATTCTTCATGACCTGAAGAGAAACAGAAGGCTTAAACATTTAAGCAATAGCATTTGTCTCCAAAATCTGTCCAGATTCATTTTCCATGCGAAAGGGCCCCTCGAGTGTCGCGCAAATGTGAGGAGCGGTCCACACGACACACTCACATTCGCGCAACGCTCCAGGGCCTGGCAGGCAGCGCTTGTGCACTTTTTCATTTTTGGCTTTAAGCCGATAATGGCGCACGGTCGCGCATTGCTCCCGGGCCCCGCGTGCACTTACCTTCCATGCGGAGCCTCAGGAGCCGGGCTGGTCGCGCTTCCTGTCTCAGTGCAGCCTGGGAAAGTCCCAGGCTGCACTGTGAAAGGAAGAGGTGGGGCTCTCATGCGAGCAGGAAGCTCATGCGGAGCTGAAGAAACGTGGATGTGAGGGCCTCTCACAAGAGGCTGCTTGCGTGAGCACCACACCCCAGCGCCGAGAAAAGATAGGATGCGGAAAGGGCCTTGGTTAAGATCACTGAGCCCATAGTTAAATCTTTGTTACTTTAAATCACCTTCTTCCTTGCTCCTCACTTTATTTACTTTATTTATTTATGTCCTACTTTTCCCCCCAGAACTAGGCCTCAAGATGCCTCATGACAAAAATAACTAATAAAGGGTACAGATAAAGCAAAAGACGTTATAACATCCGTAGGTAATAAAACAAATTGCGTACTATGAACACCACTGAATCAAAAAGCAATTTAAACATACAATCATAAAAGAAGTATAGCACCCATCCATTTCTCAGCAAGCAGTTAACTGTCAAAAGTTCACTTGGGACAAATGGGGTCTTTGCATGCAGGCAGAAGTACAACAGGAGGAGGGCCAGCCTAGTTCTCATTGGATGAGAGTTCCATAGCCCAGGAGCCACTACGGAGTAGGCCCCTTCTCATGTTCCCACCTACCTGAGAGGGTGGGGAGTGGGACTGAAAGAAGGACTGCTTATGAAGATTTCATAATTCAAAGCAGTCTCAGATGGGAATGCAGCCCTTCAAATAGCCTGCACACCAACTGGACTTGGTTTAGACATGACCAATAAAAACCCACATGGAGAATGGTTGAGGAAAGGCCCTCCTTCTATCCCGACTGTCACTACTGTGGCCTCTGAGAGAGAGAGGAACAGCCAAAAACTGCTGGGTTTAACCCCCTCACCCATTGCATTCCCTTTTCTTTGTGTGTCATATTGCAAGCCTGTTAAAATTGTAAACCGCTTGTGTGAAATGCCATTTATACTGGTGGTGCTAAATAAATGAATAAATAAATAAAAATAAAGAGACATTGGACAATGTGTTTGCTGTTCTGTGCCTTCACGTTTTTTCTGACTTTTGGAGACCATGGTCCTTTTTGCACGGCATTTTCCATGTGAAAGAGGGCCTGGAGCGTCGCGCGATGCTTCAGGGGCCGGCAGGCGCCGATTGTACACCTTTTCATTTTCGTCTAGAAGCCAAAAATGGTGCGCGATTGCGCATTGCTCCTGGGCCCCGCGTGCACTTACCTGGCATGCGGAGCCTCCGGAGCTGCGGCGGTTGCGCTTCCTGCCCCAGCACAGCTTGGGAAACTCCCAAGGTGCGCTGCGGAAGGAAGAGGCGGGGCTCTCGTGCGAGCAGGCAGCTTGTGCGGAGCTGAAGGACACCGGAAGTGAGAGCCTCTCGCCAGAGGCTGCTCGCGCAATCCCCGCATCCCAGCGCTGGAAGATGGTAAGGTACGGAAAGGGCCCATAAGGTGAACCTATCATGGGGTTTTCTTGGTGGGATTTGTTCAGAGAGGGTTTGCTCTTACCTTCATCTGAGGCTGAGAGCATGACTTGCCCAGGGTCACCCAGGGGGTTTCCATGACTGATTGGGGATTTGAAATCTGATCTCCAGAGTCCTAGTACAACGCTCAAATCACTATACCACATTGATTCTCTTACCAATATGTATGTGCAGCATATCCTTAATAACTAGTGCAACATGTATTATGTCTACAAGGTCACAGGCGCTACCGATCTTTCCTTTAGAAGAGAAGGAAAACTTGTTCCTTCCTGGCAAACATTCATCCTCATGCCAATGCAGTGGCTGGTTTTGGAGTGTCAGTTTAGAGCAACCAAGGAAACACATCATGCTCAAATGACTTAAATAATTCATGGTCATTGTGACCTCGTAGCTTTGCACTTTTTGTCCGTAACACTGCTATTTTTATGGTATGCAAATGATGTTTTCCTTAGTTACTGTAAACTTTTCTCTTTCAGATTGTCATACGGCCATTGTTCTACAAAAGCAAATATGTTTACACCTGGACTAAATTAAAATTCTAAACAGATTTTTAAAAGCAAAAAATAAGTCCTGCCACATCAATTGTTAATGTCTCTCTATAGGAAAAGTTAACGCAATAAGTCTTGCTTTGTGATTAATTAATTATAAAAAAGAGGGCAAAGTCACATTTTTAAAGTTGTTCATGTTGCAGCATTTGATCAGAGCTAATTTTGGAAATATGTTTGTGGGAAAAGTGTAATCCAGTGAAATGTAAATCATTCTCAAAACTCCTTAGCTTTTGTCATGATCCACATGGGAGAGAAAAATAAGAATGTGGTAACACTTTTCTCAGGATCATCCAAAACATGACAAAAATGTACAAACTTTCCTTGACACACTGTCAGAATTGGGGAAAATATACACCAGGCCTGAACTTGAAGTGTGATGAGGTGGCCAAAAAAGCCAGTGCAATTCTGGGCTGTATCAATAGGAGTATAGTGACCGGATCGAGGGAAGTAGTAGTCCCACTGAATTCTGGTTTGGTCAGGCCTCACCTAGAATACTGTGACCCTTTCCGCACGAGGCGAGTGAATCACTCCGTGCCATTACTTACCGGTTCTTCTCTGTTCGAAGCAACGCGGACTTTCCCTTAAGCCCTTCTGCAGGGCTCCTCTGTTTGTTGCAGGGCGAATTGGAGCAGTGCGAGGTCTGTAGATCCGCACTGCTCAGGCTGAAAATGGCAGCTTCCTGTTCTTCGTGGGTCCGCACCAACCGCTGACGCTGACCATGCCCACAGCCCGCCCTTCACTGATCGCAGGCTCACATTGGTGTGAGCCTGCGCATCTGCACAAGTGAGCAGGAATGCAATGGCGCACTCCAGAAGATTGAAAGACCGGATTTTTCCGGTCTTCACTTAGCTCGCTGGAGGACCACTTGGGGGCGTTTTGAATCGGACTAAGGTGCGGAACTAAGGTAAATAGTCTGAACCTAGTCCGATCCAAGGTGCGGACAACCTCTGTGACAGGACGCCTTGGCCCGTTTTAACTTCCTTGTGCGGAAAGGGCCTTTGTTCCATTCTAGAGACCACAATTCAAGAAGGATATCAACAAGTTGGAATGTCTTCAGAGAAGAGTGACCAAGATGATCAAAGGTCTGGAAACCAAGCCCTCTGAGGAATGACTGAGGGAGTTGGGTATGTTTAACTTGGAGAAGAGAAGACCTTAACTTGGAGAAGGTGACCTTCTGGCTAACTTTAGATATCTGAAAGGATATCATGTTGAAGATGAAGCAAGCTTATTTTCTGCTGCTCCAGCAGTGAGAACACAAACCAATGGATTCAACTGACAAGAAAAGAACTTCCACCTAAACATTAGGAAGTACTTTGTACTGTAAGAGATGTTCAGCAGTGGAATAGATTGCCTTAGAGAGTGTTGGATTATCTCTTTGGGGGTCTTTAAGCAGAGTTGGATGGGCATCAGTGCTTTAGTAGTGTTTTACTTCATAGCAGGGGATTGGACTACAAGGCCCTTGCGATTCCTTCCAATTCTAGTATTCTATGATTCATGATTCTTCATCATGTTAGATCAGCAGTGGGCAAAGTGTGGCCCATGGACCACAAGCAGCTCCCTAGGGCCATTTGTGTAGCCCCCAGGCACCCCCAGGAGTTTTAAAAAAATACAGTTAGTACAAAAAATGAGGGATTGCAGGAAACAAAACATCACAAAATCTGGCTGGATGTTGTTGCCATTATGTCCAGAGACTACACACAGAAGTAAGTGTAAGGTGTGAGGATATCAGTGTACAAGCCAGTGTTGTCTTTAATTCACAAAGTAATTTTTAAATTGTTATTTTATTTGACCAGGAAGACAGCCTTCTGCTGAAGAAGCAATGTGTTGATACTATTTCTAAAAGCTTTCTGTCAGATGTTCTCTGTGTAAACGTTGTGGTTCTATTAAAATGGAAGCAGACAAACAAATAAACAAGGAGATCAATGGCATCTACAGCTCCTGGTCTGATAAAAAGTATTACACACCTTTTCTCACATTTCTGAAAGGTGTTTTCCCTTTTGACAAAACACCACAGTTGTTCATTAATGATCAAGAATGCCATGGCGTGCCTTCATAGGCATTTCTGGTTTCCCTGAGGGATGCTGGAGTAACCCGGGGGGATTCTCTGCGTGTGCAAAAAGGTCCCTGGGCCTCCAAAGCTGCTTGCTTGTGTCCTACATTGTATTTCCATTCAGTTTTAACTTGGGCGGCAGGAGAATTAACTGCTTCTCAATGGCTCACTAAACTTGAGGTATACTGATAAATGATACTGTGTAACTACATGCAAATTACAGAGCAATTACCTTTGAAAAATTCCTGACTAATTGGCATGTAACCTGCATTATTGTACTGTAGAGTTGGAATGGTATAATACTATAATGATATGTTCTTTGCTGTAGTGATAATTTGTTGGTGTGTGATAATTTCTGTTTGGCGAAATAGTCAATCAGTGCCATATGCGTGCCAGTGTCAATGTGTAACACAAAAAACTCCTCCACTGGTTTAAACCTATGACTTTTTAAACAAACTGTGTTTCTCACCTGTTAGTTCACAGTTTTCAACACAACCTTTGGGCCTGCTTTGAAGCATACAGGTACCATACTGCTGGGCAGGAGTTGTAAAAGAAGTGATAAGAGAAGCAGTTTAATTAGCTCATTTGCTACATAGGTCAAGTACAAACTAGGTGTGCTCTTGGGAAGCAGATGGTTTCCAGGCTATTAAGTGTGGAGAATGATTGCATTAAAAAGCTATGCACATTAAAGGATTAAACAAGTACCTCTCTATCCCTACTCCAGACAAAATAAAGACATGCATTTCATGTCTCAGCTACTGCTTCATTTATTATGACTATTATTAGTTGCTGCTCTGCTTTTATTATGACAAGGGTGATATGCAGCTAAGGCCCTTTTCACATGTCGGGGGGGGGGGAACGGGCGAAAACGCCCAAAAACGGAGCTTACCTCCAGCCTGGTAAGTCCGTTGCCGCGTGGAGCAGCGTGAGCTCGCTGCTCCACACTCCTCTGGCGTCGCAGATGGCAGCTTCCGGTTGGTGGAGGCTCTCCACCAACTGGAGAAGCTTGCCAGCCGGAAGCCCGCCCCCGGCAGATCTGCAGGCACGCACTTGCGCGCGCCTGCAGATCCACTTTAGAGCTGGGCGACGGAGCGGCACGGGGCTGTGCGCGTCGTGCTTTTTAACAACCTCTAAAAAGAGGTTTTTAAAAAACACGCAGCCCGGCTAGTTCCGGCCGCTCCTGAGTGGTTTCTGGTGTGAAACTACTAAAAGTAGTCCACACCAGTCCACTCTACACCGTTCCCCCCCCCCACATGTGAAAAGGACCTACGAGTCAAACAAGATGGTATGGTTGGTGCATTTTTAGAAGAACAGCGAAAGATGCCTGTTTATCATAGCACATGACTGTGAACATCATTCATGTATTTTGTATTTAGCATGCTATATTTTGTGATAGGCCATTTGAAAGTAAAAATGGGCTTAATTTGCAAGTCTAATTGCTGATGTACACATCTCAGGAAAAAATCCCATCATGGGAAGGAATATGGATTAACTGCAAGGAACAGTAGTTGCCTTCCATGTTCAACCCAAAATATTCAAATGCAGAGCACTCCTATTGAGGATATTCAGTTCATTCCACATCCCTGTTTTGTCACTCTTGATAGTTAGACAGCGTTCTGTGCCTACTGAGCATGCCCAGTCTTATAAAACAATTTTGCATGGCCCAGTATCTCATGCCTCCCCACTTCCCTTATTTTTGCAACCATTCAGCATCCTCCACATCTGCCACTTCCTCCCTCTTGAGCATGGCGAGGGTGTGCTCAGCTTGGAAACATTACCTTTTGGAGTACAAATCCTAGAGTGCTCTCACCTAGCTTGCCTAGTTACCATGCGGGCTAAGGGAATCTGGGATCTGTAATCCAAAACTGATTTGTCCAGCTCTAGGGTGGTGTATATCACTAAATAACCAATGGCAGGCACATGAGAAATAGAAATCATTACATGCAATTAATGATGAAGCTTTGCAGCTGTTGCATCAAAATGAGATGTTTGACAGTTCAGAGACATGACATTTTAGACCAACTCTATGTAAACAGGACACAGTGAAGACCATACAGCTTCACAGTGCAGTTGGAAAATGCCATTTTTGAATATTTTTCTATATAGTATAAAAGTCTCTGGAGGTTAAATTAAAAAGAAACCTAGCATGTTGGAGAGGAGAGCTTTAGCCCATTCTATTCCCCGATGTGTCACTATTTTACATTTTGGGAAATACTTTTCCAAATGGAAATATAAAAAAATGTGATTCCTTCATGCACAGTCTTTATATAAATTGGTATGTCCTTTTTATGAGCTTAGGACTGCCAACTCATTTCACTATATGTAGATTCAACATTAAATACAGAATTTTGCAGAAATCAAACATGCATATTCCAAGAAATGGTCAACAGTAAAATTACACTCACACAGTTAAAAATTTATTGCACGTTTGTATACAGTTATTGTATATTTCTAAAATAATTGCTTTGTGGCTGCTGCTGGAACGTGTCTTTTATGCAACTGATAGAATTATGTATCAGTTTCCCACTCATTCAAGCAAGGACTGTAAATCAGGAAGGATTAGCTCCCAGTACTTAGTGCTGAGACAGCACTCCCTTTCTTGAGGGCCCTGGAGTTTGATAGAAGGAGGGGGAAACAATGGAATCTTGGAAACTTCACTTGCCCCAGGACAATTTCATTCCCCCAGGAGTTGAGTTGTTCTGAGTCCCATTTTAAAGGTGATATAGCGCCTGAGCCCAAATAATTTTAATTTAGGACATAGAATCATAGAATCATAGAATCATAGAAATGTAGAGTTGGAAGAGACCACATGGGCCATCCAGTCCAACCCCCTGCCATGCAGGAACACTCTCAAAGCACTCCCGACAGATGGCCATCCAGCCTCTTCTTAAAAACCTCCAAAGAAGGAGACTCCACCACACTCCGAGGGAGCATATTCCACTGCCGGACAGCCCTGACTGTCAGGAAGTTCTTCCTGAGGTTCAGGTGGAATCTCCTTTCCTGCAGCTTGAATCCATTGCTCCTTCTCCTGGTCTCTGGAGCGGCAGAAAACAAGCCCTCTCCCTCCTGTAAAACATCGAAGGCATTTTAAAAAGTGACATACAGCACAAGGCTTGTGGGCCAACAGGGCCAGAGGCCAGCTGAGCCCATGCTAGGCCCAAGGTGGTTGAGACCCTCCAGCAAGTGTGCACGTTAGCCTGTTGGAGGCCCACTACATTACCAAACAGGGAGAAATCCCCCACTCCCAGTGCCGAGGGCAGTCGTTTTCAGGTCTAAGGGCATGGAACCCCGCCCTCCTCCTCAGTTTTAGCTGCTGTGTGTGACCAATGCTGGAGATATTAGGATTGCCAGATCTCAAAGCTTGGCCAGGAGCTCACGTTTTCGTGGGTCACCTCTCTCCAGTCAGGAGATGAGAGTGCAAGTTCTTCAGTTTTGGTGGGATCCTTTCCAGCAAGAGGAAAGGGCTAAGTGCAAATCTACACCTCAGCTAGGAAAGCAGCAGCTTGCTACAGTCCAAGGATTAATTTATTTGTTGCTGCAGTTTTCAAAGACTGTCCATGAGGGTTATAGATTTACTTAGTTGGCTTCATCCTTTCCTTCCCCTTATTGTGGCTCCAGGAATCACTCTGCACTCTTCTCTGTCTTTTGGCTAGAAGCAGTAGGCTAGATTAAAGGTTCTTTATCGTGTTTCCCTAAATAAGTGAGAAGCAATAATCTCATTATTTCACTTTGATCTGGGAATAGCTAACGTTTCAGTCTTAATTTCCAAACAGAAGGATTACCCTCCATGGAACCTAATTTTGCGCCAGCATTGTGACTGTGTCCCTCAGTTGGCGGATGTCTGGATGTGATGTTACTCACCCTATCCCTTCTCTGCCCTCTTTTTTGGCTCTTCTGGCAGAAGATTTTAGGTGGTGGAGCAGTTCTGCTGGTAGATTGCCCTGCTGACAGATGTCAGAACTCAGTCAGGAGAAGGTTCAACTGGCAGAAGATGCTTGCGCATAACCCTAAGATACTACAGCAAGCACATATTTGAAGTAGGATTACAGTGCCTGTTTTGGAAGTCAAAGGGAAACATCCTGCTTTTATTTCATTTTTTGTGGGGAGGATTATTTCATATGCAGGGTAATCTGGAATCAGAGCTTTGCAGAACTGCTTTTTCGGACTGCAACTGCCAGCATCCTCCAGCCTGTGGTCATGCTGGCTGGGTATTCCGGGAGTGGTAGTCCAAAAAGGAATTTTGTCTGGAATATGAGGATAAAATACAGTTGTAACATGTTTAACAGACAGCTGCTCTGTAATAGTAATTAGAAAGAAATAGCTGAGCTTTTTCCAGCATAGAATTCAAAAGACACAGCCGTGTTAGTTTGGATCAATATGCAAAGAGATGTAGCACCTTAGAGACAGAAAGAAGTTGGTAGCATAAGCTTTCATAGATTTAAATCTACTTCATCCTATGCCAATTTCTTTCTCTCAGTTAGTCTCAAAGGTGCTACAAGATCCCTTTGCATACTCTTCCCAACATGGAGATTCATTAGTTCAGCCTCCTACAAACCCTGTTGGGCAGCCTAACATACTTGGTGCCTGAAACAAAATGTAAATAACGCCTTCCTCTCCATTCTTTGTACAGAAACGAATTCAACTGGTAGGAGAACTTTAACACTACCAGTGAGATAGTAACCTCCACCATACCTGAGGGCAGCCTAGTAATACAGCTGCCTGTGGCTCAAGGGGCAAAGCACTGCAGGTACCATCATGCTCTACATCCAGCATGGCTGTGTCAGCTAAAGATGTACATAAATAGAGAAAGGAAAGGGGTAAGTGATTTGATTTGACACAAAGGCTTTAGGCAGCTGCTTTTCTTAGTTTGTTTGACTTCTCACAAAGGCAAACGGACAAAGAAGATTCTTTGCTTGAGCTCTCTAAATAGAGGTTTAACACTGGTAGCCCACTTATTAATCACACACATGCCTACATCCCATCTGCTCAGATACAATGGAACATAGCTTGCTGTGAAACACTGTTTTATCAAAACACGCTAAGGATGCTTTTTCATCTAGAACATTGTTACTTGTGAAAAGCAATATCCTTTTGAAATTCTGTTTTGAAATCCAACATCCTTTTTAATGCAGATTTTTTGTTTCATGTACAAATAAAAAAAAGCAAAGAATGATTCACTCAACACATTCTAAACTTGTCAGTCATAGTTAAGGAATTTTAGGAGCCTTCATGGATCTGCTAACCCAATTCTCAGGTGACCAGATGCAAAGCGATAGAAGCACCCATCTTTAATAGCCATGTGGGAAGTTCTTCAACGGACATTTGTTATATGGGATTGAGAAAAGGCCAGAATTTAGAAAATTCCCAGAATCCTTAAGCTAGTACAGCCACTGTGAGTGGTCATGCTGACTGTTGGATTTTGGGAGCTGTAGTCCAAAAATGGTAATCTTTCTAGCAGAAGATGTGTGATCCAGTTTACCTCTTCTGTACCACTGTCAAGGAGTCCTGTTTCTTTTGCATGTCTGATCACTCTCTCTAGCCTTGAATCACAGTCCTCAACCTTTTAATGGATGGTCTACTGGTATTTAATTTCTAAATGCCATCATAGTACAAGGTGAGTTCTCATTACATGATGATTTGGCTGGAATGCTCTTCAGGCAGAACAGATTAGTTCATTTGAGTACTTCATTTCCCACATTGTATTAGATACACTCACTCTTATAAGCCCTTTAGTACATGCTGGGAAATGCTATGCATTCTTTCCATTTAGAATTGTTTTAAATATGATTCCTTTTGCAAAGATTTCAGACAAATGCTTGTCTATCCTTTGAGCTTGCACTTGCTTTGCCATTCCATGGTACAGACCGTGATGTCCAGCTGCCATGCTGGTTGCTCCTATGATGGTGATCCAACATTTTTTACGCAATGTTTCCCTTTTGCTTGGATTTTTAAAAACAAAAATTATTTAGATGCTTCTGCTTAGGGAAGCATGTCACGCTGCATTCTTTCACAGATAAGCCCAGAGAGACCAGCCACAGAATTTCTAAGGCATAAACAAATCCTCAGGAACAGGCAACTTGGCATCATAAATTAATAGGCACCTATGTCTCACCATGGTAAATGAACTTTTGGATCTTGGTAAACTCTATTAATGCCGATCAACCTCCGACAAGAATCAGCAGTTACCAGGTCCCCATCATGGATAATATCCTGATCTTGTGAGTTGTATTTTGAGACTATAACTTCCAGAATTCACCACTGGTTGCGTGATTCTGTGAGTTACAACTCCAGACATTAATCTTTACAAGTTCTGTATTGCATCTTTGCTTTTATCAGTATGGGATTGCTTTAAAATGTGCATTGGATTTCTAGCCTGCCTTGATTTGCAGGAGAAGTTCTTTTCAAGCCAGCATGGAGTGGTTTGAGTATTGGACTACAACCTTGGAAACCAGGAGTTTGATTCCCTGTTTGGCCATGGAAACGTCCTGGGTGACCTTGGGTGAGTCACACCTTCAGACCCCCCAAAAACTCTTAGGGTCGCCATAAGTCAGAAACGGCTTGAAGACACACAACAACAACAACAACAGCAACAACAACACAACAACAACAAACTCTTCTCTCTGATTTTACTGGAAACTGGCCAAAGGACTGTTGACAAATAGCTTTCCTGACTTACTCATTTCTTCTGGTTAATTGACAATTCTCAGCTTCATTTTTCCCCCCACTATGTTTTCATAGGGTAGTAATTGGTTTCTTGATAGCACTATAAACAAACAATTGCATCACTTGGTCTGGCAGCTTAGTTCTCATCTTTGTGAAGAGACATGCCTTCCATCATCCTGAATATGATCAATGTGGATCCAAACGTTTTCCAAAGAACTAGGACTCCTGAGTCCTGCTTCTTTCCTCAGTATGCCGAGACATTATTTATCTTTACATTGGTTTTCTGTCATTCCTCCAATGGACCAGATTCAGAGAAAAATACACAGGACAGATCAGGCAAAAGGTGACATTCCACCCTTTCCTCTAAGAGCCACCACCCAAGCCCTCCTTTGGACAATTAGGAGACCCTCCTGAATGGGAAGTACAGTAATGTGGGGAGTTTCAAGCCATTCCTATATGTGAATTTTCCTTCCCCTTCTCTCCCTGCAATAGTGCACAGAATTCAGAAGGATACCAAACCTCTCAGAAGTATTTCAGGTGTTCAGGGGAAGGGGAGAGAAAAGTCAATGTACGCCCCCTTATACTGACTTTTCTCTGTATTCAACTCCAGCTGTTTTGGGGCCTTTCTCTGGATCCAGCTTTATGTGTTATCAGTATTTTCTCTGGATCAACCTCCATCAGTAATCAGATACATTGGTGAAACATTTGTCATCTGATGCTATTTTCATATGTGGATGTCACTTAATTGCTTTATAATTATTATAATGCAAATAGGGAATTAATTTTTGGTTTATTGTCTGAGAGTAGGACTTTCTCATATTCTTTGTTGTCATATATTTTATCAAAAGTCTTGATGTTTAGAGATGACTATCCCTTTAGGAAACCTGTAGGCTCTTTTATGTTACCCAGTTATGGCACTATGATTGCACTTTCACTGGTATGGCAACATCCTATAGAATCCTGTGCTTAGTAAGTTGGTGAGGCACTAATGCTTTCTGGCAGAGAATTCTAAATACCTTGCCCTAAACTGCAAATTGTAGGATTCCATAGAATACATTTCCCCCGAGCACTGTACAACATTGTGGGCAGAGGTGCATTTACTGTCTTCCAATGAAGAGAGGCCATGTTTGAGGGTGGAGCAAAGGTGTTTAAAAGCTCCTGCCACTCCATTCTTTCTTCCTCTTCAATGATTCTGCAAGCAACCTCATGGTTGTAGGCCCTGGGTTTACTTTTCTCCTTTCATTTACCTGGTTTGGCCTCTACCTGTCTCTTGATCACTGCAGTAATGCTTTAGCCCGCATTTACTTGCACATGTGGTGCAGCAGATCTCACTTCACCCCCGGTATATTGGGCCCTAATTCTGTTTCTGTTTTGTACCTGCCTAGGCATTTAATCAATTAAGGTCTTTTGGTTTCATGTGGTTGGGCCTGGTTGGCCTGATCAGGCCCTTAATTTAGCGGGTCCTATGCCTCTAATTTCCACATTGTTGGTAGCTGTAGGTCCGGTTGGGCCTCCAGTCCAGTGAGGACTTGATCTAGTGACTTGATCTAGTAGTCCAGCATCATGTCCACGCCTGGGGAGAGGGACCCTGAGTGTATCGATACAACCTGACATCAGGTCAACACAGAAATTTGCAATGCCATGGTCAGGAATTTGCATCCCAAAATTGTTTTTCAGTGGCCCAAATTGTACAGAGTTGATGGGGATTCATCTTTCAGAAGCAGCAGTCCAGTTATTCCTGGGGGATTTGCTGGAACTGGGGTGGGGTAGGGTAGGGTGGGGTTGAGAAAGAGCATGTCCTTGAGGCTGGCCTGATGGTTGGCCCTCACTTTAAGTCATGTGACGTTTGTGTCAGGGATTCCCGGCAGGGAACCCTGTGAAAATGATCAGCCCACTGCAAAGATGTTGCATCATGCCCCAGCTGTGGGTAATTGCAAGGTTGCACAAGAAACTGGGGTCGTGTGCAGATGGTGGAGGGAGGTGTGCAAACCTCTACCTGATTGGTTGTAGATATGTATATAACAAAGGAACGCCAGTATGTATTTGTCTGTTGACCAAACCTGGTGCCTGGCGCAAGCTTTTGTCCGTCTGTCCTATGTTTTGTATATAATGGAACTTTGCTGCAAGATAAAGTGCCTCTTGTTTTGGAAGAAACTCCTCCGTGTGTGAGTATCCTTACTGGGGAACAAAGCTGCTGCTGTTGGCTCGCTGAACTCTGGTTTTTCCACTGCGTTTCCGTGGGGCTGAAACTCCTATCATCCCCAACAGTTTGGGTTGGATCCTTGGAATGGCCTCCCAGTAACAGATAATCCAGTTTATGGGTTATCCAGGGGACTCAGGTGTTTCATCCAGGAGAAGCTGAGGAGGGGGTCTGGGAGAGAGAACCTTCCCCAGCTGGTCCCACACTAGGTTGCTCCCCCTTTCTTTGCACATCCCAGGAGGTAAAACATAAATAGGAGATAGTTTACAACAAAGTGGTCCTTATTTTATCCCAGTATCTGCGTGTGATCTTGTTATGTCATGCATTGGTCAGCAATGGGACCACAGCAATTAAAGTAGAACCACAGTGCTATAATGGTATAGTATAACAAGTATCCATGTGTTTAAAATGGAGGCTTATGGCTTTCCATCTTGGCTATGAAATCATTCTCATGATGGTATATAAAGTTGCAGTCCCTCCCAAGTAAATTTTCTAAGTTCCACTGCTTTCTCACTTTACATGTCCTCTCTCCTGTTTATCCCCTTGTAGAAGTTCACTATCTGTGCATAACAAATCCACATAGGAATGGGGCACATTTTCTCCTTGACAGGGTCACACTAATTAGAATATGTAGACAATTCTTGGAGGAGCCAGTGTGGTATAAATGGTTTGAGTGTTGGATTACAAATCTGGAGAACAGGATTTGAATCCCTGCTAGGTCCTGGAGGCCCACTTGGTGACCTTGAGCAAGTCACACTCTCTCAGCATTAGAGTAAGGCAAAGGCAAACCCTCTCTGAACAAATCTTGTCAAGAAAATCCCATGATAGGATTGCCTTAGGGATGCCATAAATTGAAAATGACTTGAAAGCCCATGACAAGAGACAATTCGCTCTACATGTGATCATCTCTATGTACAAACATATTTTTCCTTGGATTATATTTTCCTCTAGAAAAGGTACAAATCTGTTGGTGTCACTTTCTCTCATTTGAAGAAATTTGCTAATTTCAGAAAGTTCTTATCAAGAACAAACTAAGCAAAATTCTTTACTATTCTCCCCTGGCCAAATTCAATAGATATAGCTGTTCCCCCATGGAGAGAATCATGCTGTGCCTAGCTGCCATGAAGCTGTTAAAAAAGCAAGGGGTCTATTGGGTGAAAAAAAAAACAACACTTGGCACTATAAATAAATATAGTCGACAATACAAGGTTTCACAGCTAGACTTAAAAGCTATATATCCAAAGCCCTCTGTTGGCAGGGGAAAATCTGTCAGTTTGACTTTCTTTCACATTTAGATTATTTTAATCTCAAATTCTTTCTACCGAATTTCTAAAGATATCTGCAAGTTTTAGGAAGTTCTTAGAAACAAAACACACACACAAACAAAAAAACCAATTTCAACCATCCCTGCACAGTTCTCTGCAATCACATCATGTATCTTGTAAAGTGAGCACTGGTCCATGAATGTTTATAGTGCAATTCATTTCTGAGTTTTTGAGTGCTGCAAAACTGTTGCTTTCACCTGTGAGAGATGAAGACATCAGCCTTGGTTAAAAGGCTCTCCCTCCTTGGAAAAAAAATACCATCACATTATTTTTTGCCTTTTCTCTTGCAGGGTAGTGCGGAAAGCCCCTAGGCTCCACGTGCTTATGGGTGGTCCATAAGCTGGATGGTCCATTCTTTAAAAATGGTCCATTCTTTAAAAAGCCCAACACGTTTCGCCCTGTTTGTAAATTAATTGTCCTGTACAATCCAATCTACAACAAAAAATTCTGGAGTTGTTGCTGCGCTTTCTTTACTTTCTTTATGGACTGGACTGATATACAATAAAGTTTCTTTATTGCATATTAACCCAGTTCATAAAGAGAGTGCTACCTTGTAACTATTGGTTTTGCATTTTTCTTGCTTTCCCTTCCCCTCTCCATATTTTCCTCAAGTGCCTTGTCCTTTTAGATCTTATGCTTGAAGGCAGAGATGTCCTCATATTGTTCAGTGCCACTTTGTGATCTTGCAGTTGTGTCCTTTGTGTCCTTCCAGTTGTGGAATCCCCACACACATGAATTTGCAGTAGTCCAAGGGGAAGAACACAATGTAGGGCCATTGCTAGATATTTAAAGGAGTCAGGACACAATCTGTTAGGCCTGTTGCTGAGAAAAAGGAGATATTTCAGCATTTTGCAGAAGTATTGCAGAGACAGCATGCTAGTTAAATCTAGGTAAAATCCATTATATTAAGCTGTTTCCACAGGTTAATTTTCAGAATGAGCCAAAATGTTGGTCTCTTCAATTTTTGCTCTATAGAGATCAATCCTGATGGGATGTCTGTGCTTTCCTCTCAAGTTCTTTGCACTCTTCATTCTGTTTTGCATCTTTTTGTTCTGAGGAATTGATATCTTTTTTTCCTCTTGTTACAGGATCCTATTTTGCTAAGGGATCTTTTTAACCCTTGCTGCTGGTCTTTTTCTTCGCCCCAAAAATAACTATACAAGCAGAACTCTGGGAATTTTTCTTTGAACTACTTTCTTTCAAATAATTTCACCCTCTTTCTAATTTTATGTCTACAGCACAGTTCCTGCTAGAGTGGCTGTGTGTCCTACTTTACATACGTCCTACTTTATTTGAAGGACCATCAGAGGGCAGTCCTCTTTTTGAAAGCAACCTCAGTTGGAACAGTTATTTAACTCTAATTCAAGTCCATTTTAAAGATAAAGAATTGTAAGAAGGGAGAGCTGGGGCCTTGAAAATACCCGTCAACACCTGGACAGAACATTGTGTGGGCACACATCACCTGGGGCCCTTTTACACTACACAGTGATACTACGACGATTCTGCTTTTTCTGCCATGACTGCATCCTGTGAAATCCTGGGCTTTGTAGTTCAGTGAGACACTGGAGCCCTCTGGCTGAGAATTCTCGATGCTCTTCTCTAAACAGCAAATCATAGGATGGCCACGGCAGAGACACATCTGTGATGCTATTAAAGAGGGAAATGCTTCTGGGAAGGCAGGTGCTGTAGGTCTCTCTCTTAACAGCCTTCCAACAGCTAGTAGCATTTACTGCCCACTCTACTCCCACTTTCTACCTGCAGGGTGAACTAATATGAATAGTGTGCTGGATTCACTACCTCTGTGACTCTCCCCTTGATCTTGGCAAGTGTGTTATGGACACAGGTGGTGGGATGCCCAGAGATACCTGTGTTCTCAGGCCCAGGAGAGCTCATCTTGGCCTGGAAAGACTACCAAACCTGCTTTACTGTAGCACTCGCCTCCAGAAGGCACTTCAATACCAGAGCTTGTACATCTGCGGAAAATGGGCCCTCTTTTTGGAATTGCTCCAAGGCCCCAACTCCCTGAATCCAACCTGACCAATCTGAGAAATTTGCCCCTTATAATTATCTTATGCTGATATCCTGTACCTATTTACTTGGAAATAAACTCTACAGAATTGAGTAGGCTTTGCTTCTGACATGACATTCACAGGACTATGGTGTCTTTAAGACCTCTTATAGTCACCACCATTTTCTGTATTTTACTGTAGTAATTTCAGGCCTGTGTAATTAGGAATAGCAGCAGTACTGGCACATATTTTGTATACACGGAGTTAGAAAAAGACGCATAGCAGATAAATAATACGGTGGGAGAAATTTAAAACTGCCAATTAGCCAAGGGAAATTTGGATAGCAGCGCATGTAAAAAGAAGATTGAAGCATATGGCTATTACACCCTACCAAACTCAATTAATCTGTATAATTTTGATCTGCAAACACAAATAGTGTGTTGGAGCTTTGAAAGCAATTTGTATATATAACCTGCTGGCAACTCCTTTTGTTTTTTGTATCTATTTAAATTATACATTATGATTTAAAACACACACACACACACACACAACTCATCAGGCTGTTATGTAGCAGTTTAAAGTTACAATGGTCACCTTTTCTTACATCTGTTCTGTGATCCAAACTAATCTTTCATGTTAGAAACAAGCATCCTTGCATTTCGCCTCTTCACTGACAGTTGTACCATTCTCTTTCTGCACAATGCACAGTCACACAGTCTGCAGACTCAAAGACTCCTGACTGAATGAAGACTCATGCATGGCCTGTCCTGCCAATTTTTCTTTCTGTATACGAGTGGCAGAAATCTGGTAGGAGAGACGAACCCCATACTAGACTAGAAGGATAAAAATTGAAACACAGTAACTCCAGAATCCAGTTGTAATCAAGAAGTAGATCCCTCTCTATAGCCAAATCTACTATGACAGTGCATTTCAAGCTATCTGATGTGGAGACCAGCAGTTCCACCCCCTGCCCCCAGTGTGCTAGGGAGCCAGCACCATCTTTTTGCGCATTGGCTACAACTCTTTCTTTCATTCCTGGAAAATTGGCACGGAGCACCGGTCCACAGACCTCCACTTTCAGTAACATTGTATATGACATATAAAAGATTACAGCGGTGCTGTGATGGATCCCTTCTCCAGGTTGGCTCTACAGTTCCAGCCCTTGGGATCCTATCAGTCATCTTGTCCATCTGTCCATCACCCTTCCTTTCTGCATGTGGTTCTTGGACCACCAAGTGGCATTTATACTGGAGAGGGAGATGGGTTCATTGGTGATTTCAGTTTGATCATGCAGGACCAATTCTCTGCATTAACTCTTAAACAAAAATAGGTAGCACAAAGATAAACAACAAAAACACGAAAGTTTATTATATAACACAAACGTTAAACATCTAACATTACACTGACTCCATATACAATATAATGTGATGCCTTAGTTAAAACAAAATAGCCTTTGCCCCCCAAACTTTGTCCACAGTCCCAGCTCCCATCAAACCAAAATCCCCCTCTCCCGGGTAATATCTGCATGACATCATTATAACACAGTAGCAACGGGTTGTTAACGGTCCAGGAGCTATGTTTCCACATGATGTCATCGCTATCTAGTTCCTATCTCAAACTCAAGTGTTGCTGAAGTGCACTTTTGCATTTCTAGAAAAAATGTTAAGAGCCTCTTACAGCACTTCAATCCCATCAACTGTCATAGTGTGGTACCGTTATAGTGCTTGATAACACTTCCTATTATGGCGGATCCAGCAGTGCGTGGGCTGTGGGCATGCCCAGCTCATCCTTCCCTCAGTGACACCTCTCCCTGTTTAAATGTCTCATTTGAGTCAAAGCTTTATATTTTTTTAAATATATTTTTAAATAGTATAGGGAAAAAGTTTAATAGTGTACTGGCATGTCATGCTGTTACAACATTTCTGCATTAGTACAGCTTCCAAAACAAACAAACAAACAAACAGAAATTAGTGCTCAATCAGGGGTGGTGAGGCACTATAATGCAAAAGGAACACCGGTGGCAGTCCTGCTACCCATCCGCTTAATGCGGAAAGGTGTGGAAAAGAGCATCCCTAATCCAATGACATTGCGCGAGTGGCGATGCTGCCATTATAACAGTATAATGAGCTAATGGCCTCTAGTATGGAAATGGCCTCAGTTACTGTCCCTATATATTCTTAGTCCTAACTACTTCTCTATTCCTGACTAGCCCTATCTATCTGGCTGTTTGACACAAAAGTTTCTGGTTTTATATCTCTTCCCTGATAGGCCCCTCTTCATAGAATTCCATAACCTGTGATTGGCTGGCTTGACTCAGGCTTGCCTAGCTCCCTTCTTCATAGGTGCCGTCAGGAATGGATCTTGGGACAGAGGTCCAGGGCCCCACCAGAATGCACACAGAGTATCCAACCACAGCAGTGCAAGAAGCACCTCTTTTGGACTACAGTTTCAGAACCTCGCAGCTAGCGTGACCATAATGCTAGCTTGCTTGAGTTTGAAGGAAGTGAAGTGCTGCACATTCTCACTGAAAATTGCAGGGAACTGAGAGCTCCCATATGGCCATCAAGTCTAGATCCTAAAATTACCACAGCAGTAATTCCTCTCCTTCACAAGAAATATATGATTTGGTCCAACCATTTAAAAGCCATTTTAACATCATTTATTGGCTTTGTAAAATGGTACCACCTGCACTCCAAAACTCCATAAAATATAGGGTTGCCTTGCAATGAGGCCTTAAAGCTGAGCCTTAATTTCCTTATTCCAGAATAGGTGGATCAGGACTGCTGGGTGTGCACAGGAGAGACTTGAACTGTTTGCCTTTTTAACTTGTCATCACCAACAAAGGCAGGGGCAAATGCTGGGGGAAATGGCTATGGAAAAGAGTTTCAGCCTCTCCTGACTGTACGAGGTGGTCCTAATCAGAACTGGACCTGTGTGAGCTTACTTGGGTGTATGGAAGGAAGTGACAGTCAGCTGCATGCTGTGTCTTTTTGCTTGTTCTAATCCTATAATTTTAGAGTTTGCAGACACAAATGGAAGGTTTCTGCACATGCACGTATTGCTAGTAGTAGGGTTATCAAATGTCCAGCCAGGTTTCATCTGGATTCTAGCCGTGCCACCCAATACCTTTATGGACCATCATGCGGCCTGGATTCCAAGCTTTCATTTTGAAAGAAGTAAGTCTCTAGCCCTTGTTACCCTGATTTCTGGGGGTCCCGGGAGGGACACCTAAATGCGCTCTCAATTATATAAGTTGGGGAAATTAGCCAAGAGCACAGCCTAGCAATACGAGAGGCAGGGTAACGTAGCGAGATCTTGAACCCTATATTTACGGGGTCAGGCCAAGTCAAGGAGCACACAGAAGTTGAAATAATAAATGTTTTATTAAAACACAATCAAACAGTGTATGCAGCACACTCACACAGATAACTAAAGAAATAAAGGTTTGAGTGGGATAGAGGGATTTTTAGAGGAGTTGTTGGTTTGGGTGACACTTCACCTGTCCTGAAGCCCGGTTGGAAGTGGAGAAGCTGGGGAGCGTGGATCTCAGCACGTGGAGCTGAGGAGAAGGCTCGCTGGACAAAGCGACAGCAAGGCGGGATGGAAGCCAAGAGCGATCCAAGGAAGCGCTCAAAGTCAGGGGTTTTTATAAGGAGAATTGTGACCGCAGGCTAGTTCGGACTTGGGGAAAACAATGGATTTGGGGCTGGAGACAAAGCCTCCGAAAGGTCAGAATTTGAATGATTGAGTTATAGCCAAATCGTCAATAGGATAGCCGGTATGCAAACGCGGAGTACTTGAGTGTTGTATAGTCAGGTCATTAAGCTGCCAGCGTGGGGCAGAGGATCTTTCGAAAGTCGCATGCATACTTAATGAAGGTACTTGCCTTTGAGGTCTCCTGAAGCTGCGAGTCGGCTATTTCTGGCCAGCCTGTATTGTTTTGGAATATTACGGCAATTATCGGCCGAGCCTGTGTGCGTGCTTGTCCGGGGGCCTCGCAAGCACGTGGAAGGGAATGGGTATGTGAGGCCAAATTATTGATATCAAGAGATATCTTTTTATATCCCCCAAGCTCGGGCTAGCCAGGCAGTAACGCCCTCACAGAAGCTGAGATACGGAGAAGAATGTGGAACTACTCTGCAATCAAATTGTTCTGCAAGAATCAACTCCACCTAGGAATTTCAGCTGTCAGAGTGCAAGTGGTAAAGGGTGAGTGCACTGTGAGGACATGAGATGAGACAAGGGAGGGAGTAGGTTGCAAGTAGTGAGAGTGGTGGAGTGCATGAAGTAAGAGAGGAACACACTATAAGGGGGCAGGGTGAAGTGAGGATGGAAGTAGGAGGGATGGAAGCATGAGCAGCATGTGTGGTGCGAGCAGCAGAGTGCAGGAGGAAGGGAGAGGCAGATGACTGTGGGGGTATCAGCTAGGGCCAGGGAGGAAGTAGGAGAGATGGGGGCTGAGTGGTGTGAATGGTGGAATGAAAGAAGCAAGGGAGGGTTACGCTTATGATGGCATGAGGTGACGTGAGGGTGGGGAATAGCAAGGAAAAGAAAGCAAGTGGTGGAATGCAAGAAGAAATGGAATAACACACTGACCCTTTTCGCACCTTACTCTTTCGCGGAGCTGGGGTGCGGGGCTAGCATGAGAAACCTGAGGAGGAAGGCTCTCGTGTCGCTGCTGCTTCGGCTCCGCAGCTGTTTCCTGGTCGTGTAAGCGCCCTGCCTCTTCCTTCTGTAGTGCAGCCTGGGACCTTTCCCAGCCTGCACTGCATAGGAAGCACGACCAGCCTGGCTCCCGAGGCTCCACACGCCAGGTAAGTGTGCGCGGGGCCCCGGAGCAATGCAGGACCATGCAGCATTTTCGGCTTTAAGCCGAAAATGAAAAAATGCGTGCGTGGTCCGTGTTAGGCCCTTGAGTGTCACGCAAATGTGAGTGCATCGTGTGGACTGCTCCTCACATTTATGCAACGCTCAAGGGGCCCTTTTGCTTCGGAAATGCCGTGCGAAAAGGGCCACTGTGAGGAGGTGAGGGAAGGGAAGGGAGAGTGAGTGGAAGATGCTTTGCATTGCTCTTTTACAGAGATCAGTCAGTCCTCAACAGTACACATATGCACACAGAGGCTTCTTTTTCATATTTGCTGTACTTGCAGGCTGAGTTTTCTTACACTCCCCTTTGAGTAGCTATTGCACCCTTCCTTAGGGTCCCTCCGCACAGTCTGAGAGCCACTGGTCTAACCGTAGTGGAATTAGCTGGCATTCAAAAGCACACAGAAATAGACTTATTCAGGGCAGAGCAGTTTCTGAGAGTTACGGATATACTAATACCTTCCAATCAAATTCATGTTCAGTTCAACCATTTCAACATCAACAACATAATAACCAGTAGAACAGACAAGGAAATAATATTATGATCATTTTGTAAATGGAAGATATGATGAAGATTGCACACAGAAATTAATCCCACAGTACAAAGAACAGAAATACAAGTAAAGTTACTAGACAGCAGATATGAAGTAATAGTAATTTGGTGAGCCACTTTCCAATGTTAGCATTTTGGTTTTGGGGACAAGACAATTAATTGCAGGAACTCCGTGCAACGACAAAAATCAGTAATGGAAGTTGTTATAAAACAGATGACACACAACAGAGATAAATATTTTTGGTTTTCACTTGATTTATTCACTCAGGAATGAGGTGGCGTAGCAATGATAATATATTTTAATATTTTTAAAAAATGGTGGGATGAACAAAATATCAAGTTACATTGGGGACAAACAGTGGGAAAAGTCCACCATGTTCAAGTTGGTCAAGAAAGGGGAATATCAAAGAAAAGCATGCAAAAAAACTAACAAAAATCTTTGGAATGTATTTGCAATAGTAGTCAGTGGCACAATTGTATGCATATCTACCTAGAAGCAGATTCCATTGACTTACACCCAAATTTTTAGCATACTTAGGGTAGATGATGAAGCAGACTCTTTTCTCTCTTTTTCTCTTTACGCATGGTCAGAAAGGGATTCTGGAGACAGTTGCTGTTTACCTTGCCTGTCACAGGCCCTTTTCGCACGCCGTTTCTAAAACGAAAAGGCCCCTTGAGCGTCGTGTAAATGGGAGGAGTGATCCGTACGACGCTCAAGAGCCGAACACAAAGCCGACACACACCTTTTTATTTTCGGCTCTAAGCTGAAAATGGTGCGCAGTCGCGCAATGCTCCCGGGGCCCGCAGTGCTGTGCAGTGCGTCGGGAGCCGGGCCGGTCGCGCTTCCTGCCTCAGCGCTAGCCTGCAATTCCCAGGTTGCGCTGCAGTAGAAAGGGTCGGGGCATTTGCGTGATGTTTGCGCGACCAGGAAGCCGATGCAGAACTCAAGCAGCAGGGAAGCGGCAGCGTTTCTGCTGAGGCTTTTCGCGCGACCGCCACCCCCCACCTCCGCAAAAGGGTAAGGTGCGGAAAGGCCCATAGGCAGACATACGCAGCTAAAGTTGGATTGGCCAAAGCAGAATCCCATTCCTTCTCAGTTTAAGCTTTATTGCAAGGTTTCTTGCAGACACCTGCTGCAACCTGAAACAGAAAGCCTTGCGTTTCTTTGCTAAAATACTTGTAGCCAGACAGAGGACAAGAAGAAAAAAGGAAGGCTGCATGGTTGTAAAAAGTCTTTGTAAAAAGGAAATTCTTTCTCAGAGGCTTTAATACACACACATATGCAGACACACAGAAGGCTAGTCAAGATGTTGTGCTTTCTTTGCTGTATTTTAAACTGTGCCTTTAATCACATATTCTTTTTTTTAAATCATTTTATTCAAAATTCTTTTATAAAACAAACATGTTTGATTGTCAGCTTAATTGAAATATATCTGATCTTCCACATTGATCTAGATTTCATTTTCCAGATTTCTACAAGCTTTAGGTACTGTACAACATTTTACTGTTAGTTTATCTGATAGTTCTTACATTTCATTCTTCATATTTCCGCTTCATGATATATATCCTGTCGCCCCCTCGTAATGTATCTTAAATCATGAATTACGTATTTCCAGCTGTTAAAACCCAGCAATTACCCATTACAATTGGCCATTCTTTCTGTATCTCATCGTCTGATTTCCCCTTTAATCTCTGGGAGACCATGTCTGCATTTTTATTTTCAATAAGTGTAGCCCACCATTGTTCTATTGTGGGTATTTGCTGAGTTTTCCATAACTTTGCATATTCAATACGAGCTGTTGTTATCATGTACAGTAATATCCTCCAGTGCTTCTTTATACTAATACCCTCTAATATATCAGTCATATTTAACAAATACAATTCGGGTGTCTTAGCAAACTGGCCTTTCACTAATGTACAAATTACATTATGTACTCCATTCCAATACTTCTTAGCTTTTGAGCATGTCCACCACATATGATATATCGTACCGACCTCCTTCTGACATTTCCAACACTGTCCGGTACCTGTATTATAAATCTTTTTCAGTTTATCTGGTGTCATATACCATCTGTGAAATAGTTTGTAATAGTTCTCTCTCAAATTCTGGGCTACTGTAAATTTCTGCATTCTTTTCCAACTCTGCTCCCAAGACTCTAATTGAATTGAATGTCCCATATTTTGAGCCCATAAAATCATTGTTTCCTTTACTGTTTCTTCTTGTCTCTCCTGTTGTAATATCTCTTGATGGATTTGGGCAAGGAGGTGAGGCGGATTTTCAAAAAGCCATTTAATTACTCCAACTTTCTCTTTTTGTTCAATTCCATATGTTTTTATGTCCATATGAAACCTTTCTGTTAGTTGTCTGTAAGGGAACCAACTCAGTCTTATTCCCTCCTGTTCTAGTTTTTCCCTTGTTTTCATCTTAAGATTGTTGGACGCTGATCTCTCAACTATATCATCATACCGCAACCATTTATCTGTATCAGTCCATCTGCCAAAAAAAGCCTCTTGCAGTGAGACCCATGTGGGGAGCTGCCTTATGTTTTTAACTTTATAATCATCCCAGATTTTCAAAAGCGATTTTCTGATATAGTGATGTAAGAAGTCTTTATCTATTCTTGCTTTATCATAAAACATATAGGCATGCCACCCCATCCTCAAATCTGCACCTTCCAAAGCCAGCGTTTTCATGTCTTGAAGGTCTATCCAGTCTTTTATCCATATAAAAGCCACTGCTCTGTAATATAATTGAAAGTCTGGTAGTCCCATTCCTCCTCTACTTTTTAGATCTGTCATAATGTTCCATTTTATCCTAGGTTTCTTCGCCTGCCATATAAATTTAGTTAGTTCTCTCTTCCATTGTATGAAAGGTTTCATATTTGTTATTATAGGAAGATTTTGGAACAAAAAGTTCATTTTTGGAAAAACATTCATCTTTACTGCTGCAATTCTCCCCATCAATGACAGCCGCAAAGAAGTCCAATTTTGTAGATCTTTTGTTATTTCCTTCCATTTTTTCTCGTAATTATTTTGAAATAACTTATTATTTCTTTTGGCTATCCAAATTCCTAGATATTTTACCTTTAGTCCTGTTTTAAATCCTGTTTTTTGTACTAGTTGCATCTCTTCTCTTGCAGTCATATTTTTGGTTAAAAGGACTGTTTTCTCCTTATTAATTTTGAAACCAGAGAATTCTCCATATTCTTGCACTGTAGAATTTAATTTTTCTATAGATTTGCATGGATCATCCAGAAACATTACCAAATCATCTGCGAAAGCTTTCAATTTGTAATGATATTTCTTAATTTGAACTCCTGTTATTTCTTTATCTTTTCTTATAGCATTATTAAGTATTTCCATTGTCAAAATGAACAGCAAAGGAGACAGGGGACACCCTTATCTTGTCCCTCTATGAAGATCTATCATTTGTGTTCTTTCACCGTTGATGACCAGTCGAGCTTGTTGTTGTCTATATATTGCTTCAATCCATGCAGTTAATTTCTCTCCTGCCTGCATCTGTTTAACCACTGTCTTCATGAATGGCCAACTAAAAATATCGAAGGCTTTCTCCGCATCTACAAAAACCATGGCCGATTTCCGTTCATTATGTTTTTCATAATATTCAATTATATTTAGAACTGTTCTAATATTATTACTCAAAGATCTTTTAGGTAGAAAGCCATTCTGATCTTCGTCAATTATCTCTAATAAGACTTGGTTAAGCCTCTCTGCTAAAATTGAAGCAAAGATCTTATAGTCTGTGTTCAAGAGTGAAATTGGTCTATAATTCTTAACATCTCTCAAGTCTCTTTCTTCCTTCGGAATCAGGACCACGTTGGCTTCCCTCCAAGTCTCTGGTATTCCATCCTTCATTATTTGATTTATAGTACTTTGCAAGGGTATTGAAATCTCATGTTCCATAATCTTATAATATCTTGCAGTAAACCCATCAGGTCCAGTAGTTTTATCGTTCTTCAAGTTCCTGATAGCCTCAACAACTTCCATCATAGTAATGGGATTATTCAAAATTAATCTCTGGTCCTCATTAAATCTCATTCTATTCGTCTTCTCCAAATATTCTTCCACTTCTTGCTGATTCTTCTCTTTTGGGATCTTACTCATCAGTTTCACATAGTATTTATGAAACACTTGTTTTAATCTCTCTTGTTTTGTAATTTTTTCTTCTCCTATTCTAATCTCAGTTATAGCATTCCGAGCCCTTCTTTTACGCAACATACCTGCCAAAAGTTTAGAAGGTTTATTAGCTTGTTCAAAAAAGTTGTATTTCGTTCTCCTTATCTGTTACTGTATTTCTTCCGAGTTAAGTTGATTTAACTGAGCTTGCTGTATCTTCATCTGTAGTCTAATCTGTTTGTCTGACGGATATTGTCTCAACTGACGTTCAATTTCTTTCATCTTTTCTAGAATTTGCTGCTCCGTGTTTCTCTTTTCTTTCCTGATTTCTGCCATCCATCTGATAAGGTTACTGCGCATCACCGCTTTACTTGCATCCCAGATAGTTTTCATCGAAAGCTCCGTCGTTAAATTCTCATTAAAATAATTAGTTATCTCTGTTTTTGCTTTTGTTATATATTCCTCTTTATTCCAAATCACATCATTCAATCTCCATGTTCTTTCTCTATCGTTAATCTTTATCTTTAGTTGTATTGGATTATGATCAGAACATGGATTAGGAAGTATGTCCATATCTGTAATCTTCATCAGAAGTTGTTTAGGTACCAACATCATGTCTATCCTTGACATAGACCTATGTCGATCCGAGTAAAATGTATGTCCATCCAGCTGTCCATTCTTATATCTCCAAGTGTCATATAAATTTAAATTGTCCATCATATTAAAGAAGCTCTTAGGTAATTTGCCATTGTTTTGGGGAGATGACTTTTGCGTTGTCCTGTCCACCTGAGGATTAATTACACCATTAAAATCCCCGAGAACAATCATGTTGGAGTTTCCGGTTTCATTAAGATATTTCAATATCTCTTCCTGTAATGTAGGGAAAAATTCACCTTTGGCTCCATTTGGTGCATACATCCCGACGATTAATATTTTGTCTTGTTTCAGAGTAACTTCTACTCCTATGTAGAGACCATTAGTGGCCTGAAATACTTGCTTTGTGCCAAATTTTGAATTTACATATACCAAAACTCCCCTCTTCTTTTTATCAATCGTAGCTGCAAAGCAGCTACCTAATTTCGGATTCCTGACATATCTCAAGTCTTGAGTTCTAATTCGAGCTTCTTGTAAACATATTATGTCAATATTCTGTTTCTCTAGATGGTGAAATATTTGTCTTCTTTTGTATTCAGAGTTAAACCCCTTAATGTTCCAAGAGTAAATCTTCAAATCCATTTTACAAATTATATTAATTTTTTATTATTGACATTTATCTTATTTCAGCAGTTCTTTATCTACCTCCCCTTCTTCTTGTTCCACAGTTGCTTCCTCTTCTTCACCATCTTCTTCTCCTCCCTGTAATTGTCCTCTTTCCTCCTCTTGAAGCAACTGTTCTTGTTCTTTCTCCTCTTCAGAGGTATCCTTCTGTAAGTCCTTCTTCAATCTCTCCATCATTTCTTTAGCTTTTGTTTTGAGTTAACCCAGTATCTCTGCCGTTTATAAGTGAAAGACAAACCTTCAACCCTTTCCCATCGATAATTAATCTGGCACTTTAACAAGAGGTTGGCCAATGGTTTATATTCTTGTCTTTTCTTTAGGATTTGATAAGGTATGTCTTTAAAAATTCTCATGTCTTTATCTTCAATCTTCAGTAGTCCATCGTAGCTTCTCTGTAATATTTTGTCTCTAATCATGGTCCTCGTGAATGTTATGATAATGTCTCTTGGTAGTTTCCTCTCTCTCGCAACTCTAGAGGAAACTCTGAACATTCTATTGATATATGTCTCCATCTTTTTTTTGTCCATGTCAACAAATTCTGCCAAGACCGGTAGCATTTTTTCATAAAGGTTCTCTAGTGAAGCCTCTGGGACACCTCGAAAATGAAGGCATCTTTCCCGATATCGTAACTCCTGCTGTGTAATTTGAAGTTCATCTTCCTGTTGTCTCCCCTTCACCTCATCCGTTTCCTTTTCAACTTGTTTAACTTGTTGTTTTATCTCCTTAGCTTCAGTCTTTAACTTTGTCACTTCCTTTGATATATTTTCCAGTTTCTTCCCCAATTTGTCAATTTCTCGTTTCATGTCAGCCCTCATCTCTTTCCTTGTTTCTTTTATATCACTTCTAATATCTTCTTTCATTCTTTTGAACTCTTCCATCATCTGTAACATAAAATCTTGCAATTTCTGAGGCATATCCACGGATGTTCGTCTAACTGCCTGGGATGTTGTTGTTGTGGCAGCTACTGCCGCTCCTCTTCTTGTCCTTTGATCCATTTCTGATTTTTTATCTCCTTCTTTCTCTCTCCGCCCCTCGGTTCCTCTCTTCTCAGCGTTGAAGTTGCTTTGCTAATTATTTTAATCAATCTCAAATATGTTTGCCAATATAAACAAAGAGCACTTGCTATTTGTATATTTTCAGTTCGTGATACAATTCAAATTATTATTTCAATTCATTGCATATATAAATCATTTAAATCAGTCTCATGTATCCCCAACTTCAATTGATTAATTTATCTTGACATTAAACCAACTACCCAGTCAGCATTTCAACAATATAGAAATAAAAATAAGAATGGTTACTATATTTTGTTAGTTATGAAGAATTATATAAAATGATTATATGATAATACAAGAACCTTATACATCAATTTATATATATAAAGTTAGAAGATAAGTTTATATGTATATACAAATCCACTGATTTGTTCTATGAGATTATATGTATCTATACCAAAGTCTTATCATATACAACAAACTTAAAATCGACTATATTATGCTTGTTTCATTCATCAAATTCGGCCAATAAGATTATGTAATAAGCTCATTCAAAATCGTCAGCTAGCTGTGCCTAGGCCCAATTTTTCCACTTCCCCCTCCCAACGGGTACCAAGTCTTCTCTCTCTGGAACTGTTCCCAGACCTTGGCTGTGAGAACTTCTTCTCCTCACAGTGCTGATATTAAAGCTCTGGAGTACACCGCTGCGTGGGGGCAAAGTCTCTCTACCTTCCTGTCCTTCCAGCACAGCCACAGCAAAGAGGCTCCTTGTAAACAGTTTTATATCCAAACAGTCAAAGATTTAAGGAAACGTCACAGTAGCAAAGCAAACTCCTCTATAGTTTCGAATATTATTAAGTATTCTTTATTCCAATTGCTGAATGTTATTCAGTTCGTAGATCGGAGAAAAAGAAAAAAGGGGAAAAAAAGGAGGAAAAAAGTAATCTCCACTCTGTAAAAGTCTCTTCTCATCGCCAAATAATACTGTACTCCACAACCTTTCAAAAGCCCCGACAATCCCGGAACACAAATCCAAATTGTAACAAAATTCCAAAATGCCAGATCCCTTCCATCCGTTTACTCCAATCTGTAAAAACTCGACACTGTGAAATTCTCTTCTCGTCACCAAAACGTACTGTAATCCTTTGCTTTTAAGCCACGTCTCCAATAGTCCCAAAGCACGACTGTAGAGTCCCAAATCACAAATCCAAATTTATAGCAAAGTTTCAAAGTCACAAAGCCATTCAGTCTGTTTAAAAATCAAACCCAAGAAGAGATAAAACTAAATTAAGGCCAATTTGTTATCAGTCCAAAACCAATCTTGCCTTTACCAGCAAAGACAAAAAAGACAAAAAAGACAAAGACAAAGAAGAAAAGCTTAAAATCCCGTCTCTAAAATCTCCACTTTTACTCTTCAATCAAATCAGACAGTGAAATCCATCACATCCATCACAACCTTTCAGTCCATCTTAACCAACTGTAGCTTTAAAAAACTGTCCTCCACCATTGTTTACTCACAGTCAGCTGGGTCACTTGTATTGCCGTTCCTGTTCACCGCTGTAGGTACGTATATTGTTGCTGTATTGATGGAATAGAAAACTAGATCAACTGCTTACTGTTGTTGTTAAAATATGTCTTCTTCTTTAAAAAGTCAGCGGCGGCGCTTATGCCACAATCACGGCATCCCTGCTGGGTCCGTCTTGGCTCTTTGGCTCCCCTGAAGCCTCTCGCTCCCTCTTAATAGAAGGAGCTCAGTGTCAGTTTCGGGGCCCCCTTCGAGCTCTTCTGCACCCCCTTTACCGGGGGTGTGTGTCAAGCCGCTAACCAGGTGTTAACAAAGCAGCTGGATTCCAGCGGGAGGTAGCATGGAGTTAGCAAACTCACTCTGTGCGACCACTCGCGCGCGCCATGCGACCGGAAGTCCTTTAATCACATATTCTTGAGGGGTTGTTTAAAAAAATATTTTAATCGTATTTGTTTTATTAATTTTTTTGTTAACTTTTCTTTCTGCAAACTGTCTTGAGTTCCATTTTGGTGAGAAAGATAGGATATGAGTCTAATGAATGAATTTAATGAATATCAACATTTTATATAAAAAGATGGCATCTTATTTGCATTTTAGTGTTGAGTTTTAAATTGAACTCTAGTTTAATTCTTTTTTAACTTTTATATTAATCATTTTTTAATTGTACTTTGCTTTAAATTGGTTGTGATCTGCCTTGAATTCGACACTAGGAGAAAGGCAGGATGTAACATAAGTAAATAAATAAATAAACAAATAAATGTTGCTCATGGCAGCTAAAAGTAGAAGAGAAATTAGGCAGTCTGAAAGGGCTCCAGCTTTGAGAAGGCTCTGGATACAAAGCCCTCTGGTAGGGCTGTTGTCCCAGCAGCTGCATAGGGATGGGGCGGACAATAAGGGTGGTGCGTCCCCAGTGGCAATTTTTTTTGGCGGGTGCCGCGGCTCCTTGCTTGCTCTCTCCCATGCACCATAGCCCCTCCCATGCATTGTAGCCCCACCCCATCTGTCATAGCCCTGCTCCGTCCATTGTAGCCACCCCCACGCCCCATAGCCACACCCCCATGTGCTGTAGCCACGCCCCCACATCTCCGCCCACCCTTCCATCCACTCCCCCTCCATGCACTCCAAGCTCTGCCACTGTGTCCTAGGGCTCTTTCACAGTGCACATTATAGCACTATGATTCCATTTTACTTGCCCTGGTTGCATCCTTTGGAGTGCTAAGTTTTGTAGTTTGGTGAAGCGCTAGAACTCCTTGGTTGAAAACCCTAAATACTCTTCCCTTAAACTGCAAGCCCCAGGATTCCAGAAGATGCTGCTATGGCAAATAAAGTTGAATCAAAGTGCTCTAATTGTATAGTGTGAAAGGACCCTTATTTTTTGGCAGCAAGAGAGTTAAGGCAGAACATGCTGGTATTATTTCCCATCCGTTGTCTTTGGCCCTGCCAACCACCAACTCCAATAATATCTCTGGAGTGGAGAGTCCCTGGGCAGAAGGAGCTACCCAACTTCCTCTTTAGTTGGGTTGTGTCAGGAAGTGAAGACAATTCTGTTTAAATCAGCACTATGATTCATTGTTGCCCATTTTTCATTACTGACAGTTTTATTTAAAGTTTGTTCTTGCATTAAGCTTGTTAATTATTGAGTTTTATGTTTTGAAAATAGTCTTTATAGTCCTTTTTTGGAGGGGTGAGTGGGATAATTTTATATACATAAATGAATATCATAAATGAACAGTATCACCTAAAGGTATTTGTGGATAAGATGGAGATAAGTCTAATGGTAAACTTTTTATCTTTTGTATGCCTCAAAGAAAAAGGAAGCAAAAATCTGAAGGAACAGTAGATTGTTCATCACAGGGTGGGACCAAAATTTTAAAAACCTCATGCTTTCAAGCATAGATAATATTCTGTTTTCTGCTATACGTAGGATTGCTCCTGATGAGGCAAATGGATCTGGAGGTTATGTATTTGTTGCTGTAATTCTTCATTTTGTTTTCTTTCTTTTTTAAAAAAAATGTAAATTGTGTTTCTGTTGTCCCACAGTAATTTTATGCAATACCTGCCACAACCTGCAACATTTTGTTATCACTCACAAGTGGGTTTCTTTTTAACTCTGAGATACATTTCCTTCTCTTATGCTCTTTTAATTTTTTTTAAAGATTTATAGTGTTATGATGTAGCAAAATCAGAACATTATAACTTCAAAGGAAAAAAAATCAAAGAGGAGAACATTTGCTTTCAAACCGTAAGATCAGCCTCAGTCACCTGAATCCCTGGAATAAGATAAAAACTCCAGTGCAGAGTCAAGAAATTGCTATAAACACCACTCCACCATTAGTGGAACAACAATGGACAACAAGTGGAGAACAATTAGAAAAACCCAGCAAAATCCAAGAAGCTATGTGTTCAGAATTTACTGGAAGAGCCTATGGCGTAATAAGTACAGATTTGGTTGTTTCACATTTCTATTTGATATTGGGAAAATATTCAGCCAGATATCTTTAAGTGCAGCTATCAAGAGTAACATGTGATTCAATATAAAGAAGCTGCTAGTTTCTACTGGAGAAATTTTAACTTTGCTAAATTTTGATAATATGTTACAATTTGTTGTTGTGTGAGTTTGAGTGGTTTCTGACTTACCTAAGGTGAAGCTACCACAGGGTTTTCTTGGCAAGATTTGTTCAGGGGGGGGTTGGCCATTGCCTTCATCTGAGGCTGAGAGAGTATGTATTGCCAAGGTCACTCATTGGGTTTCCATGGTTGAGTGGGGATTCAAACTCTGCTCTCCAGAGTTGTACTCCAATGGTCAAATGCTGGCTACTACTACCAACCAGATTCCTCTTGATTGCCAATATAGCATAAGAATTTGGAGCACTGAATCATGGTGGTTTAACTTCTGTTTGATGAGTAGGGCCATAAATCAGTGATAAAGTGAGTACTTTGCAAAAGATCCCAAGTTTGATCCTTTGCAGCTCTAGTTTAAGGGCTCTATTTCTACTTTCCATCTATTATTATTATTATTATTATTATTATTATTATTATTATTATTAGGCAATTTTTCTCAAAATTGTGACACAAAGCGGCTCACAATTTAAAAAAACAATACAATTAAAATACACAAAAGGGGAGTATTAAGCTATTTACAGTATTGAAACAATAACAGCTCAGTAAGGAATAAAATGTATTTTAAAAAAAAATAAAACGCACTTAAAAACAACAATTAAAACAATACAACACACCCTAGCCTGTTCTTGAAAAAGTTTCTGTTTTAAAATCTGTCTGAATAAAAAGGCTTTAGTCTGTCAACAGAGGGACATCAGGGAGGTTGCCATTCTGGCTTCCCTGGGAAGGGAATTCCAGAGTCTAGGGGCAGCCACTGAGAAGGCCCTCTCTCACATCCCCACCAGCCTTGCTTGTGATGGTGGTGGGACTGAAAGAAGGGTCTCTCCTGATGATTTCAGAGCCCAGGCTGTCTCATACAGAGAAATACAGTCTGCTGAATAACCTGGACCTGAACCATCTAGGGCTTTATAGGTCATAACCAGTGCTTTGTGCCCAGAAACAAACTGGCAGTCAGTGGAACTGTTTCAATAGCAGTGTACTATGGTATCTATAACCTGCTCCAGTTAACAGTCTGGCTGCAGCTCTTTCGACTAGCTGAAGTTTCCGAACACTCTTCAAAGGCAGCCCCAGGTAGAGAGTCATCTCAAGGAATAAGAGAAGCATCTCAAGGAATGGGTACAGTTAGTGCACAAGCTTTAAATGTGCAAATGGCCACTGCAGAAACCTGAGCCTCCGGGTTCAGAACTGAGTCCAAGGGTATACCCAGACTACAAAGCTGTGTCCCCAGGAGGAGCATAACCCCATCTAGCACGGGCTGAATCCCTATTCCCTGATCTGACTGACCAGGAGCACCTCTGTCTTGTCTGGATTAAGTTTCAGTTTGTTTGTCCTCATCCAGGCCATTACTGATGACAGACACCGATTTAGGACCAGGACAGCCTCCTTAGATTGCGATGAAAAAGAGTAGTAGAGTTGGGTGTCATCTGCATATTGATGGCATTGTATCTGAAAACTCCAGACAGTCTCTCCCAGCAGTTTTCATGTGTATGTTAAACTGGCATATTTACTCAGGGATTTTATTTTCCTCTTAAGAACTCACCCAACTGTCTTCTCCAATATCTGTAACTTTTCCTCATATTTCCCAATGCAATCTGTATTCAGAATTATTTATATACACAGTTTGGGTTCCTGAGGGAAAACACTGTTCTCCTCCTTGCTGCTAGGCCTTGTCTTCATAGCAACCGGCCTATTCCAGTATCTGTAACTTTTCCTCATATTCCCCAATCCAGTCTGTATTCAGAGTTGTTAACATACAGAGGTTGGGTTCCTCGGGGAATACACTGTGCTCCTCCTTGCTGCTAGCACTCATCTCCAGAGCAACTGGCCTATTCCAGTACCTTTAACTTATTCCCATATTCCCCAATCCAATCTGTATTCGTAGTTGTTAACATACAGAGGTTGGGTTCCTGCAGGAATACACTGTCTTCCTCCTTGCTGCTAGGCATCATTTCCATTGCAACTGGTCTATTCCAGTACCTGTAACTTTTCTCCCTAGGCCCCAATCCAATCTGTGTTGTCTGGCGACAGTGATGTACTGGCTTTTGATTTTTTTGCTTTCTGTTGAATTTGTTCAATGGCTTTACATTTTTCTGGAAGCATTTCTTGTTTTGAATTTCAACTTTAAGACCTCTCACATATGGAACTCATACAATCTACTGTGTGAGGTGAGAATACCTTGTAACTATGTTGTGTATGTCATTTTAATTTTTCTCACATATACCTCCCAAATGTTTTCTGGAATACTTATTGATGGTGGGCCTCATCTTCATAGCAACTGGTCTGAGGCCAAAGAGCTCTCTGGCTGAGAATTCTAAAGGCCTCTCCCTAAACTGCCAACCTCAAGATTCCATAGAATCTTCACAGCCAGCCAATCATAGGAAGTCTTCTCGTCTCACACAGCCAATCATATGAGTTTTTTGCCTGCCTGACTCAGACAAACAGACAAACTCACAAAATCACAGACAAACATTGACTTTTATATAGTAGATCGCGTGGGGGACAAAAAGAAACCCTGGTGGACTCCACAGGCTAACAGCCAGAGGTCGAACAGGAGACCTCAAGCACCACCTCCTGGGTTCATTCTTCTAGGAAGGAATGGAGCCACTGTAAAACAGTGCTGCCAAGACCCATCACAGAGATGACTCAAAAGGATACCATGGTCGATGGTCGATGGTGTTGAAAGCTGCTGAGAGGTCGAGCAGAACCAAAAGGGACACACTCCCCCTGTCCAATTCCCTGCATAGATCATCCGTCAAAGTGACCAAAGCTGTCCCTGTCCCATAGCCAGGTCTGAAACTAGATTGAAATGGATCTATATAATTTGTTTCATACAGAAATCCCTGAAGCTGGGAGGTTTCACATGCTCCAATACCTTGCCCCGAAACAGTAGGTCGGAGACTGGCTGATAATGATATGTTATAGAGGGATTTGGGGATGGCTTTTTCAACAAAGACCTTACCACTGCCTTCTTTAGGCAAGTTGGAATGCTGCCTTGTTGTAAAGAGACATTTTCTATCCCCCTCACCCACTCAGCCAAGCCCCCTCTGGCCTTTTTGATAAACCAGGAAGGGCAAGGGTCTAGCACACATGTGGTGACTCTCAGCTCTCCAAGAATCCTATCCACATCTATACCTGAGGAAGCTGTTCCTATTCTAACCTACAGCCCCGAGGGCTTTTTTCATACCACACAAGTATAGCAGTATGAACCAACTTGGTAACTTCCATGGCTACATCCTATGGAATCTAGGATTTGTCATTTACTGTTATACTAGGTATCTGAGTAAATTTAGTAGTCTGCTACAGCTGCTGATATTAAAGTAAGTTTTTTATCTTTATTTTTAAAATTATGGTTGTTTTTTACAAGATTTTTATGTATTTTGTACATCACACTGGGCCCTTGGATGCGAAAGGCTGATTTATAAAAAGTATATTAATTAATCATTAGTCAAAATATCTGTGATTGATTTTAATGTATTCAGTCCTCTTTACAAAACTTTGGGTGTCTAGTAATCAGTCTAGAGTTTAAATCTTATCCATACTTACGTCTGAACACAGTAGAACATGTTGGAAAATGCAGGGGGGCATGCTGTAGATCTCTAGCATGACCCACAATTAAACTGTCCTTAAAAGCAAGACAAAATACTTGTTCAGTCCCATAAAGCTGCCAGTGAATGAGGCCAGCCGGTTTTGACTAAAAACTACTCAGTTTATTGAGAAGGAAGAGTGAGTACATGTTCAGCAGATTAAGTAAAATCCATGTCTGTCCACACAGACATCAGTAGCAAAGAGAAATACATGAAGGGAAAAAATACAGAGTACACTCTGCCTGTTTTCAGGCTGCAGTTAAGTAGAATCATGTCAACATGTTTTCACACCGTGGTGTTAGTCTAAACACAACTTTGTTGTGTTTCGAAGCTGCAGAGACTCTCAGGAAAAACCTTATCTACTTTGTGAGCTGGGTACAGCTGGACCTAGCAGGGAGGATAGCGCAGTAAACAAGAACACAGTTAACCCTTAACACAGACAGAACCGTCTTAGCCTGCAAATGCCAACAGAACATACTTCTGAATAAACATGCACAGGCTAAGACCATTTCTGCACTAGACTGTTATAGCGCTATTTTTCCACTTTCAACATCCTATGGAATCCTGGGGTTTGCCGTTTAGGGAGGGGCATCTATAGGATGTTGAAAGTGGAATAGCGCTATAACAGTTTAGTGCAGAAATGGCCTAAGTCTCTACGGGTAGAAACATTAAAAACTGGATTCATGCGAAGATCAGAGATTGGGATCCATTAATTATGTCAATTATATTAATTATACATTTTCAAATTAAAACGCTAAACCAGGCTGTAAAGTAGCTGGACAGAGATAACCTCGCCATAGTAGTTCTTGAACTGATATCCTCCCAACTAGCTTAATGTAATGCACTCTATGTGAGGCTGCCCTTGAAGATGACTCAGAACACTAGCGCAAAATGCAGGGCTCAACTGCTGACTGTAATGCCATGTAGACATCTTATATAATTCTAGTCTTAAGAGAACTGCACTGGCTGGTAATACATTTCCAGTATGAATTAAGATGCTTGTGATGACATTGCAAGCCCTAACTGGCCTGGGCCTTGATAGCTGAGGGATTACATTTTCCCATGTGCAGTGGACTCTCCGAATATACAGGAGTTCCGTTCCAGGAGCCTCTGCAAATAATTAAGTTTGCAAATGCTCACGTCCCATTATATTCAACACTGCTGATGTGTGCAGGGATGCGTCTGTGTGTGTGTGTGCATGTCACTGCCATTTTGAGTATAGGGATGTGATGCTTAGTGCAAACATGAATTCGCATGTGCAAAGGTCACAGGTGAGGAGGGAGCACTGTATATTTGCCTAAGGAGTGAAGTCCGCAGGGGGTGGGCTCTCCTGTGACCCATCAGTGAAGTCAATAGACTGCAGCAGGATGTGAGATAGAGCTTTCTCAGCTGTGGCATCCCACTTGCCCTGTGTTCTCCCCTTGGAGGCATAACTGGTGCTAATACTAGATTTGTTTAAGCACCAAGTAAAAATGTGTATAGGGCCTATTTCATAGAATCATAGAATCATAGAGTCTGAAGAGACCGCAGGAGCCATCCAGTCCAACCTCCTGCTATTCAAGAACGCACATCAAAGCACTCCCAACAGATGGCCATCCAGCCTCTGCTTAAAAACCTCCAAAGAAGGAAACTCCACCACACTCTGGGGCAGCATATTCCACTGCCGGACAGGTCTGACCATCAGGAAGTTCTTCCTGAGGTTCAGGTGGAATCTCCTTTCCTGCGGCTTGAATCCCTTGTTCCTTGTCATAGTCTCTGGAGCAGCAGAATACAGGTCATTTCTGACTTATAATGACCTAAGGTGCACCTACCACAGGGTTTTCCGGGGCTGAGAATGTGTGACATGCCCAAGGTCACCCAGTGGGTTTCCATGCCTGAGCAGGAAATCAAACCCTGGACTCCAGTGTTGTAGTTCAATGCTCACACTACTATATCACACTGGCTCTCAAAATTTCCCTTACATTCCTAAATTTCTAGCGCTGTAGTAGCCTAAAATTTCAGTTGAGCATGCACGCATCCAAAGAAATGGATCCGACAGTTACCAATGAAATGCAAACACAGCAATCATAAGACTTCTAGATATGAACAATTTGCAGTATCTTACTCTCTGTTAATGCTAGAAATTTGGGGACCAAAAGAAAATTTCATTTGTGGCAGTAGATTTCTTTCTTTAGTGGGGCAATGTTATCATTTTATCCCTGTGTAGCTATACCTCTGCTTTTCCCCAGAGTAGCAAGAGATACTGAACTGTGTCATTATCTGTCAGGTTGGCTTTGGTCTCCCTGCCATGCATTCTAATGTTATGTAGTGCTCTGATGTTTGATGTCATACAATACCTTGCAATTTGCCACTTGATGTAATGCCATATTATTTGCCGTATATTCCTTTGCTGTTTGATGCTAGAAAGGCTTGGAGTAAAGGGGCTAGAAGCGGATGATGGGAAATGAATCAGAAAACAGTGTTGTGGGAAAGGAAGGTATGTTATTTTAATGAATGTTGATAAGGGAGAGAACTAACACAGATACAAGGTCAGGCTGCTGGTTGGTGGGAAGTAAGCCTGGGAAAAGAGGTATTTTAATTAGTTGCCAAATAAGAGGCTTGTGTGTGCAAATTTGTAATGTTGCCTCCAAGGGCCTTTCCACACTAAACTGTTATAGCGCTATTTTCCCACTTTCAACATCCTGTGGAATTCTGGGGTTTGTAGTTTACTGAGGCCAAAGAGCTCTCCGGCTGAGAATTCTAAATGCCCTTCCCTAAACTGCAAACCCCAGGATTCCGTAGGATGTTGAAAGTGGAATAATAGCACTATAACAGTGTAGTGCAGAAAGGCCCTAAGACACTGTAGATTCAAAAGGCCTTTAGTCCTGGCAATTGCCAGAATATGCACCTTTCACTATACTGTTCCTGAATAAAACTTTTGCAAACTTCTAAGCCTAACTTCCAGGACTGGAGTTATCCTGGACATGACATTATCACTACTGAACTGATCATTTTTTCTTTTTTTTCTGACCAAGAATAAGAAAATAATTGTTGTTGTTTTTTTAAATAACCTTTATCAATCCTGTACATAAAATGCAGGTTTTTTGTGGAGTTTTGTTAGTGGGATAGGGGGTCTAGTTTTTCAGTCATATTTTTAAGGAGGAGTTTAAGCCTATTTTAAAATCTTTTTATTTGTGTATTTAATGTTTAATTTTTAAAATCTGTTATACTTCACCTCAGAAGTATACCTGGTAGTCTGAGCAGTAATAGATAAACCGTTTAAATAAATAACAAACATACATTGGTATAGGTACAGATATTTAATTCCTGGATTGTTCTTGTGTGTATGTATTTTTCATTTTAATGCTGTTCATTCCTTTTCAGCAGCTGGATGGCTGCAAAACCAAATTTTTCCAAAATTCATGCAAATGTTTCTCTCTGTCCCAAGCTTAAAATGGATGGAGTGAAATCCTGGATGGGATTTTTCACTTGCATTCCAGTAAAGCTTTTAATGCAGCAGTGTGAATTTAAACATCAGGCATGGTTTTAGCAGAATGAAAGTATATACCTCCTTTTCAACATAAATGTGATTAACAGGCTTTTAAAAGCTTTTTAGCATAAATATACAGCGGCACTTTTTTACTGAATTTCACTAAATTTCCTAGCTTCTGAAGATACAGAAATAGACTTTCCACAGACCTTAAGTTTCATCCCATGCTTGGCTGGATAAACAGAAGAGAGGCAGAAATACTGAGTTAATCATTCATAGTAAAAATAGCTTGTGAGTACAAACACCTACAATAAAATCAGACAGTCATGGATATGGAGTTTGGTTTCCTGGAGACAACTGAATGAAAGTCTTAACATTGATTCTGGTATTTTTATTGTTGGCACCAGCATGTGGAATTAATTCACAGTTAATGAATCTACGAAGCACAGCAAAGATATTACTTGGAAATGCAAATTATCTTTCTAGTGTAGAATAATTAAAAAGTGGATTTTGTTCAGTCAAAATTAGCAACAGAAATCTTTATTTACAGATAAACAGATCTGATTTTTCTATGCCTTATCCAAGGCATCCGTATTTATGCACTGAAACACAGCCAATATGAGAGTTCTAGATATGAATGATTTTCAGTGTCACAGGACTTATACAGAAAGGGAAAAAATGGCCCTGGAAGAACTGAGACTTTCCCGTTCTTTTTTGCTTTGATTGTACCTGCATATTCCTGGTTTTGCATCTAAACTCTTTTTATAAAATCCTGGGTTTCCCTCTTTCCCCTTCCTTTTGTCCTTCCTCCTACCCCTCTCACTTATTATGTGTCACATTGAGGCCATTTCTGAACAATGTCGCTATCCCGCAACAGCAGTGGGTTGTTTCTAGTCTAGGAGCTGTGCTACTGCATGACTTCATCGCTATCCAGGTGCTTTCCTGTCCCCAAGAAGAAATCCGTTTAGAGCCTCTTTTAATGCTTCAATCTCATCAGCTGGCTCAGTGCGATATCATAACAGTACTTGATAGCACTACCTGTCCTCCTGGATCCAGGAGTGGGTAGGATGTGGGTGTGCCTAGCTTGTCCCTCCATCAGCTACTCCCATGGCATGGTAACTTCGAAATTTATCACCTCTCCGTGTTTACTTTAAACTTCTCATTTGAGTTAAAACTTTTATTTTTTTAAATATTTTTAAGTATTATAGTGCAAGAGCACAACAGTGTACTCGTGTGTCATGCCATTACACCATTGCTGTGCTAGTATGGCTTCCAACAGCCCCCCCCCCCCAAATTGACCAGTCAGGGGCTGGGGTGAAGGCGGGGCAAGGGAGTGGCCAAGGATGCTGAAGTGTGGAAGGAACACCAGTGGCAATACTGCTACTCATCCACTTACGGCAGAAGAGTGCAGAAGAGAGCATTTCTAACCTGCTACCATTGTGTGAATGGCAATGCTGGGATTGTAACAGAAGAAAATACTAATGGGGTTTGATGTGCAAGGGCCTGAGACTTAGGCACCATCTCAAGAACTGACTTTCGCCAATATCCACCAAGTCCTTTTTAATTATTATTCAGGAGTTACAGTGAAACCATTACAAGTGCTTTAGCTATATTACAATATTTAAGCATTGCAATCATTTTCTTTTGTTGCTAGCATTCCTCTTTCCATCACGTGATCTCTGTTGAATCTGCTGACCTGGAAAGAGCTATTTTGTTTCTTGGCAGTGGCCATCTTAGCTAGTTGCAGGATAACACAAATAGCCATGGAGTCATGAATTTTATTTCGGAAAGTACTGGATTAATTTATACTGATGGGGGAAGGGGAATAAAAAGTCCTTATAAGTGCTGGGAGTTCCCTGGAAATACTTCGAGATGGGGAAAATGTCATGTAGATTTCCAAGAACAACACAAAACCAAACAATCCCCAAATCCCACAAACCAACATCAGAAGGACAGGAACAAAACCAGGGACTTCCTGTTTTTTTCTAGTCTTTCTGGATGGGTCCTCACTCTATGCAGTGCTAAATATTTGGGGACTGAAAGAAAACTTCCAGTCCTGTAGCTACACCCTGGCCATTTGATAGACGGATGTGGTTGCTTCAAGGTGGAATTCTCCAAAGCAGTGCTTCTTAAACCATCTGATGTGGGGAAGCGGCAGGTGTTTTTTCTCATATGCCAGGGGCCAGTACTGTATCTTGCTCATTGGTTATGATTTATTCATTTTTCCCTGGAAACTCTCCAGGTACCGAGAGTTAATGGCTCATAGTCTACCATAGGTTCATGGACAAGTACTACTCTAGGAGGACATATGGTGACATAATAAGTAGTCATATCGGTGTGTGTAGTTTAAGGAATATTGTGGAAGGAAGCATTCTCTGTATTCTTCTGCAATGCACTCTCCCAGCACAACCACCATTTGACATAAACAAAAACAAAAATAAAACTCAAGACATGCTTCCATGGCAAGTTAGTGACCAGGAGAAGACATGGTTGCCTGGCAGCATCCAGTTACTGTTGTGCAGCTGGTAGAAAGGAACAGACATTGTTTTTGCTAGTTTGCAGTGAGTATGTTAGATATACAGCACACAACTGCTGGCTGCAACAATTGCAGCTAGATATTGTGGGAGGTGCCCTCTGATGCTATCAAGCTTCATTGTGCTTGGAGCAGAAGCAGAAGCCCAAAGCTGGTATTGTGGTGGAGATTTATGTTTTGCCAGGGTGCTATTAATTCTCAGGCCCTTTCTGCAGCTTACTTTTTCTTGGCGCTGGGGTGCGGGGATCGCGCAAGCAGCCTCTTGCGAGAGGCTCTCGCATCCCCATTGCTTCAGCTGCACAGCCGCTGCCTGCTAGTGAGCAGGCAGTGTGAGAGCCCCTCCTCTTCCTTCTGCAGCGCAGCCTGGGATTTTCCCAGGCTGCACTGGGGCAGGAAGCATGACCGCCGCAGCTCTGGAGCCCCACAAGCACAGTAAGTGCATGCGGGGCCCCAGAGCGATGTGCGATTGTGCACCATTTCCAGCTCAAAGCCGAAAATAAAATAGTGTGCAATCTGCACCTGCTGGCCCCAGCAGCGTCGCTGATTGCAAGTGGGTTGTGTGGATCGCTCCTCACAATCGCGCGATGCTCCAGGGGCCCTTTTGCATGGCAAATGTCATGCAAAAAGGGCCTCAGTCTTAAGGAGGAGTTTTGGGAAGCATGCTAAAATTTGCAGCAAATGGATATTTATTTTATTATAGTGGTGTATTTGCTGCACAAAATGAGGAGATGGTGCTTGGTAAATGCCTTAAATGCAGCATTACGTTACTTTTCTTCATGACAGTTTTTCTAAACTTTAACAGTCTCCATATCCAGGCCTCTGATAATTCAAAAATGCAGGCAATCAGCATTGTTGATTCATCATAACAAAAGAATTCTAGCAGTTTTCACTCCCACTGAGAATAAGTCTTTAGTAATTATCCATTCAAGACCAAATAAACCCCAAATATGTTGCATAGGAACAAGGATAGCTCAGAACAATACACTGTTGCCAGGAGAATCCATGCTCCCTGCCCCATATCTGTGAAGACTGTAGCTAGCTCAGAGGGTAGACTGAGGGAAGAATATTGGCAGATAATATGACACTCTCTGCTAATCAAAACTATTGTTACTTTGAATGTGTGAACCCCGACTCTGCAAAGAAACTATGGTCACTTTCAGCCTACACAATTATAACACTTTGGTACCACTTTGATCTGTCATGGTTGCATCTCATGGAAGTCTGGAATCTGTAGTTTGATGAGGCATCAGAACTCTCTTACAGAGAATTCTAAATATCTCACAAAACTATAACCCCCAAGATGTCATAGGATGGAAATATGGCAAAGTGATATGAAAGTGCTGTAATTGTGAAGCGTGAAACAGACATAGGGACACATCTGTCAGCTGTTTGATGCCAATTTGACTGCCAAGGCCCCATCATACAGACTCCTGAGATTTATAGTTTGTTGAAGTACTTTGAATTCTCTCTTAGATTGTTCTAGTGATATAGTTCAGAGGAGCAGGTTAGGGCTCTTTAGCTCTCTGGTGTGACCCAAGACTATGAATCCCAGGATTCCATGCTATGGAGCCAGGACAATTATCAAAGGACTATAACTCTGTGGTGCAGATAAATTGTTGTTTCATCCAAATGGATAAGCAGATTTATTTCATTTTATTTTATTTAAGACATTTCTTTATTTCTTCCCAGACCACAAGGGCTCTGGAGGTGATGAACAAATAGATACAAGCCAACTAAAAGATAGGTTTACTGTCTGGAAGCTTTGAGCACATCTGGCAGGCTTTTAAAAGATATTGTGAAGGCTGCCATGAGATGAACTGGCCCCTAGAAAGGGAAGAGTGCCTCTTTCATCATGCAGATCTAGGTCCCCTTCAAATTGCTTAGTTACGGTGCTGTGCTGTGATTATACTTTAACTGTCATGACTTAGTGCTATAGAATCCCATGGTTTGCAGTCTGCGGAGGCACTAGAGGTCTCTGGCTGAGAATTTTCACTACCCTTCCCTAAACTGCAAATCCCAGGATTCCATAGGATGCTTCCATAGCAGATAGAAAGGAATCATAATTATATAGTATGCAAGGCCCCCTTGCTCAATACAGTTGCAGCAGGTGTGGCCCCTCTGGCAAATTATGCAACTTATCATATTGTAGCAAACACAGATATGCGGAAAACTACCCATGCTAGTTTTCAGCATATCTGTCCTTTCCAATATCCCATTTCCAGTTTAGCCACTTCAGATGTTTCAAAGAAGAGTCAACATGTATTCTTGTCCAACTCTCTCTTTTTTTAAAAAAAAAGAAACATAATCATGAACTCTCTGGTTCCCTGCCTCTGTTGGTACTCATCCAGTGTAATTAACTCACGTTTCATAGTCTGTCCCTAAATAACATTTTATCACATCATGTGACCAAATATTATTACAAGGATCGTCCTGTCTTCAGGCCAGTTAATGGCCTTGAAGTGTGTCTTTGTAGAGAAGGGAGAATACATTCTGTATTTTGCAGCCTTTCATTGTTTATTATTAGCAAAGAGCAGCTGGATATCTGAGTTGTGTTGAGGCTAGAGTCTGGGCAGCATGAACAAAAAGTGCTTTCACTTTTACCATTTATTTTTGAGATCTTAGAAGAAGAAAAAGAGAAAGAGAGAGAAAAGTCCCCATCTTTCACAAATTTATTTGCTGTGGTGCCAGGTGTCAGCCTTTCTCTACTCCTCCTTTGGAGATCTGCCAGGGAGAGGCTGCCCGAGAGACTTCAAGCTGATTGGAAATGTCTGCTGTATATTTAGAGGGGCACAAAGGCAATTTCGGATTGCCATGCATGAATCTAGGGTATATATTGAACTGGCTAGTGCTAGTGTCTTGGAACGGGAGCATATATACGGATATGTATGTGCTTCAAGTCACCTGTTGACTTATGGCAACCCCATGAATTTCATAGGGTTTTTTGAGGCAAAGAATACTTAGAGGTGGTTTTTGTCACTTCCTTCCTTTGAACTATAGCCTACGGTACTTGGCATTCATTGGCGGTTTCCCATCCAAATTCCAACCTGGCCTGACCCTGCTTAGTTTCCAAGATCAGACAGGATCTGGTGCCTTTAGGGTATTAAACATATGAGATTTGTTCAGTTGGGGTTTGCCTTTGCCTTCCTTTGATGCTGAAAGAGTGTGACTTGCCGAAGGTCAACTGTGGATTCCCATGGCCACATGGGTATTCAGACCTTGGTCTCTTAAAGTCGTAGCCTAACTTTCAAATCACTTTAGCATATCTGCCCTTGCATACACAGAGAGAGAGAGATCGAGAAAGAGAGGAATCTGGGATATAATTTAACATGTTGAATTTGACCTGTTTCTTGGAGATCTCTCATTCAAAGGATCACCATAAGTTGAAGCCAACTTGACGGCAAACAGCAACAATAAACTCTAGCTGGTAGGATTCAGACATAGGCCATTTCTGCAGTACACTGTTATAGTGCTGTTATCCCACTTTCAACATCCTGTGGAATTCTGGGGTTTGTAGTTGCTGAGGCCAAAGAGCTCTCTGGCTGAGAATTTTAAATGCCCCTCCCTAAACTGCAAACCCCAAGATTCCATAGGAGGTTGAAAATGGAATAGTAGCACTATTAACAGTGTAATGAAGAAATGGCCACACACTCCAGACTGGCATATAACTATGGAGAATTGCTGGAAACTGTGTGCTTTTGCTAGTCTTCCCCAGCTTGGTGCTTTCCAACGTATCTTCCCACACTGGGGAAGACAACTACGAAGCATTTGTATTTGGGATCCCATTTTCTAGGCAATGCCCCTCTAGTATTAAACTATATCTCCAAATAATACATATTTCATAGCTTTTGGCATAAGAACATTTAGCTGACTGTTCTTTACAGTTTTTCCCCATGTGAAAAAGATCTGCTGTTTCAGGCTCTAGAGATTTTCTATTTGCTGGAGAACTGACAGGGTGTCTGAGACTGGCTACCTGCAGATGGGATTGCTGTGAAAATACATCAGACACAGTAGTTTAAGTATTGCTTTGCCTCACAGATTTAGAGCATTATGAAAAATACCAGATATATGGAGCTATAAATAGTGGTAAATAGAAATGTTTCTGCTACATGGTTGATATGCACCACAAGGATTAAAGAAACCTTGAAAATACAAGATGACTTTTCCCCAGTTTTATTACTGTATAGCACTATTATTTCTGTAATTACAACAAACCATTTGTAATGCATTGGAATGGCTAAAGTTCAGATGCTTCAAAGTAAAGGACACCAACATGCAAAATGTTGAAGATTAAATCTGAGGGTTAGATGCAAATTTCTAAATAACTGTTTATTTTAGAGAGAGTTAGGAGATAGTTGGAGTTGCTTATTTTAGAGATTATGTATCTTGCAGGGTGAGGTTTCTTTATTTTCTGAGGTAATCTGTTCAATTGCTGAACAGTTCTAATTGTCAGGAAATTCTTCCTAATGTTTAGTCTATGGGTGCATTCGGACAGATTGAAAAGTCCCAGATTTTGTTCTCGTTTTTTCCGATTTTATTTTGGAGATCCATACGTTTAATAGAATATTTTCTATTATCTCTCAGGATGATCACAGACTTTTTATATCAGCAATCTAGGTCACTTAATTTTAACCCAGTATAAAATGGGAAAGAACAGAGACAATAGCAATAGCAATAGCATGTGTATTTCTATGCTGCTTATCAGCTAAGTGCTCTCTAAGTGGTTTACAATGTGTTAGCTAATTGCCCCCAACAAGATGGGTACTCATTTTTCTGACCTGAAGAAGGATGGAAGGCTGAGTCAACCTGGAGCCCGGCAGGATTGAATTCACAACCTTGTGGCTCCAGTACCTGCACTGAACCACACATTTAACCAGGGACAAGATCTGGGACTTTTCAATCAGTCTGGATGAGCCCAGCATCTCCTTTCTTCTTGCGTGGATCCATTGATTTGAATCCTGTCCTCAGGAACAACAGAAAACAAGCTTGTTCTATCTTCTGAATGACAGTCTCGTTGTTGTTGTTGTTGTTGTTGGTGTGTGACTTCAAGTCATTCCCGACTTATGGTGACCCTAAGGTGAACCTATTACAGCTTTTTCTGAGGTTGAGAGTGTGTAACATGCCCAGGGTCACCTAGTGGGTTTCCATGGCCAAGCAGGGATTCAAACCCTGGACTCCAGAATTGTAGTCCAGTGCTCAAATCACTACACCATAGTGGCTCTGATGTTCCCGTACCATGTCTTTATCTATAATGGGCTGCAGCCCCTTCCCTACGTGATATATCTATTTTTTAAATTCTATTTTTGCTAAGTTGAGCAATATTGGGAGAGAAGGTGCAGGCAAAAGAAAATACTTCCTTCCTTTCTTCTTTTGCTGCCTGATTTTGCAACATATCATTTAATCTTGCACACAATTTAGTGCCATTTTGATTAGTCTAATACAAGTTTTACCACAATAGGGATTCTGAAATTTTTCTGATGGCTGACACTACCACCCTTGTTATTTTTCTATTTAAGTAAGTGTGGTCTTTCTTAATCCTAGAGACAAGTGTGATTGTGGAAAAGGTCACAGTACAGCTTCAAAGCCTTACTGTAAAGCTACTGCTGGGAAGCCTATATGGAAAAACAGTGGGAGCAATTCTTGAAGCATTAGAGTGAACAAAGAATATCCCTCTTGGAGTGAAGGTGAACTGAAATGTCTTCTAGTTCCTTGTTCCTTGAAATGCCTTCTAGTTCCTTGTTTGGATTGTTGTCTCTCCTCCAAATGAGCTTCATGCTCTCCAGTTCTCTGTAACATCCTGTTGAATGGACCCTTCTGAAAAAAACAGTTAAACACTTTTTTAAAGTGTTATTTTTTTTTACATTTATTATTTTAACACTTCCTAACATTCTTGTTGAGGAGCTTAGCAAGGGCCATTTCTGCACTACACTGTTATAGTGCTATTATTCCACTTTCAACATCCTGTGGAATCCTGGGGTTTGTATTTAAATGAGGCCAAAGGTGCCACTCTCTAAACTGCAAACCCCAGGGTTCCATAGTATGTTGAAAGTGGAATAATAGGACTATAACAGTGTAGTGCAGAAATGGCCAAGGTGAGGAGATACTACTGCCTGTTAGAACCAAGCGCAGAAGTGCAGCCTTCCCCAAACTCTGTGCCTTTCAGATATGTTGGAATACAACTACCACCTCCAGCCAATGGGAAAATGGAAATTGTAGTCCATCTTGTTTGGAGGGCAACAGCCTGGGGAAGGATGTATTATTGTACACCCTAGCAGCTGGCGGTTTCCATACAGCAATGAATCCACTCCAGATTTTATTGCATACTTTAAAGGAGCTTTCATAATACAGAACCCAATCCTCAACAAGTCCTTGGATAGTTTCTTTAAAATTCAGACTAGCATCTTCCCTGCCCCACAGACATGGAAGCTAGCAGCTGCCACTGAGTCTATAATGCTTAGAAGACTAATACATTTGTTGAGGAATGATTTCCTAAGCAAAGCCCCAAATTTGAATGGGGTGGACAAAGAAATTAAGTACCATATGTATAACGAGAAGCAGATACTCAGGGTTTGGAGGTAGCAACTCAGTGTCTTAAGGGGCATCATCACTAAGACTCATGAAAAATCCATTTTAGTGCAAGATTGAATAGGCATGTCTTGGCCTGCCGGCTTGCTGGGCCTAGTTTGTACTCTGGAATCTTCATGGCGACAGACAGCTGTGGGTGTAGCTGAAGAGAACTGTTAAGCCTCTTGGAGTAACACACATAGGATTCTGAGGCTGAGAAAATGATAATTGCCCTGCTGGGTCTGAGAGAGCAGGGATGGACAACACGTGGCCTTCAGTGCAATAGTGGTAGGTAGTTCTTTTGTCAATGAGATGGTAAATCCACTTTTGATTTTAGTTTGATCTTCAAGGGAGCAATCCAAGGTGTTTAACATATTTGGGGGGGATAGGACGCAGTACTTTGGATAATCTCCTAAAGGTCTGGACTAAAACCTGGAACAAATTCATCACCCCATTGTCATGGAGGCTACTAACTGCCATTGCTTCTAGGTTATTGGGCTGCACGTCCCATAAAACTTAACCATTAGACATGCTGATCAAGGTTACTAGAGTTGTAATCCAACAAGACATGGAGCATCACAATTTGCTCACTGTTGTGGTGGTGGTGGTGTCATCAAGTCATTTCCTACTTATGGCAACCCTAAGGTAAACCTATAATGGGGTTTTCTGAGGCTGAGCGTGTGTGATGCACCTAAGGTCCCCCAGTGGATTTCCATGGGTGAATGGGGAATTGAACCCTGGTCTCTGGGATAGTAGTCCAACACTATACCAAACTGACTCTCTTGCTCACAATTACCCCCCCAAATAATGGATAAAAGGAAGGTAAAAGTAGATAACAGTCAAGCTGACACAATTTAAAACTGTATGCAGTAGTTAAGAGTCGGGAATGTATTTCAGAGGTGAATGAGAGCTGCAGTGTGAGCTGATGAAAGGTGACATGAAGTGTTAACTTTATTGTTTTCTTCAGCAGAATGTCTTTGATCTCTGGGGATGATGGAATCAAACATCTGTCCTGTGTGATTTTTTACACCTTTAGTGGGGGACCAGTGGGGCTTCGGAGGCTTGTATGGTGTACTATATGCTTTGGAGTTGGCTGAATAAAGATATCACTGCTTCATGGGGAAAAAAAGGAATGAAATATAGGCCATTTCTGCATGAGCCTGTTATAGCACGATGATTCCACTTTCAACCTCCTATGGAATCCTGGGGTTTGCAGTTTTGGGAGGCTGGTCCCTCCCGAAACTGCAAACTCCAGGATTCCATAGGAGGTCGAAAGTGGAATCATCACGCTGTAACAGGCTCGTGCAGAAATGGCCATAAAATAATAGTATTTATGTATTTTTTTATCTCCACCTTTGAAGGGACATAAGGTAGTATTACTACAAAAACACTATTATCATTACCAGCCCTTGAATTACGGCAGGAGGTGTTTAACCTCCCATCAGTGAAAACTGGAAGCCTCATACTACCCCCAACAATTTAGCTGCATCATGTTCCTGCTGCCATCAATTTAGCTACGTCGTGCCTTCTAAAAGCAGTAGGTAAGAGGACTGCTGTAAAAGTTTAGGAGCCCAACAATAATCTGCACTCCTCCCTCCTTTTCAAGGACAGAATTTGGGGCTCACAGAATAAATGACCAGAACTTATAAAATTTGGCCATGCGAACTCGGAGATTCTAGAACTTGTGATCAAAAAATTGCAATTTTCCCAAGCTCTTATAAATAGGCAGTGAGTTGAGAACTGATTCAGCTCTTTGCTCTTTTCTCAGACTCTGAACAGTGAGTATCTGTCTGAAATGGCTCTGACCGCTTTAAAATATCTCCATTGACAAAAAGACTTCCATACAGAGTATATTTCTTTCAAATGGTGTAATATTCATGATAAGGGACATTAGGGTAATGAATCACTTCTGTTTCCTGTGGTGTGTATATGTAGTGTCACTCATGCTCTATCAGAAAGCTATGAGGCATTGCAAATTAAGTATCACCATTCACAGCCAATATGATCTAAGGATGCAAAATGCTCAGACTCACCTCTAAATCTACATTACTGGAGCTTCCTGCAACACATTTTAATCCAATCCCTGGCTCCAGAGTTAAATATACAATGTAAGAGAGGGGTGGTACACACTACTCAAGACACATTACCTTCTTTGTAAAGTTCTTGTAGGGGATGTATTATTAACACAGCTTTGCAAGATCATCTTCTCTAGGAATGCCAATCAGCTACATGGGAGGAAAATGATTTACACGGAGCTGGTTTGTGCGTTGACCTCCCTGGCACTGGTGAGTACTTGCTCCAGTTAATTTAAAATTAAAGTGATTCATTGCAATAAATGTTACAGGTTTGAAATAAGGCTCAGCAGGGAAGTGGACTCTATTGAAAGTCTTTGTATGAGGGAATGCACACACTGTAGCCTAAGGAATCTTAATAACAACATCTCTGTCACCAAGTTAAACACATCCCTACTATGCCATGCAGAGATATAAGAGCTAAACATACTTCTTCCCTCATTCCTGTTGTTTATCTTTAGGACAAAACCCAGAGATTTGGAAATGACTCCAGTTACTTGCAGGAAAGGCTGAGAATTTAATTGTTATTATTATAAACGATGAATTTAGCTAGATCTGCTAATTTATCCGTAATGGGAACAGAAAGAATTTGATATTATAAACTCAAACGTTGGAGAAAGTGAAACTGATAAATTCACTGATTGAGATAGAGGCATTTGGGTGTGTAAAGCAGTGGGTTTCAGTCTGCGAATTCAGTATTAAGGTTCTCACCCTTTTTTTTTCTCCTTAACATTCTCCTAATCTTTAAGAGCTGCATAGCAGCCAGCGTCAGTTCTCACTAAGCATGCATGAACAGTGAAACAGAGAGAAAAAGGGAGAACAGCTAAGCCTATCTCTCCAGTGTGCCTCAGAATGTCAAAAAGCATAGATCTATAACTGTGGCCATCAAAATGAACATTATAAGAAAAGTGGAGGCTGATGAAAGAAAAAGTAATCTATAGATGCATTTTAGGAGATATGTTCAAGTGGTCTCGCCAGGTTGAAAATCACTGTACCTGTTGAATTTAACTAGTGAAAGAGGGTAAGAATTTCATTCCTTTTTTAAAAATAAGAACTTACCAGAATTTGCTATTGGTCATAAACTGGACAGGAAAGAAGATTACCAAAAACAAAACCACACCAACTTCCCCAAAACTAACAAAAATGCCACATATGCACAAACACAAAAAAACACAAACCCCCCACCCACACACACACAAAGGGAGAGAATGGGGGAATTTGGAGTGAAAGTGAAACCAACAGATTAGTCTATTTCTAGTTACTCATAATCTTAATTCCACAGAAGAAGATGGTCAAGGTCTGGTTTAAAAATGTGCATGTGGTATGTTGGAGCTGGACTGAAGAGTCTTATTTATCCCAGTAACTAATTTAGCATCAGAGACCATCGAGAAGTCACTGCTATTTATTTCTTCATTCTTCATGTATATCAAGAATAAGTAACTGCACTGGGGGACAGGAACTGTATTTCACCACCCTGCACCTAAACTTGGCCATCCTGCTGCACTGAAACAACATCGGATGTCAAGTGATGTCACTTCTGCTTTCAATTTTGGCCTATTTTTTTTACATTGGGGGTGTCTTTGGATTTGCTAGAGTTGTGTCAGGAGCAAAACTGCTCAATTTTGTAATGATATTGAGTATCTGGGGGCTGTATTCTCTTGAAAAAAATAAAATCGGGGGATGTCCCAGGGGGCTTCAAGGACCACAAAAAGGGCTTGTGGACCACATGTTCCTCAACTTTGCTGTTAAGAAACACATGAGGGCTGGAATCCTGTATGGTTTGGCATAGCATAGTAGTTTTGCATGCAGACATACACTACGGTAGGCCATATATCACCCTGCCCTCAACTAACTTTACAGCCTCTGAAGCCCCCTGCATGGATCAGAGAAGCATCTGGCTAGGTCCCTGGAGCCAAATGTGAAGTGATTACATCATTGTTTAGATTTGCTGGGGTCTTCCAGAGACTTCAGCACTGATATAATCATTTCACATCTGGTTACAGGGACATAGCCAGATCCTTCTCAGATCTTGCTTGCTCCCTGCGAGGCACAGAGTGGCCATGTGGTGGTGGGGAGCCTTCAGAGTTAAGTCAGAGGTATATGCTAAGTCTTGGGGGGGGGGCCTTTGGGTGCTGTGAGGGAGGAAGGGAATACCAACCTCCTCAGTACCCAAAAAAGAACATAAGGGGAAACTATGGCCATTTCCACACGGGCTAAAAAAAAACGGAGCAGAGCATCCTCCAAAGAGGACGTCTGCACCATAGAGTGGACTGGGTCGGGCTACTTTTTGTAATTCTGCACCTCAGTCCGCTCTGGAACGTCCAGAAGTGGTTGCACAGTGTGCTTTTTAAAGACCTGTTTAAACAGGTCTTTCAAAAGCATGGAGCACGCCAATCCGTTCCGGCACTCCGGTGCAGATTTGCAGGCTTGCACCAGTGTGAGCCTGCAGATCTGCCGGGGGCGGGCTTTAGGCTGGCGAGCTTCAGCGGTTGGTGGAGAGCCTCCACCAACCGGAAGCCACCATTTTCATCCCCGGAGCAGTGTGGAGCGGCGGCCACGCACTGCTCCGGAGCAGCCTGGACTACAGCGTCGAGCCAATAAGTCCGGTAAGTAAGCCTATCTCTCCAGTGTGCCTCAGAATGTCCGCCATGTGTGGAAATGGCCTTAGTGCATGTATGCCACCAACAAGATGCCAGCCTAGATATTGTTAGGATTTTTCATCAACGCCTAACACATTTAATAACGAAGGATGTCTTACATTATTGTCACAGCAAGACAGTTTCTGGGCGGCTCAAGAGGTGAAGAATAAATCAGTTTAGGTCAAAATAATGCAATTTAAAGCAAGTTGAATGAAAAGAGTCCATGAAACTATTTTGATTATTGCTTTACAGTGTCAAGTGCATGGTTGACATTTTGTAAAATGACAATTAGAATTATAGCCATTCAGGCTGGCTGATCTTGTAAGAATCACATTACTTTCTGTCTGCCCTTGCCCCAGCTTCACCTCTATTTTATATCGCTGTTATAAATGTTATGTGTTCAAATGTCTCCCCTGGGATATTGCCAGTAAACAAATGATCCAATCATGAATGTCTCAGTTAAGCAGTAGTTTTGCGCTGTAATTAAAAACAAAAACAAAATTTAAAAAAGCTTCTCTGTCCTGCAAAATGTCATCTGTATTTCAGTTTTTGAGCATATGCATTAAATCCAATTAATGTCATAGAACTGTGTAGAGTAATTATGTTGTCAGACACTTCACTGTGTTTGGTGGCAAAAGTCCCAGCTCTTAAGGGTTAAAAAGAGCCCGTACCAATCCTTTCTCCTTTAAAGTTTCTATGGTAACAAGATGCAATCTATAATGATATTGTACTTAATCAAACGTTTCCTCCAGACCAGAACAGCCATGACTTCCTCTTTTAATTGTGAGAGTTGACTTCAGGGGAAGGAAAAGAAAGAAGTGCTTAATTTCAGAAGAAGAGGGGTACCTGGCCTGGAGGCTGAGAAGAAGCCACGCCCTCTGCTCTGGGAACAGTGTCCCCTGAACCTTTAACTGTTTAGATGTTTACCGCCATTCTGCGCATATTGTTGTAGTCAGATAGGCCTTTGGCATCTCACTTTGGGCTTTTGTAGAAGGATTCTTCTGATCAGCTGAGTGCCTTTTTTTTTGTTTTGTTTTCTTTTTATATGTGTGCATTTCAATTGTACTTTTAAATTGCCTTCAGCTGTATTTGTTTTCACTTGAATTTTGTTACTGGTAGCCATCTTGAATGCTACCCTTTTGTGGGAGATAGGCAAACTAGAAATTAAATAAAGAGACAAATCACTGTTGACCTCGCACCTGCACTGAAAAAGGTTCCCAGAGCAGCTTACAAAACTCAATAATAAGCCTCTGCCTGGAAGATTTGAAATCAAAAGGACACAGCATAACAGGAAATGGGTTTGGGGAGAAGGAAGGCAGTGAATATGGAAAGCAAACTGAAGCCTTAGTTCTTAGCTGCGAAGCCCTTGCAAGTATTCTTCCTGCAAGGAGGAAAGAAAAAGGCTCTCTCCTGCTGTCCCGTTTTTGGCCAGCTCATAGAGGAAGTTGGTCACCCACTTGAATTTATGATTTGCAGAGGTGCTTCACCTTTCAGTTGGAGCTGAATTACAGGGGGCAGGTGGGTTCCTGCTGGGACGTTCTTTTCAGCAAGCGGGAAATCTACCAACAAAATCTAACAATTATAGCCAAGTCACCTTCCCTTTCCAATATGGTAGCTAAGGGGACAGTTATGAAATGGCAAACTACCTTGTCACTCATGACTGGGAATCATATGTCACTCCAGATGTTGTTGGACTGCAGCTCCCAGCATTCCTTACTATTAGTTCTTTGGCTAGGGCTGCAGTCCACTAAGAGCAAGAGGTCCACATGTTTCACAATCCTGCTGTAAACTGAAGTGCTAAACATGGAAATAGCTACCCTGAGTAAGCAAAGCAAGGTAGACCAGTCAGCCAGCCAGTGGGCACAGAGAAAGCTGGAGGTGGAAGCCAGAGAGGAGGCCGTGACAGGAGGAGGGAGGAAGGTTTGAATAGAGATGATGGGGCAAATCATCAATGGGAGTATAATGTTGAGGTCAAGGGAAGTAATAATACCACTCTATTCTGCTTTGGTTAGACCTCATTTGGAATACTGTGTCTAGTTCTGGGCACCACAGTTCAAGAAGGTTATTGACAAGCTGGAACACGTCCAGAGGAGGGCAACCAAAATGGTGAAGGGTCTGGAGACCATGCCCTATGAGGAGCAGCTTAGGCAGCTAGATATGTTTAGCCTGATGAAAAGAAGGTTGAGAAGTCACATAATAGCCATGTTTAAATATTGGAGGAATGTCACGTTGAAGATGGAGCAAGCTTGTTTTCTGCTGGCCCAGAGACTAGGACACAGAGCGGTGGATTCAAACTACAGGAAAAGAGATTTCACCTAAACATCAGGAAGAAATTTCTGATGATAAGAGCTGTCTGACAGTAGAATATGCTGCCTCAGAGTATGGTGGAGTCTTTGGAGGTTTTTAAACTGAGACTGGACGGCCATTTGCTGGGGGTGTATGGCAGGAGGTTGGACTCAATGGCCATTGTGGTCTCTTCCAACTCTATGATTCTATTTCTATGAAATCACCTGTAAAATTCTAAATTAGTATCTAAGAGGTAATCACAGAAGGTAGTTGATACCACTCAAGTCTCAAGGACTACAGAGATACCTCAGTTAACAAGGCCTCCAATAGTGAAGCTCCTTTGTATGAAAGCGTTTTATGCCCACTCAGCCCTTCTTTTCTTTCACATCTTCTGTCTAGTGTGAAGGAAGTTTATAAGGCAGCATTGGCTTTGGAAGGATGGTGAAGGAGGGCTAGAGAAATACATCCATTCAGTGTCAGGTTGCAGCAGTGTGCCTGCGGTAAACAAAGCTTCAGATGTGAAAGAGTGGATTCTATTCTAGCTAATTCTACTGTAGCCTACAAGAGACAAGGTAAACAACAGTTGCTTCCAGAATCCCTTACTGAGCATGCAAGGGCAGAAAAACCGGGAGAAAAGGAGAGAGTAGGTAAGCCCGCCTCATCATCTACCCACAGTGCTCTATACATTGATCTATACATGTGGTCACCAAGCTAGAAGTCATAAGAAAATTGGAGGCAAGTGAAAGAAAAAAGTCATCTGTGGATGCATTTTTGGAAGGAGGCTTCAAGTGGTCTCTGTAAGGTTCAAAATGTTTTTGCAAGTGTTACCTGATCTAGTTGTTTCATTTCACATGTACATACTATTTGATTTGAAATAAAAAATGCTGAAACATGTTGAATGGTTCTTCTTTTTTTGTGGTGTAGGAGCCTATCCCTACTCTACAATCATAGAATTACAGAGCTGAAAGAGACTACAAGGGCCACTGAGTCCAACCCCTTGCCATGCAGGAATATACCATCAAAGCATTCCTACATGCTGGTAATCTCAACGCTAGACTTCTGCAAAGCACTGTACATTGAACTACCTCTGTAGCACGTTTGGAAAGTTCAGTTAGTTCATAACATTGCAGCCAGAATGGTTACTGGTACATCTAGGAGTAGTCAAAGTACACCTATATCAAAACCACTCCACTGGCTGCCAGTTAGTTTCTGGGCATGATACAAAAGCTCTAGATGGTTTGGGTCCAGGTTTCCTACAGGGTTGTCTTCTTCTGTACAATCTACCCTGTAAAATTGTGTATTCTGGGGGACATTTACTTCAGTCGGTTAAAAGACTGACTGTTGCCGAGAAAACATTCTTTTTTTGGCTGCTCCCAGGTTATGGGATGGCCTGTTGGAAGAGATCTAAAACATGAACATAGTGTCTGTGTTTAAACAACATTAAAGGCCAATCTCTACAAGTAGGCCTATTTAGATGGTTTATAAATTATGAGTTTTTAAATTATGAATTGTTTGTTTGTAATATGTGTATTTTTTAAACTAATGTTATGTCCTTTTAGCTGATTATGTATTTTTAATCGGTGTTTGTGTTTTTAACTGTGGTATGTGTCCATTTGTTGCTGAATTTTAATGTTGTTTTCCACCTTGATCCATAGGGAGAGGCAGGTAAGAAACAACAAACAAACCACAATGTGATGTAGCAGCCAAAAAAGCCAATGCAGTTTTGGGTTGCATCAACAGGAGTATAGTGTCCTGATCAAGGAAAGTATTAGTGCCACTCTGTTGTGCTTTGATCAGACCTTATCTGGAATAGTGTTTCCAGTTCTGGGCACCACAGTTGAAGAAGAATATTGACAAGCTGGAACATTTCCAAAGAAGGGCCACCAATATGATCAAATGTCTGGAAATTAAGCATTATGAGAAACAACTTTGGGAGCTAGATATGTTTAGCTTGAACAAGAGCAGACTGAGAGGTGACATGATACTTATCTTTAAATATCTGAAGGGATGTCATGTAGCAAGCTTGTTTTCTGCTGTTCCAGAGATGAGGACATGAACCAATGGATTCAATTTACAAGAAATAAGATTCTGTGCAAAATCAGAAAGAACTTTGCTGTACGAGTGATTCAGCAGTAGAATATGTTCCTTGGAAAATGGTGGACTTTCTGTGTTTGGAGATCTTTAAACAGAGGTTGGATTGGGTATCTTTCAGAGTCTTTTTCAGGAGTGCTTTCATTGGGTATTCCTGTATGACAAGGGGTTGACCACATGGACCTTGTGGTTTCTTCCAGTTCTGAGATTCTATGATTCCATAGCCATTTCCATGTTGTTTCTCCTTCTGGTACCAACCTTTCTCCTTAAGAGCTAATGCCCAATAATATATATACTTCATTAACTGAAGTATACTTGTATTTTTTTTCAATTTTTAATTTTATTATTATAAAGAAAAAAGAACAATACATAAGCGAATAAAACAAAAACACCACATGAATAACATAAATGTGAAAGAGAAAAATTACAACACAAATAGCTTACATTACTATTTCTCTCCAGATCCTTTATCATCATATACTTATTCAACATAGAATCATAGAGTTTGAAGAGACCCCGGGGCCATCGAGTCCAACCCCTTGCTATGCAGGAACACACATCAAAGCATTCCCAACAGATGGCCGTCCAGCCTCTGCTTAAAAACCTCCAAAGAAGGAGACTCTACCACACTCTGAGGCAGCATATTCCACTGCCAGACAGCTCTGACCATCAGGAAGTTCTTCCTGAGATTCAGGTGGAATCTCCTTTCCTGCAGCTTGAATCCATTGCTCCTTGTCCTAGTCTCTGGAGCAGCAGAGAACAAGCCCATTCCCTCCTCAACATGACATCCCTTCAAATATTTAAACATGGCTATCATGTCCCCTTGTAACCTTCTCTTCTGCAGACTAAACATACCTAGCTCCCTAAGCCGTTCTTCATAGGGCATGGTTTCCAGACCCTTCACCATTTTGGTTGCCCTCCTCTGGACACGCTCCAGCTTGTTGATATCTTTCTTGAACTGAGGTGCCCAGAACTGGACACAGGATTCCAAATGAGGCCTAACCAATGCAGAATAGAGTGGTACCATTACTTCCCTCGATCTAGACACCATACTCCTATTGATGCAACCAAGAAGCGCGTTGGCTTTCTTGGCTGCCACATCACACTGTTGACTTACGTTCAGCTTGTGATCTACCAAGACTCCTAGATCCCTTTCACATGTACTGCTATCCAGCCACGTGTCCCCCATCCTATATTTGTGCATTCCATTTTTTCTGCCTAAGTGTAGGACCTTACATTTCTCTCTGTTGAAATTCATTTTGTTAGCTTTGGCCCAGCACTCCAATCTGTCAAGGTCATTTTGAATTTTGATCCTGTCCTCTGGAGTGTTAGCAACCCCTCCCAATTTGGTGTCATCTGCAAATTTGATCAGCATGCCCTCCGCTCCTTTATCCAAGTCATTGATGAAGATGTTGAATAGCACTGGGCCCAGGACAGAACCCTGTGGCACCCCACTAGTCATTTTTCTCCAGGATGAAAAGCAGCCATTCGTGATCACCCTTTGGGTTCAGCCGGTCAACCAATTCCAAATCCACCTAACAGTAGCCCTGTCCAGCCCGCATTTTACTAGTTTCTTTGCAAGAATGTCATGGGGAAAATTTGTCAAAGGCCTTACTGAAGTCAAGATATGCTACGTATACAGCATTCCCTTCATCTATCAAGCTTGTAACCCTATCATAAAAAGAGATAAGATTAGTCTGGTGTGACTTATTTCTGAGAAATCCATGTTGACTTTTAGTGATTACGGCATTGCTTTCTAAGTAATTACAAACTGACTGTTTAATGGTCTGCTCTAGGATCTTTCCTGGTATTGATGTCAGGCTGACCGGGCAATAATTATTTGGGTCCTCTTTTTTTCCCCTTCTTGAAGATGGGGATGACATTTGCCCTCCTCCAGTCTGCTGGAACTTCTCCTGTTCTCCAAGAGTTCTGAAAGATTATTGCAAGTGGTTCAGCATGACTTCTGCCAGTTCTTTTAATATCCTTGGATGTAATTCATCTGGCCCTGGAGACTTGAATTCATCTAGTCTAGTCAGATATTCCTGTACTACTTCTTTACTTATTCTGTGCTGCACTTCCCTTGCTTCCTCACCTGCTCCCCATGCCCCAGGTTGAATACTTCTACCCTTTTGGGAGAAAACTAAGGCAAAGAAGGTATTGAGTAGTTCTGCCTTCTCACTTCCCCCAATTACTGATTGGCCATCTTCTCCACACAGTGATCCTACCATTTCTTTGTTTTTCCTTTGGCTGCGGACATACCAAAAAAAGTCCTTTTTATTGTTTTTGATGTCTCTGGCAAGCCTGAGTTCATTCTGCGCTTTAGTTTTTGTGACCTTCTCCCTACATCTCCTGGCTATTTGCTTGAATTCTTCTTTGGTGGTTTCACCATTCTTCCATTTCCTGTACATGTTTCTTTTAACATTTAGCTCAGCTGAGAGTTTTTTCGTCAACCATTCCGGTTTCTTTAGAGACCTACCATTTTTCCTCCTTATTGGCACAGTTTTCAATTGTGCCTTCAGTATCTCACTTTTAAGAAACTCCCATCTGTCATGAACTCCTTTCTCTTTTGGTATTCTTGACCATGGGATTTCAGCAAGTAATTCCCTAAGTTAAGAGAAATCAGCTTTCTTAAAGTTTAGGATGCATGTCTGGCTACACTCGGCTTCTCCTTTCCACTGAATGACAAACTCCAAAAGAGCATGGTCACTCCCTCCTAAGGATCCCACCACCTCCACCTCATCAACTAGGTCATCCCTGTTGGTCAGGATCAGATCTAAAATAGCCGATCCCCTTGTCGCCTCTTCTACCTTCTGGACCATGAAATTGTCTGCAAGGCAAGTGAAGAACCTGTTGGACTTTGCGGTCTTTGCAGAATTTGACTGCCAACAAATATCAGGATAATTGAAATCTCCCATTAACACGGCATCTCTCCTTTTTGAATGTGTGGTCATCTGCTCCAGGAAGACCTCATCCAAGTCCTCAAGCTGGCCCGGAGGCCTGTGGCAAACCCCCACAATCATATCTCTATTGTTTCTTGCTCCCTTAATTCTCACCCAGACGCTCTTGACTTGGCTTCCCAGATTTAAGTCCTGGATCTCTTCACAGTTGAAAACATCCTTGAAATATACTCCTCCTCCTTTCTTGTTTGGTCTATTTCAGCGAAATAGATTATACCCCCCTATTCCTATGTTCCAATCATGAGATTCATCCCACCAGGTTTCAGTGATGCCTATTAAATCATATTTATTTTGTTGTACTAAGAGTTGGAGTTCATCTTGGTTATTCCCCATGCTCTGTGCATTAGTGTAGAGACACTTGAGACGATGTGCCTTTTGTGGAAGTCCTGTACTAAAGTTACTTTCACTCTCCCTGTTGGTCTCTAGTTCTACTTGGCCTACCCTATCCATATCATTTGGGCTATTTTTTGCAGCACTCACTGAATCCTTGCCTAGAATAATACTGTCCCCTTCCCCAGTCAAACTTGGTTTAAAGACCTCCTGATCCGTTTTACGAGACTGTTAGCAAAAACGTTCCGTCTGACAGTTGTAAGGTGCAGGCCATCCCTTGCCAGGAGACCATCTTCATGGAAATGGAGGCCGTGATCCAAAAATCCGAACTGCTCCTGGCAGCACCATCTTTGGAGCCAGTTGTTGATCTCCACTATTCTTCTTTCCCTTCGTGAGCCATGTCCTTCCACAGGGAGAAGAGATGAAATGACAACCTGCACACAAAGGTCTTTCAGTTTCCTACCCATAAGCTCGTAATCCTTTGTGATGTGGTAAAAGCTGCACCTCGCCATGTCGTTGGTTCCGACGTGAACCAAAAGAAGGGGGTTACGGTCAGTGGGCTTGACCAGTCTCGTTAGCCTCTCCGTTATGTCATTGATTTTGGCCCCAGGGAGACAGCACACCTTGCGAACATATTATGTATCATATTGATTATATATTTTTATTTCATGTATTTAAATCTCAGTCTCCTTGTACTCATTATTGCTATAATAATTTCATTCTTAAATCTATTCTTTTCAACTATATTTAACCTATTGCTAATACTATATATGATCCAGTTATTAACCATAAACTCTAACCCTAAATGTGAGCCTATTCCCAGAGCCAATTATATTTCAGCTTACTCTGCTTTCCAAAATTGTAATTCTTCTTGTGGAGGTGTGATACTTCCTTCTTTTGTTAAAGCCTTTCCCACAAATATTTTCCATATTGCTTCAAAGTCATTCCTTTTCATTATCCCCTTTTTAACATTAATTCGACATGTTAACTTATCATTGATTGCTATTTTCCACACTTCTTTATACCAATCCTTTATTTGAAAGTCTTCTTGAACTTTCCATTTTCTTGATACTTTAACTGCCTTGCTGCAGTTAATAAATTTGTAATTAACTCCTTCATTGTCTGGGTACAATTAACTTTATCAAATATAGATAATAACGCTATACTTGGACATATTTGTAAATCAATTCCTGTTATCTCTTTTATCTCTTTAAACACCATTTGCCAAAATTTCTGTACACCTTTTCAATTCCACCACATATGGATATATGTGCCAATCTCTTGGCAGCACCTTCAGCATAACCTTGAATGATTCTTGTCTATGTGGTTTAACCTTACTGGTGTTAATACCAGTATTTATATGTGATCAGGTTTGTTCATTAAAAACTGCATCCAATTACATCTGACACCAGGATAACAGTTGAGTATTAGTTGCAATTAAGGTTTGGGGAACTGCACACAGATTCCATGCATTTAGAACCCAGTATGATATCACATCAGCATGCCCCAGTCCTGGTCTTGCCAATGTATTATGAAGTGCTGATGTAAGACATTTTTAAAACAGTGACCCTTCAGATATTTTTGAACTACAGCTTCAGTAGGTCAAAAGAAATCCTCACCACTGGCTAGCCTGGCCAGGGCTGATAGAATCTGTAGAAACTTTAGAAAGATTTGGCACAAGGCTGCTGCTGTATGGTACTGTTGACTCTGAGTCAACTGTACTTAGGAACACCAGAAGCTGCCATATAATGAGTCAAACCATTGCATTGCCCAACCCATTGAGCTCAGTTTTGTCAACACTGACAGGCAGGATTTCTTAGGGGTTCAGGTAGGATTCGTTTACATTCTTGGCTGGAGATACTAGAGATTTAATGTGGGACCCTCTTCACCAAAACATGTATTCTGTCCTAAGCCAGACAAGGTTCAAAATCAAGTCCTCCAGATTGTTGGACTACAAATCCCATCAGCATGCCTGGGATGACAAGAGTTGTGATCCAACACATCAGGAAGATAGGGGAAGGCTATTACAAACCTCTGAGTCAAAATGTCCTTCGAAAACATTGTTTGTCCTCACAGACTAGCAACTTTCACTGCATGAGATGATATTAGCTCTGGAATATTTTTTAAGAATACAGACAAGACTTTGCATATTAATCAAGTGAACTTCATCCCTATAATCTAGTGTGTTTCTGTGCCACAGATTTGTCTTCCTGCATAGAATCTGAAAGCACCTTACCTCGTTGGAGTGTCCTTTATGTGACACAGATACAAAATATGTCTCTCTGCATTAACTTTCTTCTTTGAGAATCTGAATCTGGTTAGGCAGCTCCTTAGAATAAAAATACACAGATGAATGCTACCTATAGCTATGACCCTTGTGACATATATATTTGGAACTAAAGGCCAATCCACATGATTAAAACAGGACCCATAAACAGAGCTTGAAAAAGTTATTTTTTTTGGAAGTGGAGAGATGGAGTACAATTCCCAAGAACTGCTCAGTCAGCATTTATTTATCTATTAGAATATTTATATTCTACCCTTCACCATGGGATCTTAGGGTGGCATACAATATAAACAATTTAAGACATTTCCAGATTAAAACCGTAAATAATTTAAACAAGGTAAAAATCAAGTTAAACAAGTTTAAAAACTACAGCCATTTAAAACCATGTACATTTCAAAGTCAAGAGTCAGCAAGGTGTCATGGTTTGAGCGGTGGAATATGACTCTGGAGAGCAAGGTTCGAATCCTCACTCGGCCATGGAAACCCACTGACCTTCGGCAAGTCATACTCTTTCAGCCTCAGAGAAAGGCAAAGGCAGACCCTCTCTGAACAAATCTTGCCAAGAAAATGCTGTGACAGGTTCACCTTAGTTTTGCTCTAAGTTGGAAATCATTTGAAGCACACTACACAGCAAACACATTTCAAAGTAAATTATTTCCCAAAGGCTTTAGAAAAAGCATGGCACTGGAAGGAAACCAATGATGGCAACAGTTGGACCTCCACAACCACTGACCATGTTAGAAGGGAGTTCTTGTAACTGTGCTCCAAAAATAACTGTTCTAAGCTTTTAGTGTGGATCCCATTTCCTGTCTAGTTGCCTTACAGACTTTGGAGAAGATGACAACTCAGGTCAGACGACACATTACATTAAATATATGAAGTTGTCTGTTCAGTTTTGCTTTCCTTGAAAGTAAGCCCTGGGGGAGGGAGACTGGACTGAAACTGCAGTATGTGTATTCCTTCCATCGACAGCTGTAATCCTTCCATCAACTTCCCTTGTGTAATAGTTTGTTCTGGTAACTGCCATGTGGACATACCTGACATACTTTGGGGAGGGGTGGTCATGGTTGGGAAAGGAGGCATTCAACCTATTCCCCTGGTTGCTGTGTTCTTCCCCTGGCTTGGACCTCACACTTAACTCTTTCTGAGTTGCTTCTAGTCCTGAACACTCCTTGGAGCCAAGCAAACACTCCCCCTCTAACTCATTCTTTTCCTCTGGGTTGAGCTAGCTTAGCTTATAAGAGTTTAGAGGTGAAGTGGTAAAGAATGTTGCCATAACACAATGAAAGGGCTCATGCAGAGCTCCAAGTGAGTTGCCTGAATCAGGTTGCTTATTTTTCAGGTAAACTGGGGAGTGGCAGATTGTGGCTTCCATGTCAATGGGGCGATGAATCTGCTCTGGGTTTTAGTACAAATTTTAAAGGTACTATCCAGGGTTCTGTACCTTCAATAGCTCCCTTAGGGGTCTGTAATAAAACCTAGAGTGGCTTGATAACCACACTGACATTGGCACCACTACCAGTGTTGGGTGTTCCCTGTCCCCAGGGTTGATGTCAGATGATATTCCCCCAGGGCCTAGAGGAACATTAGCCAGGTATTGTTAAGTCTGACTGATAGCAAATCTAAGGCAGGCCTTTCTATCACCTACTTGTTGCTGTGGTGGTGGTGGTGGTGGTGCACTTTAATTGGCATAATCACAGGCATTTCTGTGGGTTGAGAATGTGTGACACTCCCAAGTTCACCCATCCATGGCGGAGCAGAGAATCAAACCCTGGTATCCAGGGTTGTAGTCCAATGGTCAAACCACTATACCACACTGGCTGCCTGGTTGTTTTAACTGGAGACACCAAGTATTGAAACTGGGCCCTAGAGCCTGCAACACATGCTAACACTGAGTTATGGCTGTAATGTATGAGTAAAACAGTATCAGTGAGACTTTATTACTAGGTAACAAAATGACATCAGTCATTTTGACTTGCATAGGAGCTCTGCTTGCAAATGCACAATGCAAGTGAACCAGCACTTGGATGCTTTTAGTTTTTGGGATGTAATTTCTGGAAACCCCCAGCCACATGGGTATAGGGAATTCTAGAAGTTATAGTCCCCCAAATGCCCAAGGTCTGAACAGAACCACAGAGTTAATTTTGTGCAAAGTGCTCTACTGTGTCAAACAAAGCCTTGATATGCCCCTCTTTGCATCAGTGTTCAACTCAAGAAAATGTGTAAGTAAAAACATTAATAGTGATGTTACACTCATGTCTCAGAATTGTGTCAATGTTGAAACAGGTTACAGCAGAGTCACTTGCATTTGAAAAAATGGCAAGAAGGCATTGTTCCGCAGTGGAAAGGACAAAAGGTGAGGCATTTTATCTTCAATCTTCTGTAATAGTATTATCAGAGGAAAAGAAAGAACAGGTTCCTTACAATGCCCTTGTAGCTTTTAGACAACCTTGCAAAGAGAGAACACAGTAGTAATTTATTTCTAAAAGGTGGAAAACTACAGACTACTTTAACCACCTAGTGGAGATTTTCTTTCTCTTTTTAAAGAGCTGTATTAAATTGAGTGTTGGATTAGGATGCTCGGAGACCGGCATTCAAATCACCGCTCAGCCATGGAAACCCACTGGGTGATCCTGGGCAAGTCATAGGCCACTTCCACACTATACTGTTATAGTGCTATTTTTCCACTTTCGACATCCTATGGAATCCTGGGGTTTGCAGTTTAGGAAGGGGCATTTAGAGGGACTCAGTAAACAAACCCCAGAATTCCACAGGATGTTGGAAGTGGAATAATAGCACTACAACAGTGCAGTGCGGAAATGGCCGTATGCTCTCAGCCTAAGAAGAATATTCCAAATAAAGAGGAAACATTATAAATTCTTATCAAAAATGAATTGAAGCAAAACCGTAACCATCCAACTGATGCACTCCAAGCCTTCTGTTCAACAAAGTTTTATAATCCTTGCCTTTATCATGGGCTTACGAGTTTGTTTGGATTTTATCTACCCTGTGTAGGCCAACATAATTGTTTCAGGTTATTGAAATGTCATCTTATTGCATTTACTGCTCCAAAGCAAATAAATAAAAAAAAAGTAGGAAAATGGTGGTACAATGATATTAGATGGAAGAATACAGCACAAACAAAACACAGATTGAAATTCTGGTGATTAGTCCTAAATAATGTAGACCTATTGAATCACCCTGTTGAATGGTGACTCAACATTTAGGTAATCCTAAATTGAACGGATTTACTCTAATCAGGAAAAACAGTGGGACTTGAGGCTGTGAAGAAGACAACTCAGTAGCAGCAAATTAGTTAACTGTGTTTGTTTTCTACTGGGGAAGAGGCTGCCATTTCCTTAAACTCCGTATTGTTTGTCTTTACCCCAGATATGAAGCTGCTGGGCTTAGTTATGCAGCATATGCCTTGTTTCTGAATGTTACATTATCCTGCCCATCCTAATGATGTGATGCTTCCTCTATTTATGCCATAGATCACAGCTTGTGTGCATCAAACTCCCGTTGATTTTCTTAGCTTTTATTATTTTTTCAACTCCATGTTGAAGCATAGCATGTACCTTTTATCTTTCTGACTTCTGTTTTCTGATTTTGAAACTTGAATGATTTTGCAAACTTTCTCACTTCCATTTTTGTCCTTCTAACTCTACCTGTACTGTTCTTGACCTTTGATGAGCATGTAGGCCTAATCTGACTGTAGGTCCAAAATAAAGGAGGGCCACTGAATTAATTGTTCCATGATAAAACAACACTTGATTGAGTGAGCTTGCCCTAAGTTGGGCCATTTCCACACCGGGCTTCTGTAATGGTGCAGAGCGACCTCTCACGGAGGTCTTCTACACCGTAGAGTGGACTGGCATGGACTACTTTTCGTAGTTCCACACCAGAATCCACTCAGGAGTGGCCAGAACTAACCATGCCGCGTGTTTTTTAAAAACCTCTTTTTCAAGGTTTTTAAAAAGCACGGAGCACGCAGCCCCGTGCTGCTTCGCCGCCCGGCTCCGACGCGGATTTGCAGGCGCGCGCAAATGCGTGCCTGCAGATCTGCCGGGGGCGGGCTTCCAGCTGGCGAGCTTCTCCGGTTGGTGGAGAGCCTCCACCAACCGGAAGCTGCCATTTGGGACGCCGGAGGACTGCGGAGCAGCGAGCTCGCGCTGCTCCGCGTCACAACGGACTTACCCGGCTGCCGGTAAGCTCCGTTTTTGGGCGTTTTCGCCCGTTCCCCCCCCCCATATGTGGAAAGGGCCTTGGACTAGCAGTTTAGCCCTGGATGCTGTCCTTTGGCAAATGGTAGGCTAATGCTCTGTGTTCTGGGCCTTAGATAGGAATGATATATTATGATTGTAGTTTTAACATTATGATATTCTTAGGATTGTCTGCAAGCATAACTAGATAGCTTGCAAATCCTATATTGTGTTATGAATGAAGGCCTAGCCCAAATGTGGGAATCTTATAGCCCTCCAGACTGCTATTCCCAGAAGACTTTGCTGGGACCAATGCTGGGAACTGCAATCCAACAACATCTGGAGGGCCACGTGATTCCCATCTCTGGTCAAGGACTAAATCCTACTGCTGGTCCTATCTAGAATAGACACATTGAATCAACTTTAATTGGATAAATCTACACTTAGGCTATGTCTGCATGTTACCTTATTCTGTCATCCTCCCATCGCAATCCTGGCAGTGCCTTTGCTGGGAAGGGAGCGTGATGGGAACACTTCCCTCTGCACCTGGCCAGCTTCCAGCAGAGGGGTGCAAGAATGACACATGCCTGCCTTCCGTAGTGCAACCAATCTCATGCTGCACTGGGGAAGGAAGCACTTCCATCGCACTTCCTGCCCTTCTGCATGGCAGGCAAGGACAAGAGCGCTGCGCAACCTCAGGCTTCTAATGGACTAAATCCATTAAGCTAATATCTCATGATCATAGTGGGTGGAGGTGGGATGGCAGCGAGACCTTGACGATGTTGTGCAGAAGCACGACTCGCAGCTCACTGCCATCCTATCCCCATAGCGGGACTGCAATGTCATATGGAAATGACTTTAGATAAGTTCCACTGATTTGATGGGACTGCTCTTGTTGGCGCTAGCAATAGGCTTAAAGCCCTACTAACTTCCCCATAAGACAGATGAGTGTGGGCTTGGAACCTAACCAAAGTCTTCTTGGTCTTTCTTTTCATTACTGTAAATATAGTGAGCTATTCTATAGTATCTCTTGCTCCATCCAAACTAGTATAGCATACTCTGGAACCGACCAGATTTCTAGATCTCAGGCAGAGGCCCTTTTCATAATTCTCTCCTGTGATCTGAGAAGTTTTGGCTAAGAGAGGCTAAGGACTGAGCCCCAAACGTTATGTATACAAAACTGTCCATTACCTGTACTGTCTCTTTACTTCTTCTCTTTCTCATAAATTTATAATGTCATTTCCTGTTGCAGGAGTTTCTGGCATTTTCTACAAAAACAGAGGAAAAAACCCCCTATGATATACAGGGGTGAATGAAACAGGAAATAGCCTAAGATATACATTGTAATGGGACAAAAATGGCAATTTCTCATCTCTGGTTATTTAGAAATGACATCTTGCTGTTATGTGCCTTTAAAGTCATTTCCAAGTTATGGCAACCCTAAGGTGAACCTATCATGGGGTTTTCTTGGTAACATTTATTCAGAGAGGGTTGCCTTTGGCTTCCTCTGAGGCTGAGAGAGTGTGACTTGCCCGAGGTCATCCAGTGGGTTTCCATGGCTGAGCAGGGAATTGAACACTGGTCTTCAGAGTGTGTAGTCTAACACATAAGCCACCATCCTCTCTCATAGATGACATGTGTTGCATTAGAATAACAAAGAATATATAAATGACATATGTTTCATTGTAACAAAGGTTGGAATCATGTGGCCTTCCAGATGTTATCAGCCTAGAAGTCCCAGGAACCTTAATAAGCCTAGGTCAATGATGAAGAATGCTAAAGATGGTCAGCCAACAAGATCTGGAGAGTCACATGATTCCTGTGTTATAAATAAACACTTACAGATAGTTGCTAGTTTGAGAGTTACCTGTTTTGTTCCTAAACACTACAGGCTATCTATCTATCTATTTATTTATTCACTGCTTTTCTCAGTCTGTGAGAGCCTGAGTGGTGTGATGGTTTGAGCAATTGACTATGAACCCTGGAGACCAGGATTTGATTCCCCACTCAGCCATGGAAACCCATTGGGTGACCTTGGGTGTATCACATATTTTCAGCCCCGGAAAACTCTATGATAGGTTCACCTTTGGGTCACCATAAGTCAGAAATGACTTGAAGTCACACAACAGCAACAACACCAATACCTTATAAGGTGGCATACAAGAGTTAAAACAGATACAGCTAAAAAGTTTCCACTGAACAAAAGTTAAAAAGCTAATTAAAGCTAAAAGCAGATAAAAATAAAGCAGTTTTTAAAAAGAACAAGAAATAAGAACAACATAGCACATGATAGGTCCTTTCCCCCCTGAGCAGTTAGCTTTCAAAGCCCTGCTGAAACATAAAGGTCTTTACCTGCCTATGAAGGAATAGCAAGGACAGTGCCAGTCTAACCCCTCTTGGGAATAAATAGCTTATTTATTGTAATAGCCTATTCATCAGAGTGTGTGTGTTGTTTTTTTTACAGTAGCAATCCTGTGTTTTAAAGAGCTCGCATACTTTTCAGTTACAGAGTTTTGTGGAGCTTAAATTTCAGCTCAGTGAAGCAAGGCAAATTCTGGATAAAACTCAGTTCAAACAGGGACAATTCAAACTTATTATTAATACAACTGTGCCATTGTATATTGCTGAATCAGATGGTGTGGCAATCTGCTTGATATGTACAAGGTCATGCCTGCAGTTTTCAGCCAATCTCACCTTAGCAAGAATTGCAAGGAGAAGGTAGTTTCTGCAGAGTGAGAGCCACATATCACCTTTCAAATAAGGTTTAAACTCAGCCAGTAATATAATCTAGTGATCAATGGCATACTATCTTGGCTATGAACAGATATGCACACTTAGAGGATGGATTTAACAATTTGATTTACAAATGAGCATGTACTGTGACATTTATGCCAGCAATATGTCATGCCTTAAAGTGACTGCTACAGAACACTGATCAGGAAAATGTGGCAAAATGTAAAGGTTTCTACATCTTGTGTTTAATAGATATTACTGGAATTTATCCTACATCCAGTATGGTGTGAGAGCCAATGTGGCATAGCAGTTAAAAGGTTGAGCTTGCACTTGAAAGATCCATGTTCAAGTCCTCACTGAGCCATGAAACCCGCAGGGTTGCCATGTGTACTCTCAGCCTGTCCTACCATATATGGTTGTGATAGTGAGGACTACAGTGAGGACAGTTACGTACATTACCTTGATCTTAATAATCTAGAGTCATCTAGGTAATCTAGAATAATCTAGAGCCTGGCCTAGAATCCACTTAGAACCCCTAAGAAGTGGGCATCCAATCTCAAAAAGCTGTGGACTCTCCTTTATTGAAGGAGAGATGATGATGATGATGATGATGATGATGATATTGAAGGAAAGATAGCAATAATAATAATATTATCTGTTATCCCACTGGCATACCCTATCCTGGGAACTATAAATTTGATATCAAATATGCCCGCCATACCAGAGAGGTTGCCCAAATGGGTATGTAGACAAGGAGATCAAACAACTGAAAATAGGTCAGGCCAGGAAAATCCCCAGTCACGTTCCCCTAGGGGACCTCAGGCTAAACACATCCGCATGGAGAAAAGGGTCTTCAGTGAAGGAATAGCCAACTTGAGGGGATTATAGGGTTTTCCCCAGGTTCAGCAACTCCGATGTTAGTAAACCCTGCACTGCATCTGCATAAGCCAATCATGCAAACTACCAAGTTGCTGTTGTGCAGCATTTCTTGCTTTATTTTGGCCATTGTTCTTCCCGGGAGAGGGCCTGCCCTTGAGGTAGGTTCTGCCCTATAAGTAGTTCTAGTTTTTGAGGGTCTCTTCGGAGAACTCCCTGCTAGCAGAGTGGCACTCTGTTAGTTGAGTGATCCCCTCAGCCGCTTCTCTCCGCTGAGCTCCATTCTTCTTGCTGCTTCCCGGACTGAAGACTTAAGGATAGGTTCAGTATCACTGCCTCTACACCCTCTGTGCTGAATCTCCTATCAATTTTCACCTCTTTCCTTTCTTGATAGGCCTTGTGCACATGAGTGAGTGAGTGAGTGTGTTGGTGCGTGAGAATACATTTGTTAATAAAATCCAGTTATTGGTATGATTGTCTGGCTTTTTGCTTGGTTGGACACCGTAAAAATTGGGAAACAGATCCTGCTGGGCTACCCTGTCCCTCATTTGGCTGCAGCCAGTGCTCCACTAATTTCCCCAATCTTTGCATTTTTGAAGTGAATCAAGGTGTCCCCCAAGGGACCCCCAGAAGTCATGGTAACAAGTCCACAACCTTTTGAGGGGGTCTCTTCCACTCTTGAACAGCTCTTACTGTCAAGAAGCTCTTCCTAGTGTTTAGTTGCTGTCTCTGTTCAGGTAATTTGAATCCGTTGGTTTGGATCCTACCCTCTGGAGCAGAAGACAAGTTTGTTCCATCTTCTATGTGATAGCCCTTCAGATACTCGATGATGTCTGTCAGTCTTCTGTTCTCCAAGCTAAACATATTCAGGTCCCTCAGCCATTGGTTTCATCCTTCTTTGAACATGTTCCAGTTTGTCAATATCCTTCTTAAGCTTATTGCAGGAAAGGCAGGATATAAATGTAACTGACTGATAAATAAATAAAGATTCCTAATGCCAAGGCATTTGACAAGTAGTATGACACAGTAGTGATAAATCAGGATAAGAGCTAAGGGGTTTGCTATCATTGCATGTAGCAAAACTTTTGAAAACTACGGCATTTACCATGCGAAAGGGTGCCTGGAGTATCGCGCGATTGTGAGGAGTGATCTGCATGACGCACTCACAATTGCATGACACTTCAAAGGCCGGCAGGCGCCGATCACAAACCTTTTCATTTTCGGCTGGAATCCGAAAATGGTGTGCGATTGTGCATTGCTCCCGGGTCCCGCGCGCACTTAGCTCCAGTCATGCTTTCTGCCCCAGTGCAGCCTGGGAAACTCCCAGGATGCACTGCGGAAGGAAGAGGCATATACACAAGCAGGCAGCTTGTGTGGAGCTGAAGCAACAGGGACGCGAGAGCCTCTTGCTGGAGGCTGCTTGTGAGATCTTCACACCCCAGCACCGGAAAAAGGTAAGGTGCGGAAGGGCCTATATCTAAGCTCAGCTAATTTACGCCGCTGTAACTGGTCATACTGTGATTAACTCTCCTTCCCATTGTAATATCTAGAGATATCACTTATCCCCTCTTGTGGAATCATGACTGTGTTTCTAAAGTTTCACAAGCTTTGGTCAGAGGAGGTTTTCCTTTGCCTTCCTCTGAAGCTGAGAGAGGACAACTTGCCCAAGGACGCCCACTGGGCTTCCATGGCTGAGTAGGGATTTGAAACCCAGTCTCCAGAGTCATAGCCCAATGCTCAAACCACTACACCATGCTGGCTCTTATAGCATTCATACCAGCCAATATATTCTAACATCTGCAAATCTAATTTTAAATCAAATCATGGTTTCTATTGGAATTGTGCCTAAAAGCACTTTAAAACTACAACTAAATCACCGTTGGATTAGGTGCTGTACAAAATCAACACAAGAACCATCTTTGTTTGAAGGACTGTATTCGCTATATGGCCCTGTTCAAAGCCTAAAATGTCTTGAGGGAGGTCCTTGTCTTTGTCTCATTATTTCTCACGTTTGATTTGTGGGAACAAGGGAGAGGGCCTTCTCTGTGGCTGCTCCCAGACTTTGGAACTCCCTCCCTAGGGAAGCCAGGATGGCTCTTTCCTTGCTCTCTTTCCTATTCCAAAGGCTTTTAGGAATTGCCTGTGATGGGCTTTTTTGACTGTATGCTGTTCTGCTGATTTTTATATTTTCTTTTAATAAATTTTGAACTCTCTGGATTGCTTAACTGTTTTTCAAGTAATATGTCTGTACTTGTGTGAATTTTTAATCTGTAGTGTTTTTGGTAATTTATAGGCTGCCTTCAGTTCCATTGTTAGAAAAAAGACAGAATATAAATGAACAACAACAACAACAACAATTGCTGCTAGTTGAGCCTTCATGAGCTTAATGCATCTCAATACTGAAGAACACTGGCATTATTCTTGCCCTGCTTTAGTGCTGAAGCCAATTAAATATGGTCATCCTGACATTCTTCTCCTATGAGAGTCTGTGGGCTTCTCTGTACACATACAGAAACTTTTCTTTCTCCCAGAACATTCTTTCTTACCAGTCATGTCACTAGGTGACCTAATTCCTTCATTCGCACACATTTATTTTTAGTGAATGTCAGATAAAATAAGAGCATCATTGTGCAGAAAAGAACAAATCAAAGGCCTAGACTTTCTTTCTAGATGTGCCCACTCTGTGGGGAAATTAACACTGATTTATAATTACAACATCACTGGTAATAATTCTCTCTGAGGGGGAAAATGGTTATATTTCAAGGCCAGGGAATCAACTGAACACTGTTCCAAAGAAAATAAACCCCAAAATATCTCAAACTAGGTCTTCTCAGTTGAATATTTTAAATGTATAATAGGATAAAGCAAAACTTCTCTCTTCTAGCATAGGAAGAAAGATATTCCATTTACTATCATCAGTGCTAACTAATGCTGTCCATATTTGAATTTGAGATGCTAACAATTAATCTCTCTCTCTCTCTGTAGGTGTGTATGTATGTGTAGATCGATCGATCGATCAATAGATGGATTAATTGTTAACATCTCAGATGTTATATAGCACTATAGTATTATATTTCAGTACACAGCATTATAGCATTATATTCCACTTTAACTATCATGGTAACATTATGTGGAATCCTGGGCTTTGTAGTTTGGTGAGTCTGTAGAGCTCTCTGGCTGAGAATACTAACTGTACCTCCATAATCTATAGATCCCAGGAATCCATAACTGCCACAGCAGTTAAAATGAAACAGTGCTGTAATTGTGCAGCATGACAGGGCCCTAGCTCAGTCACTTTCCAGAGACCAGAATGTCATGGGGCCTTTTTGCGCTACACTGTTATAGTGCTATTATTCCACATTCAACATCCCGTGGAATTCTGGGGTTTGTAGTTTACTGAGGCCAAAGAGCTCTCTGGCTGCAAATTCTAAATGCACCTCCCTAAACTGCAAATCCCAGGATTCCGTAGGATGTTGAAAGTGGAATAATAGCACTATAACAGTGTAGAGCAGAAGTGGTCCTGGCCTGATTTTTCACTGGGGTTGTGTGTAGGGTGCTTATTATACTTGCTGTGACAAGTGGTACGTTTCTAGTTTTAAAATAAACATTTTTACGTATAATGCCTTGTACTCCATATATCTTAGGCCATTTCCGCACTAGATTGTTATATTGCAATGATTCCACTTTCAACATCCTATGGAATCCTGGGTTATGGAGGCCCCTCCCTAAACTGCAAAACCCAGGATCCCATAGGATGTTGAAAGTGGAATCATTGCGTTATAACAGTCTAATGAGGAAATGGCCTTAGAGATCATTTTCTCTGACATAGAACTCACTGTTAAAATCTTGGGAAGTGACTTTCTCAGGAGTCTTTGTCTCCAGAAGCACCACTGTACTAGCAGTTCAAGCAAGGTCTTCTTAGCAGTAGCACTGTAGATTTTTTTTAAAAAAGACATACATTAGAGAAGCTTTCCAAGCATCATTGAACACCTTTTGGTGACTGAGTAGGACTTTTCTTTTTAATTAGCTTTGTGCTTTGAATGTGTTTTTATTAGTGGCATGCTGTGTGCCTGGACAAATATTGATTTTTTAGAACGACATTGCTGGTGACTGGGACAAAACTGGATTAAATTTGTGGGAATAGTGAAATTTGTAGGAATAGTTGCCCCGTTCTGAGGTATGAAATCTGAAAAATTTCAGACAAATAGGTGCAACTTGGGGTGGTGTGGGGAGAGTAATCTTTGGGAGTATTAAAAGGAGATTCACTTCTTTTCCTATTGTTTTGTGTATAATTTGTATGAAAACAACACATATTGTAGAGTTCCTCCTAGGAGTTCACCAGAAAAAAATTCAGACTGTTTGTCTGAAGATTATTTGTATGTCTGGAAAGAAATTGTGCAAGGAAAAATTTTAGACTGTTTCTCTAAAAGCTATTTGAATGTCTGGAAGGAAATTGTGCAAGGAAATTTTAAAAAGTTTTTCTATGGGGAGGTGGAAGCCAATTGGTATCTACCACAAACTAGTCAGTTTGTAGACAAATATGAGCCAATTGCCCCCTATGTCCCCAAATCCTCTGGACCCTGAAAATTAAATTAACATTTGGGAGTATAACACCACACAAGGATAAACTACCTCTCTTGGAGTGGTAGTTTAGCCTTTAATGCCCTCTGCCATCCAGCCATTTCCAATCCCCCCAAATCATCTCCAAACCAGGAAGGACAAACCAGTAGATTTCCAGACCCTTCGCAGGCCATTTCAGCACTACATTGTTATAGTGCTATTATTCCACTTTCAAAATCCTATGGAATTCTGGGGCTTGTAGTTTACTGAGGCCAAAGATCTCTCTGGCTGAGAATTCTAAATGCCCCTCCCTAAACTGCAAAACCCAGGATTCCATAGGATGTTGAAAGTGGAATACTAGCACTATAACAGTGTAGTACGGAAATGCCCTTTGTTTCTCTTTTTAGGTTCACCAACTATTCAAAGATAGCCACAAATATCTGAATAAAGAATCACTGAGTAACAGCAGCTTAAAGAGGCTGAACTGCTTGCAACTGTTTTGTACTCAGCCAGAACATATCTGAAATTCTCCTTCTGGCAGTTTAGATCGTATCAAAAATTCAAGGAGACTGCAAGGGTGTTGGTAGGCACTGAAGCTGTTTCAATAAGGAAGTTAATATGTTCCCTCAATGTATCTGTGGTCCCATCTTCTTTCTCCATTTCTATTTTGATTTTGTTCGATTGTTATATATCATTTAAAATTCTTTAAAACTGTTGTCATTTGTGATGTTCATTGTACTCATGTGCTTTAACAATTCGCAGGTAAGAGCTCGGACACATGTGGTCAAGCAACACTGGAGTGTGGTCAGGATGATAAAAGGTGTTAATGAAGAAGAACCCACAAGGTTGGCGACTATGCAGCAGTTTGCTGTTGCCTGAATCTGCTAGGAAGGGCAAGAGTTAACCTCCTCCTTTGCTCTCCCCATTGCTGTGTTAACCGAGTTCAAACTGCTTTTGCACTTTGAACTTGGTTCCCAACAATTGAAAAACTGAGCACAAAGGGGTAAGTGGGAGAAGGACAGAGAAACTGGGACATTTTAAAAGCCGCTGGAAAAAGTGGGATGACAGAGCATTAATTGGGACTGTCCCTGCCAAATTAGGGCAGTTGGAAGGTATGTTGTACCCCATTCCATTTTTAGATCCAAGGCAGGATTGAAAGAAGGAAAGAAAGGAAAAGAAAAGAAAAGAAAGAAGAAGCAGGTTTAGGATGCTCCAGGAGACCACAGTATATACTCAGTGTTAATTTTCCTTTAGGCCTTGTTTGAATTAAAGAGAATGGCATACAGTAGAAGTGACGAGTTGTGTACTGGAGAATGGAATAACAGATTGATAAAAGTAAGATGGAGACAGCGACATAAGCCTGATGCTAGATGGGCCTTAGTCCAACTCTATTTTATCATAACACAAAAGGCACTAGGAGAAAAGAGGTGAGTTCTGCCTTTGTGACTGACTGTGCACAAGATAAGCCTTTTCAACAGGTTGTTTTGTTTGTAATGAATTAATTAAATCATTAGAATTTCAAGCAGAGCAGAGCAAGTCTATAAGTCTGATTTCTTGATAAGTTTGAATAGTTACTTTGCTGGTTTTGCTTTTGCTCCTACAGTCACAAGATTATGGTTTACAGTGTAGAAAGGGTAGAATTTAGAAGCATATTATCATGATAAAGTTCTCACCAAAGACAGCTGCCAGCTTCAGTGTTCTCCCAATCTGCAGAAGAAGATTGAGCCTCAAAGACCAAGGGAAAATACCTCTCGCTGTTTGTGGAAGTATGTGTGGATGTAAACATAGGCCCTTTCCACAGCTTACCTGGGTCCAAGGATCATCCCAGCGTCGTCCCGGCAGTGGCTTTGCTGTGATGGGAGTGCGGATGCCGATGCTTCCCTCCACACTGGCTTGCTCACTGCAGAAAGAAGTGTGATGGTCCCACTACTTCCTGATGCAGCACAACTAGGTACTGACTCAGCCTGCACTGGGGCAGTAAGCGCAGCCATTGTACCTCCAGGGCCTCTGCAGCTAAGGTAAGTGTGGGTGTCTGGTGGGATGGCAGCACGATCACTGGTCATTGATGGGGAAACCCCGTCAATGATTTGTGACACAATCGTGCTGTGTGGGGATGGGAGAAGGACAGAGCCACAACAACATTGAGCATAAATGTTGTCATGGTCCCATCCTTCTCCCATCCTCATAGCAGGTTGGGAGGCTGGAGCGGAAACGGCCATAGTTGTAAATGCACAGAACATGTGAGAAGGCATTTACTGCTTATATGGTACCAAAATATGATTGATGTCTTAGGCACATTTTGATGCACAAAGGAAGGTGTAAGTGCTTTAAACACACTTTTAAGTCAAAGTGTTTTTATTCCAGAACAAACCATTATCTTGGTGAAATTGCTATCCAGAATAAGGATGAATTAATTACAAATCCATAATTTGCACAGATGCATTCCTCACCCTAGGCCACCTCTCTTTCATCTCAAACTACTTAGTTACTTGCAATTAATTCCTTTCCCCAGTATCAAAAATGTATCCAAATGACATCATGATTGTAACTTAACAAAGGATACATTTTTCAAATTATAATTTTAACTTTCAATTTAATTATTTATAAGGACATGGCCCCACAAATGTTGAAGAGCTGCCTGTGCTATGCCTCATGCCATTGACTCAAAGACATTCAGGTTTTTTTTAAATAGCGATTTTAATAACTTCTGTGAGGTGTTGAATTTTTTTTAAAAAACTGTAGCAGTATCTGACTATAACTGTGATTAATTGGTTTCCAAGCTTTATTTGTGTGTGTATATGTGTGTGTGTGTGTGTGTGTGTGTGTGTGAGTGAGTGAGAGAGAGAGAGAGAGAGAGATCCATTCCAGTTAATTTATTGTAGTGGCTATGATAAATACATTTTAAAAAGACACACACACACACACACACACACACACACACACACGAGTACAAAGTACAGCAAAATGATATTGTGGGCAGTATCAAATAATGTTACAGTCAATAATATAAGAGAATTTCAAAATTTCCAACATGAAAATCAAATTAATACCCTGAGTCCTCAAGACAATTTATGGCAATTTTATCTAACTCTTTCTTTCTAATCTTTTTTTGCAGTGAAAGCAAAAAAGCCACCTTGTGGGTCACATATCCATTGTATCGCTCAAAATAAATTGAATCAATTCTGCAAGAGAGTTTCTACTTTTATGAGTCAGCAAAGGTCTCAATACAAGGGAGAGATTAATATGTAGTGAATAATGCCTTCCACCTGACACTGGCTACAAACACATAGGCCCTTTCCACAGGACGTCGTCATCTTGCATTGGGGACAGGGGAAGGACGGGACTTGGACAACGCTTACGCATGACATCATCTGTGTCCCATTGTTCTCCTGCATGATTGCACCACAAATCATTGACGAGTTTTACCTGTTAATGACCTGTGATCACACAGACCCCCCCCTTGCTGCCCTCCCGCACTTACTTGAGCTGTGGAGGGTCAGGAAGTGCAATGGCCATGCTTCCTGCCCCCGCGCATCCTGGGACAGTGCTTGGTTTGCTGTGGAAGGAAGAGGCATGGCCATTGTGCCTCCTCTATTCCCACAGGCAGCCAGTGCAGAGGGGAGTGCTCCTGTCACGCTCCCCTCCTGGGAGAGGGTCTACTGGGATCCGCTTGGGATGCCGCCAGGATCAGGTGGGGTGCAGAAAGGGCCATAGTCTGTTTTCAACTATGATTCTACTTTAACTGCTGTGGCCGCATCCTGTGGAATCCTGAGATTTGTAGTTTTGGGAGGTACAGAAACTCTCCAGCTGATAATTCTAAATAAAACTCTCTAAGCTGCAAATCCCAGGATTCCAAAGGATGTTGTCATGTCAATTAAAGTGGAATCATAGCACTATAACAGGGTAGTGTGAAATGGCCCAGAAAGCAAGTGCAAGCTTGCAGAGAAAATTTGATTACAGTTTGTAGAGTGAGCTAGTTGTATGTATTATTCTTACTGTTGTTATAGACTGGATTCTACATTCTGGGTATATTTGCAAATTTAAGCCTTTGAAATGAGTTAATAACAATATATTGTGACACAGATCTCAAGTGTGTGTCTGGTGCCTCCATATAGTAAACAGCAAATGTCTTTGTGTTAGACAGTGAAAAAAAGTACAAGCTCTCAATCTGTTTCTGGGTCTGTTTTATTTTGATATCATATGATACCCTCGTGGACCATCCAGTGCCTGCAAAAGTGAGATGCTGCAGCCTTGTGAGGTGCTGCTAGCATCCTCTTCCTCAAGTAAACAGTTCTGCTGACTTTCATGGGAGTGATCACGAGAGCTTAGCGCAAGCATACAAACTAACCTTGTGTCATTTCCGCTCTTGAATGAATGGCAGAAACCGCAGATAAAGCAGAAATGCTTGGGGATGTAATTCACTAAAAACTAGTTTGGGCAAGCATTACTCATACAGTAAGGCCTTAGTAACACACATTCTCATCCTTAATGAATGACTAATTGCCCAGAAAAATATAAGCAAAAGTATACAGAATTCCTTGGGCCGGAAGGGGGTGTGGCAAGCAGAAGCTGATAAAAGAATGCAGCTAAGAAGACCTTGCAAGTCAGCAAAGGCTATTCTGAGGGTGATGGGGAAGGGAGTGGCATGACTCTCGTTTTCTTCTTTCAAAGATAGCCTGTGAGGAGTGGCGTGTGGTGCCTGCAGTACTAGAGTCGACTTCATTTTCAGTCATGAAACTTGCCAGGTAGAACTAGGCAAATCATAATCGCATTTTATTCAATTTTTAAAGTGTGATCAGAAAAGAAAAGAAAAAGAAACAGAAGAAAGTAAAGAGAAAATAACAAGAAAAAACAGGGGTAAGGGATGGGATATGAACAAGGGCTACGCATATGCATTAATAAAATGTGACCTTATTTCCCAAAGTTATCTTGTCTTGCAATGGACATCTATAAAATATGTATTCATGTATAGCTAAAGCAGTAAGATCTTCTGATCATTGAACATTGGATGGTGAATATTTATCTTTCCTGCCTTGGAATATATATATATTTGGAACATTAAACAGATGTAGAGAGAGGCAGCATAGTGTAGTGGTTTGATCATTGGACTACAACCCTGGAGACCAGGATTTGAGTCCCTGCTCATCCATGGAAACCCACCTGGTGAACTTGGGCACATCACACACACACACACTGAGTCCCAGAAAACCCCATGATAGTTTTGCCTTGACTTGAAGGCACACAGCAAAAACAACAAAAGCGTGTAGGTTCCAACAACATAGACCCTCGCTTAAATTCTACATCACAGGAATGAAATTTAAAAGAACATGTGCATCTCATCTAGAAATATTAAGGATTTTTCTAATACAAAATCAATCCATTGTAACACCACCCAACCAGAAAGGGATAATTAGTGAACTTGCCCACATCGTATGCCTCAAGGAAGCATCGTTTATTACCAACATTGAGTTGGAGTAGATTATTTCTAAAAACTGTGTCTGGTACCATAATTATCTCTCAGTCTGATCCGTGGTTCCATAACAGGGTTGTGGAAAGCCTTAAATAATGGTGAGGTTTAAACAAGTGGTAACTGATAATGGTAGTGGTGGGTGGGTTGCAAATTGTCTTTTAATTGATGTAATGGGCATCAACAAGGGATGTTGTAGTAATGGATTATTTGCTGCTGGCTAGATGACTTTTCAGGATCCTTCCAACTCTGTGCTTGTATAGTATATTTAATTGCTTTACACTGACTGTTCTAAACTGACCTGAGGGGATGTCTGATGGTAGAATCACGGGTGTTCAAATGAGTATCAATTCAAAACAGGGCATTCAAAAGCAATTGAAATTCTACATAGTCAGAAAAATCAAGCATACTTGTTAGTAACTCCAAAGGGAAAGAAATCCCACAAATGACCCAACAAGCACCTGAGACTCTCCAAGACCTTCAGATTGTTGACAGCAGTTGAACCTTCAAATATTGAAAATATTAGTTAAAAGATGGAGAACAGAAGGGAAGAGACAGAGAATCGGTCTGCTCAAGACCCAGATTGTTTATAATGTAATATCTTCTAACATAGTATCTACTATTGCATAAGTGGAAGATAGCTTGCACAATGGATTTTTGTCATCCTATCTTCTGACTGCCATCTCTTGTTCCCAGTGAAAAGCCTCTCCAAAGAGTTGGGACCACAAGATTGCAGTGGAAGCAGGGGCATCACCTGAAATCAGGCAGAAGAAGTTTGCACTGTTGACACAAGATTTCTGATTTTGACAATGTCATCCTTCCACTGTACTTTCTGCTTGTGCAGTATATGATGTTCTGAAAAAGGGGGAAGGGTTAAGATTTTGTGCTTTAGTGGAGGGATGGATAAATGCTATAAAGTTAAAAAAAAAAAAGACACAGCTTTCCTTCTCACACTATATTACTCTCTCACACACACCCCACAATAAAAGGCATTCAGGTTTTGATTGCCATCAGCTCTGAAACTGAGCCCTATAAATCTCTAGGATAATCAGAGTCATGAACAGGTGAACTCCTGTTATGGGATGAACTGTGACATTTTGTTCCCAATCCCACATAAATTCTGTAAACAAAATTACAAATAAAAAATGGCAAGACTTCAGGAAGACATCTAATGCAGGTGTGGGCAACTGTCGGTATTGGAGTTATATCACCTCAACAAGTGGGCTTTGAGGGTTGTACCTTGCCACATCCTCCAGAATTTTTTTTAATTCCTCTTACCACCGTTTGGGCCTTTTTTGGACCTGGGAGAGGCCTTACTTCCAGTACAAAATAAGCTAGAAGTTGATATCTGGCTCACTCCCTGTTAAAATAAGGGCTCTCCTAGGTCTAAAGTGGCCCAGGGAGACAACAATGTGAATAATGCCCCCAAAACCTCTAGGGAGCACTTTGAGTGTCAAGGTAGCACAAGGTAGGTCCTCAGAGCATGTGCAGAGTGTTGACAGGGCAGAGATATCCAGCTGCAACCAGGTGACTCCAGGCAAGCCAAAAACAGTTCTGGAGACTCATAAAGATAAGCTCAGGGCTATTTATTTAGTTAAGCACCCTGAGGTTAAAATCAGGGCTTCTGGCAGCATGCCAGGAAGCGATAAATAAGACAATAAATCAGCATACAAACCAGCAGCATTTCTAGATGCAGTCCATCAATCAATCAGCAGAGCGGTGTGACCACCAGGAAATGACCCTAGTGTTAAAATACAGTGGCATACCCAAGCCTTTTTAAGGGCTTAACATCACCCCAGACCCCATGGGATGATCCAGTCACCTTTTCTGCAGGCAACCTTCTCCTGTTGATGAGGCAAGACCTTCTGAGGCTAGCTAGTCAAAACATTCCTGCAGCTGTGCTCACGGTCGCATCACCTCATTCCTGCTGTCCACTTAGAAAACACTTTACACACTCACATTGAATGCCTCGACATTGAGAACAAACATTTTTTAAAAAAAAATCAAAATGGGGGAGTCATAGGAGGGCACAAACTGTCCATGAACTCCAATTACCTACTGATTGGGCTAGTCTGGGAGTGTATGATGCTTTACGATCTAGGTTTCTGGTCATCTCATATAAGCAGTGGAGGGCATAGGATGGGGTGGGCAAAGTGGGATCCTCCAATGTTGTTGGAATGGAGCAATAGCATTTAGCAATAGCATTTACATTTCTACACCGCTTTATAGCACCAAGCACTCCCTAAGCAGTTTACGATGTGTGTTGTTAGCTAATTGCCCCCAAACAAGCTGCATACTCATTTTACCAACCTACAGAAGGATGGAAGGCTGAGTCAACCTGGAGCCCTGCAGGATCAAACTCACAAATGTTGTGGCTGCAGTATTGGCATTTAACCATTGTGCCACCAGGGCTCTTACTAGGTCCCAGCATTCCCATCGCCGTTGGCTATGCTGGTTAAGGCTGATGGGAGCTGAAGTCCAACAATGATCGCAGGTGAAGAGCTGCATTTCAGCCATCCCTGGTATCCTTCCCTTGCCTGAGACAAAGGGAAGAAGTCTGAAAAGAAGCTAAGCACTATGTTTAAGCATCGAGTAGTCACATATTCTTTCCTTAGGTAACCCTCTCTCCTCTTCTTCTTTTGTGTGTATTTTTAGGTTGTAAGCATTGTGAGTAAAGGACCTGTCCTTTTATTCTTCTGCAGAGCTCATGTACATGAATGCTGCTGTATGGATAAACACTTGTTATAGTCTTTCTTTATTTAGGGTGAAATAGACCTCATATAAATACTTTTTTAGGATTTCTGTTTATACTGGAAAGATTCCAAATTGTTGTGTTTTTCCAGAACACTTCAGAAATACTTAGTAAAATGTGTTTTCCCCTTTCTTAACCTTAGAACAAGTACATAGTCTACTGTAGACAAAAGCATTTTTTGTGCATAGTGACATAATGCAGAGAAGCATGTGAGAGACAGTGGGCATAATCCAATAAACGGTAGTCACAAATGGCTCAATGGAAGTGAAGTGCACAGTCAAATCCTTAGCTTTTATTGATTTCAATGGGACTTAATTACAACTCCCTTTTGTCATACTGTGCTCAATTGTTAGCACAGCTGTAGTCATCAGTTTGTGTATGGCCAAACCTTTGATTTAAAAGGGATAGAGTGCAGATTATTCACAAAAATAATTTTAATTTCAGTGAAAAGGCACATGCCATAACACTAATTTCACTTTACAGTTCTGTAAGTTCTACATTATACAGTATCACAGTTGTTCTTATTATAGGCCATTTCTGCCCCTCCCTAAACTGCAAACCTCAGAATTCCATGAGATGTTGAAAGTGGAATAATAATGCTATAACAATCTAGTGCGGAAATGGTCATAGCGAAATGCATCATAAGGGTCTAGCAAGATGTCATGTTAGTGCCTTTGTAGTCAATGCACCTTCAAAAAATGCAAATAGCTGCTGGAGACAGGGGTAGACACACTTTGTCATAATTTACAATCCTTCATGTGAAGAATAGTTAGAAGACGATTTTCTGTTTGAAGGTGTGCTGTGTTTTAAGGATTTCCATTTGAAAGCCAATTTAGAGAGCCAAAAAAGGAAATAGCAGGCTAGCTCCTTGAAGTTACTCATCAACGCTTAGTACCTGAGCAGCTGAGCACAGTTTGCCACACAAGTATGAGATATATTGTATTTCCATTTAAGTTACACCAGTTATTGCTAAACTTGAAACTATATAGCAGAAGGAATTAGAAGATACAAATTATATAGATATCAGATCCACCACTGCCCACTCTTTTTTTGGTAATGCATTTCCTCTTCCGGAGCAATGCCTGTGTAAGTCATCCTAGCTAAACAGCAAGGAGGACTGATTCTCAGGACAACAAGATGCTTTGAGAAGAATTTTATTCGGGGCTGCAACAATGGAAAAACAGTTAAACTCTTTCTCCCAGCCTACTAGACCCCAAGAATTATTGCCCCCTCATCAACTACAATTGAATTAAAATGACAACAATCATGAATTTTAACTGCAATGGCACATCATATCTGAGCCTAAGACCATCTCCTGACATTTCAATTAACTGTTGGTTGGCTGGACCCCAACTACCCCAACTTTATTAAACTCTAGAACAGTACTTATGACAAAGACATAAGCCCTATCACCACAAAGCCACTGTGATGGCCCCCCTTCACAACAGCCATTTCGTTTTTGATGGAGAGTAGAGGGTATGGGAGAAGCATCTGGCCATGTCCTATCTGCCGAAACCTCCAAAGTACCTTGGTAGATCTTTGTGGAAGATGTCTTCTGTCTACATCTGGCAATGGGAACATAGCTAGATGCTTTTCTGATCCATCCACTCTCCAATCATAAGAACATCAACCATGGGTCCAACTTAAGAACACCAGTGGCCGAAAAGGAGCTTGATGCTCAGAAACTGTGTATACTTCTTCCTAGTTTTCCCTTTGTTGGTTGCCTTTCATCTTCCTCCCTAGCAAGATGGTCTGTGTTCTTCAAATAAAAATATCAGCGAGTGATCAGGATTTACTTTGCACTTATTGTTGAATAGAAGAACATATAGTCAGAAGAACCATTGGCTCAAACGATAAAATCATTTGGAGATATTTTAGCAACGTATCTGGGTTGTTCAGGACATTTGATGGGTGATGCCACAGTTCTCCAGGAGAACAGTAGAAAGCTCCTCCATTCCAAATAACCATCATCCCATCCTGTACAGAAACAAGACCTACAGTGTGCTCAGCAGCATGAGTGGGGCCAGATACCACTTAGGATAGACTGAGGCCATTTCCGCACTAGACTGTTATAGTGCTATTATTCCACTTTCAACATCCTATGGAATCCTGGGGTTTGCAGTTTAGGGAGGGGCCTTTGATAACCTCCCTTTCACGCATCGGTCGTGCGACCAGAGGGCTTGCGGAGCTGTCGTCCGGTGTGCTTCCAGGAAGGACCTGGGAGTGGGCGGGGTGTGGGGAGTCCCTGCTGCCTGTCCCTCATGCAGCAATTCCCAGGGGACGCTCTGCCCCGCAGCAGGCCAGCCGCTGCCTCCATTGCAGCAGGGAACACTGCATGACACGTCGCCGTGAGAGGCCACCCCAGGGCTGTGTCGCCACTCACACTCGAGACGACAGCAGCCCCCGGGGTCTGGCCAACTGTGTTTTTTTTTTAAACCTGGCACTATTGTTAGCACGTTACCACGTTACCAATGTAGGACGAAACAGCCTGTTGGCAGGATCTATTGTGCTAATGTTAGCACGATAGCCAGCAAAAAAAAAAAGAACCACCACCTCCCAATCAGGGGCAGTGGGGCGGGGACAGGGCGGGACCTATGCATGGCCCAGGATGCCGACATGTGCCCTGCTGTATGCGGACTGCAAGGGGGTCTCTACTGAGCCTCTTGCGATATTAGCAATCTCGTGAGGGCTCTGGTTCGTTGCGCTATCAAGGTAAGGTGTGGAAAGGGCCCAAGTCCTGAATGAGAGCTATTTTGCCATTGACTGACTTGGCATTGAGCAAGTGTTGAACTATAGAGCTTCCCACCACATGTACTCTTACCATGCAATACCCTGTGTGGATAGCATGTGCTGTGCTACTGAGCAACAACTGCACACCAAATGCCCACCATACCTATATACCATCTTTCCACCTCTCACTTCATCCCACTGACAACTTACATATATTTTTCTTTACTGTCATGACAGAATAGCTTGTTCCACAAAGGGAGGAGAAAGTTCTTTCTGTTTTGTTTTGTTTTTCTTATAGTAGTCCTGCAGCCAGAAAATTGGCAACACTGATTATCTTAAGGTAGAATTTCCAGTGACAAAAGTATAATATTTCTGTGTATATGTGTGTGTGTGTGTGTGTGTCAGAGAGAGGCGGGGGAGAGAGAAAGAAATCTGGTTGGTAAAGGGAATCTCGGTGTTTTTTCACACAGAAGGTACAAAAACTGTTCTCATGCCAAAGCACTGAGCTTTTAAAATTGTGTTTAAATACTGTTGGGGTATATATTGTTTTTTGAAAGGTTAAAATGCACATTTATGTCAAGATACCACCCACCTGTTTACCCACTGATACTCCTTGGTTGATATTGTATTTTTGCTGCAAATCTTCTGCTCAATGTTTACAGTTACATGCGCATTACATAAAACCATCCATCAGGGGACCATAGACATTTGACTGATTGTAAGATAATGCAAATACTATTTCATGTCAGGCAAAATAATATACAGCCACCAAAGTAAAACAAGAAAATAGTAAGATCAAATACTGAAGAAATAGAAAGCATATTCTAAATCAGCTTAAGTTTAAAACAGGAAAAATGCAAATCTCCCCAAACTGAAAGATAAATGGGTGGGGGGAAGGTTAACATGAAAGGTAATGAAACATAGAAACTCTTAGGAACATGTCAAAGCAACTCATGAGAGTTAAATTCAATGGAAGCTGATGGGTGCAACTAAAACCCCACGTGACTCTGTATCTTAAAGGTGGGAAAGGAAGGTAGAAGGAAAGAAAAGGCACACACAGTCATGCCTCAGATGTAAATTCCACTCTATGCATTTTTCATACAATGTCTTTTCCCCCCCAAAGGATTAAATAAACATAACAAGGAAATATGGTAAGGCACTGTGTTCCTTTTGATCCATGTAGCTGCCAGTGACACACAGGAGCTCAGAAATTATCAGTGCTGAGACAAGTGAAGTGGGTTTATGATGAAATCCAGTCTCAGCTTATTATGTTCATATTACACAAGTGTATGAGTGCAATGTGAAGATATCTGATAGTCTAAAGGCCATGAAGATGGTGCATAAATGCTGGTCCAGAACCTGTCACTTCTATGACTCTTTTCATCTGTGTGTGGTAACCGTGTATGTACTGCACAAGGTTACTCTGGCACATCTGAGAGAAGAATGATTGTCAGTACACAATCTGAATACATGCTGCTGGGCTGGTATGATGTTCTCATTGGCAACATCAGTGAGGCATCAATGATATAAGATTGAAACAGCATGCACACACATGTGTGTGCTTGCATAAGTGTGGACACACAGATATTTTGTGGCCCACAGATTCCATTTAGGATGTATGGGGGCATTTTTGCAATGTTTTTGCTTCCCCAGGCCATTTTAGGCCTTGGAGAGGCCTTAAAAACACACAAACCAGGAACTAACTAAACTGCAGTGTATAGTGTTAGGAGTCCTCCATTTTCACGCAGTGTTCAAAATGCCAGAAACTACAGCCACACTCTTGATGAATTTATTATTTCAGCAGCAGCACTTCCACATGGGCAATTCCCATGTCAGTAGGGTAGTGAACACACTTCTGTTGTTGAGCAGCTCTGAAGGAATTATTTAAGGTACTTAACCAATTTGGATAGGGTTGAGCACCTTGTAGAGCTCCTTTAAAGCCTGCATGAAAACCTGAAGTGGAATCACCACCCCACTGACATGGAAGCTATCATCCATTGCTAAGTTTAGGCTAGTGGTAGACAACTGCCCAAGGTTTAAGGACTGTACACATCTCCCTAGACCTGGAAGGCTGCATCTCTCCTTTTTTTTTTTTTATAGGAAACTACTACATTCTCTGGCAACTGCAGATGGTAATTTTGCCATGTTTTGAGACCTCTATGGTCTGTTTTAGGTCATGACGAAATCATTTTTCTAACCAGAAAGTGACTTGGGGTCACTTCTGGTTTTGGAAAAAAAAGTGTCCCTTTTGGCCTAAAAAAGCTGGAGTGAGCTATGGCAAACTATTACGTCCATAGCCTCAAAGGACACAGAAATGGAGTGTGGCAGCCACAGTTCCTCTACTCTGATTTAGGCTTGGTGTACAAGGCAAAGTATCCTATACTACGGTTAGTTCTAGTTTCACTGTTGCTTTGGAGCCAGATGGCTCTCATTAGCAAACAGGTGGACATAAATCTGAGATATCTTCATTGCCCATAGTAGACTCAAGAAATCTATGCAGCTGAAATGATTGCTCTATATTATAAACTCCCAACTGATGTTTAGTAGAATCCACAGACGATGAAGCTGGGCAAAGTGTGACCCATGGGTTCTACTGTTCCGCAAGGTCTGTTTTCCAATGAAAATAGAGCATTTGGGATTGGGATTTGCAGTTTAGGGAGGGTATGTTTAGAATTCGCAGCTAGAGAACTTTTGTGCCTCATCAAACTATTAACAGTAGGATTCCACAGGATGCAATCATGGCAGTTGAAGTGGAATCCTAGTGCCATAATTGTATAGTCTGAAAGGACTCCTAGTTACTTCTGGTTGCAATTCCTTATCACCTACCCTTTGGGCTTTTGGCGTAGCGCAACTCACTGGGAGTACTGGAAGTAAAAATATGGCCCCCAGTCCTACAAGATTTCCATCCCTGACACAGTATAATGAGAGAAGGCATGAGAAGGCAATGCATGTACATGACATTTCTCCAGATCTAATACAGCAAATCATTTCCTGAAATACATTGTACAAAAAAAATACATTGATTAAGTTTAACCCCAGCAAAGTCTATGAGAAAAAGAATAGGCCAGATATGTCAAAATGCTGGAGGTCATTCATCAAACTTCAAGGTCTTATACACAGGCCATTTCCTAATCCTTTCTTCCTCAAAATTGGAACAGAGCATCTTCAAACCACACTCTCCCACACCACCAAGTTTCAAATCAATCCACTGAAGCTCTTTCTGAGTATAAGCAATAACATTCCACACCTTGTTACAATTTTAGGTTATAATGGCAGAATGCAATAATCTACCCCATCTTTAAAATATACCTGCAATTATTTACAGGAACAGCAGCTCATAGAACAGGTTGTTAGATTATTCAGTCGTGAGTCTGAATATCAGACACATATTATCATTTAAAAAATCATTTGGGTTGATGCAGAGGAGTGAGAATTTTGTTCAGTTAAAGAACTTACCCAAATTTGCAAATTTGTTTGTTAACAGGATGAAAAAAAAAACCTTGAAAATGGAAGGAAGTGGGAGAAGGAAAAAATGACATATTCATCCCATCCATCCAAGTTAGGACAAAATATAAAGGCTGAGATTCTGCATCATCAATGTAATTACAACAGTGGAGTTCTATCACTGTAGTTATAACTGACAATGCCACCCCCCAAAGGCACTACCTTTGCAGCCTGGTAGTGCCCCTTCTCAAGAAACTCGAACAGGCATCTGAAGAGAACCCTTGGGGTCCTGTCACAATTGCTTGTTTCAAGGCACCCTGCAACCAGGACGGCACTGCAGATGTCACTTCCCAGCACCCCAATCTTTAGTGACTCAGAAATTCTTTGGTCAGGACGCTGCCAGGCTGCAAAGGTAGGCTTTTGTGGTCATGTTTGGTCGTTTATGACCATAAATGTGAATGCACAACTGTTATGAGATTGGTTGCTGTGGGTTTTCCAGGTTTTGAGGCCATGTTCTCTTAGTATTTTCTCCTGATGGTTCGCCTGCATCTGTGGCTAGCATCTTCAGAGGATCTGGTGGCATGGAATTGAGACACAGTATATATATGTGTAGTTCCCGGGTGAGAGGAAGCAATTTGCATATGTTACAGCTGGCCTATGTGATGGCCTATTGTTAAATGGGATACCCCCCAGGGTTGTATTGTTAGTCAGGGGATATGCATAACAGTGCGTTAAGTACATTAGCAATCTATTGTATTGTTTCTTGTAGAGGGGGCTCCAGAGTCTGGATGGTGTTCATTGGCATATTTTGAGTCTTGATTTTAGTGTTCTTCAGAATTGATAGCCAAATTTTGTTTACTTTCCGAGTTTCTTCTTCCCTGTTGAATTGTCCATGTCCAAAGCCTGGAAAACCCACAACAACCTATGGATTCCGGCCGTGAAAGCCTTTGACTTTACATGTTATGAGATTTTAACTCCAGTTCACAATCTTGTAACTCTGAACAAGATGCCAGACAAACATTTGGATAAATAAAAAAAAATTAGATATTTAGGAGTACAAAACAAGATGGCAATTGACAAACCTCTGTTTATGTACACAAGAGTGTACTCTGCAGAGCACAGATGCTGTTAAATAGCTAGAATTTGGAGGCAAATCTGTAATCCTTCTTATTGTAACTCTCAACCATGCTGGGGTAAAGACTTACTCAGATGTAGTAGGTTGTGATTGAGGTCCAGAAGGTTCAGCACACAGCAGACCTTGCTGTGCATTATCGCACTTTAAAATCTAGGCAGAGGAAGAACTAGAAGACCAGATACTTCTTCAGACTGCATGAGTTTAACTGCATAGAAACCATTCAGGAACACCTGCTAATAATCTATTATGTTGGAAAGCACAGAAATTGGTCATTGAATTTCTGGATACAGCTGCACTGTGATCTCATCAAAGTCCAGAAACTGGCAAGGTCATTACAAGGCAAGATGAGGGAGGGAAAACTCAAAGAAGACACAAAGCTTCAAAAGAAGGCTTTGCTAGCCACATTAGTTCTTAGTCGACATCATTATTTTCCCCTGTGACTCACCTCTAAAACAATGGCCTTGCATGGAAGTTCTTAAATTTTATTACAGCTAGTCTCATAATGTCAGGGAAAAATGTTGAGCCTCCAAGGGATGACAAGATCTACATTTTCAGTCAGCCTTTGTATTTGCAATGAAGGAGAAGCTGCATTCAAATACCATTGAAATCTGGATCACAAGTGATGGAGACCATAGAAAGGAATGAGGATACCATAGAAAACCTCTTACCAAGGACATAAGACCCTTGCTGGATCAGAGTAAAGGCCTATCCAGTCCAGCATTGTTCTCACTGGGGACAACAACATGTCTATGCAAAGGCCACAAACAGGCCATGAGTGCAATAGCATAATTCAGCAATTAGCACCGAGAGGCATACTACATCTGATGCTGAAGGTAAGGCATGGTACATCTGATGTGACCATCATGACTAGTAGCCACTGATAGCATTATCATTAATTCATTTAGAAAACAGGCTGGCACCCTCCCTACTATCTTTCTGCAATTAGGTAAAGATGTCTTTGTTCAGACAGGTGTTCCATGTGTGACTGTATGTGTCCTGTCTGATAGAATGTGCTGGATATTGTTGCTCATGAATGTTTGAGTTTTCAATTATATATTTTAACATTGTTAAAATGTCAGCCTGTAGGTACTGCAAATATGAGAAAGAAGGGCAAGCCTGTGTGTGTGCGTGCGCGTGCGCATGCATTATTGAGGATTGACTTGTCTCGGTAAAAGAGCAACTCAAAGTGTTTTCCCTGGTTATGCCTTCCTCCAAGCTCAGGCATAGCAAAAATCAGCCTCTTTTTTTTTAAATGCATTTCCCACCCAACTTCCCCAAAAATTCTTCAAACATTCCATCACTGGTGCAGCAAATGCTTGCCCCTTAGTGAACACGTGAACTCAGTGTTAAGATGGAGGGCATGGCATAAGATCCCTGTGTGTGAGAGAGAGAGGCATAAGACAGAACATGGCGGGGGTGATGTGGAGCAAGGAGGGCAGAACATCTTCATGGAGATGTAAAGGAGATCACAGGGGTGAAAAAAAATTAAGAACCATTGGTCTAAACTATTTTCTATGTGAGTGATTTCTATTCACCTTGCAAAGTTTACAAGCCACCCACAAATACCCTCCAACATTTCACAGATGAACACCAGGACACAAGGGGCCAGGCAACATCACAGTGTGATCAAGATGGCAAACGTTAATGAGGCAGAACATATATGCTAGGAGAGGCTGTAGCAGTTGTTTTTGCCTTAGCCTAAATATTTTTGTAGAGATAACCCAGGGGATTTGGTGGGGTACAAAAAGTTACTGCACTTTTGTCATCCTTGATTAACGTTCAGCAACGGGTAGTTCAAGGGAAAAGAGACATCCTCATTTGTTAGTCTTGTGGGAGGAAAACCCTGTGGGCTGGCCCACTGTGCTCTCCATCCCACACCCCTAGTGATCCAAGTCACTACATGGCTGAAAAATTACCCATGTATATTGGTTTGGTTTGGTCATCAGCCTTACCTTTTGGAACTATCAAGAAGCAGAGAAAGGTTGTGGTAGGGGTTAAGATGCCATCCAGCATCTTTCTTTGTTACTTAGACAACTTCTCCTTTCACTTTGGAAACTTTGGACCAGTATTTCAATCCTCATCTTTCTGTAAATTAGCTTCCTTCTGAGATTTGAAAGAATCTGAAAAATTCTTCTCAATGCCCTGTAGGATTTGACAGTATAAAACAGAGGTAGGAAACTTTGGCCTTCCAGATGTTCTGGACCACAACTCTCATCAGCCCATTAGCTTTCCTTAGGAATGAATGGGACAATTTGCATACTGAAGTATTGTCTAAAGCTGCATTAGGGGTCTGAAGATGTTATTTTTTCTGTTCAGTTTCCTTTAAAGTATGTGCTTTAAGCTGCTTGTTGATTTATGGTGACCCTGTGAATTTCATAGGTTTCCTTGGCAAGATGTACTCAGAGGCCTTTTGCCATTGCATTCCTCTGAATATAGCCTATAGCGCTGGGTATTCCTTGCTGGTTCTTCATCATGTACTGAGCAGACCTGAATCTATCTAGTTTCTGAGATCAGACAGGATCTGATGCCTTCAGGGTATTTAGGGCCTGTTAGTTTCTATCCTGAGAGGTAAAAGAAAGAAAGAAAGAAAGAAAGAAAGAAAGAAAGAAAGAAAGAAAGAAAGAAAGAAAGAACTAAAATAATAACTACTGTATTGCTTCATTTTAATAAAAATGTAAGAAATGGAGAATAATTTTGCAAACTCCTGAAATATCTTTACACCATCCAAATGTACATGGCGTTAAAATTAATTGGAGTGATAAATGTCTAAATCTAATTGGGCAGACCATTGAATCAGTAGTTTTATATACATGTTTGTTTACCATTCAGCAGTTGGTTTAGTTGAGCTGGAACTAGCAATTGGATTTAAATCAATATGCTTGAAATGCAAACAAAGATCAACTGTAGATCTCTTTCCAAGTCCAAGAACGTTAAAAATCATCCCTAATAAGTTTCATTTCCACCTAGCTAATTATAAACTTTCTAAATTGCCCTGTAGGTAACAAAGTCCAAAGGCCATCCTATACTAAAATCTTTTTTTTAAATATATATTTGGTAGTCATAGTAGTGGAGGAATATACGTCTATAATGGTTTGGCATGAAATCAAGCTCTTCCTAATAGTATTCCAAATATTTTAATTGTTCTGTAATGTCCCTTAAAAATTGTCTTCTCCCAGCTGTGTAAATCATGGAACAAAGCTGAAATCAAATACCAGGTATGAAAGGCAAAGTCTGCCTTCAGGCTTTTAATGAAGTCTGTTCAGTAGCTTATTCTTCTGAGTCATGCTGCAGTTTAGAAAAGAGGTAGGAGATGACCTTTCAGTAACGAACTTGTTGCTGCTGATGCTACTTTAAGAAAAAGCATAAAGAGCAAATAGTAATTGGGCTTAAAATATTTCTTAATTGTCCTCAATTTCCTCTTACTCCATTTCCCATGTAGTTCGGCACGAAAATTGGAAGCGGCTCAATACTTTGCCTGATTATTTTCAAAATGCAGAGATCGTAAGAGTTGTCTTATGATACTGCATGAAATGAGAGCCATAAAATCAAAGGGGTAAATCAAAAGGATTCCAGAATTTTGGGTCAGCCTGTATATAACTTCTACAGTTGCATATGAACTAGATTTTATATATTTTGGTCACCACCCTGCTCACAGTTTGCACAATATGCACACATATGTACACTACAGTTATACCGCACTGGAATTATACTGTATCAAAGTGTTTAATTAATTAGTTAATAACCCACTTTTATCCTGGCAAGGGACTCAAAGCAGCTTATCAAAAAGAATTAATACATAGTCCAGCTAAAGTCACATTTTAAAAAGCTTTAAAAATAATGAAACAGACAATTGTATTAAAAATATAGTTAAAACAGTTTAAAACATGTTTAAAATACAATTAAAAGATAACAAGATAAAACTACAGCATCTTTCCTTTAAAACATCCTTCTACCTCACAATTTAAATACCAAAGGTCTGAATAATTAAAAAGGTCAGAGGAAAGGTAGCAGAAACTTGCAGTGGAAGGGAATTCCATAGCCTGGGGGCAGCCACTGAGAATGTTCTGTCCTGTGTCCTCACCACATGTGCCTCTTATGGTTTTGGGAATGAGAGAAAGCCTACCCCGTAAGATCTTAAAATTTGGGCCAGCTCATATTGAGAGATATAGTCTTTAACACAGTTCTGACCCAAGCTGTGTGGGGCTTTAAAAGTCATAATCAGCACTTTGAATTTTGCCAAGAAACAGACTGGTAACCAATGAAGCTGTTTCAACCAGGAGATTATATGTTCCCTGTAACAAGGTCCAGTCATACCCTGGATGCAGCATTCTGGACCTTCTGAAATTTCAAATAGCTTCCAAAGGCAGCCCCATGTAGAGTGTGTTGCAGTAATCTAAATTGGATGTAGTCAAGGCATTTGTCATTGCAGCCAGATCTGACATCTCCAGGAAGAAACACAGCTGGTACACTAGTTTTAGCTGTGCTAATACTTTCTAGGCCACTCCTGAAATGTGGGCACCCAGGTTCAAATCTGAGTCCAGGAGCACAACCAAGCTGTAGACCTAACCAAGTGCTGTGTATCTGATTGCACAATTGGCAGCATTACCACGTGCTCACCTGTTTCACGATAGCATACTTGCTCCTCAGTCACCAAGTAAAATGGAGGTAACCGGTAGCTCCCTAGAAAGACCAACAACCTGCATAACATTGCCATAACATCAGTTGCACAACCTAGATGAGGATGCTAGGCTTGTGCAACCTCCTAGAAAGGGCAATGGGGTTTGTATTTGCATAACACTATTTGGGGATGGCAGATGGCAGGCAATCTGTTCTGGGTTTTTGTTCAAGTTTAAAGGAATTATCCAAGGTGCTGAACTATATCCTTCAATTCAGCACCTTCGATAATGTAAAGTACAGACAAAAACCTGGAGTGGTTTCCCATCCCTATTGATATGGAAGCCACCAGCAGGTAGCTATTTTCACCAGTGGGTGAAGGTAGTTGTGTCAGCATCAAGTGCCAACAAGATCCTCGCCTTTATTTATCCAGTTCAATAATAAAAAAAGACTGTTAAGCAACTTACAATGAGTTTAAAAAAGAAGTCCCTTTAAAACTTTAAAACCACATAGCAGAAAAGAAGAAATAGGATGGATGGGAAAGAGAAAAATGACAAGCAAGCCTTCCTCAGGGGTGCTGGAATGACCTGCTTGGAACATCTCCCTCTAATACATTCTGGTGGAGTGACTGCTGGTGGTGACAGTTGAGGGAGGAGCCTTAAAAGACACCATCTTTCAATAAAAATCCTGAGATTTTTCCTGCTTTTCAACATCATCACAATCATGAATTTATTTGTATAATGTTATCGATGTACATCCCACTGCCAATGACTATACTGTAGTGCAAGGAGTTACCTTCTTCCAATACAGTTAGCTCCTAGAAATTTTACAACACTTGCTGCCATGCAACATGCATTGTATTTTTAAATTGTATTTATTTGATATCCTGGTAATTGCTAGAAGGGAGGTCCCAACCTTATCAGTAGGAGTGTAATTAATCAAGTTTTATTGCACCCATACCCCATCTTTCTGACAAAGCCTAAATCTGTATATATGACTTCCTCTCTTTTATTATCACAATATTCTTGTGAGGTTTTTAAACAGAGGCTGGATGGCCATCTGTTTAGAGTGCTTTGATGTGTGTTCTTGCATGGAGGGGGTTGGACTGGATGGTCCCTATGGTCTCTTCCAGTTCTATGATTCTAATAACTCTTCTGCCTCTCTCTAGGCTTCCCTGAGAATTAAACCCCTTTTCCACACATACAATCTCCCTGGCTGACTAAGGAACTTTATTCCAGAGGTCTCTTTGGCTGGAGGACTAACAAAATGGCAACCAGTATTTACCTTTTAATAGCTTTTCCTCTATACCACCAGCCCCTCCCTCACACTAATGGGCTGGGTTTCTCTTTTTTTTAATTATTATTATGAAAAGCATATCAGTAAAACATCATATTTGTGACTGATATAATAAATAAGTAGTACAACAGGTAGGGATACAAACCTAAATCTACCTATGTACTCTATGGCCATTTCCATACCGGGCTTCTAAAACGGTGTAGAGCGACCTCTAAAGGACGTCTTCTATGCCGTAGAGTGGACTGGCGTGGACTACTTTTTGTAGTTCCACACCAGAATCCACTCAGAAGCAGCCGGAACTAGCCGGGCTGCGTGTTTTTTAAAAACCTCTTTTTCGAGGTTTTTAAAAAGCACGGAGCGTGCAGCCCCGTGCCGCTCCGTCGCCCGGCTCTAAAGTGGGTCTGCAGGCGCGCGCAAGTGCGTGCCTGCAGATCTGCCGGGGGCGGGCTTCCGGCTGGCGAGCTTCTCCGGTTGGTGGAGAGCCTCCACCAAGCGGAAGCTGCCATCTGGGACGCCGGAGGAGTGTGGAGCAGCGAGCTCGCGCTGCTCCGCGTGGCGACGGACTTACCCGGCTGCGGGTAAGCTCCGTTTTAGCATGTTTTCGCCCATTCCCCCCCCCACATGTGAAAAGGGCCTATATCTTCATTCCTATCTTCCCCATCGAGACTTTGCTTCTGACTAGATTGTCTTTACAAAAACATGCTAACATAATAAATGAGGATCGGTTTTCTCAGTTTTAAACCCATCAGGACTCTACTAATATGAACTTGAATGTGATCTTACGTATTTATCACGTTTCTCGCTTTAAAATCTAATATTAACATTTATATAGGTACATTCATATATTATACATATTATAATGGGCTGGGTTTCTCTTCTGAAGAGCTATTCTGGTCACCTTGCAACCTGTTGCCAGGCTGCTCTGGCACACAGGATAGCCATATCCTCAGAACTCTGTCACACCTCCACTCCTAAAATACTTGTTGCTCCAACTGCATGTTACTTATTTAACACAGAATGTATGCTGAAGTCCTATATCACCATCTATGTTATTCGACTTTACATATATTTAGCTACACAGCAGAGACGCTAGAGAAATACCCTGGTAGTGAATAGCCAAAGGGCATAACAGGACACCAGCAAAGCACCCAAGGCACATTGATGCCTAATTTGCTTCAGGACCAATGCAGTGTGCATCCTATTGTGCATCAGTCCCACAGTGCATTAGTCCTGTTGCACAACAGTCAGACTGCCAGTTCTGCTACGTAATAACGTAACACCAGCCCTCTACTGGAGACAGACTTTATGGAACTGTCCAGTTCTACTTCCTGCAGATGTAAGTCTACTTACAGAGACATAACTCCTCAGTGTTTGGTTTAGTATACTTTGGTTTAGTATACTTGCATATAATTGCACTGTAAGGCTGTTGATTTTTGTAGCATAAAGAAAGAAGCAGTGGGAGTCCAGAGAGGCAACATATATATAAATAATAATATAACACTGTATTTCTAACTCAAGCAGCCTTTTTTACTTTTAGCTAGTGCCATCTGTATCTGCGAAATATTTTCATTACAGTGGGCCCTTGGTATCCACTAGGGTTTGCTCCAGGACCCCCCATGGATACCAACATTTATGGATATTCAAGTCCTATTATGTACAATGGTGTAGTAAAATGATGTCTCTTATATCAAGTGGCATAATCAAAATTTGCTTTTTGGATTTTTTAAAAAATATTTTCAAGCTGTGGTTGGTTGAATCTGTGGAATTCAGAGAGCTGATTGTACAGAATCCAGAGAAAACGGAGGGCTGACTGTAATTAGATTTGTGTCACCTGGATCTTTCTTCATACTGATGTAAAAGGTAACATTTGCAAGACTATTGAGAAACAGACCTACAGTTTCTTTCAAACTAACCTTACGTTATTGTTCCAGTCCCCATGGTATCTTGGCTTATTGTTAAGATTATATCTCATCATACCTGTTCTGGGTAATTGAGCAAATACTGATCATTGTCTAAGCTTACCGAAGTATAACTGGTGCTACGTAAATGCTGAAAACTGAAAGCAAGACGGCTGTCCTTCCAAACAGGAAATGTATCCACTTGTTGTTTCTGTGGCTGGTGATAATCCTGTGCTTTTTTCAAACTGGCAAGGACAAAGAAAAGGCACCTGAGTGTGCTTGAAGAGAGATAAGAGCTTGGTGCAGGTTGGGTGCGGAAGCTTAAGTGGTTAGGAGATGATTGGGTAAGGCAGCTCTAATCCACTTCCCATTTCCTAGGCCTAAAGTATGGGCAAGGTAAGTCTGACCTTCTGTCCTCTTCATATACAGTCCTGCAAGAAAAAGAAATACTCTCCCTGTATTGTTCTTATTGCATTTCAAAGGCATTTTCACCTGATGAGGGAATATACAGGCCTGTTTCATCCTCATGTATAGCTCCACTTATCATGCAAATAATGAAATACTTCAGGTATTGAATGAAGGTTTCACATTACCATAGCACAGTATGAGGACTGCATGCAGCCCTGGACCTAAATATGGTGCCTTCTGAATCATTTCCCCCAGCCCCATTTTTTAAAAAATAAAATGTTGGTGCAATATTTTGGCAGTTTTTGGCCCTAAATCACACAGAAAGCCCTCCCCGATGCCTTTGAAAACATGAAAAACATCCCCACTGGATGATCACAAGCACCCAGAGCTCAAATACCTCCATTTTTCTCCACAGTCCTTCTCAAAATGGCAACGGGAAGTGATATCATATCACTTCCTGACACTGTTTCAAAAAGGACCGCAGAGGAAAATGGAGGAATTTGGGGTTCATGTAGTATATGTGTGCCAAGAGGTGTCTGAGAGGAAGTTGCCTACTCCTTATTAGTTATTGGGGGACTACAGCAAATGCCCCATGCCCTAAAGAAGGCATAGTCGCCATGTGGTCCTTGCTGCTCCCCAAGGCTGTTTGTATGGCCTTGACTCCTGTGGGCTGCTCAGGCCACTCTCTTTCTTGCCCTGAAAATTTCTAGGAGCATCAATTTACCTTTCAATAAATTTTTAGCCCCTCTGCATTAGGGTAACACTGTTTAATATCATTTTTTCAAAACCAGAAGGCCATTTCTGCACTACACTCTTATAGCGTGATTATTCCACTGTCAACATCCTATGGAATCCTGGGGTTTGCAGTTTCGGGAGGGGCCAAGTGGCCCCTCCCGAAACTGCAAACCCCAGGATTCCATAGGATGTTGAAAGTGGAATAATCGCGCTATAAGAGTGTAGTGCGGAAATGGCCCAGAAGTGGACTTCTGACTACTACTGGGGTTTTGAAGGACAGGGGGCTGGAGCCCAGGCCCGTTGTTTTCTTTTTGGCTCTGTCCCTTATTAATTATTCTGACAGAGCTAAAAGATGCCACAACATTTTTTCCTTTCATTTCATTTGATTTAATGTCCTTATCAGTTCTATACAGTGAGGGAATATGGTTCTCTCCCTTTCTTTTCAGTCAGTTGGGGAACTGTTGTTAAAAAGTCAGGAGATCATTAGATATATTATTATACATTATAAATTTTAAGAAATGTGGAACACCTCTAGATAAGAAAAAGAAAATCTCTGTAAGTCCCAGATGTTCTTCCTTCACAAACTAATTTTATTTTGAAAACAAACCCCAAACCCCGAAAGGCCATTTCTGCACTACACTGTTATAGTGCTATTCGTCCACTTTCCACATCCTATGGAATCCTGGGGTTTGCAGTTTAGGGAGGGGCGTTTAGAATTCTCTGCCGGAGAGCTCTTTGGCCTCGGTAAACTACAAACCCCAGAATTCCACGGATGTTGAAAGTGGAATAATAGCACTATAACAGTGTAGTGTAGAAGTGGCCAGTCTCAGATTTTGTAGCTGTTCCTTCTGAATTTATTTTGGGAGGTCCACATGACATTTACTTTATCATGAAGTATTTTCTGGGAGTTCCAATTTTACACAGGACATTCCATTCCTACTGCACAGGTCGGTTTAAATTTACCCAGTATTTTCTGAAATGAAATATATCTGTGCTTGTCTTGTGTGTTTCTGAAATCTCAGATCTACCTGAGGTGGCCACTGCCAGTAAACACAATTATTGTTTCCAGGACACAGATTTAACAGAGATCAAGTGAGGGAATGAGGGAATGCTAGCTCTAAAGCAAAATGATTCTAATGGTTAAGTCATGTCATATTGCTAAAGCACTTAGCACTTTGACTGTATCTCCTGAACAATAAGGGAAAGGGCTGAACAGAAACTAGTGAAAATAAATTTTTGAAATGTTGCATGAGATGTGTCAATAATAGGAGGGGGAAAGACATAAGAGAGAGAGGGAGAGAAACCTGCCATACTTCCAGAAACAGACTGGATGCAACCTGTGAGTAAGCAGATACAATCAAAACAAAAATAATTGAAAACTCCAGAGATTTCCGGACTTCCCCAACTGGAGATGCCCCATAAAAGTTCTAGGTGTGATTATCAATGTCTCACCCTATGCAATCCTTAAAATTTGGGGACTGAAGGGAAATTTTACTCAGAGGCAGAATTCTTAGTTGGGGTTCAATGCCTCCATTTTGTCCCTCACCCGGCTACACCCCTGACCTCTGCCCTACATGTGGGATAAAACATGTTTCATTTATAACTGACTTTAGTTTTCCTTCCTGTTGTTTCTAATATCTGTGGGCAACCCACTTCTTTTCAAGTCAAATTCACATCTTTCAGGCCATTTGAATAGTGATGGGGCAACCTGCTTTGAGATTCTTAAGCTCTGTCATGTAGTGATGGGGGCGGTTTGCCCCCAACGGCAATGTTTTTGGGGTCTCTCAGGCTGGTAGCCACACTCCTGCGTGCCATGGCCATGCCCCCACACAACGCAGCCTTGCCCTCAAGCACCGTGGCCATGCCCCCACGCATGGTGGCCATGCTCTCTCCTGTCACCCCACACATGCTCTAAGCTCCGCCACTGCTTAAGCTTCTCAATCAACCAAATGTACACTTGTACTATGGAAGCAAGAGAGAATGATTCAAGATCAGTTCAGCCCTGCACACGTCTTACGTGGATGAAAAGCATTTAAGAATTCACAGCAATATTCTGGGCACCGCCTCCAATGTCACAGCTACAGGTTAGTACCATACCTTTATGTGTGGTACTTTATGTTATATCATGTTATGTCTGATACCTTAGGTATCCCAGTGCTGTGGAGCCCATCCATGTGATCAGCTGCTCACGCACAGAACTTCTTTTGCAAATGCCTACAGTCAATGTACAGAGTCACAGATGGCAGGGAAAAATTATGTCTAGGAGCATTAGTCCCACAACTGCTTTAAAACATATTAAGCTTAAACCAACACATGAGTAATAGGTAAACAGGGATGTAGCCTCACAAAAATGTAGAAATCTATATATCTTTTGGAGGGCCTTAATTTGTGTGATTTCCCTCCAACGTTGTTGATTATTTTATGACTTTCCATTAATCACTGACAACACTCAGCTTGGGTTTTGATATATTGTATTGTATCTTTCTGGTCTTCCTCTGTTTTCTGTTTCTAGTCTGTTTGTTTTAGTTTAGTCAGTCATTATTTCTTTTTCCAACAATGTAAAATAAAAATATAATTTAACAACAAAAAGAATATGGCAACAGAATTCTTGCAGAAATCTTGGCACGCTTCCCAGTTGTAAGATAAGATTTCTCCAACATGCAGTGCCAGGCTTGGGTGGTGCTTTGTAAATAGATGTTTCCTATTAACAAACCAAGGCAGCTGCCAAGTGTAACACATCAGAAAAACCAGTCAATGACAACTTTGGTTATTGTAAAAATCATAGAGGAAGAAAAATCCAATCGGCAAAGCTATTGGTGGGTGATTCACAGAACTGAATGAGAAACTCAGTGGTTGTTCATGGTTATTAATGTTAAATCTGCCTTGCCAGGGGATTCTGGGAACTGTAGCTCAACAAGTAACTTTTCTAAGCACTGCTGGAGAATAAACTGAGTGGAGGTTATAACTTGTAACCAGAACTGCATTTCAAACATCTTTTGTGAGATCTATCTCAAAGAGAAATGTTGAAAATCACTGTGCCTTGAGGTGAATCCACAGACTGCTCCAGAAAAGCAGTAGGTCTTAGTTTTTTTTTGAAATGCCCAAATCTGAAATATTCATACCCTCTAAAAAGGCTTTAGCTGACTGAGACCACCATTTCAGTTAGGCTTAGAGCACAACTGATTTGGAAGAAAACATATTTCTGGAGGAAAAGAAAGCTTAACATTGATATACATACTTAGGTCACAACCCTAACTACCTTGAGTAGTCCTCCAAAGGTGGTAAGTATGGGGTGGATTGTGCTAGAGGGGCAACAGTCCTGTCTTGGAGGGTCACCTCAGGGAGATTGGGATGAGGCTGAGGTGTGTTTCCACCTGCACAAAGGAACTGGGATGAGGTAAAGCCATCGTTAGCAGACCCTATTATGCCTGTGGAAAACTCGTACCTCCAACTATCTCAATTTGGCTGGGACAGTCCTGATTAATCACCTGCCATCCCATTTTTCAACTACGTTTAAAATATCCCACTTTTGCTTTCTTCTTCCCATTTCCCCCTTCCTCCTCAGTTTACTTGAATTAGTGCAAATTGAGTTCAAATGCAGAAGTAATTGGTAAACTCAGTTCTTATAGCAGCCGCACATGTCCCAGTTTTCACATGTGAAAAGTTGGAAGGTATGAAAACTCTGCCACCCTAGATCTACTTCTGATAAAAACTTGAGGTATTCTGGGAGGAGGAGAGGGGTGCCTTTGGTTCTGTTAAATCTATTCCTATGACAGGCCATCAGGTGCAACCCACCAGCTATGCCAGTCTGGATTTGAATTTCCAAAACATGAAGATTCACTAAGTTAAAAATTCAGTGAAGCATCTTGCACATCTTTGATCTTGGCTGGTATGTGATTACCGTGTTTTGGAAGTAGCAGGCTATCTGATGCTTTGTTCAGTGATGCCACCCAACTTGGGATGATTTTGAGGCATTGAGACCCAAGTTGATGTGAAATCTTGTGGCTGTAAACCCAAGTTGTTTGGGCCAAAATCTTGATGGTGACTTTACGTATGCATAAGTTCCCTTATGGAAGTGATTGGTCATTTTTGTCCTACATGCATGACCATGTTCAGTTCAAGGTTGTAGAAATGGGACTCCTCATGTGATGCCATGTGCATGAAGATATATGGTCTCAATCAATGTATATCTGTCTGCCGCTGTTAGAATTAGCAGTAATACTCCTCTGGTTGTGCATTGGCTTGGGCTTTCAGTTGCTTTTTCAGTTGCACAAGTGATCATTCAACATAAGAGCCACACAGGACAGTCAGTTCAAAAATCTAGTTGTAAGCTAGGCATGTCTGCCCAAATACCCTAAAGGCACCAGATCCTGTCTGATCTTGGGTGTTCCACTCTTTCATCAGTTCTTCTTGCCTATGGAGGATGCTTGTTTCAGCTTGTGTGCGTGTGCACTACTTGCAAAGTGAGCTAAGAAGGAAAAAAAGCTGCCAAGCCAGCTGAGAGACTTTGGAAGCAGCACGTGTGCAAATGAGCCTCAGCAAGTCCTTCATGCTCCCTGCAGTACAGTACCTGGGTTCTGGTTTTCAACCAATTCAATATTATGATGGTGCTCTGGTCCCCAACCTATCAGAAAAAGGGGGGAAGCCTGCATGATTTCAGAAATCACAGAAAGATCTAGCTAAGTGGTTCTTAACCTGGGGTCTGGGGTCTGGGGACTGCTGGGTGCCTGTGGAGCCCTCACAGGGGGTCTATGAAGCCCTGCTGGATAACATTACCAGCATCAGGGATGTGGCAGTGAGTGGAAGCTTGCAGGTGCTGAAACTGCTCCCTTGTTTCTGGGGACCAGCATCTGAATCCCCACCATGCCACGGAAACCCAGTGGGTTACCACAGGCAAGTCACATTCTCTCAGCCTCAAAGAAAGGCAAACAAACAAACAAAAGGCAAACAAACAAAAAACAAACAAAAGGCAAACAAAGGCAACAAATCTTGTCTTAGGGTTGCCATGAGTCAGTTTTCAAAGGGGAGAGACATAATGGCTTAAAAAAAATCTCCCTGTCAGTGGCACTTTCTTGTTGTATGCCCTCAAGTCACTTGTGAATAACGCATCCCTAGAGCGAACCTATTACAGCTTTTTTGGAGGAGGGGCAAGATTTGTTGAGAGGAGGGTTGCTTTTTCTGTCTTTTGAGAATGTAACTTGCCCAAGGTCACCAAGCATCTGAGCAGGGATTTGAATCCTTGTCTCCAGAAGCCTTCGATAGATAAATAAATATTTGGAAATTTAAATTATTTTTTTGAATATTTAAATTTGAATTTAAATATTTAAATCATGAATTAAGGCTTGCGGATCCCTGGCAAAAAGTTATATTTGCAGATGGTCCCCGGTAAAGAAAAGTTTAAGAACCAGTGATTTAGCTTGTTAAGTTATTTTGTCGTCTACTCTCTGTACATGGGAAAAGAAAAGAGTCTGGAAGTTCCAATGGGTTTTTGAGAGTTTTACTTGCATATTTCTTGAAATACCCTAGGTTTCCCTCATTTGGCACTCCCTTGGGTTCTTCCCTCTCCTATTCTCTCTGATCTAGACACATGCAACATTTCAGAAACTGATTTTCACCCATTTCCACTGAATCTTCTTTCTTATCATTCAAGCAATATAATCAAAGTGCTAAAGTGCTTTAGCAATATTACATTAGTTAAACATTAGGATCATTTTGCTTTGAAGTAAATGTCATCTGGGTCAGATGACACAGGTACAGAGAGCACAGGTGCAAAACCTGAGACTTCCGTTTTTTTTAAAAAAAAATCCACCTGAAGTTAGACATATTTGCAATTTGCATTCCCTTCGTAACTTTGCCTGCTCCTTTTCTTTGGGTGCCTAAACTGTATTTCTAGATGCTCGGCTGAATGCATTAAATTGAATGATTTACTGCAATCTTGTACATTTAGAGATTGAAGGAAAATTTAATTTGGTGTGGCAGAATTCTTATGAAGGACAATGCCTCCCCCCCCCCCCCATAACTACATCCCTCACATAGGTCAACTTTTGGACTTACATTCCTACACAGGAACAACTATTTTAGTTCAGTTCTGTTGGCCAGATTTATACTTTTTTGTGTTCTGTGAGAAAACATTCCTTCTAGAAACAGATCACAGTCTAAGGAGAGCTCAGGAATATTTCATACATGACAAAAACCCCACAAAATTAGTTCACTTCCCTTAATAAAAATGTGTGAACCCCATCTATCATCTATCAATCTATCATCTGTCTATCAAATTCACTGCAGCAATTTCTATGCCCACATAGGACCCTCACACAAGATGATGTGCACATGGGATTCACAGAGCTCCCAACACAAAATCATTTGTGAAGATGCAAGACTTTGTAGGATTATGGGACCATGAGAAATGGACCTTGATTAACGCCAGTTTCATCATCTGCTTCCAATTTGAAAGAAGGTAAACTTGGACTATTCCTTTTCTGCCAGTCTGAGCTAATAACATGGTGTGAAATTGAATGAGAACACACAAGGTCCATATGTCCCATCGACTGAGAGACACTTTATTTCCCCTAACCAAAAGGTGCTTTTTAGCCAGGAGACAGCCTAATCTTTTTAAACTTCCTTCCTACAAGCATCTTCCAGCAACTAATCCTTTTTTTGCCTTCTGGCATGCTGCTTTTGATAATGAGCCTGTTGTCATATCAAGCTAGAATGTATCACTACAATTAAGGCCTTTTCAAATAATGCATATTGTTCCTGGTATAATTTGAAATCCACTTTAAAGCTGATCAGCTAGTGCAAAGCAAAGGATTTTATTGTTTTCATAAAAGCTGACACATTTTACTACAAAACTAACTACACTTTGTTCAAACTATGCTGAAACTGATAAAGGAGAATTGCAATTTGCACATTCCTGTCTTACAGGGTAAGAGAGGAATCCTTAGCTAGTTCAGATACGATGCTTTCATGCTGACCCAGTGTTTCAATGTAAAGATCGGAATTCTGGCATACATGAAGAATTCCTTCACTGCACAGCTTTTCTATTAACTTAAAAGAGGAGGTATATGTGCCATATGGTAGGCAGCTTCTCTTCCAAGGAGAATAACTGTTTCATTGGGACTGTGGTGTGGTATGGAGAAAGGCATGACAATATAATATCTTAACTGTGTTTATATTCTGTGTTGATATTCTATTTTGACACTAGAGTGTCAGTATCACTGGGTTAAGATGACTGTTCTATTTCTTACATACTTTCCTAAAAAGGTCTTTAGTACCCACTTACACAACTATGCAAACTTGCAAGCTTCCTTGACGGTCGGTAGGGGGAATAGCTGCTCCCCGACCCTTAAGAGCAACCAGAATTGCTGTGGACAACCTTTACTGTCTCTGGGTTCTGGGTTGGAGTGATGCAGGAAGAGAGTTGGTGTGGAAAAGCTAACTATCATAAAGCCTGCAAATGTTGTTATTGTTATTGTTATTATTCGTTGTAAAGTCAGCTTTGTTTTATGGTAACCCTATGAATGAGACACCTCAGAGCTTCAGTTACCAGCTGCCCTGTACAGGGGGCCATGGCTCCTTGATTAAATCCTTCTCTTTCCCCCCTGCACCAAGCATTATCCACTTCTCTGATGAATCATGCCCTCATATATGGCCAAAGAATGATAGCCTGAATTTGATAATTTTTGCTTCTAGGGAAATTTCAGGCTTGATTTGTTCTAAGATCCATTCATCTTCTTGGTAGAATTCTCCAGTACCATATTTCAAATGAGTTTATTCTCTCTTGTCAACTTCTTTCACTGTCTAGCTTTCACTATCATACACAGAAATCAGAAATATGCTGGCATGAACAATCCTGGTTTTGCTGTTCAGTGCTATTCATTGATGCTAAACATATATATTAGAAATTAGTATAGGCATGCATAAGAGTTTAAGGAAACTGAACTTGCTCCATGGTGATTAGTAGTTTTCCCTTCCCTCATGAGCAACTCTTAGGGCCTCTCTTGATCAAGACTGAGGGTGAATTTAGATGTACAGGCAAAGATAAACTGCAATGTTGGAAACCAGACAATGCCCCATGGCATCTGGGCAATCTCCACACTTGGTATGATGAAAGGAAAAAAATCCCTTCCTCTATGCTCAATCTACAATTTAAATCAAAGTATTTTTATATAAATGGCTTCCAGACCAGGTTCTAAAAACTCTCTATCACTAAAAATATTGAAGACTTAAGACAGAAGTATGAGATCACTGTCTCAAGAGAGATCTAACCTCTTCATTGGAAAAAGAATGTGGTTAATCTTAAACAATTTTCTTATATATATGCTGATACTGGAAATTCAAGTTGATTCAAGTATTTCAGTGTTCATATTGTATACATCAATTCCTTTGCTAGAATCACTGAAGCAGATTTAATACCATAAAAATGTAATGTTCAGATTAGTGTGTGGGCAGTATTAATAATAAAAGAAAAAACTTCCTTGTTCAAAACCACTCAAAAGCAATAAAGAATTTAAAACTAAACAAGTAAAAGAATGGTGTATTGTGTTTCCTATGCTATTTCCTGCTCACCTAGAAAAATCCATTCCCAGCTTGCTTACAAATGGCACTGCTTATGTATCCCGCCTGTAACTTCCTTCAAAGCAGATACTTGGGCTGTTACCAGAAATGGGAGAGTTCTAGCTTAGAGGGAGTTTTAGCAGTTTAATCTTTTAGAAGATGATCCATTTAGGATGAAATCCAGTGTTGTTCAACCACCAGTGGGATTGGCACCACTGGCAGAAAAGATTTCTCCTCTTCCTTGCATCCCTTCCTTGCACTGAAGGGTTGGGCAGATTGTGAAGATGCGGTCATTTCCACACTACACTGTTATAGTGTTATTATTCCACTTTCAACATCCTATGGAATTCTGGGATTTGTAGTTTACTGAGGTCAAAGAGCTCTCTGGTGGAGAATTCTAAATGTCTCTCCCTAAACTGCAAACCCCAGTATTCCATAGGATGTTGAAAGTAGAATAATAGCACTGTAACAGGGTAGTGTGGAAATGGCCTATAGGAGTTGCAGTGGAGAAGAGAGGGAAGTCTGCTTATATAGCACTGGATGGAAACTTGGCTTTTTGAAATTTTACATAAAATAGATGAAATATAAAGGAGTAATTAATTAAATGTAGGGGTGGCCAGTATATATGCTTCTTCAAGGATAGTGAAGTCCATTTTAATTTTACCACCTCTCTTTTTACAGCTTCTCTGAATTGAATGGAGATCTTCCGATTCTGGACATTATCCAGGGGTGTAGCTATGGTGGTGGGAAAATAATAGCATAGCCCTCCCCAGATGAAAATTTCTTTCCGTCTCCACATTTTGAGCATTGTTGGAAGACACTGAAAAACTTTCATACTGGGAACTTTTATATTTGCTGTGTTCACATTGTTTTGATAACGTTGCTCACCTCTTTGCTTCAGATGCATGATTGCTGGCTGAGATCCAAGATCAGCTACTAAGTATATTTAACTCAGTAGTGTCTCCTGACCTGATCCCATATCCTGTTTCACTGGGCAGCAGCCATTACTAGTGATGGAGGTCTTTTCTTCTGTCAATCGAGGTGGAGTATACTGATGCTTCCACCTCCTCCCTCCAGCAAGCTTTACTGGAACAATTGGAAGCAGGATCCTTATTGTAGTTCTACCTTGTATCAGAGATTGCTGGCAGGAGGGAGGGGAAATATCAGATATTCTGTGCCCTGACTGATAAGAGAACAGACCTACTGATTGAACCCAAAAGGTGCTCACCTATGACTCCTCTTCATCCTGGAGAAAAGTGACTAGTGGGGTGCCACAGGGTTCTATCCTGGGCCCAGTACTATTCAACATCTTTATAAAGGATTTGGATGAGGGAACAGAGGCATCCTTATCAGGACCAGCATTCAAAATGACATTAAAAGGTCAGAGAGTTGGGCCTAAACTAACAAAATGAATTCCAACAGAGAGAGGTGTAAGCTACTACAGTTGGGCAGAAAAAATGAAATGCGCATATATAAGATGGGTGACACCTGGCTTGACCACAGTAAATGTGATAGATGCCGCTGCTGTGATTGAGGAGCAACTGATTGTGCATGGGACTGAGCCAGTGAGTGGGATAGGTGATGCCTCTGAGATTGAGGAGCAACTGACTGTGCCAAGGACTGGGCCAGTGAGTGAGCAAGTCAACCTGCAAACATCCCCTGCACTGGAAGGTCAAACAGAGACAGAGTTGCCCCAGCCAGCTCATGATGGAGAGGGAACCAGCAGTGATGCAGAGGAGTGGCAGCTACTTGTGCCCATCAGCCCTCAATCACGAAGAAGGCAGAAACGGGCTGCTCAGAGGGAGGCTGCATGGACTAGGTTGAGGAAACAATAACAAGCAGCACCTGCTCACAGGGGCTATTTATGTCTGCCAGCGTGGCTGCTCTTTGCTTGCAGCAATTTACTAGCAAGCCCTCACGACCTTTGTGTCTTCTGCTCCCTGAAACCCTCTGGACGGATCTCTGCCTCCTGAACCTTTGGACTAGGCCTTGACCTGGCTCGGCTTGTGTTTCCCTGGTATTTGGTATATTCAGACTCCCTGAAAGTATTCCTGACCTCCCTCCTCCCTTGTTGACTGGAGCTCAGCAGGGAGAGATTCCTGACAGTACATGCGAAAGGGATCTAGGCATTTTAGTAGACCACAAGCTGAACATGAGTCAGCAATGTGATGTGGCAGCTGAAAAGGCCAATTCTATTCTGGGCTGCATCAATAAGAGTATAATGTCTAGGTCAAGAGAAATGACAGTACCACTCTATTCTGCTTTTGTCAGACCCCACCTGGAATACTATGTCCAGTTCTGGGCACCACAGTTCAGGAAGGATATTGATAAGCTGGAATATGTCCAGAGGAGGGTGATCAAAATGGTAGAAACCAAAATGGCCAGGAAACTATGCTGTATGAGGAGCAGCTTAAGGAGCTGGGTACATTTAGTCTGGAGGAGAAGGTTAAGAGGTGACATGATAGCTGTGTTTAAATATTTGAAGGGATGTCATACGGAGGAGGAAGCAAACCTGTTTTCAGCTGCACCAGAGACTAGGATATGAAGAAATGGCTTCAAACTTCAGGAAAAGATATTCCATCTAAACATTACGAAGAGGGCAAGAACAGCTTGACAGTGGAATATGCTGCCTTGGAGTGTGGTGGAATCTTTTTCTTTGGAAGCTTTTTAAACAGAGGCTAGAATGCTTTGATTGTGTATTCCTCCATGGCAGGTGGTTAGACTTGATGCCCCTTGTGGTCTCTTCCAGCTCTATGATTCTATGACCTCCAGCACTTGCAGCAGCTGCTGCCTAGTAAAGCTGGATTGGGAGTCTTTTACAATCATGACAATAGTGCCACAATTGTGACTACTTACAGATTGTGAATATAAATCAGTTACTAACCTGTTATACTTTCCCAAAGAAATATTTGTCTGGCCTTTTTCAAGTTTTACCTGCTGCTTTGCAGGATTTGGAGACATGTCTGCTTAAAATCCCTGCAGGTTGGTTTTCAAACTACTTTATAGGCATATATATGTGCATATCTCAGTTTGGTTTACCATATTAATTTTCATAGGTTTTATTTCATATGTAGCCTAACATAAAGTTTATGCGCACATGCAAGTTTTCTAGTTACCTAGTTTATCTCCTTTTAAAAATTATTAATGCATGTGTGTTCTCCTGTCCCACCCCTGTTTTTAACAGCCCCTGAAGAAGGCCATATAAATTTTTCTTGGCAGAAATATGTTGGGCCATTTCATGGAATAAACACTACTTTTAAAAAAAAATCCGATACCCTATCATTCCTTCACATCAGATTTTTATCTGATGTTTCTAGTTTTCTTCCAGTTGATGTATCTTGGGGGAAATGAAATTGTAATTGTAATTCATGAAGTTGTTCTATAATAGTAATTTAAAAAATCTTATACCAAAAATGCATTCAAAATAATGCTGAGATTTCTTTGTGAAGGAGGAAGATTTCAGTGGAACTGGGGAACCATTAGTGCAAGCATCTCAGTCCACTTCTGCACTACAGTGTTATAGTGCTAGTATTCCACTTTCACTATGGAATCTTGGGGTTTCCAATTTTGGGAGAGGCATTTAGAATTCTCAGCCGAAGAGTTCTTTGGCCTCAGTAAACTATAAATCCCAGAATTCCAGAGGATGTTGAAAGTGGAATAATAGCACTATAACAGTGAAGAGTGGAAATGGCCTCAGTGTGCTGAATGGGCAGGATAGTCCTGAGCAGTGGTTTCCATACCCCGTGCTTAACAAGCACAGCTACCTCCTGTAGTAAGACTAGAAATATCTAGAAAGCAAACAGGATACTTTCAGAGGTAGAAACAGAAAATGGCAATATTTCACTTGTATTTTGAAAGCAGAAAAGCATAGGGCATATATGTGAGCAGAATACATTTGTCACCATGCCATGGTGATTACTTAGCACCACAGATGACTGGAAACTTTTCTTCCCCCTCCAGCACAATAATATTTATTTAGAATGAATCTTTTCTTGGAAATAAGAAAAATTAACCTCAGTAGGAATTGGCAGGCTGGAATGCAGAGCCACAGTCTTGTAAAGAGTATTCAGAACAGGGTATTTTGGAACAATGGCATTGTAAAAGGTCACAATACCTCTGTATGACTGCGATCTGACCAAGCACTGGATGTTCCTGACTTTTGCCAAAGGCAGTGAGTAAAATTAGAGGCAATTCTGACAAAACAAGGATCATGCATGAATTGATTCTCTGCAGTTGGAACTTTTTGAAGTATCGCTTTGTCTTTGTTGAAACACTATTAGTTAATGGTTCTTTCTCATCAGAACATCTTTCAGAGTGTTCAGTTTTGCAAGGCCTTTTTTTGCATTATTCTTGAATTCATGTCTCAAATCCTTTTTTTTTCCTTGCACAGGACTTTGAGGGCTTTGAGAAATCTCCTGTATCCCATTTGTACTGCAAAAGTGGGAGGGACTAGCCTTGTTGCATTATTTATTTATTGCATTTATACGCTGCTTTTCTTCCACTTTGGGACCCATGGCAGCTCACAAACTAAATTGTAGAAAATTAGAACTGGAAGGGACCACAAAGGCCATCTTGCTATGCCAAACCAAAGCACTCCTGAAAGATGCTCATTCAACCTTAGTTTAAACATCTCCGAGGATGAAGAGTCCATCACACTTTCAGGCAAACTATTTCATTGTTGAACTGCCGTAAGAAAGTTCTTCCTGATAAAAACTCTGTAATATGTTCACCTTACGGTAGCCATAAGTTGGAAATCACTTGAAGGCACAGGCCAGCAACAGTGGCCATTTCTGCATGACGGTGCTGTCCCACAATGGGTATGTGTCGCTGCTGGTCTGTGAACCATGCTTTCACACAATATCATCACGATCCTGCTGCCCATTGCAGTCACGGGATATTCCATTATCCGAAAGAAATCCAGTAACAGCCCCTGATCATGCAACTCTCTCATCACTGGTGGCCATGCAGAAACAATGGAAGTGCAATCTGGCAGTGGCACTGCTGGCATGGAATGGCGACAGAAACTAATAAGGTGCAGAAAGGACCAGTGTTTAAGTGGAATCTCTTGTAATTGGAATCCACTGGTTTATGTTCTAGTCTCTGGAGCAGCAGAAAACAACCTGGCTCTATCTTCTGCATTACATTCCTTCAGATATAGATAGCTATTAAGTCACCTCTCAATCTTCTCTTCTACAAGCTAAGCATGTGCAGCTCCCTCAATTAGTTCCTCATAAGGCTTGGTTTACAAACCTTTGATCATATTGGTCACCCCTCTCCAGACGTGTTCCAAAAAGGCATGAGTTAGTCCCTCGCTCCTGTATGTGATTTTATACAGGCTAAGTGTCTATACTTCAAAAGAACAGAAAATGGCAGAGCTTCCAAGGCATCTTAGGATCTTTAGTAGGATTACGGTATTATAGTGTCTCAGTTTCTGCAAGCATTGCTGAAGGTGTGTATTCTTACTTTGTAGTTGTTGTTATGTGCCTCCAAGTCTACTCTGACTTGTGGTGACCCTCTAACAGGTTTTTCTGGCAAGATTTATTCTATTCTAGTGATTGATTTATTGTGTTAAAAATCTAATATATAATCAAAATAGTATACATTAAAAAAAGAAATGGAAGAAAAAGGAGGTAAGGAAAAAATATAACTAAAACATGGTAGGACATTGACCCCTAGTCTTAACTGTAATAAAAATAAAACAAAATGAAATGAAATGAAATGACAACTAAAAAATTAAAAAGAGGAAAAAATATTACTCTACCGCTACAGATCCATCCAAATAATTCCACTAAAGTTACTAATAAGCATAACTTCATCATTAGATTTCGTACTTTTCCAAAAACCCATAAAAGTTTTCCAGTCTTTCAAGAAATCTTCAACTGATTTATCCTTCAAAACCCATGTTAATTTGGCAATTTGGGCCAACTCAGCAACCTTAACACTCCGTTATTCCATGAATTTAATTGGTTCCCATGGAGACAACTTAAAGAGAGATTTAAAATGGATCAAAAATTATATGGATTTGAAAGAAAAGAAAATGAATTAGATTTATTGATGAAGGGGGATCAGAAGAAGAGAATCTCCAAATTTTATAAGTTACTATTGCAAAGAGAAATGGAATCAGAGGTTGTTAAAGATAATATGGTTAGGTGGGCACAAAATATTGGACATCCAATTGAACTGGACACATGGGTGAGGGCATGGAAAACAAATATAAAATTTACACCAAGTTTAAATTTAAGAGAACATTTTTATAAAATGCTACATAGATGGTATATGACACCAGAAAGACTGCAAAAAATAACTAAAAATGGAAATGCAAGATGTTGGAAATGTGATGAAAAGGTGGGGTCTTTTTATCATGTGTGGTGGACCTGTAAGATAGCAAGGAAATTTTGGAAGGAAATACATGATGAAATTCAAAGAATTTATAATCTAAATTTTGAAATGAAGCCAGAGTTCTATCTGTTAAATATGCTAGGGCAACAAAGAGAAATAAGATGTCGTCAGAAGATACGGTTATATCTGATAACTGCTGCAAGACTGATATATGCGCAATATTGAAAAGAAAGGAAATATGTTGATATAAAAGACTGGAAATTAAAAGTCCTGGATATGGTAGAGTTAGAAAAGTTAACATTTTCTTTGAAAAATAAACCTATACAGAACTTTGAAAGGGAATGGAGAGAAGTTGTGAATTGGATAAAGATATAGCATAAGAAAAGAAAAAGAAACAAAGCAAGATTGTATGTAATGTAAGGTAATAATGTAACAAGGTGATGTAACAAAGCAGCAATGTAACAATGTAAGATGTAACAATGTAAGATCATTTCTTAAGCAGAAACTATGTATGAATGGAAGAAAACAAGCAGATTCAACTGGAAAATAAGCTTGGAAGTGGGGAGGTTTTTTTTTTATATTTTCAATTATAAACGTCAATAAAAATATTGTTAAAAAAATCCATTATTCCATTGTCATTGCTTCAGAACATTTCCAAGTTTGAGCAAAGAAAATTCTTGCTGTGGTTGTCATATATTGAAGAAGTAATCCATATTAACTATCTAGTTTTTTATCTATAATTCCCCAAAAAAACATTTCTGGTAACATTTCAAAATTTATATTTATTTTTTTTTTAAAATAATGTATAAATCTTAGACCAATAACCTTTTGCCTTCTTACAAGTCTACCAAATATAAATAAAAAAAAGAGCCCTTCTTATCTTGGCACCTCCAATATTAGTTTTGTTACCCTGACTTCTGGGGGTCCCGTGGGAGGACACCTTGATTTGCTCCAAGTTATAAAGGTTGGCGAAATTAGCAGAGCACTGGCATTAGCAAAATGAGGGGCAAGGTAACCCAGCAGGATCTTTTACCCAACTTTATGGGGTCAGGCCAAGCAAAAGCCAGGCAATGATTAAAAGGTAAGCTAAAAATGTGTTTTTATTGTGGGGAATTCACTCATGCATACGCACACAATACACACAATCAAGCATTCACACAAGAGCTAACTGAAAGAGAAAGGGAGGAAAATTATAGAGAGGCTGAGGGGCTTCGGAGGATTTATAATTACCAGTCCAGAAGGGTAGTGAAGAGGAGAAATGCGTGTTGGCTTAGGTATGACCTAAGGACAGTTCTTGTTCAGGAGCCAGATGGACAGAGTGACGGGTAGACCTTCAAGAGACTGCACTGGGCATCCTGAAATCATGGGGTGTTTGTACCCTAAAAATAGCCTGTGGCAGTGAAGTTTCCACATGCAAGACAAAGGGAATCTATTGTGGACAATGGGTCTTTCACCTGTTGATGGGCTTAGTGCCTTGATTGACAAAGGCATGATGGATGTTGTAATAGCTGTCTATTGTGGGTGCTCTGAGGAAAGCAGAAAGAATCCAGCTGTGCAAGGGATGGATATCTGTCAATCGGTGTCCTGGTGGGCTCCTCACAGTTGGATTCCCTGGAAAATTCCAGCTTCTATTTGAGCCTATTATCCACAGGAATGGTGTGTGTTTGCCTGACAAATGACTCAGTCTTACCTGGAGGAAGTTTTGAGTTGACCTATCTTTTACAGTCAAATTCTTTCCTGTTCGGTTTGACCTCTCCGTCACCTCTGAGGCTTGAATTTGATATCAGTGCCAATTAAAGTGTGTTGCCAATTACATATGATGCCAATTAGGTATGGTACCCATCCAAACCATACTGATATTGGGGACCCCCAAAGCGGGGCTTTACAGTTTGATAGTAGATTTTAGTACAGAACACTTAGGCCCAGCAGTTACTCAACAATAACAACCCCTGTGATAAAAACAAGCACAAAGGACTTCCAAAATGGTGCAGGCATGGCAGTGAACACATGGCAGTGTGTTGCTTGGCAGGATGTACATCACACAAATATTCATTAGGTGCCTCAGACACTTACAGACGCACACTATGCAACGGGGAGAATGAGAACTTGTAGCCTACTTCAATCTACGGAAGGCTGGAATCAGAGGCTTTTGGGTTTCACCTTAAGCCATCCACCCTTCTCCAGTTGGCTTAACAGAGAACATGGACCATTTCCATCCCCACCAGGAATGGAATATTGCCTGACGAGCATGAAAGTTTGTGGTACCTCTCTAACAGAAGCTAGCTATTGTGCCTCCAAAAGTGAGAACAAAAAATAATTTATTGTCAAGAGAATTTTTTAAAAGTTCCAAATGCAGGAAACCTAGCAGAATCTGCAGTATTCACTGTAGGAAGGGTGAAGATACAGATCAATTTTTTCTTTTTCACAGAAGAATGAGATAGCAGTTATAAAAAGCGCACTCTAGGCACACTTTATGAACACAGCAGGACTCACTTCTCAATAATCATGCACAGAATGGCACTGCACAAGCATCTTCACAAATTCCAATCTAGTTAACATTCCTGTTTCCTGTGAAACTATAGCAAGAAAACCTGAATAAGACAGGCCCAAAACAGATTTTAATGATGGGGTTTCTCACTTAGAAAACTGATTTTCTAATCTCTTTGGGCACAGCAGTCTTTTTTTAAAAAAGATATCTTTATTAATAATTTCTAAAAAAACACTAAATTCTACAAATACGTAAGAGAAAAGAAAAAAACAGCATAAAGAAAATATAAGACATATGAATAGAAATTAAAAAGTAGAGGAAAAAGAAAAAAAGATAAAAAAAGAAAATTGATTCTAGCATCTCAAAGATAATAGCCAACATTTCTCTTCTTCTTCTTGGTTCATGCATTCAAGAAAACAAAAAACAAAAAATCAACAACCTACCAAAGATTAACATATCTATTGCCATGTCCCTGTCCCAGGACCCAGACAGGACCCCACCCAACAGCCACACCCCAGAGACATGAGAGGACCAGTACTTACACAGCCAGTGTAAGTGGAAAACGGAGAGCCCAAGAGTCTGCAGTGTTTATATAATAAGGAGCCATTAATCAGACCAACAGCTGGTTAAGACTCTGAGCCTATATAACAAGAGACCAAACTGGGAAGAAGCTGTGGTAGCCAACTGACCCTATGAATGAATTCCTTGCTCATGCTCTGACAACTTTTGACCTTTGTCTTATCTACAGATTTTACTATTGGACACTTTCTCACTGGACCTATAGTAAACTTGGACTCTCTGTCTCTGTCTCTCTCTCTGTCTCTCTCTCTCTCTCTCTCTCTAAATCTACTGTGAACTTGGACTGCAAAATGACCAAGACAAACTTTGCTTGCTAGCTTCTGGTAACAGGCTAATTAGACAGCTGGAAGCCTTGGCTGGCTGCTGGTACAGGACATCTAGCATAATATCTCAATATTAATTTCTATTACAGCTCATTCCATCTTATGTTTATATGGTAAATGACATTACATGATAAAGGACATTAATACTAAGTGCTACTTGCTGACTTGATTATGTAATATTTTCACTAGTTAAAATGGTGGATCTATCACATGTTATAGAGTATCATTGAATGTATATATTTCTATACCATTTTATATTGTAAAACACTTTACAGTATCTATTAACCAAATCCACTTTTCATTGGCCCTTTCCGCACCTTACCTGTTCGCGGAGGTGGGGGGTGGTGCTCGCGCAAGCAGCCTCTTGCGTGAGATGCTCACTTCGCTTCTCCTTCCTTACCGCAGCTGGCTTGCCGGTCGCGTGAGCACCGCGCGAATGCCCTGCCTCTTCCTACTGGAGCACAACCTGGGAATTGCAGGCTAGCGCTGAGGCAGGAAGCGCGACTGGCCCAGCTCCAGACGCACCGCACAGCAGTTAAGTGTGCGCGGGCCCTGGGAGCATTGCGCGACTGTGCACCATGTTCGGCTTAGAGCCGAAAATAAAAAGGTGCGTGTCCGCTCTGCGTCCGGCTCTTGAGCGTCGCGTAACTGGGAGTGCGTCATACGGACCGCTCCTCCCATTAACGCAATGCTCAGGGGGCCCTTTCGCTTTAGAAACAGTGTGCGAAAAGGGTAATTGTCTTATATCTCTAATCATTCTCTAACCTAATTTCAGCCAAATCTATTTCATTTTGAATTTAACTCCCCTCTTCCCTTAATCTTTCTCTCTTCTGCTTCAATCACACAAACTAAATCAATTTGGTTTCATTCAACCATCAAAGTAGCCCTTGGCTCCAATGCAGTTGCCCATCACTGCTTTAAATGTACCAGGTAGATCTAATCTTTTGATACTGGTTTTAATCATGGATAATTTTGTTGCTAGTAATTATAACTATCAACATTTGTACAACCTAGTCAACAACAACAAAAAGTAAATAAAATATGGTATGCATATTTCTCATGAGATATTTTACTGCCTGTGAGGAAGGACAAGATGGTGCCTCTCCCCCATTCTACATATAGAACTTTACTGGACTCCCTATAAGCTTCTTCTGATAAAGAGTGAGAATCTTCTACCATACTTGCGGTGAAGGACAGAGCAGGCATCCCTCATTCTACCCAACAGTGGGGAATGGCTAGGGGGCAATAAGAAAGATAGATTGCATGTGGAACTGCTGATGCTGCCTCAAGCATATGCCATCTGAGGCAATTGCCTCACTCTGCCTAATGGTAGACCTGGTCCTGATATTCTTCCACCCCACACCAAATTTCACAACTACCCTCCCTGTTCCCTTGCACACTACCCTTGCAATTTCTCATCCTTCATAAATATTTCTCCCTAATAGAAATTATGAATAGTTTTGTTAATCTTTTACACATAATTCAAACAATATCACTGGCTAAAATAAAACCCTTTTCATGACGGACATGCATAAAGTAAGATAAAAGCTTAAAGTTAGGGGGATGGGTAATATAAAAGCAAAAGAATGAGGTAAGACCTTGCAAAATTACATGTTTTATGTTGCCGTGGAAACTATTTAAAAAATAATCAAGGAGAAGAATGTTTGGAATGCTGAAGTTAGAAGAAATATTTGGGTAGTAAAAAGGGTTAGAAAGTAGCAGCCTAGTGCATGTGATACTTCAGGAGAGCATTGAACTATGATAAGATAAGCACCCTTGTGAGCTTGTTTTTCAGAGTAAGGGATGAAAAAGAAATTTACATTTACTGAGATTTTGTACAGATTTATCTAATCTGTGGTCTGCAAGATTAATAGGAAAAAGTACACACATCTATTTTGATTGCCCATCATCAGGAAGCAGCCACAAACATAAGACTTTTTGCCTTGTTCATTTTCAAATTGCCTGTGAGTAAATGAAATTGACTTAAAATGCAAATATCTGAAAAACGCACACAAATATGTTTTAGTCTTCAGTAAAAATGTGTGTGCAAAAATGTAGGACTATGAAAGCAGAACAATGAAGAAAGCTGACAAGAAGGAAATCAACCTATTTGAAATGTGATGCTAGAAGAAATTATGCATATATAAGAGCCAATCAGGCCTGAATTTGCACTAGAAACTAGGGTCTCTTGACTGAGGCTTTCATAATTAGGACATATCATGAGGCAGTGGCAGACCGTTGCAAAAGAGGATTGACTCAATCAAAGTGGGTTGATTCAATCAGGGAAGCCACAGCCCTGCATTTGCAAGACCTGTGCAGGACAGTTGATAACTGGGGTTGATAACTAGGGTCATTATATGTTGAGGTCAACTTGATGGCAAATAGCAACAAACAACAAAAAATATGTACATTTAGAAAAAAACATGAGCAATGTATTATTTGCGGAAAAATGTGTGCCAAAATAAAGGTACCCCTCAATTAACAAAGCCCCTGCCACTGAAATGCCTTTTTACAAAGTTTATTTTTACACCTGCCCATCCCTCACTTTTCTTCTTCATCCTTTGCTAGCTAGAAGATTTTTAAAGCAGCATCAGCACTGTGAGAGTGGTAAAGGAGGGCTGGGGAAGCACATACTTTTATTGTTGGGTTGCAGCAACATGTCTGCAGTAAACAATGCAATAAGGTTTGATCTGGAAAAGAATGGGATTCTACTCTAGCCAGTCCCACTGTAACTAGGGCCCTTTCTGCAGCACCTTCTCATCCCACCATGGAGATGGGAGAAGGATGGGACCATGACAACGCTTCTGCGTCATGTCATCGTGGTCTCTCTCCTCTCCCATCCCTAGGTGGCATGATTGCAGGTTAAATCATTGACAGGTTTTCCCATCAATGAACACTCAATTGTGCCACCATCCTGCACTTTCCTGTCCTGCAGAAGGGCAGGAAGCCCAATGGTGATGCTTCCTGCCCCAGTGCAGCCTGGGAAAGTACCTGGCTGCTGGGATTGCTGCTGCCAGGATCGCCACCAGATGCTACCACAAGAAGGTGAGGTGCGGAAAGGGCCTAGGTGTGCTTGTCTACAACAGGCAAGGTAAATAGCAGCTGCTTCCAGAATCCCTTACTAATCATGGGCAAACTGCACAATAGAGAGAAAAGGGGAAACTAGATGACTTTACCTTGCCAGCTTGTTAATAAAGCATAGATCAATACCTTTGGCCACCAAAATGGAAATCAATAACAGATTGGAGGCTAGGGAAAGAAAAAAGTCATCCCTGGCTACATTTTGGAATGAGCCCTCAAGTAATTTCTATGAGGTTCAAACTATTTTTTATTTACTTAGGCAAGAATGATCTGACTTAGTTCTTTCATTTTACATGTACATATGATTAGTTTGGACCAAAAAGGTTTGTCGAAACGTGTTGACCTACACTTATTCTTTGTAGTGTAGGAAACTATCCTATTTTTTACATGTTTTTTTCTGCCTCTGGTACCAAAATGCCTGTTAAAGAAGTAATGCCCAGGAACACATCTATTTCATTAACTGAGATATGTATGCACATTCCTGTATGCACAAATTTCTTTGCAGAAGAAAAACAATCACACAACTAGATAAGGAATTTGGTCAGGGTGAGGATCCTGATAGAAGTGTAAGAAATGTATCAAAAATGAAATCACATCCTTAATCAGGGTTAATCCCTCATACTACAACTTTAATTTTTAAAATACATTTTTGTGGATTGCTTATAATTGTTGAGAAGACTCGTGTATGTGGCTTTCACTTTGCATTCATGAAGACTTGAACACATCAAAAATCTCTATGGTCTCACCTCCCAGAACAAAGACAGATTGGCTATTGATCTCACTACGCTCCATTTGCCCTGATGGCATGGAAATGTATTTCTTGGCGGAGGACATAAAGTCTATTTTAGAACCTATTCACAAGTATTTCTCCTCTCTGGTTTTTCATTTAAATACACTGGCCAGTCTTGTTATATTTAGGCTAGTCCAACTCAGAAATTCTATCTCCAGCCTTGCATAAAGTTATTTGACTTGTAGGACAAGGAAGGCAAAGGCAAAATCACGCTCTTTCCAAGAGTGAGATTTAAGGCTGTGATTCAGTGAAGGAGTTTGTAAAAAAATAAAAAGAAAAGATGACTTCTTAATGATTGAATTCATTGTCCCATCTGCCAGCAGGCAGAATTCGAACGAAAGGGATATTTCCCCATTGTGAATCATGGGTGGTATTGATTGTCTCCGAGTCAATGCGTAAAGCTGCAGAAGGAAGGCTAAAATCTAGTCCCACAATTCAGATTCTGACTGAAATGGGCTTTGAGATGCAAAGGTTTTGGCAATGAAGACTTTTATCTGAATTGTGTGTATATTCAGTCATCTCAGATTCATTTCAGGGAAAGAAATGGGTTTGCATGCCTGTTCCTTGGTGTGTTCTCAGTTCACCTCCCTTCATTTAAATGAAAGCAGCACCCTGTGTGTGTATTTCTCTTCAAGTCACCTGTTGAATTATGGTGACCCCATGAATTTCATAGGGTTTTTTCAGGCATTGAATATTCAGATGTGGTTTTGCCAGTTCCTTCCTCTGACATATAGCCTATTACAGCACCTCATGTTTGTTGGTCATCTCGGTCCAAATACTAACCAGACATGACTCTATTTTAGTTTTCAAGATCAGAAAAGGTCTGATGCCTTTAGAGTATTTAGTCTGTAGAAGGAGCAACCTAGATATGTAAAAAAAATTGCCATGTAGGAATTAGGAATACTTTCATTATTCCTAATTTTCAAAAATGACTGCTTGTTTGAAGGTGATTGCCCCAAGAAAGAACGGTTGTTTCTGCTCTACTAATACATGCCCCTAAAATCCAACTGCTAGTCCCAGCTCTAGTAGACCCACTGACTCAACTGCTGAATGGTAGGTGACTTTATAAATCTACTGATGCAATGAGCATGCTCTAATTGGAACTGGTTATTGTATATACACTTTACAAAGAAATGGAAAGCAATGCAAACTGCTTTAGCATTTGTTTCTTTGTTTATAGCACAGAGTAGGCATACTTCATGGCTTAGAATGCCACAAGAGGTTGTCCCAGCTGCTATTTTGGGTGAATGGAAGTTATGACGTGTCATTTTCAGTTACATTTTGGACCATATTCTTTTTTGAGGGGAGCTGTTTGGGGATGAGGATCCCTGCTCAGAAAGCTTGTTATAGCTTCACTGATGGGCTTTTCTTCATTTAAGGGCATTTTTGTCTGAAAATCCCCCCCCCCACTTTCTTGGCTAATTATTTTGGGGAAGCGTACCAGGGTCTTTGAGGGATGGTTGTGGAATCACAAGGGCCATACTGGATCCTCAGAGGATGTGTTCCACAGGCTGGACATTTCCTGTGCCTCGTTTATAGCATAGCATTTTGATCTTTGGTCAAAACATTTCTTGACTTACATACAATATCTTTTTTTCAGAGATGGTTGCTCCCTGTAGACCTATACTGTAAAAAGACATGACAGAAAAGGAAGACAGGATAGAAAGGAACGAGTTAGCCTTTGGAAGTTTGTTATTCTGTTGTTGTTGTTAACTGTGTCATTTATTTGAGTGGTTGGCATTTTATCTGAATGTTTTTAATATCTCAAATATTAGAGCTATTGGCATGGGAGGCTTACAAAATGTTTAAATAAATACCTATAAATGAAATCAGAACCCTGTTCACAGGAAAGGGTAGCCATTAATCAATATATACCAAAAGTATGAAGGAAATTATATTCACCTCTTGTTCTTTAAGTGAAAAGGTTATGTTAAGAAGTTCTATAAATCACAGATCATATTGAAATGATTTTAACAGAAGCAACACAATGAGAGTTCACTTTGCTAATTTTCTGTTTTAAGACTTTATTTCTTTGCAGTGAAAATGAAAGCAGCACTTGGGCTTTTACCACCAACCAAGCAATTAACCAAGTTTCAATAATGATGGCTCCCTCCGCACCAAAAAAAGGTGCAACTGCAACTTTTCTTTGTAAGCCAACATAATATTTTGCAAAGATGATTGCATGGTATATTTCTCTCCTCGGTTCTAGAGTATTAGTATGTGCACTGAACACAGACAAAAAGAAGAAGAAGAAACAAAGCAAAAACTGACAGGCACTGCAGCATTGCAGTAATTAATTTAAAATAGGACTGATTTGTTCTACCGCAGCTTTCCCCGAGGCCATTATCTGGGAGCTAGTTATACTGAAATCCAGGAAGCTAGAGGAAAAACACCTGTTGAATATGATTACACCCTATTAAAATATAATGCATAATTCAACATCGATATTTTCAACAGAAGCATTGTTATCTTGCCACCAATATCTTTACCTTACATACAGTCCTCAAAGAGAATGGAGTCAACCCCGTTTGTTATTGATATCCTCACAATTTCTCCAGTATTTTTATTGGTTCATCATCATAACATACCCTCTAACTGTCCTGATTTGATAGAGACAGTCCTGATCAATCCTCTATCATCCTGCTTTTTCAGTTACCTTTAAAAAGAGTCAGTTTTTTTCTTTTCTTCCCACATTCTCCCTTTGTCCTCAGCTTACTTCAGTTGCTGCAAACTGAGTTCAAAGTACTTTATACTCAGTTAGCAAGCTGGAGAGGAAGGGCGGGATCTTGTCCTTCCCTGTAGACTCAGGTAAAGGCAACCTTCTGCAGCATCTTCTAGGTTATGTGTTCTTCCTCATTTAGAAGTTCTGTTACCTTGACCTCATTCTGATGTTGCTTGGCCACACACATTCCGGTTTTCATCTGAATATTGGAAGGTACATGGCTTGAAGGCACATACACACACACACAACATTAGTTGGCTTGAAATTCTAATCCCATCACTTACTACAGCATATATATATATAGGCAGGACCAGTGATGTATTTAAGTCTTCTACTGCAAGTCTCAAGTCAAGTCTCACATCCTTGAAGATACTTTTAAGTCAAGCCTCAAGGCAAGTTTAGGAACCAACTTTATATCCCAACCTATATTCCAGAATTTTTGGACAGAGTTGAATAAAGTCAGTTTTAACAATTTAAGCAGAGTTGGCCCTCCACCTTTGTGATTTTGCCTTTTGCAGCTTCAGATGTGGGGAATAGGATCCTTCTTACTTTTCATTTTGGAAGCTGGAGGATTTTTCAAAAGTGGCGAATAGGATCCTTCTTATTCCCCATTACTGAAGCTTTAAAAGCTTTAGAAGGAAGGATCCGTCCTCCTCAAGCCTGTTGCCTAACACATTTGCTATTGCCTTCTGAGAAACGTGCCCTGCGCTCTGGGGGTGAGTCTTGTCTTCTGCTCTTAGAAAAGGTTTTAGAAGTCTCCTCTGATATGCAGCAGCACGGGCTGCTGAGCAGACCTCAAGCCCACCTCAAGTCCATTGCCTTACCCGCTTGCTGTTCCCCTCTGAGAAATGTGCCCACACTTTTGGCTTGAGACAGACCATCATGTTGTAAGTAGGCAAAAAAAGATAGAAGCATTGATCAAAGTTGTAAGGTTTCTGGATGAATGTGTTATGTTACCAAACCAAGAGCAGCAAGTCAACAACTAAAAATATACAAGTCTCAAGTCGAATCAGTGCATCATTTATTGCCAAGTGGAGTCCAAGTCAAGTCACTGAAGCAACTTAAGTCAGACTTGAGACCAAGTCAGTTGACTTGAGTCTACATTACTGGGCAGGGGTATTCTGTAGACCAAGGCTGGGCGATTGCAGCAGGTATGGGGGGCCATTTTTCTGCCCTTAGGACCCTCTGGGGCCTCACAGACTCTCTAAAATGTTCCCTGAAAAGAGTAAAGAGAAACAGAAAAGTAAATGTGTCAGGAAGTTCACTTCTGGTTTTTAGGAAAAAAAAAATTAAATGGTGAACAGGTACCCTACAATCTATATAAATTTCTGGGCTGGTTCTAGGAGGAATAATTAAGTTTTGGTTTTGCCACCAAAAAAAAAAAAAAAAAAAAGAGTGGTTATGGAGCCTAGAGGAAAAGTGCACTCTCCCCTCACTGCTACAGGCCTTTTAAACTATCCCTGGCAGACCCTAAGCAGATGAAAAGAAGAGGCAGATCACCAAAATTACAGGATAGACAAACAAGCAAGCAAGCAAAGAGGCCATCTTCAAACTGGTGACCAAATAATGAGAAAATTAAATAAAAATGACAGCTGCCTGGCACACTTAAGTAAAAACTTTCCTCAGGGACACTGGAAGGATAACAAACCATAACCCAAAATAATTTAGAACACAAAATGTTTGTGGTACACACAGTTATGTAGATAAACTGGTAGCTGGTATCCTATGCTGTCCTGGCTGCAATAGCTCAAGGACAGTGATGGCACACTGACATAATGTAACAATGATGGCCACACTCCCACAGCATCCCTAACAAATCTTCTTCCTCCACTATTCCTCACGCTGCTTCTGACGATGCCCACTGAGCATGGAAAGTGCCAATCAACAAGCAACAGAAAGTATGTCACAATGACATCCCATATGCATTATATAATCAAAACACTGCTGCATCTAAATATTCTTATGTCCCCTTTTGCTTCCATCTCCTTTTCGTTATGCATCAGATCCTTTCAATTATATGACTGAAGGCAGGACTTAGGCACTTTGTATCCCTCACCTAGACAGTGTTAGGCAACAACATTCCTGCAAGGAATACAGAAGGCAAAGGCAGCTGTGTTAGTCACAGAAGAAAGAAAGAAAGAAAGAAAGAAAGAAAGAAAGAAAGAAAGAAAGAAAGAAAGAAAGAAAGAAATCCATATTAGGATTAAAACCATTAAGCACACAAAAATGTGTGCGAGGCTTGGAATTCTCCAGATCACCTTATCAGGTAAGGCATTATAAAAAGTAGGTTGGAAAGGGAACATGGACAGAGCAAAGCTGACCATGTTGATGTTGTGGTTTCTGAGACATTATGAGGGAGGACAACTTGTGGAAATTCAAACTAGGCTGAATCACAAGGGTGGGCAAAGTGCGGCCTATAGGCTGTATGCATCCCACAGGGCATCCTAAGGGATTTTTCTTAAACTCCATAATGCTCCAAAATGATCTCTAGATATTTCCACCATGTTTGGGGGGCCTTGGATGGTCTGCGGTAAAAAAATTGCAAAACGTCCCCATTTTTGCCCCAAACTGTTCTCTAGGGATGTGCATATGGGAATTTCCACTGTGTTATGCTTCCCCTGAGCCAATTTATGCCCAGGAGAGGCTTTGTTTGTAAGAAGTCGTAAACAGGAAGTGACTTCTATTTACTTCCTGTTTTTAAAAAAATCTTCTTCTGGTTCTAAAATGCCTCAGGCAGGCCCAAAACATGCCCCCTAGAGGACATATGGAGGCAAAAATATTGGAGTGGATCCAGTTTGGTGAGTCTGGCACTCCAAGGAGCTAATATAGCCCTAGCCTTCCGTAGTTTCTCACTCCTACTCTACAAGGGGATGTAATGATTTTAGGTTTCATTCAGTATAACACCCCAAAGCTATTCCTTACCATTGACTACAGTGACTAGGCCTGCTGGGAGTTCTAGTGCAACAACATCTTGAGGGCCACATGAGTCCTAATCTTGCCCCAGCAACACAGGCAGAAAGGAAGACAGAAAAGTTTGATTCTACATTTTTTCAAAATATAAAATCCAACTGTAAAGATTTTGTATTTTGTCAGAATATTCATCCATGCAAGGAAATGGCAATAGAAAGGATATTTGGTGGGGGGTAGGTCTTGGAAGGATGGGATGCCAATTTGGCCAGCCGTTTCTCTCCTCCCATCTTTTCCTCGAGTCCACCCCTTCCCCTCACAACACTTGGTCATAATTCACCAAAGCTTTTGAGGCTCAGCTGGTTTTACATAAACCCTAACATATACACGGTCTTAAACCATATTAAACTAACTTAACCAGATTCAATGTGTCTTTTAAATGTGTTAAATTGGTCACAGGGAGGCACCACTCTATTCTGCTTTGGTTAGATCACAGTTGGAATACTGTGTCCAGTTCTGGGCACCTCAGTTCAAGAAGGATACTGACAAGGTGGAGCGTGTCCAGAGGAGGGCAACTAAAATGGTGAAGGGTCTGGAAGCCATGCCCTATGAGGAGCAGCTTAGGGAGCTGGGTATGCTTAGTCTGCAGAAGAGAAGGTTAAGAGTGGACATGATAGCCATATTTAAATATTTAAAGGGATGTCATGTTGAGGAGGGAATGGGCTTGTTTTCTGCTGCTCCAGAGACTAGGGCCCTTTTTGCACAGCATTTTCCATGTGAAAGGGCACCTGGAGCATTGCGCGATTGTGAGGAGCGATCTGCACGACGCACTCACAATCGCGCAATGTTCCAGGGGCCGGCAGGCGCCGATCGCGCACGTTTTCATTTTCGGCTAGAAGCCAAAAATGGTGCGTGATCGCTCATTGCTCCCAGGTCCTGCGTGCACTTACCTGGCATGCAGAGCCTCTGGAGCTGTGCCGGTCACACTTCCTGCCCCAGAGCAGCCTGGGAAACTCCCGGGCTGCACTGTGGAACGAAGAGGCGGGGCTTTCGCATGAGCAGGCAGCTCGCGTGGAGCCGAAGGACCCCAGATGCGAGAGCTTCTTGCCAGAGGCTGCTCGCGCTATCCCTGCACCCCAGCACCGGAAGAAGGAAAGGTGCGGAAAGGCCCTAGGACAAGGAGCAATGGATTCAAGCTGCAGGAAAGGAGATACCACCTGAACCTCAGGAAGAACTTCCTGACAGTCAGAGCTGTCCGGCAGTGGAATATGCTGCCTCAGAGTGTGGTGGAGTCTCCTTCCTTGGAGGTTTTTAAGCAGAGGCTGGATGGCCATCTGTCAGGAGTGCTTTGAATGTGTTTCCCTGCATGGTAGGGGATTAGACTGGATGGCCCCTGCGGTCTCTTCCAACTCTGTGATTCTATGACTATGTTTTCAGCCTTTTAAAATCATTTTAACTGTTTTATTACTGTTGTCTTTTGTCATCAAATCAACTTCAATGTATGGGCCCCTATAAATGAGAGACCTGCAAGATCTCTAGCCATCCACTGCCAGGCTCAGGTCTTGTAAATTCAGGGCCATGTCTTCCTTGATTGAATTAATCCATCTGTAGTGCAATTTCCTACTGGCTTCCACTTTACTGAGCTTTATCCATTTCTCCAGGGAGCTGCATTGTCTCGTAATATATACAAAGTACAATAATTTCAGCTGGGCTACTAGTGAGAGACTGGGCTTGATTTGCTCTAAGATCCATTCATTTGTCTTTTTAGCATCTGTTGAATTCTTCTCCAGCACTACATTTCAAATAAGCTGATTCTCTTCCTGACAGCTTTTTTCACTTTCCATCTTTCATAACCATACACTGAAATTAGAAATATATAGCCTGGGTGATTCTGACTTTGGTATTGAATTATATGTCTTTACATTTGAGGATCTTATTTCATGGCTGCCCTTCAAAGTCTCTTTTCCCCTTTCTTCTGTTTTTTTCAATTACAGTCTCCATTTTGATTGAAGACTGAGACAAGGTACAGAAAATCTTTATCTATTTCAAAGTCTTCATTATCTACTTTAAAATTATGTAAATCAGTGGTTCCTAACCTTTCTTTTACTGGGGAAATCCAGTTTGGTTTGTTGCCAGGGACCCCCAAGACTTAACTCAAAATTTGCATATTTAAAATTAGATTTAAATATTCAAATATTTATTTAAGCTGTCATTTATTTATTTATTTATTTATTTATTTATTTATTGCTTCTGAAGAGCAGGATTCAAATCCCTGCTCATACACTGGATGACTTTGGGCAAGTCCCCGTTGCCGTCACAGCTGTTGGTATCTAGCAGTATCTAGCTTAGTGGACCCCCACGGGTCCCTGGACCCCAGGTTAAGAACCACTGATGTAAATAATCTTTAGTAATTATTTTTGTCTTCTGAATATTCGCCTCTTATACATTGTTTTAAATTAGTCAGGTTGGTGATTTTATTGAATGCTGCTTTGAGATCTTTCGACAGAAAGAAGATATAAACATTGTAACAATAAATAAATATATCAGAGTTAGGACTTACGTTGATTTGAATATATGACAGCATAACATCACCACTATTCCACAGTAATTTGACTATGCTATCATAGCATAGAGTTACACTGTTATAATGTGTTAAGTTGCAGTCCTATCCTCAGCCAGCCAGCATCACTCAAGGACAGGATGATTCTATCAGCCTGCAAAAATAATATGTCCTTTAGAGGTGGTTAATAAGTGTATCATGTGCAGGATATAGGAGTGGTACTATAAGGATTTTAAAAAAACCTCATTCCTGCCCTGAAGGGCTCAAATTCACTTATGTGAAGGTTAGCAAGAAGTGTGTCTCCCATAGAAAAGGAGGATCAAGGGAAACAACGGTATGTCAAAGAAACATGAAATATGCATGTAGGTACACCACTACAGTTATAAAACGAGAATGCTGCTCTTGTTAAATTGCCTGTGAAGCATTTATGCACATATTTCAAGGTTGTATTTCTCTGCTGAAGCAAATTGTGGGCTTTGTGCATAATAGTGATCCTTCTACCCATCTATCTGTCCATCCTTCAGGGAAGTCTCCATTCAGGCAGACAATGGTAATTCTTAAGACATTTTGGCAGAGGAGAGCTATCTTTCATTTTGATACAAGTAAGAACATCCGTGCGAACAAGGGTGCACCAGGCAGTATATGCTAAGAGCAACATTTAATTTCATGGCTCCTGCATGTCTCACATCCTTTTACCAGCAATGAGGCCACAGGAGCTTTCTCGACATGTTGCCCGCTAAGGAACATTGAGCTGTGGTGTTGCAGTTTTCATGCTCTTTGGTAAGAGATGTTTTTTCCCCGGGGATATTCAAGCACTAAGCAGTAGAATGAATATGTGTCTGTATCCTTATGTCAAGAAGGAGGCATTGGGCACTAGAGGAACTGGTATTATGGAAGGAACTGTACTGCTAATGACCAAAACCCCACAGATTCTGATATAACAGCAAGGGTGGCTGTTGATTGTTTGTTAGAGAGGACTGGCCTCTGATTGAAGGGCTGTCCAGTCCAAGGCCATTTCCGCACTAGCCTGTTATAACGCGATGATTCCACTTTCAACATCCTCTGGAACCCTGGGGTTTGCAGTTTCGGGAGGGGCCAGCAGCAGACCCTAGGGTTCCAGAGGATGTTGAAAGTGGAATCATCGCGTTATAACAGGCTAGTGCGGAAATGGCCCAAAAGTCTGGTTTAAAATTTTGAAAAAAGAAAAAACAAGAAAGGTGTGCAGGCAGATCAGTATCTGGACAACAGATTGGGAAGGCTTACAGGTCATTTTATTGTAATCTTTCCCACTATGATAAAATTACTGGAATTCTGTTGAAATTACAGTAACAGTCCAGAATCTTGTGTCTGTTTCCTAGTTAAGTGTACTTATTTAGCAAGCAGGCCTAAGTTGGTATATTTACTTAGTGATTGTGAATAGGAAACAATTACAGATGAGTAAATATCGGTAACTGTTTTGTATTCATGATGGCTACTTAGTCATGATTGTGATGCTATTGCCATGATCATAACCTCCCTTCAAATCTACTTTACTGGGCACCAGCTGTGTGAGGAGAATGAGGTCCATTCTACCGTGATCGGAGCATGGGTGAATAACATTTCTGTCAGGCTGGTGCGGGTTGGAGAGGTTACTTAGGCCTTTTCCTTGCTATATTGTTATAGTGCTATTATTCCACTTTCAGCATCTTATGGAATCCTGGGGTTTGCAGTTTAGGGAGGGGCATTTAGAATTTTCAGTCAGAGAGCCCTTTGGCCTCAGTAAACTGCAAACCTCAGAATTTCTCAAGATGTTGACAGTGGAATAATAGCACTATAACAGTGTAGTGTGGCAATAGCCTTAGTTAAGCGTACTTTGTTAAGTTACTTAGTTAAGTATATTTAAGTAAGGAGCTGATTTAAGGATTTCTAAATTTGCATCTCTACACATAGGCCATTTCCACATGGGGTTTTTAAAATGGTGCAGAGCGTCCTCCAGGGAGGACGTCTACACCTGGGAGCGGACTGGGTCGGACCTACTTAACGTGGATCCGCACCCCAGCCCGCTCCAGAACGACCCTGAGTGGTTGTCCAGTGTGCTTTTGAAAAACCTGTTTCTTGAGGTTTTTTAAAAAGCACAGAGCGCGCCAGTGTGAGCCTGCTCCCTTATGCAGATTCGCAGGCTCACATTGGTGTGAGCCTGCAATCTGCCGGGGGCGGGCTTTAGGCTGGCTAGCTTCAGTGGATGGTTGAGAGCCTCGACCAACTGGAAGCCGCCATTTTCGTCCCTGAGGCAGTGCGGAGCGGCGGCCGCGCACTGCTCTGGAGCAGCGTGGACCAGACCGGGGAGCCCAAAAGTCCAGTGCGGAAATGGCCATAGAGTAGCATATGCAAACAATTATATGCTAATCTATATTTTCTTTTGTCCTTTCTGTTGCCCCCCTTTTCTCTCCCCCTCAGTCTCTCTCTATGATGTATTTCCTCTTTGGAAATGCATTAGTGGACACCCAAGCAAATGGCTTTTTTTATTATAGGTGCTCCTACACTGGTTCGTTCTTACCCCTATCAAGCCCTTCAGCAACAGATCTAGTGATGCAAAACACATATCTAGTATAACACATTAGCTTTGATGAAAGGAAAGGGACCGTCTTGTTTCTCTGCATAGTGTGTATAGTTTTAAGGAAACTGCTGTTCCTGTCCAGGCTTTTATTTCCCATAAATTGCTCAGGTGGTACAGGCAGGGACTATTTTGTTCCAGGGCTCATCTATGGCCCCTGTTTTCAAAATAAAGACAGCTGACAGCCTTCCTGAACAGGCATTATTCTAATAGCCAGACATATTTTGTGCAGTAGGAGAACAAAATGTGCGTTAGGAAATAAGCTTTTGTGCAGTTGACACTATGGACTTCAATCAAGAACAAGTTTATTGCTTAAAATAAATAAATGAGAAAAAAAGAAAACAGATAATTAAAATGACTACTGCTAACTTGTAGCCAAAACTCATCCTTTGGAATCTGAGGAATCCAACAGAGAGGAATTTGCACTGTGTGGAGTTTCTTCCTCCAGATGAACCCCTCCCTGAATCTGAGAAACTGGTGGCTGAAGTGATTGAGGAGCACCCTCATCATCAGGGTTTGACAGACACTGAAGAGGCTGTTACTGCCCTGGCTAGTCCGAGCTTTGGGGATATTAAAAGATATCCTTTTGATATCACAATTCGGTTTCACTTCTCTATTCCCCTCCACGTGCTTGCGAGGCCACCGGACAAGCACGCATACAGGCTCAGCTGTTAATCGCTGTAATATTCCTGGACAATACAGGCAGGCCAGAAAATAGCTGACTCGCTGCTTTAGGAGACCTCCAGGCAAGTATTCTAATCAGGTATGCACACAACCTACAAAAGAGCCTCTGCCCCGCGCTGGCAGCTTGATGGGTAACCTATACAATACCCAAGTACTCTGCGTTTGCATACTGGCTACTCCATTGAGAACCTCTACGATAACTCAATCATTCAGATTCTGACCTTTCGAAGGCTTTGTCTCCAACTCCAAATCTATTGTTTTCCCCCAAGTACGGCATAGCCTGCAGTCACATTCTCCTTATAAAAACCCTTGATTCCGAGACCTTCCTCGGATCGCTCCCGAGTTTTATCCCGCCTTGCTGCCGCTTTGGTTGGCGAGCCTCCTCTCAGCTCCACGTGCTGAGCTACATCGCACCCCAGCCTCGCTCTCTATTTTTTCAGGCTTCAGGAAAGGTGAAGTATCACCCAAACCAGCAACTCCTCTAAAAATCCCTCTATCCCCCTCCAACCTTTATTTCTTTAGTTATCTTGTGTGAGTGTGTCACATACACTGTTTTGCTTGTGTTTGTAATAAAACATCATTTATTGTTTCAACTTCTGTGTGCTCCTTGACTCGACCTGACCCCGTAGACAGGGTTCAAGATCTTGCTACGTTACCCTGCCTCTCGTAACGCTAAGCAGTGCTCTGAGCTAATTTTCCCCACCTTTAGTTGAGCACATTTTGGCGTCCCTCTCGGGACCCCCCGTTCACAGGGTAACAAGGCTCCCTTGTCCCTTGAAGGCTGGGGAAGAGACAAGGACAAACTTCACAGGAACTGTAGGTTGACTAGAGGATCATAACTAGTCAACCACCTGACATCCAGAGGCAGCCACCTATAAATCTCCCAACGGTTGCAGGGAATCCTTGTTTTTTACAACCATTCACCCTTTTTAACTGGCCGTGGCTTAGATATCCCTGTATTTCCTGGTGTTTTTGACCCATGGATTGGCTATGTTTAATGACTCCTTATCTCATCTCTTTTTGGCTAGAGTTATCTGGAGTTCTGGCTTGTTCAACCTTTGACTGGCTGAGACCTTGCCCCTTCATTTTCTTGGATTTCCTGTGCATAACCTGGACTGGACAGACTTTCCTGTAGTTGCTTCCACTAAGCGAATCTCACCTTTTAGACACTTACTGCATGTTGGCATAGGACAAACAATCTTATATTAATAGTATATTATTGAGACCAAATACTTGACTGCTTCATCTGTGACCAAAGAGGAAGATGCCTTGGGTCCAGCTGTGATGCTGTAGGCATTATCAACAGCATCCAGCACTCCTTTTGTACCACAGCTGCATGGTTCAATGGCATTTAGTATGGTCCTCTGTTCATCACCAGACTGAATGATGATTTTCCTCATTACATAAATTTTGTCCATTCTGATTTGCTCCACAGAGACATTACACCTCAGGGACAGCCCCAGTCTATCTTCAGGCAATGTCTCAGTGAGATTGTCTCTGTCATTTTCTATGAAACACTGCATGGCCATGCAAAATAATATATGATGCTGGGTGAATTGGGTAGAAATGTCTCCTTGGTACCCACCCTCTTGCTTCTTGTACAGTAGGAAGAAAAATGTAGAAAAAACCCTACACTCAAGCATATATAGAAAATGTATCTACATGAGACAGTTACAATGGTTTGATACCACTTTAGCTGCCGAGGCTTTGTCTTATAGAGTCCTGGAATCTGTGGTTTGGTGAGATAATTATATTTGTATGCTAGAGAGTTCTGTTAGTGCTGTAAGTCTGAGTAATGGGCTAGAGCTCTCTAGGAGAGAATTCCAAATCCCCCAACAAACTAAAAATTCCAGGTTACCATAAGAGGGAGCCATGGCAATTATTGGTATCAAATTGCTATAACTGTGGCATATAAAAACATGTTTTTTCTTTCTGACTTACATATAACATGTAATTTGGCTCTGAGCAGTGAGTTCTAATGCAACAGAAACTAACACCCTTTCCGCACCACCCTCCCAACCTGCCATAGGGATGGGAGAAGGACGGGACCATGACAATTGTTCTGCATGCCACTGCCATGCTCCCGTCCTTCTTCCGTCCCCAGGTGGTGCAATCACTGAGTAAATCATTGACGGGTTTTCCCTATCAATGATCCGCGATCACGCTGCCATCATGGACATCTAGTCTGCGGAGGGTCCAGAAGTACAATAGCTGTGCTTTCTGCTCCAATGCTGCCTGAGAAAGTACCCGGCTGTGCTGCAGAAGGAAGAGATGAGGCCATCACACTTCCTTCATTGCAGAGGCCGCCAGCAGAGGTGATGCTGGGATCCCCACAGGAGAACGTTGGAAGAAGGTAGGGGAAAGGGCCTAAGAAGAAAAGGTTTGTCATTCCTGGAGCCCCTTTCCCCTAGAAATCAGTCAATGGGTACAAGACAAATTGTGGACTGAAGCTCCCATCAATCATCACCAGTGGCCATGCTGTTTGCATCTTAGATAATCAGAAATATCTGGAAGGCACCGTCTTGGGTTAGGATGACATAGACTGAACTGTGCATAATATTTAAAAATTATGGTTGCCATTCTTTAAAACTATTGTATGAGAAAATAAATCTACTATAATATTCAAAATCAAAATGAGAGATATTTAGAGCTTCATAGTAAGGATAGAAGGTGGAAAGATGTAGAAAATGAAAAGTTATTTTTTAATGCAACAAAGATATACAGAATCACCAATGACAGGAGAAGGATGAAAGATCTTAAGACGTATCGTTTTCTCTGCTGAATAATAGAAGACAGTGCAATGTGTCTTTGAAATATGTACTGAATGTATCATTGATGAGGAAACATTGCAAACAGTTGTTTGGAAGGAGTGAAACCATGCAACAGGTTTTCCCACTGTCTTTTACTTAGTGCTGATAAAATGGTGGTCCTTTCACACCTTTTATGGAGAGAAATAGAGTACGAGAGAGAGAGAGGGAGAGAGACAATAGAATTCCCTTAGAAATAAAACATATTGGATAGGATCACATGGTGGTTATTCCTCTGGGATAATCCAGAAGAACAGGAAGGATCTATTTTCTCTGCATCCCTCCCCCCACCCTCACATCAACCTTGAAGGTATGAGATTCCCTCAAGGTTTGATTTTCTCCAGATCTGGTTTTCTCCAGATCTGGTTTTCAGCCTGTGCAGGGTACAGGGAGAGAAAAAGGTTATGTTGCGATCACCACAGAAGAATGTAGACTATTCTGAGTATATGGCTGGGTATGATTTTTTAAAAAAATATCTTCTTTTGTTCCCATACTTGCATGGGCATGACTACTTTGCAATTCCCCTGTGAAAGCATATAGTTCTTTTCAACCAGGAAAACCTTTTATGGACAGTTACAGTTATTCCACATGTGAAATATGCTAGAGGAGATTTCAGCAGATACCACAGGCTACCAAAAGGGCAAGCTAATTGTTCTAGAGCAAATCAAGCCTGAACTCTCATTAGAAGCTGAGATGAGTAAACTGAAGTGGTCATACTTTGGACATACCATGAGACAACATGACTCACTGGAAAGGACGATAATGTTTGGTAAAGTTGAGGTGAGGGCCAGTGTGGAGCAGTAGTCTGAGTGTTGGACTAGAACTCTGGGAGACCAGGGGTCAAATCCCTGCTCAGACATGGAAACTCATTCGATGACTTTGGACAAGCAACACTTTCTCAGCCTCAGTGGAAGGTAATGGTAAACATCTTCTCAACAAATCTTGACAAGAAACGCTCTTGATAGGTTCACCTTGTCCACCTTGGATCCCACCTCGGGTGAGAGGTGGGGTATAAATTCAAGATATAAATATTAAAAATAAATAGGGTTGCCATAAGTTGGAAATAATTGAAAGCATGTGATGACAAAGTTGAAGGCAGTTGGAAAAGAGGAAGACAACACTACAGGTAGATTGACTCAACCAAATAAACCACAGCCTTGAGCCTGCAAGATTTTAAAAAGGCTGTTCATAACAGGGTCTCTTATGGGGGTTCTCATTCATAGGGTTGTCATACACTGATGCTGACTTGACAATATATAGCAACAAATGGTCATTCCATTGTGACTGCCATTTTTTGAAATATTCCTACTTTAAAATAGTGGTAATAAATACTTCTCTGAGCTGAGCGGCTTAGTCAGCCCAGTTCTTGTTACAACTTGGAAGATTACAATTGCATCTGTGTTTGATTGTCTACACCAGGGATATTCTTTGGTAGCTTGAAGAATTCACATATTTGGTGGTGGTGGTAGGGATTCACAGGAGAGGCAGATCATCCATTAATCATCTGCTATTTTTCTACAAAGTCTGTAATGTTATAGAGGCTTTTGCCTACTCTGTTCTCCTTAGTTTTAGGCCTCCAGGCTGTCTGTATGTGGACATCCAACTTTATGAAAATAGGAACTATTAACATCCACTATTACAGTAACTTATATAATAGGATTAAATAATAGGGAAGCAAAGATTGCACAGTTATCTCATTATTAACGCTTCACCTGACGTGCTTACGTGAATGACTAGCCCTGAACATCAGCTGCATATTTCATGAGAAAAGTAGCCTTGGCTCCTTAATTGTTTGATATGATTTTACTGTGTCTGATGTTGCTTGCAAAAATTAACCAAAGTGATAAAAGATACACACAGTCTGGCATGATGCTGCCAGGGAATAAGAAGCTCAAACACTTACGATTTGCCTTTTGGAAAGATAAATCACATTATCTATTTGGCATAGATAACAGAGAGATCAGACACTGGGCTGCAATCCAGTGCCCATTGGGCCCAGATGGACAGAAATTCCTGCAGCTGTTCACACATTATATTGACTGGGTCTTTCTTTCCTGTCTGTGGTTCCTTCGTTTTTGCTCATTATTTCAGAGCCAGGTATGAAGAAAGGACATGAGAACAATTATCTAGAAATGCTGTCAAAAATAATGAATCTAGGATAGTGAACAAATAAATTGTACTTAGCAGGTTTGATTGGAATCAGAATGATACACACAAAAATTTTAAAACTCTTTGGAGACCCAAAGAAGCTTACGAAAAATCTATGTATATGAAATCATTCAACCAGACTCAAACCATCCATTTAAATCACATTACTGGACATTATTGAGCACTGACAGCCCTACAAGCTTCTTAGTAAAGCTTTTTTCCCCCTTTGACTAAAGAAATGGAATGTACTCTCAAGTTTAGCTTGATGCTTTCCCCACAAAGATCTAGTTGGTTCAGAATTATTTATCAGGAAACCTCTACTTGCAAGGCCTTTAGGACATCACCATAGGAGTCAGTGTCCTCTTCTGTCTGCTCCTGCTTAACCCCTTGAAGACTGACATAGAGTCCTCAATCCAATTGTTAAGTCTCATTTATAGTAAACCCATCAAATCAATGGAAATCTGACAAGTCAACACATATAGTTTCCACTGATTTAATGGCAATGCTTTAGTGGGGAATAACTACGCTTTAGGTCATTTCTATAGCTGAATAACGTATAGGTTCTATTATTGTAGAGCAAATTCCTTTGCACTGTCACCAATGAATCTTGTATACTGTCACATTAGCTAACAAGTACATCTTCTTTTCTAAACTAAATTCAGTATCAGGACACTAATGTATGCATGGGTTGGGTAGTTGTTTTAACTCTTTATCTGCAGCTGTCGTCCCAATCTTTATTGTTCCTATTGAGTCTGCAATTTATATTTCCCCTAAATGATCCGTTTCTGGATTAAGAATACAGTGAAGGGAAAGGAGTTAAAGCCTTCTCTCTCTTTCTCATGAGAGTCTGAGGCCATTTCTGCTTTCCACTTTCTACTTTTAACATCCTGTGGAATTCTGGGGTTTGTACTCTACGGAGGCCAAAGAGCTGTCTGGCTGAGAATTCTAAATGCCCTTCCCTAGAATAGGGAATAGAACTGGAACAGAAGTGGAACAATGGCACTATAAGAGTGTTGTGTGGAAATGGCCTGAATCTCAATAAGATCTCTTATACTTTAGTGTAAAAAAGGAAAGGGAAATGCATTTCTGCTAATAATGGCTGGAACCTATATGGCAGTTACAAATGCATAACCTAGAATTACGCACACATGACTATTAGGTATTCACAATCCTTCTATACTCCCCTGGAGCTATATAGGGGCCATGAAAACCCCCCAATTTCCACTTACCAGGCAGCAGCCACTGTGATTGAGGGGGTCTGTGCCCCTGTCAATTGGGAAGCGACTGGCCGACGTTTCTACCCAAACCTCATGTGAGTGATCTCTGGCAAAAGGAAGAATTGTGACTGGGACCCTGATTCTGCTTGTTGCACTGTAGATCACTCACAGGAGGAGGTGGAAATGGCAGCCCCATCGATTGCAGCTCCTCTTGCCTCATAAGTGGGAACTAGGGGTGGGGATTGGGATGGGATTAATGGCATAGCATGGTAACTATAGAGCTTATGCATATGTAAACCCCATAGAGGATTCTGACCAGTTTTTTTAAATGAGCAACTGCAAACATAGCAGGAGCTATTTTTCCTTCCTGCACCTACTTGGCAGGCCGCAGCAGCACCTTTCAGCGCTCCTGAATGTGATGTCACTTCCAGCCAGCATTTGGGCTGATCTTTGCCCAATTTCTTTCTTTCTTTTTGTCTGTTTTGGGGAGGTTTCGAGGAGTGAGGAGGAATAGGGAAGAAAACTGTTGCCTTTCTGAGAACTTTTGGGGTGGTTTGGGGGGAAAAAATCACCCTAAAATCAACCTTACAATAATTTTTAAAATTTGTGGGGATTGGGGGGCTTTGAGGGGCTTCTAGGTAGACCTGTGAGCTGCATTTAGGGGTCTCAAGGGCTGCATGTGCCCTACAGCCTGCACTTTGCTCAGCCCTGCTTTAAAGGAAGGTATAGTTTGTTCTTGAGATGCCAAGATGGTGAAAGCTGTGTCCACGTGTTGGAAGTCTGACACGGTGTTGTTTCTAGATCTCCTTTTGAAAAGAAAACAAAAAAGTACTTGGTTCTCAAAAACCTTCTGCAACTCTAGAATGGATCTCACTTTGGTGCTGTCGTCTCTGTGGTGTGTTTGCATTTCATTTGCGTTTGTATGAGACATAGATAGATTGGCTGGTTGAAAATGCTTAACAGACCATGTTTGAGATGCTCAGGAGAAATATGTTACACATATCTGCACATACACACATTTTCTTGTTACGATATGTGAATGTTTGCCAACGATTACTATCTCGACTGAGTTGGAGTTTATCTAAATGTCAACAGAAAGACTAAAGGGAGGGTAATTTTTTTTGCAGTGTGGCTAGACTAATGTTCCCATTCTGTCAAGAAAGGCAGTAAAGTGAATGTTGCTGATGTAGCTTGAAGCATTATAAACTGAGAAAGAAGGACCTGTTTGTATAGGCTATATAGACAAATGCTGCTTCTTTTGACTGCAACATGACTGAGGGTGTTTAGGACCTTGCAAAATGCCTTCCGCTGTCCACATAATTAGGCTGCAGGTAGAACCCCATCTGGCTCTATCATGACCCTTCTGACCTAGCTTGTTTCACTGCTGTTCTAACGATCAAGGAAGCTTATTCAAAATTGCTACAGATTGTGCCATTGGAATGTGCCTGGTAAAAATGAACATGTACTGTTGAGCTTTTTGCTAATTTACTCATGTAAGCACAATTGAAAATAAATGCCAAAAAACATCCTTCAGCAACTGGTTGTCCTCTGTCTATTTTTGCAGTGTTGATGATGATGTCCCAGTAAATGCAACTTTCATTTATTTTCTTGAAATCTTAATTACGTTTCATTTGGAGGGAGGTGGGCTAGGGTGAAGTGGGTGGAGACAGGATTTGAACCCTTTTGTATGTTTAATACAAAAGCTCATGAATAGTTTTATGCAAATAGGAGCATTAAGAGAAAGAATTGTGAATGCTAGTGAATGTGCCATTCACCATAGTATCAATGGAATGGCATAATTGTCCGGGCTCTAGCAGTAAATTACTTGGCTCTCCTGAAAATTATTCTGCAGACTCACAGCCCAATTGTGAAGCTCTGAACCACTGTAATAGTCCCATTAAACTTTAGTCAACCTTGTGAATGAGTATCATTTACATTGTTTGAACTCTAATTACAATATAAATCATTGATGTAAGTGCTTTCTAAACTAACATTGCTTCTCAAATGGACCCAAATGGACTCCTACAGACTAGCTAATATCTGTGTAAACAGTTTTCCTCTATAGGTCATATTGTTTGAATAGCTAGATAGGGAACGTATCTGAAAATGAGTTGATACAAACAGCTGATGAGGTGTGAAACCTACATGTGGATTATACTATTAAAGACTGCAAGAGGAAATCTCCATATAATGGATGCACATTAGGGAGGGAATGGATATTTGGCAAATCTCGTCAAAATTTGGTTTTACCACCCACTTGGGAAAAGGTGGATAGGAAGTAAAACAATGTTTGAAAAGTTCCTGCAACTTGCAGGAAATTTTTGTTGTTGTTGTTCTCAGCACAGCAAAACAGCACAATTTTGTCAGTTCTGTGCAGCCTTAAAAGCTGCACAGTTGGAATAGAGCAGAACTCCCCAAGGCAAAGTCATGCACCTGTACTAACTAAACTAAACAATTGTTATACGTGTCTAAATGGCTCAACATTGAAAAGGGGAAAATGGAGTAGAACATTCCTTGAATCTGAAGCTATAAAGCTGTGCACCTTAATTGTGAAAACTATAACCATTGTGTCTTCTAATTTGCTTCATCCCCACCAAGGATGCTCTTCCACCATTCTTTCTCAGCACTTTTCCCCTTGTGCAGCTTATTCCTTGAACACTCTGGCCTCTGACTCTGCATGTCCTTTCTTTCTTGATGTGTCTGCCTACTCCGATTCTCCAATTCCTTTCCATTCCTGCTAATTCACTTCATCCTTGCCAAAGCTGCGCCTCTTCTGCTGCCCCCTCTGCTGCTGCCCTTTCTCAGTTGACTTTTTTGCGCAGCTTGCTCCCTGATCACTCTGGGCTCTAAGTCTGTTCTCCCTTCTTTCTTGACCTGCCCACTCTGATTCCCTAATTCCTTCTTGTCCCTGCTAATTTGCTTCATTCCTGTGCCAGGGCTGATCTACTCCTGCTGCCTTTTCCACCACCACTCTTTCTCAGCTGGTTTTTTTTTTTTTTGGTGCAACTTGCTCCCTGACCTCTCTGGGTTCTGAGTCTGCACTCCCTTTCTTTCTTGAAGTGTCTGCCTACTCTGATTCTGCAGTTCCTTCTCATCCCTGCTAATTTGTTTCATCCTCATCAAGGCCACTCCTTTCCTGCCCTCCTCTCCTCTGCCGCTCCTTCTCAGATGGTTTTTTGTGCAACTTGCTCCCAGAACACTCTATGGTCTGTGCTCCCCTTCTTTCTTGGCCTGCTTGCATACTTCAATTCTACACCACTCTTTCTCAACTGTTTTTTTTTTTTTGCACAACTTGCTCCCAGAACTCTCTGAGCTCTGAATCTGCACTCCCTGTCTCTCCTGGCTGGCTGGCCTACTCCAGTTCTTGGTAGGCAGCTGAAAAAGAGTGGCAGAGGAGACAGTGGCAGGATAGGAGCAGCCTTGGCAAGGATGAAATGAATTACCAGTGATGAGAAGGAATTGGAGAATTGGAGCCTTTTCTTCGATATCTGTTGGGAAAGGGAAAAATTGGAAATTTCCATTGCTCTCTCTCTCTCTCTCTCTCTCTCTCTCACACACACACACACACATACACAAAACATTCCTGTATTTGCCCATTATTGGAATATTAGCCTAGAATTCCTACTATCTACTTCTCTATGTGTGGGTAGTTGTTCTTCACAGGGAAGCGATCAGTCATTTTACGTGTATGAAATGGTATATTCCAGACGCAAGTTTACTACTCTATTTGTAGCTTGCTGTATTGGGGAAGACAAATAGAAAGACACTAGTTGCAGAGAAAGGAAGGGGCTGGGAATTGAAAAAGGTGCGCTATATTTATTCAAAATTAAGTCCAATGCCTTTCCATATCATATTTTTCCTCAGTGGGAAAATAATTTTGAATGGCAATTGTCAACTTGATTTCTGTTGTTTATAAACTGGGAAACCTCAGTATGTCTCCTGGTCCAGCTTTGTAGTAAATCCTAGAGGAAGCGGAAGAAGGGTAGGCATGAAGCTATACCTCTCCTGGTGTGAACTGGTATAGCTGAAACTAAGGATGGAAAGACTATTCATAAATATTCAAATCTCAGATAAAAAACAGATTTTCTGAGTGTCAGATGCCCTAATGAAAAGAATCTTGCATAGATGAGCATCTTTGCATTTTGAGATTTATTTTTCATGAAGCCTACCTTTTTTTTTTCCCTCAGAAAATTACATGAACTTATGTGCAGGAGACAGCTGTTTTCTGCACAAAACCCAAATGTGGATTTTTCACAGTATAAATGCCAAATAGATAATAAATAGTCTGAAAACTGTACAGTTTCTGAGAACTTTATCACAGCAGGGAGATGAATGGTTGCCCCCAAGGATGAAATTTATGAAAATTTACATCTCTTGTCCAAAGATGGATTGATCACCTCATTTATTGTTTGAGAAACAGGAAAGACAGAAAGACATCTGTTGAAAAAAAGGAGGGAAAAAAGGTTTCTCTCTTTTTTTAAACAACTCCGTCACATTTCAAGCTGTGTTCTTCCTTGAAGGTAATCTTGAGTGACAAGTGTCAACCTGGTATCAAACTGCTGTTATCAAACTTGTGAGAATGAAGCCTGGCTTTCAGTCATGTACTACATTACAAAAGAAAAAGAAAGAAAGACAAGCATGGCACAGTCAGAATGGTCTTCCTGCTCTATCCAGCAGTTTCTACCTGCTGCTGTTTATGTTCTAGAAGCATATTTGTATCCCATTTGGGCATCTGTGCTGGTGAAATGCTGGCCTAATTTTGTGTGTATGTGCCTTGAAGCTGCCTGTAAACTGATGGCCAACCTATAACTTTTCATTTAGTTTTCTTAAGCAAGGAATACTCAGGGTGGTTTGTCATTGCTTTCCTTTGAAATATAGCCTACACTGCCTGATATTTCTTAGTGGCTCCCATCCAAGTACTAACCAGAGCTTACCCTGTTTAGCTTCCATCAGAAGAGATCCAGTGCCTTCCAAGTATTTTGGTGTAGGCTTGATATTAGGATATTATTTTCTGCATAAGAATGTTAGGACTAGGGGTATAAAAAATTCTCCTTCTTTATTTTGTTGTGTTTCTTCAGATTCCATCTGTATTCTCATCCACCTGTTATTTGTATAAGATGTGAGGCTTTGTTTGATATTCCTACACAGAGATTCATGCACAGGTTTATATATATTTTTTTTTCCTAAGGTGATCATTTATTTATGCATTTTACCTAATGTGTTCATTTCCTCCCATGGACTTAATTTTTTCTCATGCCTTGTTGGGTATAAACTGTGTATGCAGTGTGTTCTGGAAGCTCTCCAAAAACTTACCCTCCTTCTTCTCCCTTATGCAGCCCTCTATAATGCCCCCAGAACCTTCTCTGGAGGGTTTCCCAGGGCTTCCACTGGGAGTCTGCAGGGAGAAAGGGGAAATCCCCTCCCAGTTCCACTGATGGGAGACGTTCTGCCAGCAGAACAGCCTGTTTGAATTCTGGGCTAAACTTTTAAAGTCTTCAACATCCTGGTGTTGTGCTTCTTTCTGACAGGACAGCAAACACAGCCAAGACTTATGTATGAGGGTTTGGGGAATGGTCAACACAGGGGCATACAGCTGCAGCACAATCAGAGCAGCTCCAACTGTTCTTGCTCTGTGATCACCTCTGTAGAAGAAGTTTGCTGCTGGACACCATGTTGGACACCGCTTGGGAAGACAACTCCCCCAGCTTTGATACCATGGCCTTGATTCTTGTGATTTCTGGCTTCTCTGGACTATCCTGTGTGCATCCCTCCCTTTGGGTTGTTTTGCTTGAATGGACTTTATCAGTTTTCAGACTTCTAGACTGTTTTGACTGACACTGAGTTATTTATGATATCTGTCCCAAGCTTCTCTCTGCTTCTCTCATGTCCTCCTTTGTCCTCAGCTTACTTCAGCTGCTGAAAGCTGGGTTCAAAGTGCAAAAGTAATTTGCATTCAGTTAACTCAGCAACTCAGGAGAGGAGAGGAGAGGAGCAGACTCAGGTAAAAAGCAAACTGCAACAATCTCTTCTGTCTTGTCTGTTCTTCCTTATTAATAACCTTTGTCATCTTGACTATACTCTGATATTGCTTGGCTACATGTGTCCCAGTTTTCATCTGTGAAATGTTTAAGAGCATGGAGTTCCCATACTGTTCCTAGCACACACACACAAATACTTCTAGTATAATATTGTCCAGATAAAAATGCTTCTAGGAAAAGGGATTTAAAAACTAATTTTTAATATCACACTCAGGCACTGTTACCAAGAGCCAGTGTGGTGTAGTGGTTTTGAGCATTGGACTTCTACTCTGGAGACCAGAGTTCAAATTCTTGCTCAGCCATGGAAGCCCATTGGGTGACTCTGGGCAAGTCACACTCTATGACCCTCAGAGAAAAGTAAAGCCAAACCTACTCTGAACAACTGTTGCCAATAAAACCGTGTGATAGGCTTGTCTTAGGGTTGCTGTAATTTGAAAATGACTTGAAGGCACACAACAACAAAGAATGATCAATTACATAGATTTCAAAGGATGACACAATTCAAAGTGTTGGTGATGACCGGTAAAGCCCTCTGCAGCTTCACTCCAGGCTATTTGAAGGACAGTATCTCCCTTTATGAGCCCATTAGAGCTCTAAGATCATCTGGAGAGATTCTCTCTGGCCATTTCTGTACTTGACTGTTATAGAGTTATTATTTCACTTTCAATATCATATGGAATCCTGGGGTTTGCAGTTTAGAGAGGGGCCTGAGGCCCCTCCCTAAACTGCAAACCCCAGGATTCCATAGGATGTTGAAAGTGGAATAATTAGCGCTATAACAGTCTAGTGTGGAAATGGCCTCCGTCTCAGGCTCATTTGGTGGGACCAAGGGAGAGGGCCTTCTCAGTGGCTGGTCGCAGATTTTGGAGCTCTCTTCCTACAGAGGCCAGAATGGCCCCCTCTTTGCTCTCCTTCCAACAGCAAGTTAAGAAATTTTTATGCCATCAGGCTCTTGGAAACTGGCTGGAGTGGTCTTTTAATGCCATACAGTGCTGTTTTGAAGGTAACAATAACAACACATTTTATTTTGTTATCCACCTCTCCTCGATGAATTTTAATGCTTTTAACATTTAAAGTTTAGTATTTAAAGTATATAACATTATCAATTTCTTAAAACGTTTTTATACTTTTATTTAACTTTTTGTATGGTTTAATTCTGTTTTATTTTTAAATGTGTTGTTAGCGGCCTTAGGTCTTATTATTGCAAGAAAGGGGAATATAAATGAATAAAATAATAACAATAATAATACTATAGTTAAATGCCACTCCAATTAAGTTTAGCTACAAGTAACAAGATAAAGCTTCATGTGATCAAGGTATCTCCCCTGCCAGGTAAGTAGCTCTGCGCTAGGAGAACCTTTGCCAGATGGCAGAAGACAGTTGGCAATTACAGCGTACCAACTAAAAGATCCCCCTTGGTATAGGGAGATTGAAAAAGGGGCTCCGGAGATCGGAACACATCTCCCAGCTACCATCCGAGCGAAGGAATCACGAAAGACTGCAGTGGATGGGACAAAGAGGATCGGAGCAGCCACCGCCATCTGGCAGCGCTTGGGCACACAAGCGGCGCTTGCAAACTGTGTTAATTTCAGCTGAAGAGTAAACTCTAGGGTCCAAAAATTCATTCTGACAGAGACTTAAAACCATTAGAAGATCTGGAGGGTAAGAAATTCGGAAAGGGGAAAATTTACTGCATTGGAAAGTGGAGGGCGAGCGGAAGGTGGGACAAATATAACATACACTCATGGGCGGAATATGTGCTTTGGGAGCTATTATCAAATGCTAGCAAAAAACTTTTGACTTTCAAGCTTACCCGCTTTCCTGTAAGCATTTTAAGTTTGGACCGTAGTGACTGATTACTCGTCTCTCATTTGGATATAAATCTATGTGTGTAGTGGACTGTTACTGTGTTTAAACAAGAGAGAAACATAAGGATGAGGATTTGAAGTGAGGCTATGCGGAAAAGGACAAAGGAACTTTAATGGCGACGGCTGAGAAGAGGCTTGAAGTACACCAAAGGTGAATAGACTATAATTCTAAACTCTAAAGACTGGCAAAACTTTTTGAATAGCATTGAAAAGGAGATATGATAAAGGAACAAAAAAAGAGACTGGGTAGAGACTTGGGATATAAAGTTTGACCAAGGATTGAGGAGATGATTGAGAAGAAGATAGCGTAAGAACGGAACGACAGAGTGAGAAGGGAAGGGACAGAGTGAGAAGGGAAAAGAACTGGAACGAAGAGATAAAAGCAAGTCGCCATTAGTAGCGCCTCAGAACTTAAGTAAAATAATATTATGAGATAGCAAAGATTATAAATATTATAAGTGTTAGCAGATCAAAGCATTAAATATTGCATTGCACGTGCTTAATTTATAGTGAAATATATAGAATATTGTCTAGTGGTCACTGAATTTATTTTATTGACTGGTAACTATCGTCACTCTTGCTATAAATAACATAAACCTGAACAGATTATTATTTGGTTAATACTTGATGAATTGATAATTGAATTGATAATATTTGATATTTATGATATTTGATATTGATGATACTTGATGAATTGATACTTGAAGAATAATTTTGGCCTGGGGTATTAATTATTAATTTGATCAAAGGTAGCAGAATATTAATTGAATTGAATTGAATTGAATGGTACTTGATTAGAGTTTATAGACTAAAATAAGTGCTATAAGTGCTATATTAGCTTATGTGATAATAATTATTTATGATAAAAGAACTCTTTAAACCTATTAAGGTGCCATTATCAGTTTTATTAACGTGGGAAAGATTCATGGATACTAGAAAGACATCAAAGGTGACCAAGATGACTACAACCACCAGTCCACGGAAACTATCTTTGGAACTAATATCGAGACCGGAACAGACTAAAACAGATCAATATCAATTAACGCTATTAGAGGAGATCAGAAATATAAAGTTAGAAATAAGGCAAGAAATGAAAGACTTTAGAGGAGAGATGATGCAAGACTTTAAAAATGAATTGAAAGGAATAAAAATAGCACTAGGAGGACTGCAAGAAGATTTAAAAATTACACAAAATCGGGTTACAGCATTGGAGACAAAAACGAAAGAGACAGAAGAAACAATTGAAAATGTGACAAGGCAACAGGACCGACTTCTAGATGAGAAAGCACTGGCAGACCTAAAAGCAAGAGAAAATTATTTAAAAATAAGAGGACTGGCAGAGCGCAGAGAGGAAAATCTGTATGAGAGACTGATTCCACCTCTAGCGGAATACCTAAATATATCGACTGAGAAGATGGAGTGGGAGATTGACAAAATCTACAGGATAGAGTCAAGAATAGCGAAAGAGAGAAAACTCCCATGTGATGTAATGATACAATTGGTACGGAAAAAAACGAGAGAAGAAATAATCCAAAAAAGTCTTGAAATCGACTTGATAATTGACAAAACTAAAGTATATATTTATAAAGATATACCGCCACAGATCCTAAGAAAGAGGAACGAATACAGATTTTTAACAACCTTTCTAAAATCCCAGAATGTACCGTACAGATGGGGGAAACTAGAAGGCCTTAGCTTCCGATTCCGGGAAAAGCAATTCAAGATAGATACGGTACAGGAAGCCAAAATATTTATGAAAAGGTACGGAAAAGGAGACAAAAGTCACATAATGAAGAAGATAAAGAAGACTTACAATCGGAAAATAGAACGAGGAATACCCCAGAACGAAAAAGCGAAGAAGAGGAAGAAGCCACAGGAAACGAATTGGAGAATGAAGACAACTCAGACTCAGTGGAAGAAAATAATTAACTCAAATTGAACTGTAAAATCTTAAAGAATGAATTTGAAAATTCTCTCTTGGAATATTAAAGGTATAGCAACCCTCCAAAAAAGAAGGAAAATGTTTCATTATATTGAGAAGAAAAAATTGGATATAGTATGTTTACAAGAAATTCGTATACAATCTGGGAAAATTCATCTGGTTCCTAACGAAAAGCTAGGAAATGAATATATGGCCGCCCCAAATATAAAGAAAAGAGGGGTAGTATTATACGTAAATCCAAGAATACACTCTAAAGAAACATTAAAAGATGAATCTGGTCATTTCAACGCAGTAGAAATTAATTGGCAAAACCAAAGAATTCTAGTCATTGGTTTATATGGACCACATAGAAAACAAGAAAACTTTTATAAAGAATTGAATAGGAAAATTGTGGATCTAGAGTATAATAAATTGATATTTCTAGCGATTGGAATGGGGTAATTAATCCAAAACTGGACAGAAAATCAGGGAAGAAAATTAAAGAGAAACAAGGAAAACTCCCCAAATCATTTGATAGTATGATGGAAAATTTAGACTTAATAGATACATGGAGATATACACAGGGTTTAACCAAAGAATATACATTTTATTCTGAACCCCATGCTTCATTATCGCGAATTGATATGTTTTTGATTTCTAACTCATTAGCCCAAATGGTTGTCAAACAAGAGATACTATCCCGAAATGTTTCTGATCATAACCCAATTATACTGATGTTAAAACAAAGGTCGGATGAATTATTTAATTGGAAATTAAAGGAGAAGTTATTGCTTGAAGAAAAATTTGTAAGTAAAATTAAGAATCAAATAAAAATGTACTTTAATGAAAACCTCAATAAAGGAATTAAATTGGCGACTGTATGGGATGCGGCCAAAGCAGTTATCCGGGGGTATTTTATCCAACATAATGTGGAAATTAACAGGAGGAAAAGAGAGAATTTTCAAAAACTGAATGAGGACTTGAAAAAGAAAGAAGAAAAACTGATTGAAGATCCAACAGATAAAGAAACACAAAGGGAAATAAAAATAATATGAAAACAACTAGAGGTACAAATAGAAATGGAATTCAATGAGAAAATGATCTATACTAGACAAAATTATTTTGAATGGGCAGACAAAGCAGGGAAATGGCTGGCATGCAGAATGAAGAAGAGGAAGGAGAAGACACTGATCACCAAGTTAAAGAGTGGCGAGGTGTTGCATACAGATTTTCAGCAAATAAAAAAAATAGTGACAAATTACTATGCAATGCTATATAAAAGCCAAGACCTCCAAGATGAATCGATAGAAGCATGCATAGCAGAACAAGACCTAGCAATACTAACAGAAGAACAACGGGAAAAATTAAATAAACCAATTACATTAACAGAAGTGTTAGAGGCAATCCAAAAAGCAAAAAAAGGGAAGTCGCCGGGACCAGATGGGTTTACAATTCAATTTTATAAAATTTTTCAAAAAGAACTTGCGCCCATATTGCAAACAATTATGAATGAGGCACTGAAAGAAACCATCCCAGATACCTGGAAGGAGGCCAATATAACCGTAATTCATAAAGAAGGAAGAGACCCGATGGATATCAAAAATTATCGTCCAATTTCATTATTGAATTCAGATTATAAACTATTTACAGCAATATTAGCTAATAGACTGAAAGACAATATAAGACAATATAAGACAATATAAGAAATGTAATTAATATATTAGAACTCTGTGAGAACCATCCTCAGAAAACATTGATTGCTTTTTTTCTAGATATTGAAAAGGCTTTTGACACCGTTAATTGGAAATTCTTAATTAGTGTGTGTCAAAAAATGGGTCTGGGAACTAACTTTATTAACTGGTTAAAAACTATTTATTCAACGCAATATGTGCAAATAATTGTTAATGGCCATAAAGCAGACAAATTTAAAATACAAAGAGGCACACAGCAGGGTCGTCCGTTATCCCCATTGTTATTCTTATTAGTAATTGAAGTTTTGATATTAAAGATAAAAGGTAATAATAAAATTAAAGGAGTTAAGACACAAGATAAAGAATATAAGATAAAGGCATTTGCAGATGACCTAGTGATAACTTTGGAATATTCAGGTGAGGATTTAAATGTTTTAAAAACTATTTTTAATAATTTTGGTAAACATTCGGGTCTGAAAATTAGTAAAGAAAAAACTATGGTAATGACGAAAAATATAACAGAATTGGAAAGAAATCAAATAGCTCAAATCACAGGCTACATGTTGGCATCAAAGGTCAAATATTTGGGAATCACAATCACAAATAAGACTTCTGACCTCTTTAAGAACAATTACCTGGAAGTATGGAAATCTATTTCAAAGGATCTAAAGAATTGGGGCAATATAAAAATATCTTGGTTGGGGAAAATCACAGCAATTAAGATGGCAATACTTCTGAAAATGTTATATTTATTTCAAACTATTCCTATTATCCAAAATGAAAAGGTTATCAAGGACTGGCAAAAAGAAATCTGTAAATTTATATGGGGTTATATGGGGCTAAACCAAGGGTTAAGATGAAAATATTGGAAGACGCTAAAGAAAAAGGTGGTTTAACATTACCAAATTTAACTTTATATTACCATGCCTGTGGGTTAAATTAGATACAAGAATGGATTAAATTAGAAAATATGAAACTACTAAATATAGAAGGAGATGGGCTAGGGTCAGGTTGGCATTACTATTTGTGGTACAACAAAGGGAAAAGCAATCAAGAGTTCAATTGTCATTACTTAAGAAATGCTTTATTAAAGATTTGGAAAAAATACATTATAAGAGCCTGTGTAAAACCCCCGAAATGGGTATCCCCTCATGAGGCCTTTTATAAGAAAGAAAATATTTTATTTGATAAGTGGATAAAATATGAGGATATGGTGGAAATACAACAAAAACAAATCAAAATCAAGTCTCAATTAGAAATGAATGACTCGGGTATAAAATGCCACTGGCTTTTATACAGGTAGATTAGAGAAAAATTAAAGAATGACATTAAACTCAACGATTATCAAATAAAAGAAGAAGAATTAAATGTGATGTTTGCCTCAGGAAAACCCAAAGCCATCTCCTCTATTTATAAGGTTTTGTTAAAATGGTACACAGAGGATGAAACAGTTAAATTACCAATGTTGAAATGGGCCCAGAATTTCTCCCATTTAGTTTCGATGGAGCAATGGGAGAAACTCTGGTTAAAAACTATGAAATATACAGCATGTCAAGATATTAGAGAAAATTTGTATAAAATGTATCTTCATAGGTATTTAACCCCCCAAAAATTGGCAAAAATGACAAATAAGTGTTCCAATAAATGTTGGAAGTGTGGGCAAGAGATAAGTTCCTTCTATCATACTTGGTGGACATGCAAAGTAGTGAAAGAGTTCTGGAAGCAGATTCATAGGCGAATAGAAAAAATATTAGATATAAGATTTAGCATGTCTCCGGAAATATATATGCTATGGATGATGGAAAATGATCTGAAAAAAAGCAGGTAAACAATTGTTTTATATGACAGCTGCAGCAAGGATGGTTCTAGCATATAGATGGAAAGGGAATATGATGCCTTCAATAGAAGAATGGGAAATGAAATTACTTGATATAATTCAAATGGATAAATTAACATGTATACTGAAAGGGAAGAGTAAAGAAAATTTCACAAAACAATGGGAAAAAACATTACAGTATTTCAAGAATTCATGGTGTGACAGTGAAATGGTAAATATAGATTACTGAAAAAATACTTAAGGATTGAGGTTACATTAGAAGAAAAAGACCAAGATAGAAGTAGAATAGTTTATAACAGACTCTAATGCCGAAGTTGGAAGTACAATGTGAAAGCGTTTCCAGTACTTGTATATAATGAAATTAAACTGTGAAGAGATGAAATATTATGGAAAATCAATGAGAAAACGACATGTAAATCCTTTGTATGTTTTAGTAGGTTCTTGTATAGTATAATGGTATGTTGTGTTTTTGTTTGTTTGTTTTTTTTGTGTTTGTTGTGTAATTTTAAAGAATAAAGTCTTCAAAAAAAAAAAAGCTTCATGTGTCGCTCCAAAACAACACATATTTTGATTCTGATAAGAAAGCTGATAAACAAAAATCACTCTTTTTAAAATTATAATCTCTCCTCTTGCTTTATGGCTTTCAAAAGACCATTTTTTCATCAGGGCTAACGTCCAAATTATATCTCATTGTATCTCATCAATGAAAAGGGGTTGTAGATATTTCCTTCTCTACCCTTCCCAAGGGCTGATAGCAGATACTTCAGCCTCACTTCAGCCTTATTTTCTGTTGCAGAGAAGTGGCTGGCATGTCAGGGTTATTGCCTCCGACTGTTGCCTCTGAGTCCCTGGCCTTGGGGACACCAACTGGGACAGAGGTAGGAGTGATTCCCACAGTTACCTCTGCTTCGGGGCTGAAAGTTTCTGGCCTTGGGGAAGGCTTCTCTTGGCCTGGTAGCACTGCCAACCCTGATCTGCTCCCACACAAAGCCAGCATGTTCAAGAGCTGAGCTGGCACACCTTCAGGAAGAGAGACCTGTTTCTGGAATTGTTCCAGAATTCCAAATCTCATAAGCCATCCCTGATTGGAAGTAAGGGAGCTGGCATTATACATGTTTTTGGAGAGACAACGGTTGGCATCTTGGTAGTAACATACGTAAGCATAAGTCCACCTTATGCCTATGTGCCTTTTGTTGTTGTGGGGATTAGTATTCTCTTCCATGCTCAACTAGCACCTTGGCCCCTCAGGACTAACAGTTTTGCTATACTAGGCCCCCGAATGGCCGTTCCATATTGGTGGAAAACGCAAGGCATCAGGGAAGCATCTGGCTTAGTCTGATAGCCAGATATAGAGTGATGGCATCATCTGCCAAGACCACAGCAGATCTTAGCTGAAGTTACTATCAGTCTGTACCTGGCTGCGATCCACAGCCAGATGCTCTTTTGATCCCTTCTGTCTCCACTAACCATGAAATGGCCATTCTAAGGAGCAATTGCAGCAAAACTGTGAGTTCTGAGGGTGATGAGTGGGGAGTTATAGCAGAGTTCTGCATATGGAACTCTTTAATACTACACTGGGTAATATAGCTTCTCAGCTGCTTTTTGTTGCTTTATTGCTGCTTTCTAATTTTTAAAATTTTATTTTTAAACAGCTCAGTTGTATCCAAGTTTACTCAGAGGTACATTCCAGTGTGATCCACAGGATTTATTTTATGCATCAAAGTAAACATGGAGATGATTGTAGCCTAAATATATTTTTGATGTTTTTTGATATGAGTTGTGTTGGAGTGCTTTGTCACGTAAGGTAGAATATAAATATTTTAACAAAATAAAATTTTAATAAGGGACAGATACACATTTCTTCCACATATCAGATTTCATCTGCATCCATTGCCAATTTTTTAAAAGGAGAGAATAGGAGAAGCAAGAATTACATCCTCTAACAGTGAATGCAGGTGGTGATTGCTGACAGGAGTGAAGCCAAAACAAGTGTGCTGAGAATTGAGAGGGAAATCAGCCTTCAGGAGAATCTGCAAAAGTAAGGAGAAAAATACTTTTTTTAAAAACCAAGGTGTTACCATACCCTACCCCTCCCATCCTGTGGGATGTGCTATTTTCGTAAGTGGACATATTTATGGCTGAAAAACATGATTGAGGGCACGCTGACCAGAAAGCGTGCTTCCAGGTGAAGATGGTCAGGTCATAAGTCTAGGAAGAGGCAGGAAAGCCCAATGCTAATGGGTTTATGGTAATGCTTTCAACACCCCAGGTTCTTTGCATTTCCAATATAGAACGAAAGGTAAACTGTCCAGACTGGTGAGCAATAAAAGACCACTCCTTGATTTTTTCCTACAGAGATCTTCCCTATGCATGCTACCTGACCAAACATTAAGAATTAGGAGTCCCATTAATGTTTTGTCACTCCAGAGTTAAGGAATCAGCCCATTCCAAACCCCTTTGTCAGTGCCAGGGGAAAGCCAGTATAGTTTTGTCAACACACATTTTCAGGGTGTGGAATAGGGTATAAAAACCCTAGCTTTGACCCCAGCCATTTCTAGTATGTTGGGCATATTATGCTGCACATAGTACTCCAGACCACTGTTCCTCTGTGATACCCTCAGATGTTGTCTGAACCACTCTGCTGTGACCTCTTTCTCCAGGACTGGTAACTATCACCTATTCCACTCAATTTCTCTCGCTGTCCAACTTCTCTTGCCTCACTTTATGATTGCCTTGTATGGTTCTTAGAGTGTCCAATTTCTTATACGCTTGTTAATTCCAAATAAAATATTGTGTTTAACTTTATAATGGGGTCCTCTCTACAGTTAGTACTGGTATACATAAGTTAAAAGTGTGGAGGGATGGTGGATGATGGGATTTACGCAAACCGCGATAAATCTTCCCTCCTACCACTGAGCTCCGGCCAAAAACGTGAACCAGAGTCAAGTGCAAAATGAAAACACATACAGCAGAGTACGTAAACACAGCATCAGAAGCGTGCGTAGCAGAGTTTGATATGCAGCAATGCTCTGACCACAAAACTCACCCACGAAAGAACACCGTCACACAGTGTTATCTTCCAACCTGGAGCATTTGATCTTCTGTTACAATACATACATATTTACAGGATTCCCAGATCCTCCAACAGAGATTCAGCATTACATCGACACACAGCAAGTGTAGATATGCTTCTGGCATAGCCTCTGGCCATACGATCAGGCAATCGAGAGGAACATTGGCTAGATCTCAACTCCTTATATATACATTACTCGCTGATGCAACCCCAGCCAGCATTTCATTTCCCATGGCTGATGTAACCCTTGTCCTGGTTACATTACACAGTGACTCAGCTATAGTCACAAGGAATTACCTCATGCACTGTCATCTCCAGGTGCTTTCCACATGCACATCATAGGTATTTTATTGGCCGAAAGGTCACAGCCAACCTTTTCTAACAAACAGATCCTGCTGTTACCCTTCTCTTGCAGGCATCCCCTAATTCTAAGGAGACACTGGCATTGCAGCTGGACTCCTATGTCCCCCACCTCTTAGGGTAACAACAGGGCTAAAAAAGTAATCACTGACCATATGTAAGGTGTATCTTCACACAGTTTCATACCACTTTAATAGTCTCAGCTCCATTCCAAGGAATCCTGGGATCTGGAGTTTGTTGAGGCATCTAGAAGGCACTAATGTACCTTGAAAACAGAGAGGCTGAGGAATAATTCAATTTAATTCTGTAGTCTAAACAGGCTCTCAAGATACTTTGGGACTTATAGGGTCTTTGAATAAGCTGAAGAAACAATGGGAGAAGGTTATAGTGTTTCTAAAAGGTGTGGAGAGGAGACATTCAACAGGTGGATTTGAATAATATGATTAGAAATATTATTGTAGAGCATTACACTTTTTTATGTGGTAAAATAAAAGGGTAATTATAACTATAAAAGTAGTTAAATTTTATAAAATTTAACTGCATTTTATACAGTTTTTGTAGGTTAAGAGTAAAATTATACAGTTATAGGTTTTTTATTGAACTTTGAAGAAGTACATTAAGTAATAATCAGCAAACGTTTTCTGAGGAGTTGGAAGTCATGTGTGTGCCCTTTTGGAGTTTTTCTGTTTGTTAGTTCAGATAGTTTGCTTTGATAGCAGATGTGTATTTTTCTCCTTATATTTTTTATATATGTATTAAAACTGTTCTTAATTTTTTTTTTTAAATGTTGAGAATTGTAGTTCAGGGGAGTCAATTTGTGCTTGCTAGCAGAGAATTCTAGCTGCCTCATCAAATTACAGATCTCAGGATTCCTTAGACTGGAGCCCTGACAAAGCAATATGAAGCTGATATAAGCATGCAGTGCAGAGACACCCTTCATGTTTATGAAAAATATTAGCCTGCTATACAGGTGCGTGAAATGGTCTGCTGTCTGGAACCCTGAATGATGTGAGGAGATGAGGATATACTGCAGCATTTTGTTGCAGGTCCCACAGCTTTTTTTCCTAATTGTCATTGCAACCCAGGATATACACTCTTTGGAACTGCTTATGATCAATGTATGCTGCTGCATGTGAAGAGAATTTACAAGCTTGAAGCTCACCTCTTAATGAGAATAATTATTGTCCAGGCAATATTTCTAAGACATCTATTTAGAATAAATAAACAGTCTATATTGGTTTGAAAAGTTCTCCCTCCCAGCCACCTAGAGGTATATAAACATAAACTGAGGCATTTCTCCTCCTATCTCATTCCCTGTGGCTTTTCACTCTGCATAAAATTTGCCACTAATTGTTTTGCCTAGCTTTAAAACTATCTATAAAACTTTAAGTGTTCAATAAATATTTTTTTCCAGAGCTGAAGCAGTTGTAAAGGACATGAAATATTAAAGTACCCTTTAGCTCTGTGTCTCTTAACATCTCTAGTTTCAAAAAGCTACCCATTTTCTCCTGCTTTGGAACGGTTTCTGAAATATTATGAGCTTACAAAAGGTCCCTCCTGGATGATGATTTTAAAACTCTCCTCCACCACTACCACTACCACTACCACCACCACCGCTACTACTACTACTGCTACTTCTTTGTTCTTCTTCTTCTTCACATGGACTTTCCTTCCTTTTAGTTATGCAGGCAGGTTCACATTTGCTCACTTTCAGAATCTACTTCCCTTTCAGAAGGAGGAAGGTGAAGACTTGGAGAGGCATTCGTTTCTTGGTGACCATGTATAAAATACCAACACGTCTCACAGGGAGGGCACAAACACAGAGAAGAGAGAAAGACCTTCAGTTTTCTCACATTTTGCTGCAGCTGCAATTGTTTTCTAAATGAAAGAAGAAGCATACAAAAGAAAGAAAAGAAAGTACCATAGAGCATCAAAGTTTCTTATGGATCCTAGCAATAAAATCAGCCAGCAGGAGCCTCCTTCTGCCAAATCTCATTCATTGGAGTCATGCCAGATTTTGACCTCCAGACCTGCTTCCCATCCCATACTGTTACTATTCAAGGCACTTCCACTGAGGAAGATAACGTGAATCCAGCCTGTAATGAGGGAACCCTGGAAGGACAGGGAAAGAAGGTGAGGGATCCTCCATACTGGATAGTTGGGAAGAATCTGAGCTCTGTCCTTATGCAGCATCATCAAAACCAATATAGCAATAGGTGCCAGACCAATCGTAGTCATAGCTGAGGCTGGTTGATCCCAGCAGAGCTTGGAAAAAGTTAGGTTTTGGAACAACTCCCAGAATCCTCCAGTAGTGTGGTTATTGCTCCTTAAGGACTATGAGAGCTGTACAAAAAAATTTCATTATTTTCTATGCTTGTTGGTTGAATAGCCAACTGCAACACCTTGCTTGCAGTGTTTTGAGACCAGAGTATAGCCAGGGGGCAACTATCTTGAGTTGAAGAGTATTAAGGGAGGAAGAGGACAGAGTGAGAGAGAAAGAGAGAATGAGGTTGAAATTGAGAGGCTGAGCTCTAAAGAGTGAGCTTCTGGTTATTGTGTGGGAATATGAGAGAGAGTGTCTCACAAGCATGGTATTCACAATTATAAGGTGAGTAACAACCAGTCTCACCCCACTACTTCACACAGAGGCTAGCAGAGAAAATAAAGCAGGCTTTAGTCTCCTTTGTAAAAACATATGAAGGCTTCTGTTACTGCCCTGGCAAGCCCGAGCTTGTGGGACATAAAGATATCTCTTGATATCAATAATTCGGCTTCACATACCCATTCCCCTCCACGTGCTTGCAAAGCCCCCGGACAAGCACGCATACAGGCTCGGCCGATAATCGCTGTAATATTCCAACACAATACAGGCAGGACAGAAATAGCTTCAGGAGACCTCAAGGCAAGTATCTCAATTAGGTATGCACGCAACTTTCAAAAGATCCTCTGCCCTGCGCTGGCAGCTTGATGATCTGACTATACAACGCTCAAGTACTCCGCGTTTGCATACCAGCTATCCTACTGACAATTTGGCTATAACTCAATCATTCAGATTCTGACCTTTCGGAGGCTTTGTCTACAGCCCCAAATCTGTTGTTTTCCCCAAGTCCTAACTAGCCTGCGGTCACAATTCTCCTTATAAAAACCCCTGACTTTGAGCGCTTCCTTGGATCGCTCTTGGCTTCCACCTTGCTGTCGCTTTGTCCAGCGAGCCTTCCCCTCAGCTCCACGTGCTGAGATCCACGCTCCCCAGCTTCTCCGCTTCCAACCGGGCTTCAGGACAGGTGAAGTATCACCCAAACCAACAACTCCTCTAAAAATCCCTCTATCCCACTCCAACCTTTATTTCTTTAGTTATCTTGTGTGAGTGTGCCGCATACACTGTTTGATTGTGTTTTTAATAAAACATCATTTATTATTTCAACTTCTGTGTGCTCCTTGACTCGGCCTGACCCCGTAAACATAGGGTTCAAGATCTCGCTACGTTACCCTGCCTCTCGTATTGCTAGGCTGTGCTCTTGGCTAATTTCCCCAACTTATAAAATTGAGAGCGCATTTAGGTGTCCCTCCTGGGATCCCCAGGAATCAGGGTAACACTTCCTTACAAATTTTAAAGTTTTCATAGCATGCCGTGGTGAGAGGCTCTGTAACATGTGTTCTTCAAGCATGAAGGAGAGAAAGAATACTGCAGATTACAAATGGACATGAATACATTTTATGCATAAACTCTTTCAGAGATATGCAAACTAACAACCATGAAAGCATGTGTAGACCCCCAAACCTTTTTCTGTGTCCTGCTGAGTCTCTCAGAACACCTCAAATCCCTCAGACTTCAATATTTTTTTAAAAAAATTGTTCCCAAATACCTGAACAGCCTCCAAAAGATGTCAAGAGGTGAACACTGGGCTTTTATTTCTCTCAACAATCATCCATAAACAGGATAAAATGGCTATAAATCTGCCAAAAACAGAGCTAAAACAAACTTGGAAGTGTCCAGAAGTTTTATTTGACCTTCATTTTTGTGCTGGTGTGTGGCCCGCCAAGGGGAATGTGGGGTCAGAAACTAACCTCTGTTTCTGATGCAGATGCTCACTCCTTCTTTAACCTATTTTTGAGGTCTCTGAATGTAGTTCATGACATCTAGGCATAGACACTGGTTTTTGAAGATGAAGGAGATAATGTGGCAAGAACCAGTGTGGTTTAGTGACATGAGTGTTGAACTAGGCCTCTGGGAGATCCGAGTTCAAATCTCTCCTCAGCCATGGAAACCCATTGAGGTCACCTCTCTGTTATTGTGTGTTTTCAAAGTCATTTCTGAGCTGTGACAGCTCTAGGCAAATCTGTCATGGGGGCTTCTTGGCAAGATTTGTTCAGATGGGGTTTGCCTTTGCCTTCCTCTATATAAATTCTTTCAAGAAAGTCCTATAGGAGCATTGCCGTAAGCTGGAGTCAATTTGGAGTCAAACCATAACACGGTAAATATTCTGTTCAATTAAGCTCTCAGGATACCTAGACCATCTATTGATTTAGAAACAACTATACCACACAACAAAGTCCCCAGAAGGGTTATGGAAATAAAAATAAGAATTAAAATATAATATCAAGAACAATGATAAAACTTTTCTAGATTATCTCAGTACCGAAGAGGCTGATGTGTGTTGTTTTTTTCAGGAACTCAGGTCCCAAGCCATATGGGGCTTTAAAGGTACTGTATCTTCTGACTATAGATTATGAAATTTTAGTCTACAAATTTACCCTGAAAACCTGGGTTAAACTTATTCATGGGTCAGTGCTGTGTTGCCCCCTTGGTAAACCCTGTCCTGGGATCTACAACTTTGATATAAAATTAATTTAACCCACCAGAAAGGTCACCCAGATGCACACATAGGCAATAACGGTCGTATAATCGAATGAGCCAGGTCAGGCCAATAAACTCCCCAGTCACGTAGCCACAGGAGACCGCATGTTGTGATAACCCATGGTGGATAAAAGGTCATCAACCTTTAAGGAGTCAACCTGAAGGGAGTAAGAGTGATCCCATAAAGTTGGGCACTGGAAGCAATAAAATCTTATCAAATCTATCTCCAGAAACTCACACCGCAGCCTCAAAGTGGCGGAAGATCCTGTTACTTGGATGACACCTTGTTATCTTCCGATATCAAAGAAAGTGCCAGTTGTGGAGTTGTTTTCCTTTGCTGTCCCCTTTTGTCCTCCCCAGGAGAGGATTTGCCTTCAAAGTAAATTTTTCCTACAAATAGTCCCTGTTTTTGGACTAAAAAAAGAGAGAGAAGATGCCTCCCGGTCATACTGACTGACCGGTCCCCCCTCCTGATAGCCGTGCGATCTCCTCAGCATCTCTTCGCTGAGTTCTGTTTCTTTCGCTGCTTCCTGGACCAAGGACTACAGGAAAAGGTGCAGTATCGCTCAAACTATGAATCCTTCAACAATCCCTCTATCTGATTTCCACTCTTTATTTCTTTTAGTTCTTGGATGCGTGTGTGTGTGTTTGCGTTGATGAGAGCTATTACTGTTCAATAAAGTCATTCATTGGACCTTTTTGTGTGATTTCTGACTGAGACTGATTCCGTAAAAACTGGGTAAAAGATCTCGCTAAGTTACCCTGCCTCTCGCATTGCTGTTGCTTGTGCTCCGTTGAGCTCACTTTCCCCATCATTTGGGGCATATTGAGGTGTCCCTCTAGGACCCCCAGATTTTCAGGGTAACAGCTGGTTTCAATAGGAGTTGCAATTTTTCTGTATGATTCATTTGCTACTGGGGGCTGGAAGGTGTAGGAGCAGATCATTGAAAAGCAACCCAACAAACTCTTCCTGGCTTGAGGCATGCAGAGTCTGGCCTGCCCAGTTTTGGGAAGAAAGAAAGAGGAAGCCAATGCTGCTGAAAAGGCCCTAGAGCCTCCTTTTGTGTGCCTCAAGCTGGGAGAGGTTTGCTGGGTAGCTTTTAGACCAGTGGAAGAGCTTGGAGTGTGTGGAGGAGGGCAGGGCTACAGCATGGGGGCGTGACCGCAGTGCGTGGAGGATATGGCCAAGGTATGCAGAGGCATGGCTATGGGCCAAGATGCCCCCAAAACATTGCCGCCTGGGGTGAATAACCGTCATCGCCTCCCCCCTCCGTCCCTATGTGACTGTTTTCGACAATCTGTTCCCTCAGCCCTCCCAGGCATGGTATCTTTCTTTCCTCTCAGCTCATTTTGCAAGAAGTGTGCACGGCTGCATGCAGGCAGTCCAAAGCAAGCTTCACACACATTGCACAGCCACAACTTAGTTCCCTCTTCAACCATCTACCTCTTAGGACAAACACATACTGTTACTTCTGCTGGAAATTTGTAAGTTCTTTGCCATTGCTTCATCCTTTACAGCCATTGTTACATGTCCCTAAGTTTTGCCTTTGACTTCTCCATGGGTCATAGCAGATTCCATAATTTTGCACCCAAAACCTGCCCTCTACTTATCCATGAGATTGACTTATAGTCAAAAATATGGGAAGCAATAACTAAAAGTATGCTTAGAAATGAACCAAGACTTTCCAAAGTTCTCAATAGTTTCCAGTTTCAGGTATTTTGCTCTAACTATAGTTTCCATGTTCTGTGTAGTCTCCAAAATCCCACATATAGAGCTCCAAAATTCCACATATAGAGCAAGTACTGTAGTTAATTCTAATGTAAGTAGTTAATTCTGGATGTTCCCAAAAGATGAGTAGCCACTGCTGAGTTGTCACAGTCCAGTTGATGATGTAGCTGATGGAGGGTGCTCCATGTCATGAAGGCTACTTGAGCCTTTAATAGCAAGATGAATCTACGAGGACCCCTAAACTGTAAACTCAATTCTTCAGGTGGAGCAAAACTCTATTCAGACCAGAGGGAGACCCTTCTCCTTGAATAGAAAACTGGCTTCCCCACCTAGAGTTGCCAGTTGAAGTAAGGAATAGAACTCCTGCACATTTAATAGTTGTACAGATGCGACATATAAAGTATTATCTGCTGAAATTTTCTCTTCTGCACAACCATTAATTGTAGAGGAGCCATGTCCCATTTTTCAGTTGGCAGTCTGTCCCCACCCGTGAGAGTATCTGCCATATAGTAGTTTTCTAATGTGTACAAGCAATTCTAATAGGTTTAAGCAGACTAGAAGAACTAGATTTTATGGTTAGGGTTCTAAGATGAATGTATGAAGTTGCCTTATATAAGAGAAATCATTTATCTCTTAGCCAAGTACTTCTTATTGTGATTGCCAGCCATTCTCTAATGTTTCAGGTCCCTGCTATCACCAGCATGGAGATGCAACAGTAGGGAAAATTACATCTATTGCCCCCACCGTTTATCACAAAGCTTTCAAAGTCCAGGGCATGAACCAGAAGTCTGGCAATCTCATTCTTTTCTAATATTGTCAAAAAATCACCCCAGCTTTTCTTTTTTCAGCTGTTTCTCTACTCTGTGGCCATTTCCGCACTACACTGTTACAGTGTTATTATTCTACTTTCAACATCCTATGGAATCCCAGGTTTTGCAGTTTAGGGAGGAGCCTTTAAAATCCTCAGCCAGAGAGGTGTTTGGCCTAAGTAAACTGCAAACCCCAGAATTCCACAGGATGTTGAAAGTGGAATAACAGTACTATGACAGTGTAGTGTGGAAATAGCCTGTGTTCTGATGATCAGTGGCAGATATGGGCAAAGCTTGGAAATGTTAATTTTTTGGACTACAGTAGAGTCTCGATTATCCGACATAAACGGGCGGGCTGATAGTCGGATAGCCGAAAATGTCGGATAATCCGGAGGGTCTAAGAAAAGCCTTGAAATCACTATGAATTGCAAGTGAAAATGTAAAGAGGGCCTGGAGGTACTCGCCCTGCTCGCTGCCGCCGCGCTTGGGGCCGTGTTTTGGGGTGAGGTTTCACTTACCCTTCTCTCCTTGCCCGTCGCTGCCGCCATGTTTGGGGGCGTGTCTGGGGGCGCGGAAATGCCTACAGCCACGCCCCCAAGCAGCCGCGACGTCGGATAATCCGGAATGTCGGATGACCGAAGGACGGATAATCGAGACTCTACTGTACTGTTCCCAGAACCCTCCCTACCAGCCAGTCAGCATGGTCCTGGTCCTGCTGGCTAGGTGATTCTGGGAGTTGTAGTCCCAAAAGCAGCTTTTCAAAGCTCTTGATATCAGACCACTGCCTCATCAGATAAGTTGTTAAACAGTTCAGATTTCTCCTGGATGGCAAGTACTGACTGGGAAAAGGCACAAAGTACATTGCTGCAAATCACCAGAGCAGTATTTTGACTATAACCTTCCCAATCTGTACTATAAAGTGCAGACAAGCGTGAGAGGGGTCATCTTTATTATCTCAGTGCTCTTCTGAGATTACTGCTTACCTCTATGTTTGGTCCTGTACTTTTCTGGCTAAAATTTTCTTCAATGAAACAGAAGGTTTGAATCTTAAATACTACTTTCTCCTCCCTTTCTTGTCTAAAACTATCATCTCCAACACGGCCCCCAAAACTAAAATCTGACATGTGGCAGGTACATTCATATATCCATGTTGTGATAGTTGAACCTGCATTTTGTATTTTCCACTGCATTGCTTTTTCCTATCAAAGCAAAAGGGGAACTCAAAAGGCTAGGGCTATTAATTTTTACGTTCCCTTTTTGCTTATACTCGTCTTGTACAAAAAGTTGATTTCTCTCAGAGAGACTGCAATACATACTTGTTGTCTGCAGTGTTATGGCAATTGTATGTATGGATCTATTGTTCCCACAGTTGGGACTCAGGCCTGTAGGCCTTTCCCTGAAAATACCACTGCAGCTGTTGCAAAGGATAGTTACAACCTGCTGTCCTTCTGGCTACCTGGTTCTATGAGGAGGAAGTGTGTACACTGTGTTGTATAAATGTTATGTATTGATATGGATTGCTGTGATGGTGTTTCTAGTTTTGATTATTCAACTAGAAAATGTATCCAGCCTTGCCCAGGACTGTGTTATGACTTTGCTTATTACCTGAATGAAATAGAAGTCTGACTAGTAACACTCACAATTCGAACAGTTTGTTTCATACCTAGTTCCTTGCAAACATCCAGTTTTCCAAAATAGCTTGAAGTTTGCAGATCAGTCCTGAAATTGCATAAAAATATTCAGGATGTCAGCCTAAGTCGAAATATCAAATCTGGTAAAAATTGATCCATAAACATGCTTACTAATCCAGAAAGACAGAGAGAGATTGAGAGAGAGAGAGAGAAATCCTAAGCGTATATTCAAGAGGCACGCAAACTGCTGTGCTGTAGCAGTGCCTCAAACCTTACAGTCTTTGGCCCTTTCCACATGTGTGGGGGGGAAACGGGCAAAAACATGCTAAAACGGAGCTTACCCGCACCGGGTAAGTCCGTCGCCACGCGGAGCAGCACGAGCTTGCTGCTCCACAGTCCTCCGGCGTCCCAGATGGCAGCTTCCGGTTGGTGGAGGCTCTCCACCAATCGGAGAAGCTCGCCAGCTGGAAGCCCACCCCCGGCAGATCTGCAGGCACGCATTTGCGCACGCCTGCAAATCCACTTTGGAGCCGGGCGATGGAGTGGCACGGGGCTGTGCGCTCCGTGCTTTTTAAAAACCTCAAAACAGAGGTTTTTAAAAAAACAACCAGCACCGCTAGTTCCGGCCGCTCCTGATTGGATTCTGGTGTGGAACTACAAAAAGTAGTCCACGCCAGTCCACTCTACGGTGTAGAAGACCTCCGTGAGAGGTCGCTCTGCACCATTACAGAAGCCCAGTATGGAAATGGCCTTTGTTTTAGTTCCTTTGGATAACACATCAAATGTGGAGAATCTATGATCAAGCATGTGGATTTGTATAGTTTAACAGAGTAACAAACAGACCAACCAACTTTTAGACTGTAGTATAGATTTCTTTTCAATGTGTTTTAGGAACACTATTGAACAGTTAATATACACATGCTTAAACATGTAAATTTGGCCTTCATTGCTTGTTTGTCCATGGCTAATATGAGAGTCATTAGTTGATAGCTTCTGTCCATAGCTGATATCAGATTCATTAATGAGCAACACCATTATTTGGTGGGTGGTGTTAGAGATGTTATAGTCATTGTGTCTTTCAGAGTTGATAAGTTATCTTCTTGTTCTATTTTGTGCTGTAGATTTGGGCCGTTTCCACAGTAGACTGTTATAGTGCTATTATTCCACTTTTAACGTCCTATGGAACCCTCAAAGGCCCCTCCCTAAACTGCAAACCCCAGGATTCCATAGGATGTTGAAAGTGGAATAATAGCACTGTAACAGTCTACTGTGGAAATGGCCTTGGACACTGTGAATGCACAAAATCCCAAATATTTAATGAGTGTCTTACTGGTACAGTGGGCTATGCAGGGTAGTAGGATCATTTGATTTCCCTGTCTTTAAATATGATTTTCGTCAGGGTGATCTGATGAGTCCAGGGCACACCCTGGCCACCGAAAATCTGTTGGCAATCTATAGCATCAGTATGTCAGTTTGTATAGTGGTAGACAAATATATTAATGAGTTTTATTTGTATTTCCTGTTGAATCTTTTCTTAAATGTAATGGTATGCACACTGGCATGATACCAAACAACAGTAACATCTGGTAATCTTTTCTCGATTTCAGTAAGGCCTTTGACAAAGTTCCCCATGATATTCTTGCAAAGAAACTAGTAAAATGTGGGCTGGACAGAGCTACTGTCAGGTGGATCTGTAACTGGTTGACTGACCGTTCCCAAAGGGTGCTCAACAATGGCTGCTTTTCATCCTGGAGAGAAGTGACTAGCGGGGTGCCACAGGGTTCTGTCCTGGGCCCAGTGCTGTTCAATATCTTCATCAACAACTTGGACGAAGGAATAGAGGGCATGCTCATCAAATTTGCAGATGACACCAAATTGGGAGGGGTTGCTAATACGCCAGAGGACAGGAACAAAATTCAAAATGACCTGGTCAGATTGGAGAGCTGGGCCAAGGCTAACAACATGAAATTCAACAGAGAGAAGTGTAAGGTCCTACACTTAGGTAGAAAAAATGGAATACAGAAATATAGGATGGGGGACACGTGGCTGGATGGCAGTACGTGTGAAAGGGATCTGGGAGTCTTAATAGACCACAAGCTGAACATGAGTCAGCAGTGTGATGCGGCAGCCAAGAAAGCCAATGCAATTCTTGGCTGCATCAATAAGAGTATGGTGTCCAGATCGAGGGAGGTACTGGTACCACTCTACTCTGCTTTGGTTAGACCTCATCTTGAATACTGTGTCCAGTTCTGGGCACCCCAATTCAAGAAGAACATGGTCAAGCTAGAGCAGGTCCAGAGGAGGGCGACCAAAATGGTGAGGGGCCTGGAAGCCAAGCCCTATGAGGATAGACTTAGAGAGCTGGGTGTGTTCAGTCTGCAGAAGAGAAGGTTAAGAGGGGACATGATAGCTATGTTTAAATATTTGAAGGGATGCCATGTAGAGGAAGGAGAGGGCTTGTTTTCTGCTGCTCCAGAGACCAGGACAAGGAGCAATGGATTCAAGCTGCGGGAAAGGAGATTCCACCTGAACCTCCAGAAGAACTTCCTGACAGTCAGGGCTATCCGGCAGTGGAATATGCTGCCTCGGAGTGTGGTGGAGTCTCCTTCTTTGGAGGTTTTTAAGCAGAGGCTGGATGGCCATCTGTCGGGAGTGCTTTGAGGGTATTCCTGCATGGTAGGGGGTTGGACTGGATGGCCCGTGTGGTCTCTTCCAGCTCTACATTTCTATGATTCTATGAAATGTTTTTGTATGTGTAAGGTTCACCACTGTGTAATAACATAATAACACATTTTCTTTTACTTGTATAGATATGCAGATTACACCTAACCTTAATACGTGAACTAAAATATGTTTTTAATACAGTTAATTTATATGTTTTGTTTAGAAAATAACATTCATTATAAAATTACTGTAAGTTCTTTTTACTGAATGGAGTGCTATAGACTTTAATTGCACAATTCAAACCATTAAGTAGGAAACTAGACTATTTTTAGAAAGCCAACAGAAAATAATGATGTTGCTTTGACTAATGGTTTACATGTGGAGAACAATATTATGACAGATTACCATAAATAATGGAATTGAATGTATGATGTCCCCAATATCAATTGCTTAGTTTCCTCAAGGGAAGTTGTGAGCACAGACATTTGTGCTATAATTCTATGAGTCTCCTATAATTGTTGGTGACTAATGTCATGTGTACAATCACACCTTGAAAATGTTAAGAAACACACAAAATTTTAGAGAGGCATCTTTGATGGTTGGTTAGCTGTTCTTGAATTACCTTCCTCTGAAGGTCCAACAAAGCTTGAGCCTTACCACCTTCTGAAAGCAGTTTGCAATTTGATTACTTTTTCAAGGGCTTCACTTACAGTATAGTACACCGAAAAAATTTTTTACAGCAAGCCCCCACTTTTTGACAACCTGTTATCTGGCAGCTCACTCTTTTGGTGCTTCCAAATTAAGGACAAGTTCCATTAATCTGATAGGGGTTCCACTCATTCATCAGTTCTTCTTGCCTATGGAGTCTTGTTTGGGACTGCTCACACACACACATGCTGCTTGCAAAGAGAGATGGGGGGAGAAGAAGGCATCAAACCAGCTGAGACATTTTGCAAGCAGTGTGTGTGTGTGGTTGATCCCAAGTGAGCCTCCTTAAGTCCTTCACTCTTCCTACAGTACAGTACACAGGTTCCGCTTTTCAACCAGTTCTGTTTTCTGACAGTGCTTCAGTCCCTAACCTGTCACATAAGTGGGGAAGGCATGTAGTTGAACTTTAATTTTAGTTTTCTCAGAGTACTCAGAGGTCATTTAAACTCCCTATACAAAGAGGAAAAAGTTATGTTCCGTATTCATTCAGACACAGAGCTTCTTGGGCAATCCCTTCCCCCATGTACTGGAAACCAATACTATATTTACCCATGTTGTTCTTATCACATTTGCATAGTCTCCCAGAAAAATCAAGGTGGATTAGTAGCCACTGCTTCATGGATTGGCAGCAGCCTGTGGGCCACCACTTTCAGTATCACACTGGACTGAGAACGCACTAAAACTGCCTGCTGGTTCTCCACTGAGCAGTATACTCTTCAATCAAAGACACATTTGCTGTAAGGAGTTAGGGATAGACAAAAACCTCTTCCAGCAAAATCACCCTCCTGCCTGCAGAACATTCTTCAGCCAACTGATCTCAGTATTCTAGCAGAACTGCTCTGCTGGCTATCTGCATGCAGAAAAGTCAGAAAGGGGGCGAAGAAGAGTTCAGGATAAGGCTGAGCTTTGCCACGCCTAAATTTCTTCCAGCCCAGGGACACAGCCATTCTGCTAGGATAAAGACCATTTCTGCACTAGCCTGTTATAGCGTGATGATTCCACTTTCAACATCCTCTGGAATCCTGGGGTTTGCAGTTTCGGGAGGGGCCGGTCGGCCCTTCCCGAAACTGCAAACCCCAGGATTCCAGAGGATGTTGAAAGTGGAATCATCACGCTATAACAGGCTAGTGCGGAAATGGCCAAAGTTAAGCCTGATTGAGAATAGCCCTGAGTATTTTCCAACATCCTAGTCTAGAAGGGATTTGGATGTGGCAGAAATTCAGGTGGCTTGATGCTGGGTCAACTGGCCCTTGGCTATCTTTGCCAGTGAGGTTGCACTCTTTAGGGGTTAGAATGATCTGGAACCAGTTCTGTGAGAGAATATAAATCATCCTTCAGAATGGAAAACCTTAATTATAAAAACAAAGCATAATTATTGTATGTGAATTAGTCCTTGTGGAGCTCTTTGCAGTCTGGTTACTGTCTGGCTGATCTGTGTGTTTCCATCTCATTTCCTGCGTTGGTAGATGTTGTCGCAATGGATATTGTTGGCAAAGCATTTCCATCTGGAAGGCACCAGATTGCAGAAGGTTGCTGTAGTATCATCTGAGGAATTGTCTGTTCTGAGGAATGGTCTGCTGCTTCTGACTCTGTTACACTATCTGGAGGTTGTGCTGACTCCGCTCCATTCCATTTCTGGAATTCTAACACATAACAGAACAATCCTAAGTGGCCTTTGTGGAGTTGGTGGACTGGCAGATCCTCTGATCCTTCCAAAGCTCTGCCAGCTCATGCCCAGGAATCACAAAATCATAGAATGATAGAGTTGGAAGGGCAATCTAGTGCCAGGGAGGAGTACTTGGCTAAAACATTCATGAAAGATGGTCATCCAACCTTTGCTCGAAGACCTCAAATGAAAGAGAGTTTCCCCAACTTCCAAAACAGCCCATTTCATTGTCCAACAGATCTCACCATTAGGAAGTTCTTCCTAATGTTTAGATGAAATATCCCTGTCTTGAAATTTGGATCAATTGGTTCATATCTTAGTGTCTGGAGTAGCAAAAAACAAGCTGGCTCCATCTTCTACATTACATCCCTTGATATTTAAAGATGGCCATCATGTTACCTCTGAGCCCTCTCTTCTCTATGCTAAACATATCCAGTTCCCTAAGCCATTCCTCATAAGGCTTCATTTCTATAAATTTGACCACCTTGGTCACCTTCCTTTGGCCATGTTCGAGCCTGACAATCTTCTTGAACCATGGGACCCACAACTGGTCACAGTATTCCAGGTGAGGCCTCACTAAACCAGAACAGAGTGATGCTATTGTTTCCTTTGTTCTGGGTACTATAGTCTGTTTGGTGCAGCCTCAACGTGCATCAAGTTCTCCCTTTGATCAATGATTATGAGGCATAGGAACTAGGACAACAATACCAGTCTTCAGAGAGGAGAGTGTTGGTCCTGGTTGGTAAGAGGAACAGAGGCAATGGTGTGCAGGCTAGATACCATTTGAGGGGTGGGGGCGGTATTTAGAATTCTCAGCCAGAGTGCTCGGGTGCCTCACCAAACTACAAACCCCAGGATTCCATAGGATTGCACCGTGACAGTTAAAGTAGAATAATAGCACTCTGTGTAGTGTGAATGGGCCCCTGGCAATAATAAGGATCTTCAGTTAAGACTAAGAAAGAATACTGCCTCAAAGCTTGGAGAGCTGATGCCAGCCAGCTAACGATACTAGGCTAGCTAGATCAATGGTCCGGCCCAGTAAAATAGCAGGTTCTTATATACCAATTGAATCAATTGCTGAATAGTAAGTAAATGCTTGTGTAAATCCCATTCATAAATAGCAGGCTAAATATCAAGCTTTAACAATCTTGCACTCATCTAAGAACAAAATCAGTATGCATTTGTACAACTTGGCTTGCTTCTTTGTAAATATAATCAAAACATTAATTGTAAAGTGCTCCTCTACACAAGTGAGTGCCTTGAAAAAAGCTTGCTCCTTCTGGAGACAGAATGTGTGGATGCTTATGGCAGAGGCAAAGCCCTGGAGAAAAATGAAACATCATTTTTATAAGGGCATCCTATTGATGGACTAATTGGAAGGATACTGACAGAATTCTCAGTGGAAATAGTCTACAGTACCATGACTTTCACAGTCAATACTCTTCTTAGCGAGCACAAATATTTCTTTTAATGGCATATAAATCCATTTAAATTGAAAGTGCCATCTGTCAAACTTCTTAATCTGACCAGAGGTTCAAAAACAACCAATAGCCATTGAGCAGATGATAAAATGGATGTCACCACTTCCCAACAAATTTGTATTAAAGATAGATGAGGTTATGAGCCTCAAGCCTGTTTCTACTTAAATCAGCAGGAGGCTTCTTCTTTTGCTTTAATGAGAAGAGAGAGACACCCTTTATTTTTATCTTATGGTGAATGTTTTTAAAATACAAAAACAAAACAAAATCTCCCCACCTATCTCCGCAATCAGCCTTCCCACCCCAAGAATATGTTTTCTGTCCTCTCTTATGTAATGTTCTCTAAGGATACTATTGTATCATATTTCACAGACAGGGAAAAAAAGCTGGATTATAGAACTGCTGCAAGCATCAGATGGTTAGAAAAGGATGGTTATACAGAGAAGAGCTTCTGTTTTTATGGTAATCCTTGACACTAAGGAGCAAAGATAGTAAGAAATGAGATGCTTCCCTGTCTAGAAGCAAACAGGCCTGAAAAAGTATGCATGTGTAGCAAAAAGGAGAGCATTCTGCCTTTCTTTTGAAACTATCAGCTTTTTTCATGAACCCGCATACTAGAACCCTCATTGTGCTGCTCATACGAAGTTTACTAAGGCTGCTGCTCATTGAGTTTTCATATTCAGACGTAGTTTGCGTGAAGGTGTAGCTATGGGGGTGAGTGGGAGGAGAATGAAAACGTTGCCCCCAACAAAAATTCTATCCTCCCAATGAAATTTTCCTTTAGCCCCCAAATTCATAGCATTGCAATAATTAAAAACTTCAGTTGAGGATTTAGAAATACAGTTTACGCATCCAAAGAAGGGAGGAAGGCAAAATTACCAAGAGAAATGCTGACACAGCAAATAGGAGAATTCTATTCATGAATGATTTTCAGTATTTCGCTCTCTGCAGTGCTAGAAATACGGAGCTGAAGGAAAATTTTATGGATGGGTCAGGGTTCTTATTGGAGAGGCAATGCCCTCATTTACCTCTCCCCATACCTACAGTGCAAGGCTTACCCAGCATCTTCATCTCAAGTTAGTTGATCTCATGTCTCTCACTTTCTTTGGTACTGTGTCCTAGCTACTAAACTTCCTAGTATGTCAACATGTTTTATCTGGAGCCATTTTGATCACAAGTGGGTGACCTGAAAATACTTGGAGCATGATCCAGTAATAGTTAAGAACTTTTAAATCCTATAGCTTAACTGGAGAGATTTAAGAGATGTGCTTAATTCTGCCACTAGAAAGAATGCAAACTTAGATGTGCTTATCTTTGGCTGCATTGTGCCCACAGTGACTGCATGGTGAATAGCTGTGGCAAGCTAATGCATTTTTCTGCATGCCGCCCTTCAGGTGCATAAGAGAGAGTTTTTCTGTCATGAAAGCTAATGTGGCTGCAGTTATATAGGTAAGGTCAATTGTGAAAATCTCAGTTTCACAGCTTCTTTCTCAAGCCATAAAAGGAGAGGCACCGACTTATGTGGGTTGCCATTTTGTAGAGAACAATGGAAGCTCAGCTGCAAATTGCTGTGGTTCTCTTACCCTTTGTGGCAGTGGAGCAATTAAATTAGACAAAAATAACATTTTTTTTTAAAAAAAGGTTACTTTCCCAGTAAGCCCTCATGCCTCTATATTTTTGAGATTTTCTTCTTAACCCTAAAATGTCTTTCTGTCTTTTGCCTCACTACCTATTGCTCACCTCTCCTCTTCCTCCTGCTGAGCTAATTGCATGCAAATTAATTTTGCACCTCCAATTCAGTTTGCCGCAATGGAATAGGCTTAGAACAAAGGGGGCAAGTGGGGGGAGGAGAGAAAGTGGACATTTTAAAAGAAACTGAAAAAGGGGGAATGACAGAGAATTAATCAGGTCTGTCACTGCCAAATTGGGACAGTTGGAAGGAATTATCTGTTTTTGCAGGCCCCCCCCCCCCCAAATCTCCCAGAAGATTTTATTTCCAGAGGGAGGAGTTGAATAGCATTTCCTGGAATACTCCAGGGGTAGCAATTCACCTTTGAATAGGTTGCAGGGCCCTCCCCCAAACCCAAAAGTGGACTTCTGGCTACTTCCCATTTTTGGAGGTCTTTGATCTTCTATGTGGTCCACAGAGGATCCCAGGGACAGAAAATTGGGACATGGTCTCAATTACCCACCATAATTTAGGGCTCTGGCACTACCTCTTTCAGGACATATTTAACATTTTTCTGTTGCTTGTCAGCAGCCATTTCCGACCTGTAGGAATGTTTTCAGTAGTAATTTTTCTACCTTGAATACTGATACATGCTTGAAGGGTTGATGTATTAATATGATTCCATCCTTCTTTGCAGTGAAGTCTTTGCTTATATTGACTGAGAAAGAAATGCAATTGATGGATTCCATAAGATATGGGGATTGCTAGAAATCAAATAAGAAAAGATAGTCTAGTCCTTCAGTATATTTTATGTCCTATACAAAAATGTATGCTCTCTCCAGGCAGAATAAATCTACTGTGAAAGATTCTACTGTGAAAGATTTGCATTGGTTTCACATAAATTGCCCTTTTCCTGGACTGACTGTGTCTGAAAAGCCTGCTCATTGCTAATATTAGCATGGTTTAGAAATTCAGTTTAAAATACATTTTGCTAGTTTTCCAAATAGTACAAAAAGACTGATACTAATACATCTTACTTTGGTGGGAGCAGAGTAAGAAGACTTACATAGGCTGTGACACAACTTTAATTTCATATATATTGTGGCCCAGCTTCTTCTGTTTCAATTTATGTTCATATTTTTTTCTTCATATGCTAGCAAAACACCCATCAGTTTAGGATGTGTGGGTGGGGAAATGAACATTCAGGGGAACAGACACAATAATTGCAGGTTATGGCTCAGCTGGGATTGAATAGTGTGAGAGATGCGTAGTACATTTTCCATTCTGGAAATTCATCACGCCACCTTTAGTACTGAAGGGGTCAATTTCTGCTTGGGAAAGATAATGGTGAAGTCAAAAGGATGATGAGAATGAAGTAGCTGAGCACAAGATTGTCATCAATTCTGTCTTTCCTTAATACTGCCTAAAATATGAGTATGGTGAGCGATGTGCTGGTCAATAGAATGCAAACATTCTGACTGAATTATTTGTGCTGGTTTAATACTGGGCTAGAAATCTCATAGCTCTGCAGATGCTGTTGATCTGCAGCTTTCAGCATTCCTCACCATTGGTTTTGTTTGAAAGAACTTCTAGGCACTACCAGCCAACCACATCTCAAGAGCTGCATGATTCCATCCCTGTGTTAGCCTGGATTGCTATGTGCCTTCAAGTTGACTCCAACTTACAATTACCCTATCGTTGGGTTTTCTTGAAAGGTTTAGTCAGAGGAGGTTTGCTATTGCCTTCCTCTTAGGCTGAGAGAGTGTGACTTGCCCAGGATCACCTAATGGGTTTCCATATCTGAGTGGAGATTCAAAGACAGAGCTCTAGTCTGATGCTGAAACCACTGTATAGCAATGCCTCTGCGGTACCATATAGTATTCAGTAAAATTTCATTTTGCTATGCATTAGAGCAAGGCTGAGGAACCTTCAGACCTTAAGTTGCATGCTGTCTGTGGGGGTTGCCCATTTGGCCCGCAAACTGCTGATTCTTTTGCTATCTCTGATTGAATTAAAAAGCTATTTAAAGTCCAGAGAGCTGTTGCGCAGACACGGTTTTAACTATTTTAGCCTTTTCTGCTGTTTTAATGTGGTGATTTATTTAATATGCTTTTATCCTGTTTAAATGATTCTCATGTTTTTATATGGAATTTTTAAAAACTGTTTTTGTTGCTTTAATTGTATGCTGTCCTGAAATCTCACAGTACCGAGTAGAATATTAAATAAGTCTGCAGTGTATCTACATTGTACAATTGTAGCATGTTTGATACCACCTCAAATGCCATGATTCCATCTTATGGATTCAGGGATTTCTAGCTTCTTGAAACACTTAGAATTATCTGCCAGAGACCTCCAGGGATTGGGCTAGAGAATTCTAAATGGCTCATCAAACTGTAAATTCCACAATTTCATAGGATGGAACCATGACAGCTAAAATGGTATCAAACTGCTACAATGATGTAGTACGAATTGTCTCCTGTTTGCAGCCCAGGAACCTCCTGCTCTTGGATCTACTCCTGAGTAGACATGCCTAGAATTAAGATGGCTTTTGTATAAGCTTGGTGATATAATGTCCAAATTAGTATGAATTAATCAAGCACCTATTCTTCCTTTAAGGTTTGCACTCAAAATGTACCTCCTGAATCTCCTAGTGAGGATTTCTGCACCATTTGCACTGTACTGCCTATTGTGCAGAGACTATAAGGTGAGGCCAAGCTCAGTTTCTTTGTTCATTCCCTCCCTCTTAAAACTCATGGAATGCAATCCATCACTACACTATTAAGCTCTTGCTTCTCCCAATGAGACCAGCACTGGGGAGTGCTGTCTTGCATAGGAGACTAAAATCTAGAGAAACCACAACTGCAGTCAGAACTATCTGTTTTGCCAGTCATCTTCCCTTGCTCCTGGCTTTTTGGTGCATCTGTGTTATATAAGTGCAATATGCAAACACCTTTGTGCTGTGTCAAAGAGCTTTGGTTCCCAGCTCAGAATAGATGGAGATAGGTGCCAGGTTTTCAAACCATCTCACATACAAAAATCAAACTTCCTTCTCCCCTAGTGCCACTTACTCTGAGATTTGTGTCCCTGACTGGTGATCCAGAAATGTCATTCCCCAAATCTTCAAGTCATGCTTTGAGCCTTGGCAGCCCTAGTTGTCTTACACTTTGGACTGTGAAACTAAATCAGCTTTCCCCAATTGTGTGCCCTCCAGCTGTGTTGGATGAGAGTTCCCATTATCCTTCAGCCAGCATAGCCATGCTGGTTGGTAGATAACAGGAGCTGTCATTCAAAACAGCTGGAGGATGCATGATCGGAGAAGGCTGATCCATATTAATGTTACACCCCATTGTTTTTTTGCCACACAACTTGCAGTTATACTAAAATTAACAGACAAAAGAATAAAAACACTTAGAATTCTTTTATTACAAATCTCCAAACCCATTAAGATTAAATTAAAGAAGGTTGACATAAAGGTTTAAAGATATATATATATAAAAGGACCAGGTGAAGGAATTCTGTTGTGATGACATAAATCCAGGGCTCTTATGTTGCCAAATCTGTAATGATCCTATATTAAAACTAACTTACAAAAGAGACATGATTTATACTAGGAACAAGTTAGATCAATTGAAAACAAACTATGACATAGATAAACCAGTTAAAAGAACTCTGTTGTACATGATTTGGAATGTCATGTCTAATCATATTAGCTGGCAGTTATTGACAGTATTCACCAATAGCTAGAAAATTATCATCCAAAAGGAGAAATGATAGCCTGTAATAGTTGGTTATCTTATTCATCTACTGTACTTATATTTTGCTTTTCTTTGGGGCAGCTGAGAATGGCTTACACAGAACATTCCAGAATGCTCCTGTTCATTAAACTTAAGTCTACTTCATCAGATGCTATAATCTTCATCAGATGTTATGGCAGCTCCTATGATGCTATCTTTGGCATGAGAACCATTCTAGTCTCAGGCTGGACAGGAAGAGCCCATAAGGAGTCCATAAAGTGGCCTTTTCCTATACCAAGAATACAAAGCCAACAGCCAGAGAAAAGGTTGTTATCTAAACCTTTGCCATGTTGCCTACAGCATCGTCTAGACAGGGTCAGCCCAAGACATATCGCTGCTTAAGGTAAAGATGCTCCCTTCCCATTTCAGAGTACAGGCATGACACAGAGTGGAAGCTGAAGGATATTGGTTAGAAGGGAGCAGGCTAGCTTGGAGGATGGAAAGGTAACCATGAGAAGAATACAGAATTCGCCTCCAAAAGCTCATTACCTGTTCTTGCTGCCTCTAATCCTGTTCAGGCCAATAGCAGGAATTCACTGAGTACAAGGCAGGTTGGATGTTACACCATCTCAGACGAGTCTCAGTGAACAGTTTCTTCCAACTTGATCTGAAACTCGAGTAGGCCCTCGTGGGCCAGACTACCCTTTTTCGGTGCTACAAATTAGGAACCCTTGGAAACATAGATCTTTGGTTTTTTTCTTTTCCTTTTCTCCTAGAACTTCTGTTGTGTGAGGCTGACACTGGTGCACTGCTTCTGGGGACTGTGAAAATCCTTGAGAAGGGTGTTGAAGGGATAATGTAAGTGTTAGTGTATAAGTAAGTATTAGAGCAGTAAGTTGGTTTGATCTTATGGATCTAAGATTTTGGGTCTCCATAGTTTCTGGCTTGGGAGTCAGTAGTCCCCAAGCAGTCTTTAGATCTGATGTTCCTCTATCGGTACCACTAGTTCGTTACTCTCTGAGTCCATATTAGTACTGGATCATACTTTCCAACTGTCCCAACTGGGCAGGGATGGTCCTGATTAATTCTCTGTTATCCTGCTTTCACAGCTACTTTTAAAATGTGTCAGCTTCTCTCTCCTCCTACTTTACCTCTTTGTCCTCGGCTTGCTTCAGTTGTTGCAAACTGAGTTGAAAGGGCAAAACTAGTTTGTATTCAATAAGGTCAGCGGGGGGGAGAAGAGAGGAGAAGACAGAATCTTGTCTATCTCTGTAGACTCAGGCACTTTCCACACCAGGCTGTTATAGTGCTATTATTCCACTTTCAACATCCTGTGGAATTCTGAGGTTTGTAGTTTACTGACTCCAAAGAGTTCTCTGGCTGAGAACTTTAAATGCCCCTTCCTAAACTGCAAACTCCAGGATTCCACAGGATGTTGAAAGTTGAATAATAGCACTATAACAGTGTAGTGATGAAAGGCCATAAGGCAAAATCAAACTTCTGCAGTCTCTCCTAAGTTATATATTCTTCCTCATTAATAACTTCCACCATTTTGACTACATTCTCATTTTGCTTGGCTACACACGTCCCAATTTTTATCTGTGAAATGTTGGAGGGTGTGCTATATTACAGGATTGTAACACCCACATTCAGTATCTGTAGCAGAGACAGAAACTATGTGCCACTCCAGATGCTGTTTGACATCAGATCCCAGCAGCCCTAGCCACCATAGCTAATGACATGGAATGCTGACAGTTCTTATCCAGTAATATCTGGCAAAATGCATGATTCTTCTCTTGGATCTGTTGCCTTTGGTGGCTACCTCACCCTGTCTAATGGTAGGGCCAAACCTGAACACTAAAAGATACAGGATGAAACGGTTTGAAACTTACTTCATGGAGATATTGTCAGAAGAGCCTCTCATCTGTTTAGCTTTATTTGTCTGTATTTAACAACCATCAGAGCGTTCTTGGAGTCAGTTTTTACTAGGAATAGAAAGTGTTTTGTTATATCAACCACAGTATTTTTCTTTTACGTCTATGAAGCCTGAAATTTTAGAACATTTTCTAAAGCCTGAAATTTTAGAATATTTCCATATATTTTCACACTGAAGTTGTACACTAAAGCTAACAAATACAAAATGATCTTTGATAAGAATGTAACATTATAAAATCAGTACCTCTTACTATTTTGACTCAGTACTCTAAGATAGTGCTAGTCAAAGTAGTGGTCCGTGGACCACTGCTGGCCAGCGAGCCATCAGTTGCTGGATCTGTGGAGAGTTTCTAGGAAAGAATGAAATAGTTGTAGTCAGTGCAGACAGATATGGTGCTAGGACACTGTGGGAGGAAGAGGAGGAATTGCTGGTCTCCCACATCAGATGTCATGAGAAGCCCTGCTCTAAGAGAAGTTAAACTTTGCTTATATGATGGAAGGTAGAATATGAATTAGTCTTGAGGTATGCTGACATTGCCATCGTATGTTCTGATAAACTCCTGCTTAAACTAGCTGAATAGCTTAAATCCTATTGTAAGTCCTCACTAGAGTACCACCACAGAATCAACTGATTTACATATGTGTTGACTAACCATTCCCAATGAATCTACTTCAGTTGGGACTAATAAACAACATTCCAGCTATTGTGCTGAATGGGAAATTGCTCTTGAAATGGTCTGGAAATCTTGTTTGGTCCAAAGTAATGTTGGAAGACTATTAACTGAAATTTAACTGTTGGATTATATTATGCCATTGTTTTGTATGCTGTACTGCCTCCAGGCTATTTCTGGGTCGAGTTCAAAGTACTTTAACAGTTTGAACAAGGATGAAAGGAAGATTGCCTTGCTCTGCGTATACTTACCCAAATCCTGAGATCATTTTCAGAGGCCCAGTTCCAGATGTCCCTTCCAGGCTTCCAGAAAGAGAGTCTTTTTAGTGGTGGCATCCCAATTCTGGAACACTGTGCCTTGAGAAACTTGCATTTACAATATTCTAATGTGAGATAAGACCTTTCCAATCCCCACGACATTAAAGAAAAAACCTGTTCTTTTTCAGTATTCAGAACAATTGTTTATGTGCCATTTTTTTTACTTATCTGCTTATGTTCTTCTTATTTATGTTGCCAAAAGATTTCATGATAGTATATTTTAATGGTATTTTAACAATGTGTCTTGTGAGCTGTCCAAAGAGCAGTGTTGTGGATTGTGTGGGTGCATACATGCCTTCAAGTCACCTGTTGAGTTATGGTAACCACATTAATTCATAGGGTTTTCTTAGGCAGGAAATACTCAGAGGAGGTTTTGTTAATTTCTTCCTCTGAAATACAGTTTGCCCTCCACCTTTGTGGATTTAACTTCCATGGATTTGAGTTTTTTGTGTGTGTTTCTCCAACCCCTGCCCTTCCAACCTCACGCACTTCTTTTCCAGGAGAAACTTCCTGCTTAGTGGCTCTGATCAGGCCACACGACCCTTTAAAGACCAACCACTGGTCCTCTTCTTCCTCCTTCCCCACTTCCCCCACCAGCACCAGCAGCCACCATCGCCACCACCACCACTGCCTGGACAGCTAAGGACAGCTTGCAGCCCAATTTCTCAGCACTACAAACTCTCTCCTGATGCTCCCCCTACCGCAAGGAAGGATATGGGTAAGAGAGATGAAATATAGGGCTGTGATGCAGACCCACTCCCTTTTCCTCTCCTTTCCTTGGCCTGGTTTAAGCCCTGGTTGTCTGCACTCCTCACCATGCCTTAGCCTCCTTTCTACAGACACCCACACACATGTTGATATTTGTGGTTTTTCCATTTCTGTAGGGTCCTGAACCCCCTAACCCTAGCAAATGTGGAGAGCTGACTGTATAGCCTACAGCATATGATACTTAGTGGCATTTTCCAAGTACTAACCAGGGCTGACTCTGCTGAGCTTCTGAGGTCAGGCGGGATCTGGTGCCTTTAGCCTTACATAAATATAGTAAATAGGTTAATACGTGAGTAAGTAAAGGTGGTTTAATAAAGATGGTTTAATAATCATCTGCCAGGATGCTCTTGTAATGGTCCTTTTCAACACTCGAGGTTTTACTTTCTTTGTGCTTGCAAAGGAAGGAGGAGCAAATGGAAATAGACAGAAAAGGTGGGTGGCTCAATAGTACTTCTTTCTTGACTGCCTGGCTTATGCAGAAAGGAGAGTCTATGGAGTGAAGGTAGGATGGGAAGGCTGGTTTGGACAAATCTCTGTGCCACAAGACAGGTGATTGTACAAGCCAGCTTTCCCATACTGTTTTGTTTCTGTGGGCCCCCTGTAAGACAGGCATTTTGGGAACAGGCAGCATGTTGACGGCAGTGTTCTTCTTGCATTCCTGCTGCTGACACTTTCCCTCCTCCTTTCTCCATTGTCACACCTTTTTGCTGCTACAACCACCTTCTGATGGTGGAGCCACTTAAGGGGCTTTACCAAAGAACTGATTACCTTTTTATTGTCCTCCAGTGAATTTATAAGTGAGATGTTTGCATAAATGATAGAGGTCCAAATGTCATCTAATGGTTTTCTGCATTGTGGTGGAGAGGGATGGTACCAGAGATCATTCCTAATTCTGGCAGATCTAGGATATGGCTGAACTAGGATTAAAAATAACCCTGAAAAATTGTTGGTGTGATAGTTGTGGGAGGATACTTCTTCAACAGATTTGTCAAAGCAGGTCTTTGAGGATCATCTGTTTAATATGTGTATGTAAATATGGTTAAGAGTGACAGAGTGGCTTAGGAGTGAGGTATTATTGGATTGGGCTAAAGTATATTTATTTTACAGTACCATTACAAAAATAAAAAAAGATTTCAACTATTTGACTCCATGTCCTTATATTCAAACAGAATTAAATTATTTTTGTGATTTCCAGAAGTCAGAGTGCCCTCCCAACAGCAACTTCACAGATATTTTTCTGAAAAACAATATAAAACACACAGTGTGAGAAATAAATAAAAAGACATCACAGATTCCAGAAAAAGGTGTTGCATGATTCATTTATCTCTTGAAATACAATTGCTACTACAAAAGGTTTACACAAACAGTCTGGCATTGTTCTGCTTTATACATTTGGTATTTTGAAATAGTTACATTATTTTTTTCTCCTTGTTGACTGCCATTAAAGTCAGCTTCAGCTTGTGGCAACCCTATGCATGAGAGACTTCCTAATTTCCCCATCATCAACAGCCCTGCTCAGGTCTTGCAGACTCAGGGCCTTGGCTTCCTTAATTCAGTCTATGCATCTGTAATGCAGTCTTCCTCCTTTCCCACTCCCTTCAACTTTACCAAGCATTATTGCTTTTTCTATGACCATTTCCTCAAAGGCCCCTCCCTAAACTACAAACCCCAGGATTCCATAGGATGTCAAAAGTGGAATAATAGCACTATAACAGTCTCATGCAGAAATGGCCAATGAGTCATGTCTTCTCATGATATGCGCAAAAGACAACAGTCTCAGTTTAGTCATCTTGACTTCAACAGAGAGTTCAGGGAAGTTCTTTTCCCCCCCGTTTTTTCAATTCTGTATTTGATATGTATTATTTGAATTACTTGTATATATGTGTGTCTCATTGTTTGTAGGCTGTCTATGGGTAGATTGTATGTTGTCAGATTTTTAGTTAGATTAATGTATTGTAGTGATATGTTTTTTTTTCTTAATAAAAATACTAAAAAAAAGAGCCTGGCCCAGTAGGCACTGTGTAATCAGTGCAGAGCCTTCAGCAAAGACATTATGTGTTGCTATGGAGTGATATCCAATAGCAATGAGGCAGCTGTATTCTGCACTAACAACAGTTTCCAGATCAGCTCAAGGTGAGTCCTACACAAAGTGCAATGCAATAATCTAAGTCAGGAGGTTACAAATGCCACACCCGCCAACTGACACAATTTGGCAGGTTGTCCCAATTAACCCTTTGTTGTCCTACCTTTTCAGCTGCTTTTAAAATGTTCTTTCTCCTCCTCACACTTTCCATCTTCTTCTTGGGCTGACTTCAATTGGTGCAAACTGAGTTCAAACTACAAGAAGTAATTTGCACTCGATTAACTCAGCAGGAAGGAGAGGAAAGAAGGGAAAGAATCTTGCAACACTATAAAAGTCACTCATAATACACACATTTTCATACGACTGACTCTCTATAGCTCTTCTTAAATCATTATAAAAGGTCTTGTTTTCATTACATGGGATGTATACACCAATTATCAAAAGAGGTTTACCTTCTATAGTACATTCAACACCCAGAAATCTGCCTTTTTCATCACTGAACTGTAATTTAGGACATAATACTGGTTTAACAGAGAGCCACACCTCTTCTTTTAACCGTTGCTGCTGATATAAATACTTCTCCCAATTTTGGAGCCTCCAACACTTTGACATCTCTTTTTTTAACATGTGTCTCTTGAAGGCAGCAAACATCTGGCTTATATTTGTAAAGATAATGGAAGATCCTTTTCCTTTTAATGGGTGAGTTCAAACCATTTATATTCCAGGGTATAATAGAACAAGTCATTATTGGGATGGTTAATCAAATTTATCTCTTCTACATTAGGATCAATAAGACTAGTCCCTAGTGTCTTCTGATCCACAGAGATCTTCTTTATCTCTTGCTCAAAAACCTCCATCTGCATCTCTACCATTCCCATTTGATTCACTTTTACAGGTTTTGCTGTTCTTACATCCTCATCTTTTGGAGTACCGGAAGACACCAACTCTTTAGGATTCTGTGGATGAAAATGGGATTCTGACCTGGCCAGGTCTGCTCTATGTCTATGGAGAAAATCTTGTGCTTTTTCAACAGAGTTTAATCTGTACCGCTGCCCATTAAAAGTAAAGATCAGCTCTTTGAGATGGTCCCATCTAACCCTTAATCTTTACTTTTCTTCAATATTCTTACAGGAATTTCTCATAGTGTTATTAATTGTTTATCCTGGTCAACCAAGGGGAATCTTTTATGTTCTTCAATAATTTTATCGCTGGTTGACTTTTTGTTAAACTGAATGACCACATCTCTGGATATGTTCTTGTTTCTTGCAGATACAGAACTGACTCTGTAAATAGCATCTATCTCCGTATCAATATCTTCTTCCAATTAAGAAATTCTGCCAAAAGGGTTGTTACTCTTCTTCTAATATCTAATATCTTCTCCTCCAGACCTCTGATCCGAATCCATGAATCCATCTGCTTTTGTTTGATTCAAGCCAACAATCTAACTGTTTATCCATTTCTCTTGTAGAAGAGGACATTTTCTGTTTCAAGGCTGAAATCTCCTTCTTATTCACCTCTATATCTTTCTGATTAATGTTGACTTCTCTTCTAACTTGTTCTAAGGTATCCTGAATCTCTGTAACTTGATTTTTCAATTCACTTAAATCTTGTTTGATTCCCATCATATATGATCTCATTTCTTCCATAATTTTTTTCTGATAATCAGGAGGTTCATCAAAAGAATCGCGTCTTCCTTGAGAATCAGAATCAGAAGCGGTTGTACAAATTTTACCTGATCTTGTTTTTTGCATTATGAATCAGCAATACCAATAGACCTAACTTAACGATAAAAATTTTTTTCTGAAGGATTAATTATAAAATATCACTTGTTTACAGATTTACCTTATTTACTTAATTCCTTAATTATTTAATTCCTTAGTTATTTAGTTAACTCCTTTGTTACTTAATTTACTATTTCAATCACACTTCAATCACAATTCAATAACCACTGAAGGTCTAATCAAGTAGATGAATTATTTATTTAAAAAATAGTTATCAGAGCAAATATATTAGTTATACAAAGTTAAGTCTGAATACCTTAATAATAACTACAATCAGATCAGATTTGTCCCAGTTGTTCCCAGAACCCCCAAGTTAATTCCACCCAACCAATCAAAATTAGAATTAATTATAATCATAAATTATTTTGAAATTAATATGAATATGAATAATAATCCCTAGTAGTAATTATATTGAAAATTAATTAATTAATTGGTTACTTATAAAAAAAGGATTGGAAATTAAAAATCAAGGTCAAATCCAATTCAACAATTGATAGTCCTATTCATCGTTTCCAACTAGGAGGAACCCATTATATTGTTTTTTTCAACCAGTGAATAAGGAGTTAAGTAGAATCTGTCCTTCACAACCATCAGATAAAGGAATCCTCCAACACCTTGGAAATGCTGGTTCCTCCAGTCTTCTAATTGACCAATAGTCTATCCTCCTTCTCGAGGAAAAAATTCCATTTCAAGAAAAGGAACAACCTCAAGTCTGGAGAAGCCTCAAATTCTAGTACTAAGTCCAGAGTGATTTAAAGCACACCCAATGTGACTAATAAAAAGAGTTTAAAAAAGGGAGGAAAAGAAAGAAAGAAAAAAAGTGCTCCCAGGAATACAAATCCTAATCCAAAAATCCAAAAGTCTCAAAGTCCAAAAGTCCACAGTCCAAAATACAAAGTCTGTAAGGAACCAAATGGGAAAAAGTAAAAAAAAGGAAAAGAGAAGTGAGAAAGCAAATATTACGAAGGGGGATATGTCTCGTCACGGACTCCCCAAAGCATTACACAAGAATGTCCAAGGGGGGAGGGAATTGCCTCAATTGTTAAAGTTGCAAGAAGCTGATGCAATTGGGAATTGTCTAGAGGGTAAATTCCTGTCCTCACTCAGGGTCTTCCAAAACATCTACCATACAAACCTTCAAAATCAAGGATCCGATCTACCATAAAAACCAGAAACAGAAGAAATCTGGCGGCTGGAATCTTCCAAGGGGGAAACTCTCCACCTCTATTCCATACTGCTGCTGGTGAAGAACTAATGGCGGCGACAGTCCAGCTGACTCACTTCCACAGTCCTGAACTGATCGTGGATGGTGGGATCAGCCTGGCTCCAAGTCACTCGTCTGTCTCTAGCTGTCCTCTCCTTATCAAGGACAGAATGAAACGGATCGTGAAAATGTTCTCATCCAGTAACTAGCAGCAGCGCTGATCTTCTTCACTTAGAAGATTGTGTCTCCCAACTCTCAACCAGACTGGAAGTTACCCTGGCCACTGGGCCAGGTTCACGCTTTTGGTACTGGTGTGTAAATCACTATACAGTTTAAGACCAGAGTTCCTGAAGATACACCATCTCTTCTTCCCAGATCACAGAGGTTTTATGAGGAGGTGCTTCTAATGGTTCCATATGGATTTAAGATTTGCTTGACATCCACAAGGGCTATATTATACAAGAATGAAGCTGATAGACACAGGCCAGTTCTGCACTACTCTGTTATAGTGCTGTTATTTCATTTTCAACATTCTATGGAATCCTGGGGTTTGCAGTTTAGGGAGAGGGATTTAGAATTCTCAGCCAGAGAACTCTTTGGCCTCAGTAAACTACAAACTCCAGAATTCCACAGATGTTGAAAGTGGAATAATAGCACCATAACAGGGTAGTGCAGAAATGGCCTAAAGACTCTAGCCTTTAGTCTGTCAGCAATATTCTGGTAGAATACTCTTCCAGTTTTATGTTTTGGTCACTATTGAAGATTTTTCTTTTCAAACCTTCTCCTTGACTACCCCTAGACTGTGGAATGACCTGCTAGAATAGATCCAACTGCAAAATATGCTGGCTGAATTTAAAAATGTACTAAAGACTTATCTCTTCTGGCAGGTCTACCCAGTCTAGTTTTAATTGTGCTTTTAATTGTATTTCTAATTGTACTTTAACTGTATTTTAATTGTACTTTTAACTATGATATATTTTATATTTGTATTAACTGTTCTATGTATATTTTAACCACAACTTTTAACTCCACCTATTCTGTTACCTATCCATCTATTCTGTACTCCATCTATTCTGTATATCTATTCTGGGAAAGGCGGGTAACAAATAAATTTTTAATTATTATTATTATTATTATTATTATTATTATTATTATTATTTGAGTACTTCTTGAATACAGGCCTGTCACTGTTTGAATAATTTATTTTTCTTATGGAATTTCACATTTGCTTGTTTTAATCCATCATATGTCTGCAGTCACCAATGCAAAGTGGTTTATAAACTTAATGAATTTTTCTTCTCTCTTATTTTTTTTCTCCCTCTTGCCCTCCCTATCTATCCTATCTATCTATCCATTCTACTTACATTATCTAGCTATGTTTGCATTCCATCAAAGTTATGGGTCATTTTAGAGGTAATTGACAGTTGGTGGGGGTAGGGACATTTTCTTTCTCTCATCTCCATGACATGCTAGGGAGAAATAGAAAGAATGCCAAACATCTGGCCAGCGCTAGTCATGCCTTTATGCTGGGCAACATGTTCTTTGTCAAATATTTTCTACAAACCCCAGGTTTCTTAAATAGCAAAATGAGACAATGGTGTTGAAAAAGTTCAGTGGTTGATTGTGATGGATCTTCCCTTCCAGTCACTATGCTTTACATCATACCTAATAAAATTCTGTAAACTTATTCATTCTCAGGTTATGCCTTTGCAAGGCTAAGACCACTCTTCAAGTTAGTTGCACCACTGAAACCCTACACCATAGAGGGGGGAAAACACTAGCAGATCTTTGAGCTGACAGGACTCCAACAGCACAAGAAGACATACTTTAAGCACTGGTTGAAGAAAAACCTCTCTTTACACAAGGTTTTGTGTTCTAATGCCATAGGTACAAGAAGTTCTTTAATTTTAAATATCCCCACTGAAATCAATGGCTTAGGTGCTGAATTCTCCTTCCATGAATAGGGGACTCAGTCAATTTATGGAAGGAACAGAGGAGATCAACTCAGAGAAGGGGAAAGGAAGCAATACTTAGCTGATTCCAACAAAGCCCCCATCTATGCTGGCCTCATTCCTTAAAATATATTTATTTGTTATATGTTATATATATCATGTATATATATTGTTATATATTATATATATCATATATCACTCTTCATTGTCAAAAATTCCAACAGCCCTTTTATCTTTGGATGCATTGAAGGCTTTCGACCAGGTGGACTGGACATATTTGCCTGGGATTCTAAGAGCAATGAACTTTGATGAGAAATTTGTGAAAGTTCTGGAAATACTCTAAAAAAACTCAGAAGCTATTATAACTGTAAATAAAATAGACTCAAACCCCATAAAGTTGCAACGAGGAACCAGACAAGGATGTCTTTTATTGCCATTACTTTTTGCTCTAGCAATTGGACCTTTAGCCAATAAGAGCAGAGACGACCCCAACATTATAGGTCCCGATGTTGGAAAGAGACAACAAAAGGTGAATCTATATGCTGATGATGTTTTGATGTTTTTGGAAAATCCTGAACAATCCTTCCCAAATCTTAAGAAGATTTTAGATACTTTCGACAAATATGCAGGGTTCAAAATTAATTACTCAAAGTCTAAATTGATGTGTCTTAACACTCTGCGTGAACAGCAGAAGACCTGACAAAAGATGACTAATCTCCAATTACAACCTTCAGGTTTCACATACCTAGACATTATAATCGCCAAAGATATTAAGCAGCTTATTCCCAGAAACTACAATATCATTACTAGATGGATGAAGTTGAAAATTAGGACACGGAAATCTCTAAAGTTATCTTTGTTAGGTAGAATTGCTGTTGTGGTGTAAGAAAAATATTTCTTACACCACGTTTTTTCTATTTCTTTCAAACTATTCCTCTGTATCCATCTCCTACGCGATTTAAGAGCTGGCAGGATTTAATAAATCAATTTATCTTTGATAACAAGAAACCTAGATTTGGAAAATCTACTAGATATCTTCCAGCCCAAAAGGGCAGACTGGCTATACCAGACTTAGAGCTGTTCTTTGTGGCTTTTCAATTATCTTATATACCCTGCTTGATCACACAGAGCACTAATACTAATTGGGTAGGAATGGAGATACAGGGAGATTTTCCACCAGAACTTAATCTCTTGTTTAATAAAACAGCTAAGCTGGTAATTAAGGAAATTAATAACCCTTGGTTACAAACATCAATTACTATATGGAACAAATGGAAACGTGTTTTATCACCGGATCCTTCTCCAATATGCCCATTTCTCTTACATCCATTATTTCAACATTCAGCCAAATTCCATCAGTTTCATAAATGGACAGAGAAAGGTTTATATACAATTAAAGATCTATTTAAAAAGGGGAATCCTAAGACAACAGATGAACTCTCTGCAGAGCTTGAACCATTATCAATTAACTGGCTTCATCTGTACCAGGTTTCCTCTTTTGCAACTAAAATACCAGGTAAGGATGAAGCCCAAGACCTCCAACTGTAATGGAGAGAGCATATGAGAATTCTGCACAGACTAAAGGCTTGGCCTCATCCATATATAATTGTTTAAATATGCATATATATGGAAACACACTTAGTCTAAAAACAGCCTGGGGTCAGACTTGAAAATCACAATTCCAGAGGAAGATTGGAACAATGTCTGGTTATCATTACCATTTAAATCCGATCCACACTAATAAGGGAACATGCCTTTAAAACAATCCACAAATGGTACCTTACTCCTCTTAGACAGTCAAAGATAGGAAATAATATTTCACCAAAATGCTGGAGAGGATGTTAGTGGTTATTGGTACATGTAACCATATGTGGTTAGAATGCCCTAAAATAGATCTGTTTTGGCAAGGAATTATAAGACAAATAATGATAATCACGAGACACGATATTAAATACTGTTCTGGACTTTTATTGTTGAACATTTTTTATAAAGATAACAAATACCTTGAACACAAGAATTTGGTTGTAATTTTTATCATGGCTGCCCGAATGGAGGTAGCTAGATGCTGGAAGACTGGAGATGTTTCTCTGGAAGCTTGGTGGGGAAGAATATGGGATTTAAAAGATATTTATTTGATTGCAAAGGAAGAAAGGGAAACTGATCGATATTGATTGGCATCCTGTTAGTGACGTACATAGTTATACTAGGCATGCAGAATGTTTTTTTGTTTTGCTTTTTTACAGTGGACAACGTTGTATCCAGCTGTTGGCAGCATAAACAGAATTGTGCACGTGAGACTGCTGTGCATGTGGCATATTAAAGTACACAGAATAGTGTGTGAATGTACATTGCCTCTGTGCATTGCTTTTGCACATTGCACATTGCAATTGCACAACATCTTGTCAACCATGTGCATTGACCATTAACCAAACATGTTGCATGACAGTACAGGCATTGTATAGTGTAGCTCTGCCGGTGATATTTATGCTACGCTGAAGTAATGTAGGATCTAAGCCATTGTGTCCTTTCCTTCTGCTAAAAGGAATATCCTGAAAGAGGTAAGACACGATCCAAGCTACTAAGGAGCTCCACATGTTTCTGCCCTCTTTTCTCTCTCTTCAGATTTGCTGTGATAGATTATAGGATTGCCTTTTCCTCTGGAGAAGTAGCAGCAGCAAGGAAAGGAGGAAAGTCCTCAAAATTCAATGTTTTTCTAATTCCTTCTGGATTTTTACTGCTATGATTATGACAAACTGACCAGTTGTGTCAAAAATGAAATGCAGTGAGGTTGGGAAGCTGATTATAAGATATGTTGGAGCAATAACCACCAGACACAGGCAAACATCCTAAAAGACATAGGGACACATGGTTGGTTTGTACAAATAGACTGTGTGTGTGATCAGAATGAAAGGCCAAGTCAGCTTATCTTGTATCCTGTGTTAGTCACTTGATTGGTTATTATTGCACACTTGCAAGTGTGTTTATATTGCTTCAAAAATTTTTTCCCGGAGAGACCATGATCAGAGATTTAACCTCAGACTTCTTGTATGCAACATCTGTGCCATTCCCCTGAGTTATGACTCCATATTGACTGTTAGGGATTGCGCTAGATCAAAGTTGAGTAACTGCAGCAGGTAGTGGGGCCCTTTTATACCGTGGGACTCTCAAGGAGCTGCAGGAACTACTGACAAAATTAAAATACCAAAATAGCCAAAAGTCCATTTCTGGCTTTCAAAGATTTTTTTTTTAATTTGAGTGTTAAACAGCACAGGGAGCCTTGCAACCTATTTAAAGATAAATGGATGCTCTTAGAGGCTTCTGGGAGCAGCAATTCACCCCTTTTAGTGGCTAGAGAAGCTCAATCTGGGGATTATAAAGGTGTTGAGAGGCAGACAAAACATCCTTGGTGAGGGTTTGTTTTTTTTTTTTGGCACTACAACTCACCCTGGGCAAACATTGCTTTCCCACAATTGGATGTATTTTTCTGTGTTTAATCTCTGGGAGGTTATAACGGCTATATAATGAGTCTTTCTTCTGTATGCTGTTGTGGCTGTGTTGCTTTTTTTGGAGAAAGAGGACTAAGTTTTGTGCTATCTTCTTCTCCCTTCCCACTATCAATTCATTTTTCCTAGGGCTTTGGCTTTGTGGAGGCCCTAGGATGACACTGGATGCTCCATTTTCTGTTTCATTTCCATTGTCCTTACTTACTAAGCTGCCAGGCAACTCACACTGCTTTCATTCTTCCTTGTGCACCTTTCAATATGCTCTTTCCCTTCTCAGAGATAACAATACTAATGAGTTTTGTGCAGTGTTCTAAAAATTGTCTGCAAGGAGGCATTGTTCCTCAGGAAAATCCCACCCTCTCCCTTGGGATGCCTTCAGATTCTCAGTGCAGGCCTACATGTAGTGCTGTGAGCATGTTGAAAAGTGCTGTGGTCTTTCTATGATGACCTGGTTATGCTAGTATGGTGACCACTTATGCGTCAGTGAAAAAAGACAAAAGAAAAATAACATTGTCATAAGCTGATATGTATGTACTGATGCTTATTTAGAAGTTATTGCTATCTTTTAAAAATACCAATCCATTACATCTCATCATGCTAGGGAAGATTGTGGCAAGTTGGCCCATGTGTCTACTTTGTCCATTGTTTAAGTGGCATTGATGGGAAACTTCAATGCCTCTGTTCTCTTTTCTGGTAGTTCTTTGTGGCTCAGCTGAACATTACAGGACACCTTCAAATGGAAGACAGCCTTCCATAAAGTTAAGCACATGACCAGACTATGCATGAGGGAATGGAGGAGTAAATGTGTACTTCATGGGATAACAGCTTCACGCTGTTGGGCAGTTGCCATGTGCTGGTTGGTGCAGTCTGTTCAGTCTTAATGTGTAGACTTTGTTGGCATGTAGTATCATGATTAATTGGTGGTACCTGGGTTGCCAGATGCTGTGGAAGTGTTGCAATATTATCTCTTGTTTCTGTAGCTGTTGGGCTCTGCTGCTGACTAGGCATCAGATTATAACTAGACATGTGACACTGGTGCTGGTAGAAACTGAAATGACATTTGGACTTGTTCTTTTTCCAAAATGTCAAATTTTAGTTTTGAAATTTAAGCAGTGGGCATGAAATTAATTACAGGTATACCTCCGTTAACTAAGTAGATGTTTTTCTGAGCATTACTTCTTTAACAGAAAATTTGGTTTCAGAGGCAGAAGTAACATGGAAAGAATGAGGACAGGTTTCTTCAGCACAAAAAAGAAGAGCAGTTCGACGTGTTTCGACACCCTTTTTACTCAAAACTAACAATCTAGACATGTGAAATGAGACAACCACATCAGGTTAATCTTGCATGAGAAAATAAAAACAGTTTGAACCTTCTAGAGACCACCTGACTTCCCTCTTCCCCAAAATGCACCCAACAATGTCCTTTTCTTTCACTACCCTCCACTTTTCTTGTTATTTCCATTTTGCTGGAACTTATGCATCTGTGCTTTTTTAACATGTTGAGTAAAGCCGGTGAGGCAAGCTTATCTGCTTTCCCCTTTTCTGTCTGTTGTACTGTTCACACATTCTCAGTATGGGCATTCTCGAGGCAGCAGCTGGTTACCTTTTGCTGGGCATAGGCACACGTGGCTTCACAAGAACAGAATTCTGCTGTTTCTGAGCTCAGGCTTTATTGTGTTGTTTCCAATGCTGCTACAAAAAAACAAAACAAAACAAAAACAAAACAAAAACAAAACAAAAAAAACCCTAACTAGGTAGAGGATAAAGAAGAAAAAAGAGAGCCTGGATGAATGTTAAAAGTACTAATTGTTAGAGGCTTTATAAACTGAGGTATTCCAGCAGTGAATTCCAATGATGCTCACATTTTTTTAGTAAAGTATCTAAAACAAGAATGAGGAAAAAAAAGAATATTTTATTGTCAGGGAACTGACACGTTGTCCCTTCATGTAGTTTGCAAAGAGGTGTTGCAGAGTGTTCAATGGTACAGAGGTACACATTTCTGCTCCAGTGCATTCTCTAAAGTTGAAGTATAGCCTCAGAATGAACATCTTCATTTTGTTGCTCATTATGGTGCTCACCAATGGCTGCTTTTCATCGGGGAGAGAAGTGACTAGTGGGGTGCACAGGTTCTGTCCTGGGCCCAGTGCTATTCAACATCTTCATCAGTGACTTGGATGACAGAATAGAGGGCATACTTATCAAATTTGCAGATGACATCAAATTGGGAGGGGGTGCTCATACACCAGAACTCAGGATCAAAATTCAAAACAACCTTAACAGATTGGAGGGCTGGCCCAAACCTAAAAAAATGAATTTCAACAGAGAGAAATGCAAGGTCCTACACTTAGGCAGACAAAATGGAATGCACAAATATAGGATGGGGGACGCGTGGCTGGATAGCAGTACATGTGAAAGGGATCTACGAGTCTTGGTAGACCACAAGCTGAACATGAGGCAGCAGTGTGATGAGGCAGCCAAGAAAGCCAACGCGATTCTTGGTTGCATCAATAGGAGTATGGTGTCTAGATCGAGGGAGGTAAGGGTACCACTTTATTCTGCTTTGGTTAGACCTCATCTGGAATCCTGTAGCCAGTTCTGGGCATCTCAGTTCAAGAAGGATATCGACAAGCTGGAACGTGTTCAGAGGAGGGCGACCAAAACGGTGAAGGGTCTGGAGGCCATGCCCTATGAGAAGCAGCTTAGGGAGCTAGATATGTTTAGTCTGCAGAAGAGAAGGTTAGGAGGGGATATGATAGTCATGTTCAAATATTTGAAGGGATGTTATATCGAGAAGGGAGCGGGCTTGTTTTCCGCTGCTCCAGAGACTAGGACAAGGAGCAAATTATAGGAAAAGATATTCCACCTGAACCTGAGGAAGAACTTTCTGATGGTCAGAGCTGTCCGGCAGTGGAATATGCTGCCTTGGAGTGGGGTGGAGTCTCCTCCTTCTTTGGAGGTTTTTAAGCAGATGCTGGATGGCCATCTGTTGGAAGTGCTTTGATGTGTGTTCCTGCATAGCAGGGGGTTGGACTGGATGGCCCCTGTGGTCTCTTCCAACTCTATGATTCTATGTTTTTCCTCAGTTCTACAAAACCAAAAATAATTTGAATCCAACTTAAAAGTGTTTATTGTGCACATACAGCAACTTCAGGCTCTCAGATATTGAATAAATTCTAAATACTACCCTTTGAGTGAATGCAGTGTATGGTAGGATTTAATCCACAATGCATGTAGCAAATAGTGCTATTTTTGTGATCATGTATCTCTTCTAATGTTAGTTAAACTCGCTGTGCCTTCATATTGTTTGCAATTACCTTCAGTGGTATCAAAATATTTTTTCACCACTTCTGCCAAGATATTTTGCACCTTTCCCTTTAAGGAACAAAAATCTATTGTAGTCCCTAAAATAATCAAGAATCTACTTTTTCTCTCCATTTACTATACTCTTAAATGTCCCCAAGGCATCTGGAACTGCAATGTATTGGCACTGTCCAATTATTTTACAAAAAGCCATCACAGAAATAATCTCCTTTCCAACCTATTCCTTCAGTATTGCCCCAAACAGATCAATACATTTCAAAGCAGAATGGCATGAATGCAATGGGAGAAGGTGTGGTGACAGCAAATCCAAATCTCCTTTTTCCTGGTATCTGCTTCCCTTCTTGTGTTTATGAGGCACATGTAATTTTCCACCCAACTCTTCCCATAGCTTCTTCTGATTGATTCAACAACCAATACAAGGGTTGTTGGCTAAGTTATTCTCCCCACTGAGGTTAACTCATCTATAAAAATATTTCACCTACCATAGGTACATGTTTGCCTCCAAATTATTGCAAGTGTCTGTAAATGGCTTTTATAAAACTTAGGAGGGAAGAGTATGACTCTGCTGAAATACAGTATTTTTTGTTTCATTTTATTTATATTCTGTCCTCCCAATATGGGACCCAAGGCAGCTTATGATATAAGTTAAAACAAAATACAGTTAAAACAGGGCATAATACAAAGTTTAACAACAGTTAAATAAACAGTTATATTAAAAACATTAATTTACAACAATTTTAAAAGCAGTTCAAATTGTAATACAAAATTCAGTACATTTCCTAAAGATCCCAACAAGCAACATCTTTCTTTAAAACTCTTCTTGTTCTTCTTGCTTTTCTTGCCAACTTACCTTTGTTTTCTGGCATTTTCTTGACTCTAATTTCTTGTTAAATCAGATAACAATGTTCGGTGAATAGATGTGTTCAATGCCACATTACCGTGATCAAAGATCTTATCCAAGATTATAACGCCCTTGTTATTCAAGTTAACACTAAGTTTCCTTGGATGTTATTTACTCAGTTTGAATATAATGTGAAGGGAGCAACACATAGTTCTCCCCTGCCAACACTGCTTTCCTCATGTGGAAAGTAACAAATCTGAAGAGGAGAAGTTCATATTTGTGTAGGGAGACTCTCCATGTGAGCACAACCTTTCCTCCAGACTTCTTGCTTTCCACATCAGGAAGGCAACAATGTGGGTGGTATGATGATGCTGAGGTGCCCTTCTCATTAGATACCACCCTTTTCAGGTGATAATACAAATCAGGTAAGCAACACTGAACAAGGCTTATGCCTCCAGATGAGGATGGTGACCACTAAGAAGAATGGCATGCCGGTTACTGAATAGCCTTTCCAGAGAAGTTTGCCTAGTTTTGTTTTTTAAAGATACCAGCTGAAGACCTCTTTATTGACTCAGGCCTTTTAAACAGCTTATAGTCTCATAGTTCTTCCTAGCTTTCACTAGTCTCATTTGGTTAGGACAGATTCTCTAAAGAGCATCTATGAAAGAAAGTGGCTTTTTAGCTAGTGTGGTGTGTCCTGTGTCATCTGTCATGGTATGAACAGTAACTAATACATTCCCACAGTCATTTACAAATAGTGTTTCAAGAACAATATTAGCATTAATTAAGCATTAACTAAGAGAAAGATTAGTAACACCAATTTGATATATGTGTGTGTGTATAGGAAAATGAAAAATTGAAATTTGGCATAGAATCAAGAAATGAAAGAGGAGAGTGACTGAACTTTGTGAAGCGAAAAGTTTGTTCATTTAAAGCACATTCTTCAGGCAACCAAAGAAGTGACTGTATATATAGACATCGCCTAATGGCCAATATTGAAATCAGGTGGACTACATAATTGGAAGCGGAAGATGGAGAAGCTCCATTCTCTCTGCAAAAACAAGATGAGCAGATTGTAGCACAGATCATCATGGGCTGCTAACACAAAACAATAGACTAAAGCTAAAGAAGAACACTAAATCGACCATCATGCCAAAATACAACCTAAAGAACATCCCTTTAGAATTTATAGATAATGTAAAAATAGATGCGCATTATTAAGCCTAATGGACCAGTAGCCAGAAGAACTCTGTATTGAAGCCAAAGACATTGTGAGGGAAAGATGCAAAAAGACATCTCCAGTCAAAAAAGAAAGAACAGTTCCACTGGATGACAGATGAAACTCTTCAAGCAGTTATGGACAGCTGAGAAACAAAAGTAAAAGCTGACAAAAATAGGGACAGAATCCTGAATGCAAATCATCCTATGCTTCATTTATTATAGCAAAGCCATTGATTGTTTGGCTCATGAAAAACCAGAAATGGTTGTATCACAACATTTGATTATCCTAATGTGTAACATGTGCTCGAAGAGGAGAGGCTACTGTTAGGATAGAATATGGGTGAAAGAATGGTTTCCAACTGGCAAGGGGATCAGGCAAGGTTGCATTTTATCACCCTATCTTGGTGGAAAGAACACCAACAGTTTATGATATGCAGATGACACCATACTACTAGCAGAAAATAGCAAAGACTTGAAATGACTACTGAAGAAAGTCAAGCAAGAAAATGTAAAGGCAGATTTACAGCTGAATATTAAAAAAGCAAAAATAGTGTCCACAGATTATTTCCATAACTTTAAAGCAGACAATGAAGACATTGAGACAGTAGAAGATTTCCTATATCTTGGTTCAGTCATTAATCAAAATAGAGACTGCAGTCAAGAAGTCAAAATAATACTAGGACTTATAACAGTAGCTATGGAAGAACCAGACAAGATCCTCAGGTGTAAAGATATGTCAAAGTCATGAATTTAAAGTCATGTTGTAGGTTTGTTCTTATTATGTTTTGAATGATTTTAAACTGTTTTAAATCTGTGCTTTTTTTTTTTTAATAGGAGACCTTATCTAAAGACTGCTTTTAAAGTTGTATTTTCTTTTAAGCTGCGCTGTGAATTGCCTTGGGTCCCATAGCGGAAATAGCATCTCCAAATACTTGTGATTTTTTTTGCCAAGTTCTCCACCTAATAGCAAGCCTATCTCTTCCCACCGAACTTGCATTTCTGTGGCAATATCTAAAGTACAGCAGTTGTAATGTTATGGAAAAAGAGACTGCTGGTGCAAGTCCTTCTTTTTTTAAAAAATGCATTGCATTATTGTTCAAAATTGCCATAATATTTCCTGTAAATTTTTAGAAAATATGAATTAGAAACATGCAATAACCTCCCAGCTCAATTCTTTAAAGTACTGGCTGCATATAATATAGTGAATTTTTGGCAGCCTTCCAAAAGGAAATGGTTTATGCCTTCCCAAGAGCATAGCATAAGGAACTAGAATTCTATTTCTGTTGGTCTGGGTGTGATGGTGTCTGTGCAGAGACAGCATTTGTAGGCAGTTTTTACCAACTCATTGATAATTTCAGAGAACACAGGAACTAAAGTTTTGGGTACCCCTTGAACTGATGGCATAAGTGGAGATGCAGCTGTATTTGGAGGAAAGGCATTATCAACCTATGTTTCATGGAGCTGCTGAAAAACTCCATCAAAGTTTGAGATGGGCAGCTGAGTTGTACAATAATGAATGACTATGAGACTTTCCATTTTAGGTTTTAGTACCCGAAAACTTTACTAGATGGCAGACTACCAGGATATCAAGCGCAGCCACTTCTCTTTATCTGTCATACAGACTGGGCCAGTACAAGTGAAATGGTACCAAATGATACTTTTTCTGAATACCTATAACATTCAAACTTATTTTACCAAGCACTATCCTTCCACTATTTTGTATGTCAACATGTGCCTCTACACTACTGCTATCATGACAAAGCTCAGCTATGAGGCACTTAAAAATATATGGGTTTTGTCTGAGCAAATATTGACTGTTCTGCTAAGAAGATTAACCATGAAGAATGATGACCATTCATATGCCAAAAATCACTATGAAACAGGATGCTAGGGAAGTAAATCATTCAATGATTAAATGGTGGCAACAATTTTGTCTTGTAAATCATGACTATGGAGGCAGATGTATATTGTATATATTAATGTATCCATATAGATAGGAAGCCTGGATGGTATCTAAGTGTTGGACTAGGACACTGGCAAACCAGGGTCTGAATTCCTTTTTCACCATGGCACCTGACTGGATGACCTTGAGCCAATAATACTCTCTCAGCCTCAGAGGAATGCAAGGTCTACCCCCTGAACAAATTCTGCCAAGAAAACCCAATGACAGTTTTGCCTTAGGGCTGCCATAAGTCACAAATGACTTGAAGGCACACAACAACAATCCAGATAGATATTTTAAATGATAAAGAGACTTCTTCTAGCTTGTACTAAAATCTAAGATTTCTTCATCTGAGTTCTGCAGTTGAAAAAAATCTTACATTGACAAGTTCGGCATCTTATAATCTGATCATACAGTCCAGCTAAGATAGCCTATTCTTGGATCTCTGCAAATTATTTGTTACCCTGTGTACTGGGGGGTCCCGGGAGGGACACCAAAATGTGGGGAAAATTAGCTCAGAGCACTGCTTAGCGTTACGAGAGGCAGGGTAATGTAGCGAGATCTTGAACCCTATGTCTACAGGGTCGGGTCGAGTCAAGGAGCACACAGAAGTTGAAACAATAAATGATGTTTTATTAAACACAAGCAAAACAGTGTATGCAACACATTCACACAAGATAACTAAAAAAATAAAGGTTGGAGTGGTATAGAGGGATTTTTAGAGGAGTTGCTGGTTTGGGTGATACTTCACCTATCCTGAAGCCCGGAAAAATGGAGAGCAAAGCTGGGGTGCGATGTAGCTCAGCACGTGGAGCTGAGGGGAGGCTCACCAACCAAAGCGGCAGCAAGGCAGGATGAAACTCGGGAGCGATCCAAGGAAGGTCTCGGAATCAAGGGTTTTTATAAGGAGAATGTGACTGCAGGCTATGCCGTACTTGGGGGAAAACAATAGATTTGGGGCTGGAGACAAAGCCTCCGAAAGGTCAGAATCTGAATGACTGAGTTATGATAGAGGTTCTCAATAGAGTAGCCAGTATGCAAACGCAGAGTACTTGGGTATTGTATAGTTCACCCATCAAGCTGCCATTGTGGGGCAGAGGCTCTTTTGTAGGTTGCGTGCATATCTAATTAGAGTACTTGCCTGGAGGTCTCCTAAAGCAGTGAGTCAGCTATTCCTGGCCTGCCTGTATTGTTGTTTGAATATTACAGCAATTAACGGCCGAGTTTGTTTGCGTGCTTGTCCGGTGGCCTCGCAAGCACGTGGAAGGGAATACAGAAGTGAAGCCGAATTGTGATATCAAAAGGATATCTTTTAATATCCCCAAAGCTCGGACTAGCCAGGGCAGTAACATATTATTTCTCCAGTCTTTCAGCCTGTTTAGTTAGGATCCTGTCCTCCACTATGTACACAGTCCCCCTTTAGCAAATATAGACTTGTGGGTAGGGTATTTGCTGCAGCTATTGTTTCCTTAGTGCTGTTAAATTCAACTTCTGTTATTCTGGGGTCTTTTTCCATAGTGGAGGAGCTAAGAGGGTTTTGTAGCAATGTTGGAGCACTGCCATGATACTATTGCCAATTATTGCTTTCACTAGACATTGTAAAGTAGAACATCAGTGCCCAACATGGCCATGCATGTACATTACACCACGGTGTGGTGGAGTGATGTTTGCATGACTGTTGAATATGTGCAGTAAAGCAGGAATGTTCTCTGTTAATTATGTATTGCTCATTACTAATCAGAATTTTTGATGAACATCTTTCCAGAGGAGCAAGGAGAGGTAAGATCGCACTTCTGTTGTGATAGCAACTGTGATGAGCCCTCGTCTAGTCCTTTTCATTCTGGCCCTTTGCCTGTTTCCTTAAGCTGCTACAAAGGCCTTGCCTGGTGTCCATCAGTACCCTTGACTAGGTTGGTACAAGTCACATCAGTTCTACTCTTCTATCACATGCAGTGCTGGCACTGACAAGTTTCTGTCTAAGAAGAAGCCCTTGTTTAAGAGTCTTTTCTCATTTTCCTATCAATACTGGGCTACAAAATTTATTTATTTACATAATGTATAATCCCCTTCCCAAAAACACTACATTTTGTCCAGGGCAGCTTATAACTGAAGTAAGAATACAGTATGTGCTATAGTATTCAAATGAAGGAAAAAAAAAAGAAGATAACAGCAGATACATGAGTGAACTGAATAGGGTTGCAAATGGCACCTTTAGTTTCTATAGATTTATTCTTCATCAGCTTTTAAATCCAGCATTAAAGAAATCTGTTAAGCACAGGAAGCCCCTGCCTTTTGATAGCCTGTTATCTTATGACTCACTGTTTTGACAATTTTATAAGGACAAGTTCCATTAATCGGATGGGGGTTCCACTCTTTTGTCAGTTCTTCTTGCTTAAAGAAGCTCACTGGAATTGCTCACACATGTGTGCGGCTTGCAAAGTGAGTTGAGAGGAGAAAAAAGGTACCAACTCAGCTGAGAGACTTTGTAAGCAGTGTGTGTACAGTTGGTCCCAAATAAGTTCTTCATGCTCTCTAAAAGTACAGTACATGGGTTCTGCTTTCCAACCAGTTCCATTTTCTGACAGTGCCCGGTCGCTAACCAGTCACATAAGCGGAGGAAGCCTGTATAAATTAACTAAAAGTTATGATTACTCTGCAAAAAGAATTTACATTTTGTTAAATTACAGTTATAGAGCAATAGTTATTGTTGTTATTGGTAAAACTAATTAGAAACAACTAGTTATAAACAACTAATTAGTTCTGTGTTTAATTGTATCTTATCTATAGCCATTTCAGCAGGCAGCACAGCACACAGAAGAGGAACGGTACTTTTCCATTGTCTTTGCTGAGACTAGTTGCCCTTTGGTCCACGTGTACCAGTCACTTAGCTGCAATGATTTCATCAGACTAGTCCAGCCCTTTAACAACTATAAATTTAAAATCCTGAGCTTTTATTCCTTTCCTCATCTACTATGTATTTTTCTTTGGATGTCAAGGGGCAGTGGTAAACACATTGACCAAAAGCTCAGCTTTGATACAAGAAGATGGCTTGTTTGATTCAAAAGGACTTGCCCCCTGGTGCCAATCTGAGAAAGCATCTACTGAACTGTGACCAATCTACCAGTGAAATAGAAATAATTCAACACTGACCTGATAATGCCTAATCTAAACACATTTTAAAAAATGTATGAGAGCCATCTTGCGTCCTAGGGCCTTTCCATACTACACTGTTATAGCGCTATTATTCCACTTTCAACATCCTATGGAATCCTAGGGTTTGCTGTTTAAGGAGAAAGATTTAGAATTCTCAGCCAGAGAGCTCTTTGGCATCAGTACACTACAAACCCCAGAATTCCACAGGATGTTGAAAGTGGAATAATAGCACTATAACAGTGTAGTGTGGGAAGGCCCTTGGTTTTAGGGAAAAAGTTGAGAATAAATAAAGTTAATAACAATATTGCTGTGACATTATTATTAAGCTATTTCCTAGGTGAAGTTGAAAAAAGTGAGTGTTTTCACAAGTGTTTTGTTCATACAAATTGTTGTTGTTGTATGCCTTCAAGTTGTCTCTGACTTATGGCAACCCTAAGACAAACTAACCTATCATGGGGCTTTCTGGGACTAAGACTGTGTGATGTACCCAAGGTCACCAAGTGGGTGTACATGGCCAAGTGGCAAATTAAACTCTGATCTCCAGAGTTATACATCAACACTCTACATTAACCACTACACCACAGTGGCTACTACTTGTTTTTAAGGCATAATTTGTAAACCTTGCAAGATTTCTGGTTGTACGTAGAACAGATACTTGTGAGTGTTTGACTTGTAGAGGTTGGTGGTTGTGTTAAGAATAAAATTCTTTTCAGGCACACTTTTTCTGGATTATTCAGAAAGGCTTAAAACATGCAGAGAATCCGCACCTTGTCAGATATTAATTACAATTTAGCTTATTAATTTTTTGATCATCATGACCACAACTGAAGGACTTTGATGCAGTGGTTAGGACAGCCTAAAACCAGCATCTTACTCCAGTAACATAGTATGGACTTACAGTGTTCATCCTGTCAATGGTGTGGCAGTACAGACATTTTATAGAAAGGAGTACAATTCTATGCCATACTGAGTTAGTGGAGCTTTCTTCTAATTTAATATGTGAAAGATCATGGTTGATATCAGTACTTAGCATGCATACCCTCCCAATAGCCTACAGATGAAAACTGGGACATGTATGGCCAAACAATATTAGATTGTGGTCAAGATGGCAAAACTTATTAATGAGGAAAAATACACAAACTATGAGAAGCTGCAGCCTTCCACTTTTGTTTGAGGCTATTAGGAAGGGTAAGATTCTGCGCCCATCTTTCCTCTCCCTTCTGTTGAGGTGAGAGCAAGCCACTTTTGCACACTGAAATCAGTTTGTAGCAGGTGAAGTATCATAGAATCAGAGAGTTGGAAGAGACCCCAGGGGCCATCGCGTCCAACCCCCTGCTATGCAGGAACACCCGTCAAAGCATTCCCAACAGATGGCCATCCAGCCTCTGCTTAAAAACCTCCAAAGAAGGAGACTCTACCACTCTCTGAGGCAGCATATTCTACTGCCAGGCAGCTCTGACCATTAGGAAGCTCTTCCTGAGGTTCGAGTGGAATCTCCTCAAGTTGCTGCATGTGCACAATAAGCACTTTTAAGTTGGGTTCAAATTATTTTTGGGTTTTGTAGAACTGATGAAAAACATAGAACCATAGAGTTGGAAGAGACCACATGGGTCATCCAGTCCAACTCCCTGCTATGCAGGAACACACATCAAAGCACTCCCAACAGATGGCCATCCAGCGTCTGCTTAAAAACCTCCAAAGAAGAAGGAGACTCCAGCACACTCCAAGGCAGCATATTCCACTGCTGGGCAGCTCTGACCATCAGAAAGTTCTTCTTGAGGTTCAGGTGGAATATCCTTTCCTGTAGTTTGAATCCATTGCTCCTTGTCCTAGTCTCTGGAGCAGCAGAAAACAAGCCTGCTCCCTTCTCAATATGACATCCCTTCAAATATTTGACCATGGCTATCATGTCCCCTCCTAACCTTCTCTTCTGCAGACTAAACATATCTAGCTCCCTAAGCTGCTTCTCATAGGGCATGGCCTCCAGACCCTTCACCGTTTTGGTCGCCCTCCTCTGAACACGTTCCAGCTTGTCGATATCCTTCTTGAACTGAGGTACCCAGAACTGGACACAGGATTCCAGATGAGGCCTAACCAAAGCAGAATAAAGTGGTACCCTTACCTCCCTCGATCTAGACACCATACTCCTATTGATGCGACCAAGAATCACGTTGGCTTTCTCGGCTGCCTCATCACACTGCTGCCTCATATTCAGCTTGTGATCTACCAAGACTCCTAGGTCCCTTTCACATGTATCCAGCCACGTGTCCCCCATCCTATATTTGTGCATTCCGTGTCCTCAGTAAGCTGAGGACAAAGGGGGAAAGTGAGGTCATTTCCTGTGGAAATCTGGAATCTGTAGTTTGCTGAGGCCAAAGAGCTCTCTTGCTGAGAATTCTAAATGTCTCTCCCTAAAACTGCAAACTCCAGGATTCCATAGGATATTGGAAGTGGAATAATAGCACTATAACAGTGTAGTGTGGAAATGGCCTGAGAGGTGGCGGGGGAATAGGACTAAAAGGAGCTGAAAAAGTGGGAGACGAGGATGAACGGGGACTGTCTTTGCCAAACAGGGACAGTTGGAGTGTACCTGACATGGTTGAGCCAGGCGGGGCGTCTCTCACTAATGCCCCCTCGTTTTTTAGTCCAAGATTTCCACTGTTCAGCTGCACCTGGGATATGGATCTTGCTGTCATTTTAATTTCCCCCAGTGTCCCAAATTTAGCTTGGCTCCAAAGGATTGTGGGAAATAATACCCTGCATTATACTGCCCCTTCCAGCAGCACCTGGAAGCTAGGTCTACCTGCCATTTTAATTCTCCACGATTTCCCTAATTTAGGTTGGGCTCTAGTACACTTTGGGAGATTTACATGCTTCCACTGCAGCCAGGTAAACACACTGAAGCCAGAAAAAAGACAGCACTAAAGGAGACTTGACCTAGAACATTTCTGCACGACACTCTTATAGCGCGATGATTCCACTTTCAACCTCCTATGGAATCCTGGGGTTTGCAGCTCCGGGAGGGGCCGGCTGGCCCCTCCCGGAGCTGCAAACCTCAGGATTCCATAGGAGGTTGAAAGTGGAATCATCGCGCTATAAGAGTGTCGTGCGGCAGTTCCCCCATGCACACCAAGGGCCAGCCCTCCTTGAGTTCTGGTGGATGTAATTCTCTCTCTATCGCCCTTTTAGCTAGAACAGCCTTAAGGAAGAGTCACCCTTCCTTACCGGACTTCCGCACTAGACTGTTATCGCACTATTATTCCACTTTGAACGCCCGATGGAATCCTGGGGTCTGCAGTTTAGGGACAGGCCTCTGGGCCTCGGGATTCCATCCGATGTTCAAAGTGGAATAACAGCGCTGTAACAGCCTAGTGCGGAAGTGGCTTTAGCTTCCTTCAGGGGCTGTTGCGTTACTCGGAACACTTTGGAGGAAGAGTCGGTTTACATAGGGAAGTTCCTCAAAAACACTGATTTGGGCACCGGGTGTTTAAGCAACAGCCGCTGGGATTTTTCCCCCCTCACTTTTTCTATGCACAAATCTAGACTCACATGTACAGTTACATTGGTGGAAGATTTTTTTTTTTTCCCCTACGAGGTCGCCTCGTCGACCACTGCAAAGATTCACTGATGTCATCGCAGGTTTCCATGGAAGGCGGACTGCTGCCGAACTGCGGCGTCCCAAAACCTTTCGAGATCAACTTCGCCTCCCGTTTAAATCCCAGGAGTTGAGGCGGGGATTAAGAAAGCGGGAGGGGGGGGGGAGAGAACACGGCCGAGCTCGCCCTCGAGAGGCTGCCCTGTCACGCGCAGGGTGCGTGGGCAGGGATTCGAGGGGAACCTCACGACGACGAGAGCGGCGGGCGGCGGAGACATCCCTGTGGAAGGAGCGGAAACGTTTGCAAGGTCCTTCCCGCGCACGCGCAGCCCGGCTAGGCCTCGGCGGCGCGCCCGTTCGCGCGCGCGCGCTGAGCCGCGGCGGCGGGCGAGAGCAGGGACGGGGGGAGGGAGGGAAGCAAGCAAGGAAGGAAGGAAGGAAGGGAAAGCTGCTGAGGTAAAGTTAGAGGTGGGGGCGGGGAACGGAGCAGCGGCAACGGCGCCGCCGCCGCTGCCGCCGGTAAGGGGCGGAGGGGGGGCACACAAGTGGACGTGCGAGGGGGAGAGAGAGAGAGAGAGAGAGAGAGAAAAAGAAGGAAAGCGCGAGCGGCTCCCTCAGCGAAGCCAGTGCCGGGAAGGCTCGGCCGCCGCCGCCGCCGCCATTACTAGAGCTGAGAACACCGGGGAGGGAGGGGATGGGGCCAGGCCGGGAGCTCTGAGGCGGGCTGCAGTCCGAAAAGGAACGGCGGCCGCTGGCGGCGCGAAGCCAGAGTTCCCGGAATGCTGCTGCTCTTGCCGTGGAAGAGCCGGAGAGCGCGGTAGGGAAAAATAAATCTCGCTTCCTCTTCCTCAGCCCTGTTTCTCTCTTCCTGGCGGGCGGTCAGTAGTGGCCTCTCCCCCCTCCTCCTTTTTTCGTCTAACTACACCCAAGCCCATTAGCTGCTGCAGTAACATTGGGGGTGGGGGGGTTGGAACCGGGCGGGTGTAGTAGCAGCAGCAGCACCACCACCATCACCACCAGCAGTAGTAGCAGTGGTCCGGCCTTTGTGGGCGCTGGCTCAGGGTCCGAGGAGAGCTGGGGCCGCTGGCGGCGGCGGCGGCGGCGGTGGGAACTGCTGAGTGAGAGAACTGGGCAGGTCAGCCCTCCCCCCTTTCCTTTCTTTCCTACTCGCCTTCCTGCCTGCCTGCCTTGTTCCAGCCAGCTCCATACCTACACACCCGGGAAAGGAGGGCGGAGGATTGGACGCGTTGCTCGCTTTGGTCCCAGACAGGTGATGAAGGCCTGGGCCATCGGGGAGGGTCAGAGCCCGCTCTACCGGGCGGAGGGGGGCGGTGGCGGCGGAGGCTGCCAGCTGGTTACGGTTCCCCCCGTAGGAGCAAGACAGAGAGAGGACGAGGAACGGGGAAGGCGCGGGGCAGGGGGCAAGCCACATTTCCTTCCTCATTCGTTTCAGCGTCGTCTCCCCCCTCGCTCGTTCTCTTCCTTCTCTCCTCCCCACTTTCCCCTTCCCTATCTCAAGTCTTTCATTCTTTTTTTTCTTTCCTACACACGCCGCCCCGCCCCATCCCCCTTTTCTGTTCTCTCTGGACGCCTCCCCAGTTCTCGCCGTAGCAAACTTTGCTGTGTAAAGATACGAGTGGCCTACTCTCCCCCCTAAACTCTCCCCTCCCCCCAAACTGCTAGGAGGGTTTTGCAACACCAGGTTAGGCTGATTGCGTTGCTTATTACAATTCTTCGTGTTATTTCTTGTCCCGGCGGCCCCTTTAGATTGAATCGGTGAGGAAAAGGCACTAGATGGACATCTGGAAGCGACAGTTTAACATGGGGGAGATGCATAGCAAGTTCAGCGAACGGTAGAAAGCTGATTGCTTCCTGATGACTCTCTCTCTCTCTCTCTCTCTCTCTCTGTATATACATAGGCTACCATGGTGTAAAGAAAAGGGTGTGGAAACCTTCCGGTATAGCTTTCTATTAAGTGGGGCTTTCAGTAACTCCAGTGTTAAGGAATTGGCTCAAAAGTAGGAGCAAAATATTTTAAATCTTGACTAAAATAGGTCAGTGGGTGGTTTACTTGTTAAGGCTAGAGTTTAGCAGATAATTAGCATCTTTTCTCTCTAGCTTAGAAACCAGCAGTTGGAAGAGATTTTTTAAACCTACAGTACATAGTAAGGCAGTATAGTTGATCGGAACAGTGGTAAATCAATTGCACATCCATTTTATCTATATTTAAACAGTTTTGATTGAAAGGAATTATGGCATTCATGTCCCCATTTAAGAAATGGACAGACAATTGAGTAGTGTGTTCATAACATGTTAGTGACTGAATTCTACAGATTTTTAATCGGTAAAGTTAAGTATGAACATCCTGAATATTTGTATTTGTGGAATGCTGCCTCCATCACAGTATTAAGACATTGCAATAAATTAGCATCATCAGTATTTGAGATTTTAGTGTGCACTATCTGGTGTAGTCCTACTGTTCTATCTCTGATTAACTGAACTTTTATTTACAGTTCCATGATACCTCAGTTACATCACTAGCCTGAGTATAATTGATTGGAAATCCTAGTGAAATGAATGAAATTTCCCCGTAATAAAAAATGCCTAAGAGCATAGCCACATAGTGCAATTCAATATATGTTTAATCTTAACCTCTTTTGGCTTTAAATTTTAAAAATCGTGAAATTGTGTGTTGGCAGATTCTAACATATGTAGCTGATTCTGCTCTGAGTGTTCTAACTTATTAGCTTTTTGGCATGTAAATGAGCTAAATAAATGGATATTATAAGAGGAAATAGCTGCAAACAAAATATTTCTGTGTGCTCAGAACTGCTTAGGATTTAACACCTAATTTAAGATATTTTGGCCTGCACTTGTAGGTTGGTTTACCTATACTTCCTACAACTTTGTAGCACTGTATTTGTGTTTTTCTTCTGTGAATTTCAGTGGAATACTGTAATATCATAGCTGAAGTCCTTTGTAACAGATTATTTAATGTAATATATTAAGATTTTACTTCATAGGCATTGAAATGTATCATATAGATCATAAAAATGGTTTGACAAGCTTGCTAATGATGTGTTGATTGTGAGGTTTCTGTAGTTCATGGAATATTGGCATAAGCAAGGTTGATGGGAAACTAATGAGAGGTGTCTTGGAATCGTACTGTGTTGAATTCTAAAGTTAACCAAGATTCTGTAGGCAGTTATCCTACAGAATTTGGCTTGCTGTATGAGGTCAGTATTTATAACTTTATAAGTTAAGTACTGTCCAAGTTACAAACCAAAGTTTGAAAAGAGAATAGACCTGCGTTCTTTGTATATTTGACAGTATGTGTATTACGCTCCCTTGATCACTCACACATGCACACAGAGAATAAATGAACAAATACCGTAGATTTCTCCTTCAGGGAATTTTTACCTCTTTGGAAGGTATGACACTGTGCTGTTTGAAAGAATAATACATAAGAAAATATGCTAAAGCTAAATTGGCAGTATGTGTAGACTGAAAAATGAAGATGTTCTTAGAGAAGTTTTTAATCGGACCAGTTCATCATTCTGAAAATTTCATCTGGCACAACTTTTAAAAACTCGAGCATTCTAAGCCATTGTATTAACAGTTAATAATTTAATATATGGCGAATACTTTTCTGAAAAAAACAAAACAAATTCCTACTAAATTTTATAAATGCTTTTATTAAAAGTTTGTGTGTTAAAATGACAGAATGTTTTCATAGCATTCCTAATTGTGAATGGTACACTAGCTTAAGTGGCTGAATTTCTTTTATTAGAAGTATAAGCAGTGATTGGGAAAATACTGAACATTTTCCACAGCAGATCAGCTCTGAAAGCATTATAAGGTATAGAAATTAAATAGTTAAGGTCATAATTCAGTGCTAGACTTCCACCGACAACAGAAATTTCTAACTGGAATCAAGACAGGGTGATCCTTCCTTCCCACAGTGGCCTCAATGCCTCTCTAAAGCCTGCTCTGGATGCATAGGAAGCCCTTCAGAACTGTCCCCTCCAACGGCTATGGGGGAAGGGAAGGAAGTTTTGTCATGCTGGTGCTGGGGCATCAGTACCATGTTGGTTTTACGCCTAAACCTGCAATCTTTGAGGGTCATGCAAGTTGTGCATTTGCATCTTGAGTTTTGGCACTTAGATGGCATACAGAGACAAAGTACTGTACTTTGCACTGGGCGTCGGAAAAAATCAAAAAGACTGGAGGTTTCTCTTGGTTCCAGCTTTCCTTGTTGGTTTGAAACCTTGCCTGATTTGAAATAATGTATGGTTATTCACTGTAGACTTCTGGGATAATTTGGTGGTGGCAAGAACAATTCAGGTTTGTTTTCACCTTCTAATCCTCCTCTGGATTTTTTTTTGTTGTATGTGTCACAGAATGTGGAGTAGGGGAAGTCAATCTTTTATCTTTAGTTCAAAAATCAGATCCTTTCTCCTCCAGATTGTCTACAAAGCAGGGAAAATGAAGAAGAAGAGAGGAGTTCTGTCATTTTGTGTTGGACCTTGAAGGATGGTATGGGCTGTCATCTGAGTTGCTGCGGGTGGTTAGTACTGGTGACTTGCCAAATGTGTTATGAACTCCATTTGATTTTTAACAATTTATTTGGAAATAGAAATTCTCGTGGCACACTGACAACCTGTGATATCCTTCCAGGCTCAGTGTTTTTACACCATGCTCATTATCGTATGCATAAAACCTCTGGGAGAGGCTGTCGAGAGTCTAGAGTTCAGTCTTACCAGTAGGCTGATGACACTCAGCTCTCTTTCTCCCTTTTCCATCCAGTTCCAAGGAAATTTCCATGCTAAGTCAGAAATATGCTGGATGAAGGTGAACAAAATGGAGCTTGATCCAGACAAGATAGAGGTGCTCTTATTCAAATGAGACTTAGCCTGTGCTGGATGAAATCTCAGTGTTTATCGCTCTGGTGTACTCCTGGGCTCAGCACTGACCCTTGATGTCTAGGTTTCTGCAGTGCCTGATGGTGTTTGGACAGTTAAAAGTAGAGTACCAGCTGTATATACATCTGTAGATGTCCCATCTGTCTGTGGTAACACGCACCTGAGTTATATCCCACTTGGTTTACTATGAAGTGCTCTATGGGCCTGCTGTGGAAAATGAAAGGAACTTCAGTGGATCCAAAATGCTATGTCCAGATTACTGATTGGAACTGTTTTTAAGGAATACATAACTTCCTTGCTGAATCAGCTTTACTGGCTACTTGTTCTGCCCACCATTCAGCATGATGTATAACCTGCAAAGCACTATACAGTTTGGGGTCGTACTGAATTACTGTATCTCTGTATACGAACCTGCCCAAGTCCTAAGAAAACCCTGTGTGAATTCATGAGTTGCCATAAGTTGACCATAAGTTGATCTTGAAGGCACATGCTCACACAGATCTTGGGGGAAGGCTTTCTTTCAGTCCCACCACAATCATAGGTACAGTTGGTGAGGACTTTCTTGGCAGCTACTTCTACACTGAATTCTTTTGCTGACAGGCAAAGACCTGTCAGCAGGCAAGCCTTCAGTTTTAACTGAGTGTAGCATGAAAGCCTTAATATGAAGTGTGATGTACTTTTATTTCTATTATCTTTTAAATGTAAATTAAACTGTTTTAAATATTTTAATAGGACTGTTTATTTCATTTTTAAAAAATTTTTTTTGATTTGAGCATTGGAATAAGACTGGGGACTAGAGTTCGAATCCCTGCTCCGCCATGGAAATCCACTGGGTGACCTTGGACAAGTCACACTCTCTCAGCCTCAGAGAAATGCAAAGGCAACTCCTCTGAATGAATCTTTCCAAGAAAACCCTGTAGGTTCACCTTAGAGGTGCCAAAAGTTGGAAATGATGCTCAGTATTGGTGGTCATCTTGAAGAAAGCCATAATCCTGGCATTTCATCATTCACATTTCAATCCTGAGTTAGGCAGGAGTGTTGCATAGGCCTAGTTGGAAATACCCATTGTTTTTTTTTAAATTATTAACTGTGGCTGATGCTTGCAGGAATTAATGGTACTCCAGAAGGAAAGATGGGATGAGGAATAGAGAACATGCAATTCAATTGCAGGCTCCTTTTACTTAGTCATTGAACATTTGATATCACAGCATTTGCATGAGCTATATAATTTTGAGTCCTTGTATTTAATTTTTAAGTTACATATAGAACTTATTTAATAGTATGTAATAATGTGAACTTTAAAAGAAGTATGGCATTGTAACTGGTTAATATTAAAATTCTATATTAATGACATTGTAACTGGTTAATATTAAAATTTTTTCCTAGATAAGCACTTGTCAGGTTGGAGGAGGAGAACTGCATACTTTACTAAAGTCATTTGCTCAATTTTTTATTGTCTTCTTACTTCCCAATCTTGTCATCATAGGACCAATTTCACATTACTTATAGGGTTTTCATATGCCATAGAGTAGCTGGAATCCTGTTGGTTGGTTCTGACTAGGGTAGACTCATTGAATCAATTATTGATTGGTGTGTTGACATGCTGATTCAATGGATCTACTCTAGTCAGGGCTAACAAGTGAATTTAGACCAGAGTTGCCTATGTCTGACTTCACAGTACAGTTTAGACATTTGGGAATTGCTGGGAGCTGTAATAGTGTTACATTCACATGTTATATGTCATATTTTTGTGGAAATGATGTTTCTCTTGCTTCAACATTTAATTATATCCAAAGTTCTTTGTAGTCAGTTTGATGTGTGGATGCCAGCTTGTTGATAAAATACTTTAATATCATTCACAGGAGTGAAACAACTCATATCAACATCTAGTATATCTAACGTAAGAGAGGGAGTTTGTAATTAGAGATTGAACTGTTGGGTCTGTGACAGTTAATTTCATTAGACTGTACAGATCACCTCAAAAGGGTATTCAATAGCGTTCTTTCATGATGATTCAATCAATAGTAGCTCATAAAGAAACTTGTCCTTGGAATCCCTTTGCTTTGTATTGTGTTCACAGTGAATGTTGGTGTCTTGCTAAGCATGGATATGAGTGTATGCTCAGCATATATATTTCAGACACAACTACCAACTGTAACTTACCTTGGAGGATTTGAATGACTGTCAAGAGTAAGGAATTAGGCATGTAGATTTTGCAAACACTTTTCAGCATTAGTGCAGGATGTGTTCCAGTTTTTCATCTGGTTTGGGTTAGGTAGCTAAAGTTCTGATACAGTCCCTAGAGGCAGCAATAAAGTCGTTGTGAGTGAATAAACTGAGACTCAATGCAGATCAAATGGAAAAATAGATGGGGGCAAAGTATAATTCTACAGCTGAGGCTTGTCCCAAGGTGGGTGGCACTTGTGCCAGTATCTTGGCATCTTTCAGATCAGACTCTTAACAATGTAGTCTGCATAAGACTGCATTTGAAGAGTAATCAGAATCTAGATTTGATCCAAAATACGGCAGCAGTATTGTTTACTGCACCTGATGCTTTGAGTATATGTATCACAAGTCCTCTTTATTAATTTCCAGCTGAGTTCTGTATGCATTTAAAGTACTGGTGTTGATGTATCTGTGTACTCAGATCTGTAGGGTCTTGCTCAGTGGGCCACCCACATCAGACGGGAGCCACTAGGGACAGGAGAATTTGTGGCGGTCAGATTATGGAATGTACTCTCCCAGGGAGGTGTGGCTCTGCCCCCCAGTTCTGAGAACAGATTAAGATACCTGATTGAGCATTTGTGAAAAGAAGGGTTTCGGTCACAATTTTTTTCTTGGTTTTTGTTTTTTGCAGTCTGATTTTGTGGTTGTGTTTATTTTTTTAGTTTAGATTTTTTTAAAAAATGTGGCTTAATTTTCTAGATTTTGTTTCTTTGGTATTATGGAATTCTGCGGCTTGTATGAAGACAGGAGGATGGGATGTGACTCTAATAAATGAAATATTTGTGTCTGAGGTATGAAAATTGTGTTGAGGGTCAAAAACATAGTTTTCCTACCCACTGTTGCATCCTAAGTACAGATAAAAGCATATGTGTATTGATGGTGTGAGTTAATGTGTATATGACAAATACCTCTTAGGTGGGTTTAACAGATTTGAGCTGGGATAGACAGTTTGTGGCCAGTTTTCTGCTCCTGCAACTCTTTGGAGGGCTCATGGGCTGCCAAAAATTAAAAAAAATTAAGAAACATCCTACTGAGGGTGTCAATAGTTCAGTTCTGATTTTGAAGCATGGACATTTTTTTGATGTTGAACCCGTAGGGTGTCTGCAACCTATTTAACAGGTAAATTGCAGCTCCTGGAGGTTTCAGTTTGCCGTCTGCTGCAAGTAAAATGTTCTGCCATTGTAAGTTGCTCTATACTAATTTTTTTGTATTCATGCTTTTAAAACTGGCTCATCTGGTTGACTTTCAGATCTCTCAGGGAGGAACCATTTGAACATCATTTAAATGTGTAATATTGCTGCCAAGAAGATTTTATAAAGTGTAACAGGCTTCTTGCATCATTTTTTGTACGGGTAAGTTGAAAATTGTGGTCCAGAACATCTGGAAGACACCATAATTTCTGTCCTTGGTCTAAGTTTTGAAACAGTTTCAAATTGGTTAGAGTTGAAGTTTGGCTTCCCAAAAATGTTCATCATTATCAGTATTAATGCAGATACAATAACTAGTCATGGTTAGAAGGAATGGACAGAAGAGAGGGGGCTCAGTTGGAATGTAGTGTTGTTTTTGTGTCTTCAACAATTTTGCAATCCATTTTTTTGTGAGCTTAAAATTCTTTTCTGACTTATGGTGACCCTACGGCAACCGTATCGTGGTGTTTTCTTGGCAAGATTTGGTCAGAGGGGAGTTGCCATTGCCAACTGAGGCTGAGAGACTTACCCAAGGCTACCAAGTGGATTTCCAGGTCCAAGTGGGGATTTAAACCCTGGTCTCCCAGAGGCCTAATTGAACACTCACACTGCTACACCACTCTGGCTTTCTGTCGTTTACCTATGGCTAATAAATAGGCAGCATTAAATTTCTGTGTCTCCTCAGCTGTGTGCTAGTTGATCCCAAATAATATTCAAGAAGATGTATAGTCCTATTGCAGTCAGAGGATGACAGGAGAGATAGTGGAAGTATGGAGTTCAGGTTGTTCAGATCTTAAAGAATTGAAGGACAGGAAAAAGTGGTTTGTGAATTAAGAGTTTTAAGAAGCAGTTTAGGATAAAGTGAGAAATGGAAATAGTTTGCAATTTCAAAATTCATTAAAGGCAGATGTGAATTGTCGTTCTCCTAATCTTCTTGAACTGCAGCTCCCAGCATTTTTCACCATTGGTTATGGTGGCTAAATCTAGAGAGAGTCATTTGAGTCTCACCTGTGATTTAAGTGACCAGAAAAGCTTCTGTGTGCCCACAGAATACCATCCAGTGTCCTAATAGCATATCCCCTGTATCTTATTAAAAACTACATTTTAAATTTTATCAACTTGCAAAAGGCAGTTTGTGATATGAGATTGATGGAAACATCAGGTCGATTAGTCAGCAGTAACTTTCTAGATTGTGACAATGTAGAATATGGAAGAGCCAGTAAGAATTCCTGCAACAGTGACTTGTAGGGTCATAGAGAAAGGTGAATTTAGATGTTTTTAGTCTTAAAGGGAAGGAAAACCGGCATGTGCATTTCTAATATTGAGAATAGAAGAATCAGGATGACCTTGGGAATCTGTATCAGTATTGTATCCTCCATTCAGCTTGAACTGAACATCTAGGAATAATGATTTCTTATTAATACCAATTTGAGGGTTATTGTAAGCAATATAATACAGGCAAATAAATGAGATCAGCCAAAGAGATGGAAAGTTCAGAACCAGGATGGGAATGATGTCATTGTCCAGATGTTGTTGCATTGTATATTCCAGAATTAATTGCCATTGGCTGTGCTACCAGAGCTGCTGGGACTTGTAGGCCGTATGATTCATACCCCTGATGAAGAGGGAAGAATATTGCAATATAGATGACTAGTGTATTTACCTGGCATTGCCCGGGATTTTATTTTCTCATAGGCAACAGTTGTTAGAAATACCTTAGGAATTACCCTATCTTACCTTAGGAGTTAGATGCTGTTGAAATATACAGATTTGAGATACTGTGTCTTTAATTCCCCAGACTGTGTTGTTCAGTACCTGCAACTTTTGCCCATATTCCCCAATCCATTCTGTATTCAGAGTTGTTAACATATAGAGGTTGGGTTCGTGGGGGGACTTGCTGCTAGGCCTTGTCTCCATAGCAGCTGGTTAGGCCCAAGAGGTCTTTGTCTGCATGACACAGACAAACAGACAAGATCACCCACAAACTTTGACTTTTATATAGTAGATAATAGCCTTCTGGGTAGCCTATATGAGATGATAACAAATTCAGTTAGGAACCTGAAGTATAATCCTTTTCTCCACAGAATTCTTCCCTGTGAGTGATGGGGAGCAGTCCTTGGAATGTTTTCTTCCCTTCCATCCTTACTACAAGTAACAGGTGACTATCTGAATGTGGATGTGATCCAACAGTTATTTGAGTATGGAACCTGCCTGATAACAGGAGGTCAAACTTTCAAGGAGAGTCTGAGGTTTAGATAGCTGGGAACATCTCTCATCTAGACATTCATTTTTTCCTGTAGCGAAAAAAATAGGAAGATGGGAGGCTTATTTTTTTTTTACTACATGTCACAAGCCCTGATGCTCCTGCTACTGATTGTTTTTCTGTAGATAATTTTATATTGGGGGGAGTACTGTATGAACAAACTTTACAAAGATCCATGTGGCAGATAAGAAAGTCATAAAAAGTACATTGGTGGCCCAAATAGAAGAGGGATTTTGGAATCAATGACCATACCTTTAGTTTATTTAATTGTGCTTTGTAATTTACATCACCTTATATCAATTTCTGCCTGTGGTCATACTCTTCAGCATTCTTTCCCTTATTGGCTGATTTGCCAAGCGACATAAATGTTTGGCACAGGATGGTCAACTCTGGCACACCCAAGGTCCAATTTGTCATTCCGAGAACCCTTTGGGGGCTATATGGATTACCCAGAATGCTGGGGGAAAGGGCACAAAACTTGAAATGGTAAGCACTTGAAGAACAGGTATTCTGTGATGTTAAACAGTGGGCACAGTGGTGTGGGGTATGAAAATTCAAGGAGAAATAGAATTGATTTCCCTTTTTTGCTAGAAAGTAGGCACTCAGATGCATGTGTTTAGGGATACAAAAGCAGTCTTGGTGGCTCAGGTCTGGATTTTGCCAAAGCAGATCATGCGTGATCATTCTTATATGATGTTTGTTCATATGATATTAGCAATTTTAGGATACCTATTTGTTTAAAAATTACATCTGGGACACTCCATAAGTTTCCATGTAGGAGGGAAGAAGGTGATTCCATATCATGTAAATAATGGGTCAAACAATGCTATCAACATTCTGATCAGATTAACCAGTATAATCCAGATTGTGTGCCACACAGGAGAGCAGGAATGCGCAAGCCGTGCCTTTCTGAGGAATATGTTTTAGTAAAAACACTTCATGCTACGTAGGAAGACAAAACAGCCCTCCACGGTCACTAAGCCATCTGTCATGCAGGAAACTACATCTGTCCTTCCTGACTACAAATACAGCAATTAGTCTCTGAACCATGAAAACACATCTTGTCAACCAAGTTTCCCTAAGAAGAAAAAATAGATCTCAGATGTAAATTCAAGCTTAGAAGTAGTTGGTATCTAATTGTTTCTTTCAGAAGTACTGAACTAAAATTAACTACTTATTAATATATTATTCAAGGTGGTTTATAAAATAAAGGATAGTGTTGACTGTGGAGTATTGGATATTAAACTCATGATTTGAGATGAAGGCCATAAGCAAAAAAAAAAAAAAAAAGGAATGTTTGCAGTGAAGCTCTTGAGTGCACAGTGCAAAGACTTTTATGTTTGCTGGTACTATGGTGGTGGGGGCCAGCATACGGGCTGCATGTGCTTCTATCCTGTCTTTACATCCCCCAGCCCTCTTAAGAATTTCTGTATTCCCTCTGGTGAATTTAAAGTGGTGGTGAAAACTTAATATTTTCCCCTTAATTTTACTAAAAATATCAAGCTGCATGCAAAATTATTGTTTTCATACACAACGTAGCACTCAGATGCTCTGTTTTTACCAGAAGCAAGGTGGCAGCGCACACACTTTGTTTATAAGGCTGTTAGTACTTAATCCTCTTTGTATCTCAGAACTGCATGAAACAGCATGATAAAATGGTATGAAAGAATCAGTAAGTAGGAAAGGTTATGGGTTCACTTTCTTGTAAGGTCTCTTCAGACAGCCAGGTGTTCGTGATTGATTCTTGAATTAGCAGTTTCAATAAACAGTGAGGTAGTTAACGCTCAACAGTACCAGTAAGTGGTAGTTAATGGGTCTCTTCTGCCATAGGTGCTTTGTGGACCTGTATGTATTCTAGAGATATAATGGTAAGGTGAATTAATCTTCTCTGATTAGTGAAATAGGACATGCTGCATAAATCTACTGTTGCCTGTCTTCTGCTTAGTCATGTTTCTCTTGTGTTTCTCCCATCATGCTTTGTGACTGAGTTTGCTTTACAACTGCATCAGAGTGCAGGGAAACTTAATTTTGGAAGCTTTCAGGTAGTCTCTAGATCATAATATAATTTCCGTGGTCGGTCAGTAAAGAGGAAGCAAACTAGAACAGCTTTTTTAAAAATGTTTTTGTATAATTGATACATTTTAGTAATTACTTTCAATGATCTGACACAAATGATTAATTTCTAATTCTTTTTACCATCTATGTATTAACAGTTGGCTTCTGCATGGAATATCAATTAACTAAAGTGAGATCTTTTTACATTTTTTTCTTTGCATATTTGCAGTGGAGGGAATTAGGAAAAGAAAAAGTGATTTCTTCAGAATTCTAATTTTACTGGAAGTGTTTGACAAACTAGAAAATAAATAAGAGATTCAACTATGTACTGAAGGAATGCCTTCTGAACCTTGTGGTTTGCTAGCATAATTTTGTCTTCAAGCAGTTTATTACCTCTTATGACTCACCATCTGATATTGTAAAACAAACAATTTTTAAAAAGTACAATTTCCAAACAGAAGGTTTTATGTTCCTGACATTGGTTATGCAGTAATTTGGTGGTGAGGTTCATGGAGTTAGTCTAAAAGTATTGTGAGTACACTGATGAATTTTGGCTGCTGTTGTTGAACAGTAGAATCCTATTTGCTTAATGTCACATCCAGACTAGTGATTCAGACATAGTTGCCTATGATTGTCACTACTGGATCAGGAATGTTAATTGGAAACAAGTTATACTGGCATGAGTGGAATATGCTGTGTGTTCATAAGAGCATTTAGTGCATGTAGGGTGTATTCTCCAAGACTTCAGTTTGGTTTAAAAAAATACAACTTTGGAAATTTAAGCATTAAGAAGTCAGTACGCTTTGTAGAAATTGTTTACCCAAGAACTTTACAAATCTTGTTGTTTAATCAGTATCAAAACAAAATAATGTTTGTAAAGACCTCTGGATAATTTTAGAAAAGCAGTAAGGGTGATAATGCAGTTTTTTGTAGCTTTAATTTTCCTTTGCTGTCTGAGTACTTTAATAGCATCCTAAAGGTGCCTATTCTTGGAAGCTAATCAAGTTCATCTCTGGTTAGTACTTGGATGGGACACTGCCAATAAATACCATATGCTATAAGCCAGTGGTTTTTAACCTTTTCTTTACGAGGGACCCTCTGCATTTTTCTTTTTCTTTTTTCTTTTTTGGGCCAGGGACCCCAAGACTTAATCCAGTATTTAAATTTAGATATAAATATTCAAATATTTTCAAATTATTTAAATTTTCAAATATTTGTTAATTAAAGGATCCTGAAGACTAGGATACAGATCCCTGCTGAGATGCTGAGTGACCTTGGGCAAGTCACATTCTCTCAGTCTCAGAGGAAGTCAAAGGCAAACCCTCTCTGAACAAATCTTGTAATAAAATAGCAATAGCATGTGTATTTCTATACCACTTATCAGCTAGGTGCTCTCTAAGTGGTTTACAATGTATTAGCTAATTGCCCCCAACAAGCTGGGTACTCATTTTACTGACCTGCGGAAGGATGGAAGGCTGAGTCAACCTGGAGCCCGTCAGGATTGAACTCACAACCTTGTGGCTGCAGTACTGGCATTTAACTGCCTCTGTGATACCTTCACTTTAGAGTTGCCATAAGTCAGAAGCTGCTTGAAGGCACACAACAATGAAGTGCCACTGACAGGGGGAAGTTCTTTCTAGCAATCATATCTCTCCTCTTTGAAAACCGACTTGTGGCAACCCTAATGCAAACCGGTAATGAGGGTTTTCTTGGCAAGATTTGTTACTTTTGCCTTTCTCTGAGGCTGTGAGAATGTGGTTCGCCTTAGGTAGCCCAGTGGGTTTCCATGGCCAAATGGGGATTCCACCCCTGGTCTTCAGAGATGTAGTTTGCAAACAAGAGAGCAGTTTCATCACTCATACCCTCCCATTGCCATGTCCCTGTTGCTACTGTTGATATCCAGCAGCAGGGCTTCATGGACCTTGTATTGAGGCATCCGTGGACCCGCAGGGGTCCCTGGATCCCAGGTTAAGAACAAATGCTATAGACTATATTTCAGCGGAAGGAACTAGCCCGTGTATTTGGCCCATGTATTTGAGTATTCCTTGCCAAAGAAAGCCCCATGAAATTAATGGGGTCACCGTAAATCGAGAAGTGACTTGAAGGCACGTACACACACATCATGTTGAAACAGGCCTGAAAACTAGCCAAGACAGCGAAATGGAAGAGTCTATTCTAGAGGGCAAAAATTCAAATTGCTGTGGATTGCTGCAGAGGCTTTAAAAGGAAAAGCATCCTTGCCTGAGAAAAGCTATGAAATAAGTTGATAGGGAGCTTGAAGACATGCACACACAAAATATTCCTTTAAGATTTAAGATGAAACTGTAGGTAATTGTGATTGATAAACTGTCTCTGTCTTCTCTTGCAGAAATATGGACCACTTCATCATGGACACCTAAGTTTATTACAAACATGATGATCCTTGAAGAACTGAAATCAGTTTTACAAACTTGGAGATAAAATTTTTAGTGTGTAGAAGCACTTTCAAGAATGAACACTACACCCAGTTGTGTTGGTGAATACAGAAGGATGAAAAGAACACTATGATGGCAAAGAACAAAGAACCTCGTCCCCCATCCTATTCTATCAGTGTGGTTGGACTTTCTGGGACTGAAAAAGACAAGGGGAATTGTGGAGTTGGAAAGTCGTGTTTGTGCAATAGGTTTGTGCGTTCAAAAGCAGATGAATATTACCCTGAACATACCTCTGTGCTTAGCACAATTGACTTTGGTGGACGAGTTGTTAATAATGATCACTTTTTGTACTGGGGTGACATAATACAATGTGGAGAGGATGGAGTAGATTGCAAAATTCATGTCATTGAACAGACTGAGTTCATTGATGATCAGACTTTTCTGCCTCATCGGAGTACGAACTTACAACCTTATATAAAACGTGCAGCTGCAACCAAATTGCAGTCAGCAGAAAAACTTATGTATATTTGCACAGATCAGCTTGGATTAGAGCAAGACTTTGAGCAAAAGCAAATGCCTGAAGGAAAGCTAAATATTGATGGATTTTTATTATGCATTGATGTAAGTCAAGGATGCAATAGGAAGTTTGATGACCAACTTAAATTTGTAAATAACCTCTATATTCAGCTATCAAAATCTAAAAAGCCTATAATAATAGCAGCGACTAAATGTGATGAATGTGTGGAACACTATTTACGGGAAGTTCAAGCATTTGCTTCAAATAAAAAGAACCTTCTGGTAGTTGAAACATCAGCAAGATTCAATGTCAATGTAGAAACATGTTTTACTGCACTGGTACAAATGATGGATAAAACTCGTGGCAAACCCAAAATAATTCCATATCTGGATGCCTATAAAACACAGAGACAGCTTGTGGTGACTTCAACAGATAAATTTGAAAAACTTGTACAGACTGTGAGAGACTATCATGCCACTTGGAAAACAGTTAGTAATAAACTGAAAAATCATCCAGATTATGAAGAATACATTAATTTGGAGGGAACCAAAAAGGCCAAAAATACCTTTTCAAAACACATAGAACAACTTAAACAAGAACATATACGAAAAAGAAGAGATGAATATATTAATACATTACCAAAAGCGTTTAACACACTTTTGCCAAACCTTGAAGAAATTGAGCATTTGAGTTGGTCTGAAGCTTTGAAATTAATGGAGAAAAGACAAGATTTTCAACTATGTTTTGTAGTGCTGGAGAAAACCCCCTGGGATGAAACTGACCATATAGATAAAGTAAATGATAGGAGAATTCCATTTGATCTTTTGAACACGCTAGAAGCTGAAAAAGTTTATCAAAATCATGTGCAGCATCTAATATCAGAAAAAAGGAGAGTTGAAATGAAAGAGAAGTTCAAAAAAACACTTGAAAAAATACAGTTCATTTCTCCTGGCCAACCCTGGGAAGAAGTTATGTGTTTTGTCATGGAGGATGAAGCTTTTAAATATATTACAGAAGCGGACAGCAGGGAAGTGTATAGTAGACATCAGCGGGAAATAGTTGAAAAAGCCAAAGAGGAGTTTCAGGAAATGCTTTTTGAACATTCAGAACTGTTTTATGACCTGGATCTGAATGCAACACCTAGTTCTGACAAAATGAGTGAAATTCATGCAGTTTTGAGTGAGGAGCCTAGATACAAAGCTTTACAGAAACTTGCACCTGATAGAGAGTCTCTTCTGCTTAAACACATAGGGTTCGTATATCATCCTACTAAAGAAACATGTCTTAGTGGCCAAAACTGTATGGATATAAAAGTAGAACAGTTACTTGCTGGTAGTCTCTTGCAATTGGACCATGGTCGCTTAAATTTTTATCATGATAGTGCCAACATTGATAAAGTAAATATTTTCATTTTGGGTAAAGATGGACTTGCACAAGAGCTGGCAAATGAGATTCGGACACAATCCACAGATGATGAATATGCCTTAGATGGAAAAATATATGAACTTGATCTTAGACCAGTTGATGCAAAGTCACCTTATCTTCTAAGTCAGTTATGGACTTCTGCCTTCAAACCACATGGATGTTTCTGTGTGTTTAATTCAATTGAGTCGCTTAATTTTATTGGAGAATCCATTGGGAAAATCAGGACTGAGGCATCTCAGATAAGAAGAGACAAGTATATGGCCAATCTCCCATTTACATTAATACTGGCTAATCAGAGAGAGAGTGTTAGCAAGAATTTGCCAATCCTGAGACACCAAGGACAACAGTTGGCAAACAAGTTGCAGTGTCCTTTTATAGATGTTCCTGCTGGCACTTACCCACGTAAATTTAATGAGGCTCAAATAAAACAAGCTTTGCGGGGAGTTCTGGAAGCAGTTAAACATAACTTTGATGTTGTAAGTCCGGTTCCTACAATTAAAGACCTCTCAGAAGCTGATTTGAGGATTGTTATGTGTGGCATGTGTGGAGATCCCTTCAGTGTAGATCTTATTCTTTCACCCTTCCTTGATTCTCATTCCTGTAGTGCTGCTCAGGCTGGCCAGAATAATTCTCTAATGCTTGATAAAATTATAGGTGAGAAACGGAGGAGAATTCAGATAACAATATTATCATATCATTCTTCAATTGGTGTAAGAAAAGATGAACTCGTTCATGGGTATATATTGGTTTACTCTGCCAAAAGAAAGGCATCCATGGGAATGCTTCGAGCATTTCTATCAGAAGTGCAAGATACAATTCCTGTTCAATTGGTGGCTGTTACTGACAGTCAAGCAGACTTCTTTGAGAATGAAGCTATCAAAGAATTAATGACTGAAGGTGAACATATAGCTACGGAGATCACTGCGAAATTTACAGCTCTGTATTCTTTATCTCAGTATCACCGTCAGACTGAGGTTTTTACATTGTTCTTCAGTGATGTTTTAGAGAAGAAAAATATGATTGAAAATTCCTATGTGTCTGATAACACAAGAGAGACGACACACACAAGTGAGGATGTTTTCCTGCATTCCCCCAGAGGGAGCTCTCTTGCTTACAGTTATTATCCAGATTCAGAGGATGATACTGAAGCCCCACCTCCTTACAGCCCAATTGGAGATGATGTACAGCTACTCCCAACACCTGATCGCTCAAAATATCGATTAGATTTGGAAGGTAATGAATATCCTACTCATAGTACACCTCTGAACTGTCATGATCATGAACGCAACCACAAAGTGCCTCCTCCCATAAAACCGAAGCCAATAGTGCCCAAGACAAATGTGAAAAAGCTAGATCCAAATCTAGTAAAAACCATTGAGGCAGGCATTGGTAAAAATCCAAGAAAACAATCTAGAATGGCTTTGGCACCAGCTGATGATCTTGATCAATCTGATAATTATGCAGAACCAATAGACACGGTTTTTAAGCACAGAGGTGTTGCTGATGATATCTACGCAATTCCAGATGATAGTCAGAATCGCATGGTTAAAATTCGAAATTCATTTATTATAAATAATGCCCAAGGAGATGAAGAAAATGGCTTTCCTGATAGAATTTCAAAGACCCAAGGTGAAAGAAGACCTTCAAAATACAAATATAGATCTAAAACGCTGTTCAGTAAAGCTAAATCCTATTATAGGAGAGCACATTCAGATGCAAGTGACGATGAAGCTTTTACTACATCTAAAACAAAAAGAAAAGGAAGACATCGTGGTAGTGAAGAAGACCCACTTCTGTCTCCTGCAGAAACATGGAAAGCTGGCATTGATAATCCTGCTATTACATCAGATCAAGAGTTAGATGATAAGAAGATGAAGAAGAAGATTCAGAAGGTGAAAGAAGACAAGAAAGTAAGTGGTTTTTTTAAGAGTAAAATTAACATTCATGTTCCAAGGCATAGTATCAGAATATTTTTATAGCAATATCATTTTTAGTTCAGGTTGGGGATGGTGTATACATTTCCGCCAAATGGTTATTCTTTTTTATAAACTTTATTTATTGGAATATTACAGAAAAAATATATATAAAAATAGACATATTACATATATATAACACATAACATAAAAAAGAAAAAAAACCAAACCTTGAGTGCGTATAACTCGTAACTACGCATAGCTTCACCCTTGTAAAAAACGATCATACAAAGGTGAAAAAAAGAAAAAAAGTACATATATATATAGAAAGGAAATGAGAGACAAATATAAAAATGCTATTATAAAAGAATGAGATAGTCTTTATCTACTGATGTATTCATCTCGTTTTGTTCTAATTTATACAATTTCAACATGTTATAAAGAAGAAAAGAGAAAGAAGAGAAATAAAAAAAAAATACTACTAACATGCAGGTAAAACGACAACAAACAACTGACTTCCTATCCATTTCCTGTTAGGGTATCCACTAATGTTTTTGAGTCCTGTTATCTACATGCTTTAGTTATCTTCCTTGCTATTTGCTATAAATTCTAGTCAATCAGCGTAAATACTGATCTTAACTCTATTATGTTATATGATATATGCAGCTAGACTAGCATTTGCAAAAAAGTGGAAGGATCTACAAACACAATCAATGGATGACTGGTTGCTAAAACTCCTTGATCTAGCCGAGATGGATAAGTTAACATTATTGTTTGATAATAAATTTAATTGCCAATTTAGACAGGAATTGAAATATATAAACCACCTCTGAGAGACTAGATGGGGTAGAATGTCACATAGCCAGTCCCTTGCATTTGGACTTGGAACTATATTTAGTATTTAGATTGCATTTTATGGTAATTAACATTATAATAATGAAAAGGTTGAGTCCCTTGGGGAGAAAAGCGGGATAAATATAAAGATGATGATGATGATGATAATTCTAGGCAGTAAGTTCACTGACTAGTGTTAGACTTAAATTATTATTCCTATCAGTAATTATTTCTGTGGGTGAGAATAAACTTGGACTCCCTTGGACTCTAAAGCTGTAGTGGGATCACTGTCTGTCTTTGGACTAAAGTGTGGAACATCCATGTGTGGAAATACTCTATCAGCAGATTCAAGAGGACAATCTTCACTTCACTTCTAACCTGCTATGCAGCCCAAAAATCTGCTCAGGAAGGATAGGAAACAAACGTTACCTAGTTTTTGGGTGGTGCTGAGAACTGCAGGGAGGGAAGAGAAGGGATGAAGTTCTTGCTAGCGCAATATTGGAATTAGGTTTTTGGTTTATAAATAGCAGAAATTGTTATGTTTTTAATGCATTATTTTGGCTGTTGGTAATGTGTTTTGGCCATTGTGCAGAAGATAAACTGTTGTGTCATTTCCAGGTGTTGGTGAAGTTACTAGGCCAGGATTTTCTAAATTGAACATACTGAATGTGATAGCTGATGTTTCTACATGGTGCTTAATTGTATTCTGTATGTTATCAACAGTGTTTGGAAATGCCTCAATGATCTTGATGTATGAATGGAGAGGGGTTTTTTGTTTGTTTGTTTTTAATGACAAACTCTTATATGCAGTGCCTGGCCAGATCATCTAACTCAGTATAGTGTTGTTCTGTTAGGAGTGAGCCAAGAGGCATATTCAGTAGGAGGGCAATGTTGATATATGAAATTGTCTGGTAGTCAGATAATCCTGTTATTGCATATAGAAGGTCATTGCCTCCTGACTGCAAACAGTTGGCTTGTAGCTTCTGTCTGTGAAATGGACTTTTGGATTGGTTATGTGCTGTGCAAAAAAAATTATGTGGTTCTCTAAACTGATCCATATCATTATTTTATTTTGTTTTCAAATGATTATTTGGCAGAGCCAGGTGTAGAATTTTATTTAGGAAATATATATAGTTCAGTAGCATTACAGAAGGTTGTGTTTATTTACTGGTATTTTTTATATGTTTAACAGAGTAAATCTGTTGGATGGTTTTGAAAAGATATTTGTCTGCAAGGAATGGAAGGAGGTTACTTGTTTATAACTGTTCATTTAGTTTAACTAAATGACAGTGCAGTTAGTTGACCATCTGTACTTTTTTGTAGTTTTTTTCCAGACATCAAGGAACAGTTCAAAATTAAAAAATTGTTTAAAACTTTGCTTGCTTATTCTTTTAGGAGTTTCATTATATGAACAAGAAGTTAGATATATTGCTCTGACTACAACTGACAGGGTAGATAGGCTTGTGGTTTCTGTGGTATTGGGTTGTAACCTTCATCATCCTTGACTACAGACTGTGCTGGCTGGGGCCTATGGGAAGTTCAACACCTGCTATAGAGAAATTGACTCCTCAGTCCTGAAGCTGAGGACAGAAGAATGTCATTTGCATAATAATTTGATTAGCCTTGTCAGAGGGTAAAGCTTTTCAGGTATGAGGCTGCTGGCAGAAGTTACATCATATTAAGCATAGGGAGGAGCATAAATTGGCAGAGATCTTGCTCACTGCCAGCAGAACATAAAATTCCCTTGGTATTCTTCTGCTGGCCTTCCCCTTGTTCCTCCCCCCCCATATGCAATCTCAGCTTGTGGCTTCAGGGGTGCGCTCTCATGACCAGACATCCAGCTGTCATTTTGCTGTCAACTCCTCTGGACCTCCAGCAAGTTTATTCATGGAGGAGTAGAGAGAGGTAATGTCTGTGTATGTCTTTAAATGCATAAGTGGGAAGAATTTGGGTTTGTGTACACATACAGGTGTGGCTTCTGACCCTGCCCTTGTGGCCAAAAAAAAAAAGTGTGTGTTTACATTAATTTCGCAAAGCAAAGCTACATTCACGATATTTCTTCCAGGTGTATCTGAAACTGGAACATTTTAGAAACATGATGTGGTGATGTGATAAAATGTGGAGTAACATGTGGCTTAGTGCTTTAATTCCAGTTAAACTTGTTATGTTGGAATGACACAAAGATAAGCAATATTTTGAGCAGATGGTTTTTGATGAGATTGGAGACAGCGTTTTTTGTTTTTAAATGGATGATCGCAGAAGCACCCCTTTACCTAAGGTAAATCGCAAAGAAGTTCCAACATAATAAGCCTCAAATCTCCACTCTGCATAAAAACATCTGTTGAAATAATAGCTTGAAACTCTGCATCCATGATCAGATGATGTTTGCAAGCGTGTCAAGTGTCAAACTGGTCTACTTAAAATAGCCATAGCTAGAAGAAATTAAAAATGCTGAAAATGAACACATTTATTTTTTTGAATAAAATATGATAGATTTCTTTCACGTCTTGGTGAAAACTAGTGATGTGCCTAACTCTGTTTTGTTGAAGAAAACGGTCCTTGTGATTTGATGATGTTCTGAGAAGTACATTAAGGGTTTCCAGCCTCATGAAAGCCTCTAGTAGCAAGCTCTACTTGTGCATAGTAAATGTCATGAACATGGAATGTTGCTTCTGCCAACTTGTCACAAGGATGCTCAAATCACCATTCATAGTTTTTAAGGACATCTTCCTCAAATTGGTGCTTTGTACATATTTTTGACTGAACCTTCCCTCAAGCCTGACTAACATAGCCTGTAGTGAAAGAATCATGTGAGGAGAGGTAAGAATAAACAAAAGCACAAAAGATGTCATGGCTGGGAAGACTGTTTCAGGAGGTGTAATAGCTGTAGCAATGCTTTTCTGAGCCACATGGAAGAATCTCATGTCAGTTTCCAAGAGGAACAACACTGATGTGGCAAGAAATTGTGGTATGGGTTTCTGTCATATGGCCCAGACTATAAATGGGCCAAAGGGGTTTGCATCTTTGTATCTTTCATTGGTGATTAGAGATAATGTAGAAGAAGCTTGTAGGCTAGAGGGGATAAGTATGCAAGTCAGAGGTTCTCTATATCTGGTTTAGTATATGGTATGATGGCAATGTAATAGGAAAGGGGAATTGATAGAAATATTGGAGGAGATTTCAACTTTTATAAATGAAAGTGCTGTATTTTTAATGTTTAAAACCCTTAGCCAAAGTTCCTAAAATATGGGTGCTCCATGGATGGGCTTCAGAGAGTTTATAAAATTTCTTTTAATTTACTTCCTATTGAGTTGAAATTTCCTTTTGTAGATATATATCTCAAATTATGTTATGAAAAAATGCTTCAGTTCAGATAAGTTTGGGATTCGAAAAGGTTTTACTAGTGATGGCCAAATCACATGCATGTTGCAGGAAGCAGTTCCATCACTTTCATGAGATGTTAGAGGGGCCGTGACCCAGGAAGGGTCAGGAACCACTGGCCTAAACTGTATTGTTCTCTATGTATTTATAATTCTGTCACCAGGCACAGATGGCCTAAATATCCTAAAGGCTTTGATCTTGGAAACTAAGCAAGGTCAGTTCTGCTTAGTACTTAGATAGGAGACCACTAGTAAAAACCAGGTGCTGTAGGCTATATTTCAGAGGAAGGAACTCTCAGAACTGGAAAACTACCTGTAAATATTCCTTGCATGAGAAGACCCCGTGAAAATTCATGGGGTTGCCATAAGTTGACAGTGACTTGCAGGCACAATGCACACAGCCAGGTACAGAAGGATTTTTAGCATATTTGACAATGTGATTGCTCTTTTTACTTTGGCATTATACATTAATCTATTCAAAACTAATGTTGCTGTTTGTGAAATTTATTGCTGCAGCTGTTTTGTTATGTATATATTACAGTTTCAGTTACTGATGTTGGCTAAGGATTCTGTGGCTTTGTTGTAGCAAAAAAAGAAAACGAAGACATTCAATCCACCAACTCGTAGAAATTGGGATAGTAATTACTTTGGGATGCCCCTGCAGGATTTGGTTACTCCTGAAAAACCTATACCGCTCTTTGTTGAGAAGTGTGTGGAATTCATTGAAGATACAGGTAGGAAAGAAACTGAACTTCAAGAATATTTGACTTTTTTTTCCTTTGTGTCAGTTACAGAGTCTTGTATCTGTTTGTTTATAGTTTTGTATTGTGTTAATTCAGAAATGTGTACAGAAAATTAATTACTTTCTTGCATTTGCAAAAAGGGAGGCATTGAAATAAAACATAATTTTGAAAAAAAATTTCTATTTGGCAGTTCAAAGTTCTAAGCAGCTGCTCACTTCATCTGATACCTCGATAGGCTATTGGGATTCAGAGCTGGTGAGAGAAGAGGTTTTTTGCTACTCTGCATGGTGGTGACATTTCTGTTTGTTCTCTTCTTTCCATTTCCTGTTGCCATTCCTCTGACTTTCCCTATTCAGCATATTCTAGACCAGCCATCCAGTATGCTGATTTTTTTTTTTTGGGTTATTAATGGGAAATCATTTTTAAAGTGCATTTTACTAATGCAAACACAGATATGCAAAGTATGAAGAAATGTCCAAATTATAGTCAAATAACAGTTGTTTAGTTTTAAGATTTAGATTAATCTGTGACCCCAGTCTCTTTGATTTTTTCCCCATAATTTGTTTATAAATAGTTAATATTTCTGTCAGAGATATCACTCCTGGCTAGATATTTTTTTAAATTGCTCTAAAGATGACTTTTGCAGAAACAGTGGTACTGCGTGCTTTTCTGAATTGTTTGGCTGTTAGTCATCAGTGTAAATAAGAAGAAAATTTAATTGATAGAGAGAAACAGTAGATATAGTGTTTTGCGGAAGCAACCCGCCCCATCTTTTCCACATTTTTTGTGTTATACTCTGGATTTAAAATAGATTTAATTATCATTATGCTCATTTGATGCATACAAGGTGGTTAACACTATGAAAGTGCAAAATAATTTTTATTGTGACCCAAAAATTAAATAAACAAAAATAAACTGGTACTTGTTGGTTGTATACTTATTCACGTCACCTAAACTGGTACCATCCATTGTCTCCAGAGATCGCCTAAATAGTTGAGTGGAGTCCTGCTGTGTTCAAGTCTGCTGTTACTTGATCTCAGAATAAATACACTTGTTTTGGAGGGCCCCAGAATTATATTAGAGACCATATCTAAATAAAGAGCATCAGGGAAGTATCAAAGCAAGTCCGGGATACAGTTACGCAGATGCGTAAGTCAGGATTTGGTTATAAAAAAGCCCAACTGCGAAAATTTCCTGGGGCACCATTAAATCCATTAGTACAAAATGAAAACAAAAAGGCTCAGTTGCAACTCTGCTTAGCAAAGCCTATCCACCTGAATTCAGTGACCAGATAAGAAGGACATTAGTCAGAGAAGCAACCAAGAAACAAATGATAACTCTGTAGGAGTTGGAGAGATCTGCAGCTGAGATGGGAGGTTTTCCCTGACTTTCCACAAATCTGGATTTTGTGAAAGAATGGCTAGAAGAAAGCCATTCTTGAAACAAACCATGCTGAAACTTGTTGTGTCTCCCATGTGGCTTTTTGCAAATGTGCGGACAAAGGGTTCTCTAGCCTGATCAACTATTATCAAACTTTTTGGTGTTGTGACAACACACGTGTGGAATGGCACAGTCAGAGCTCAGGCCTCAATCTGAAAATCTGACACAAGCATTGAAAGTTGCTGTTCATCTGGTTGTCATCCAACACAGCAAAATTGGAACAGTTTTGCCAAGAAGAATGAGCAGAAAATTGAATCTAGATGTGCAGAACTGATAGAGACTTACTCAAAAAGACTTTACAGCCAGAGTTGCTGCCAAAGGTTGAGTCTGGGGGTGAGTATTCACACAACCAACAAGTGTCAGTTTGTTTTTGTTTACTTAATGTTTGGATTATGATAAAAATATTTTACACCTTCACAGCATTGAGTATCTTTTGTATATCAAGTAGAAATGTCAGATAATTAAATCTACATGCAACAAAAATGTGGAAGAGATTTGGGGGGCTGCAAATACTTCTGCAGGGCACTGTATTATCTGTTATTTTCCAGAGTGTTCTTGCTCTTGGGAATATTCAACACTGTGTGAAAATTCATCCTTAGAATTTTTAGAAGACTAAAAAGTATTAGGATTCCTGAGACATTCTGAATCATAGGAAGTGTAGAAGCATAGTTGTTCCTAAACTCACGTAGGGCCTGTTCTTGTTACTGTGATTGCAAGCTTTCTTTGTAATCTATAAAAGCTTCAGAATTACTGAATTATTTGTAGATCTAAACTATTAAGTACTGCTTGTTCCTTAATTAAGAACTAGTGGGTTCTTTGTATAACTAACTATGACAGTATTATAAACTGAACATGTTTTGGCTTTGGGTGGGTTCATTAAATTAAACAGTGGTTGGCAGTGTCCTAAATTCACCTTGGTGTCATGTGATGTTATGGATTCAAATATGAGAAGAAGGACCCAGGCATCCAGAGTGCTGATCTGCCACTGTGCTACAGCTTTCTAACACATGCCTTCATTTTCTTTTTAATTTTATACAATTTTCTTTACTGGTGATAATTTAAAAAAAAAAGCCAAAGGTTAAGCAGGGATTCATCATCTAGTAAATTTGTGGATATAGGCAAATGTGTTTCCTTAGCAGTTTTCAAGTGATCTTCTGAACATGTTCTATTAATCTGCTGTTTAATAAGAGCTGATTCTCACTTACATGTAGACTAAACAGGTAATTTTTATATTCAATGCATTATTGTTGTTGTGTTAATTACATTTTATCTCACACTTCCTCCATTCAACTCAGTCTACCTTGTACAGTTCTCATCCCCTTCATGATGACTTTACAACCATCCTATGAGGTAGGCTAGCCTGAGATGGTAGCTGATCCAAAGTCACTAAATTTCATGACTGAGTGAGGACTTTGAATGTGGGTCTTATAAATCCCAATCCTTCACTCAGAACCACTGCACCACACTGACTCACCAATAATACTTTCCATATTACTTTTCCTATTTGAAAACATAGTAAGATGCTGGTGTGAGATTCATTACAAGTTGTCACCAAATGTGGTGCAACTTTGTGTTCCTTTCCAAAAACAACTGTGTTGAGGTGAAAAAAGACATCTCAACGGGGGAAGGCTACTACTGAGGATTGATGTATCTATTTTGGCTAGATTTTTGTTTTCAAAATCTGGTAAAACTCCATTGATTTAAATGCTTTAACTTTATATTACAGGTTTCAGTTGGTTAATCCAAATAACATTTTATAAGCAAAAATTGACCAAGTGTTTCCATGCCTATCAGTTTGATATATTTTAAGAAAATTTAGTTTGTCTGATGCAACTAGCAACAACTTTACAAGAATTTGTTTTGAAGTAGAATTTTGGGAGTTAATGAGCATTTATATTATATTATAACTGAGAGAAAGCTATTTTTAGCATAAACTTTTGTAGTCCCAAGTCTGCTTTATCATATGTGAGACACATTATGAAAGCTTAGATGGGGAATTTCTTTCCTTCAGTCTGAGTGGTGCTGATTCCTTTGTGTACTGATACAGACTAACACAGCTGTGTCTTCGAATAGCTGTAGCATCTTGAGAGTTTTCTAAACAATCTGTATTCGCAGTAATCATTATCCTCTTGGAAATCCTTACGGCAGCCCTGTAAATTGGGTCAGTAGTGTCACTCTACTAAAATAACCCCATTGCTATGCATACTTACATTATGATTGGTTAATGGCCAGGCAGTAAGTTCATGACCTTGGAGGTATTTGGATGAAAATATCCTGGCTCACACCTAATATAATATTGGTTGGCTGTTCCCAAGTTGGGTGTTCCCAGGAACATTAGTAGATACTCTATTTACTTTTCTTTAGGTAATACTTGAAGGTGCTGTTTAAAATAGCTGTTCCAGGGAATACTGTGAACATGGGAATTATGTTGCCTTAACCATTCATTTATTTATTTGATGAAATCATTGGGTAAGTAATTAAATGGTACAAGAGTAATTATGTAAGATTGTAAGCATTATGTAAGATTATGTAAGAGTGTAAGCATTAAAATTCAAGTTTTTGTATCTGGTGAATTCAGCTATGGAATACTGTGCTGGCTGTTTTAATGCACATTCTGCAAGATGATTCTGTGTATTGAATTGTTGATGCACACTCAGTTCTCCATAGTGGGAGAAATTTCGGACAGGTTAACATTTCAAATAACTAGATCTCATTGAGGATGGCATCCCCAATTTTTTTCCTCCCTTTATTTCTTCAATAATGACAATAGGCATACTTTCCTGGTCCCTTGTACAGTGGCACCTCTACATTCACGAGGGTTTGGGGCACAGCACTCTCACAAAAGTGGAAAAACTGTGAATAACTCCCCCTCCATGATCTCCCTTCCATTCTCCAATGGAACTCCTCTCTCCCATTCCTTGCCTTTGGCCTGGAGTTCCTGGGGCAGGGGCGGGGGCGGGGTGGGGTGGGGTGGGGAGAAAAAAGGCAAGGTAAAGGGTTTACAGGTACTTTCCCATCAGGCAGAGAAGAGCAAAGTTCTGGGGTTCTAGTTACTTCCAGTCACCATCTTGAGAAAGGAGGGGTAAGAACAAAGAAAGCACCTGACCAATCAGCAGCCATTATACAGCAGAATTTGTAGCCACATGTCAGAAAGGACACATCTCCAGCAGTGGGAGGGGGCTTTGCTCATCCAAAAGGAAAAAAAAACTTCCATTATAACCACAAACCTCACAAGCCTGGGGTGAGGAATGCAAGGGAATGGGAGGAGAAAAATGGGGAAGGAGAGGCAAGCACATGGTTCATGAATAATGACATTCATGAAGGTGAAACCTACAAATGCAGAGTGTGGACTGTGGAGTTAAGAGCAAATAAATATTTTCATCTTATATGTGTCTGCCCATTGAACCTCTTACAACACTGTGGTGTCTTAATTGTCACTGAATTAATCCCCTGGTTTTTCCCCCCCTCTGCTATTGCTATGGAATGAGGTCCAGTTAATTGAGAATCCTTCTAGGCTAATGAGAATTCTAACAAAGAAGAGTTCTCTCAGTTCTCTCTCTTAGCATAAAAGATTGTGTCAGAGCTGCAGATTTTTGTTAAATCCACACAGGTTCAATTTATTTGAAAATGGCGTCACTTTATTTATTACGTTTATCTCCTGCTTTTCTCCTAAATGGGATTCAAAGGTGGTCTACAGTAGTCTGAAACGATATAGCTAAACTTTACTGAGTACATGGTATACTGAGTACATGATTACGAGAAGTTAAATATAATTGAAAAATATCAGATTTTGAGGGGGGGGTTGATCATGGCGGATGGTGTGGAAGACATGATTGAACACTTGTTTGCAAACGTGAGCGTGATCATGCAGTCTGGGGCTTTGTACTTGACAGGAGGGAATCCTCCTGTCAAGGAAGGGGTGCCCTGATTCACAGGGATACTGAAGATTTCTAAATTAGCTGGATCAGCACTTGGCAGCAGCCATTCGAGAACGGAGCGGGAACAACCAAGACCTGGACTGCTGGAGCTATCATTAAGCTTTGGAGAAGCTGGGAGATGAGAGGCTTTATTCTCCCATATGGACAGTGTGCTTTGTTTTCGCCAGATCTCTTGGTATGGATTTGATATGTTTGAAATTAATAGTTGATCTAATAAACAAGGAACCTCTGGACTGCAACAGCTATAATTTTCCCTTTTAGATTTGGATCACTCTTGCTTAATTTTAAAGGCCCCCCCCCCTTTGGCTTCCTTTATTGTTCTTGTAGTATTGCTGGATTTTTCTGGAAGTTTTGTTCTCTGTTTCTTTATTATATTAGGTTAAGGAATTAAGGAATTTTTTGACAGATTTGAGACTGAGATTTTGTGTAACCTAGTTTCTTATGGTCTCCTGTTTGGCTTTGACTTCACTTGGCTTTGTACAATAACTGACTGACCTTGATTTTTTTAAACTGACTTTGTGGACTGTGGCAACAATTTACTTGGAAATTATTTGAAACTATTTGAAATTAACAAGGAATCTTATGATATCTTTTCTTATAAAAAATTGATTTCCTTTTCCTTTTTTATTAACATGAATATTGGTTTAGTAGTCACTGTTTTTGTGAGTTGATTTTTACACACTCGCTCCCCCAGTGGATACCATGTTGCCTGGGAAAGTTTCGATCGCTGTGCTGTCTTGTCTTTAGCTGTGGGAACACTCAGTGTTGTTAATATAACATGGCTTTAACTATGGAGCCTGTTCTTCAAATTAAAAATGGTTTGGACACTTCAGAAAAAAAATACTGAAACATTTCTTAAATTTTTGGTTTGAGTTCAGAGAATCCAAGATGTTGACCATGCAGAAATTAGACGAGGTTACAGAACAGTCATTATCATTGAAGGTGTCTGATGGAAAGGAAACTGAAAAAAAATTGCATATCTCAGTTTTTTGAAACGAGATAGAGAGGAAGATGCCATGCAAAAGGCTCTTTTAAACTTGGATATGATAAGGGGACAAGAAGATGTCAGCTTTGACCAAATGTTACAGGACCTGACCAGAAAAGGAGAATAGAGGAGATGATGCCTCAGTATTTTCAACTATGGAACTCTAGAATGTTTGAATGATGACAACGACTGAGGAGATCAGCAGTGCAAATTTAAAATTACAGATGGCTTTGTGAGGAGGAGAGGTTTATTTGGGAGGGAAAAAGGAAATTAAGTTTAAGAAAGCAGTGGATAGATTTTCTGTGATGAAAGTGTGCACTGTGTGATTTCTCAAATTTGGATTTTTAATGCGGATTTGGTTAGAGAGTGATTTTATGACTATGTCCAAATGGAGTTATTTCATTGTAAGCATAATATTTCTAACAGGTGCTCACATATAATAATGTGGTTTTTGACTTTTTATTCAGTTGTATACTTCTGAATGGTATGAGTTTTGGCAGACAAAATATTGTTTATGATTTATGGTTTATGATTTTTGGTTTAAGTATATACCTGGATATATAAGGGAAAATGTCATAAATAATAGGAACATGAATTTGAAATAAGACATAAGATATAGAAGTGGTGTTATTTTTAATCTTAAAGATATTACTCATACTATTGCAAGAGAAATTACTGTGAATATTATAATGTGCTTTTATAGCTGTTTAATATTATAAATGCTGAAGACGTAAGAAGAACTAGAAGTGTAGTTGTTCTTTACTTAAAGAAATAAAGATTTACTCCAGATTTAAGATAATTAAGATAATTAATTTTAGTAGGTAATATTAGGATATTAGCGTAGAATTGGAAAGAAAATGTATAATCTTACTTTTTTTTATATGATTTTATTTTTAAGAATTTAGGATAGAAGTGATAAATAGGTTTTAGTTGTTACTAATAAACTATTAGAATTTCTAACACTTGTAATTAGTATGTTAATTAACTTTAGATTAAATGGCAAATATTAAAAAAATAAAATAGGACATTGTGGTTAGGATAACTATTGGAATGCTTCTCGCTGGTTGCTATAGGAGTGGGAACCTCATTTTTAGCTAGGTGTTGGGTAATGTAGTTGTTTATATTTGTATAGTTTGCGTTTTTCTTTTTCTTTTATGTAGTTTATGTCTTTTTGTATTATGTGTTTTTATTCCAATAAAATTTTTTTTAAAAAAAGGAATGACATCTTAATGGGAAGGTTAAAAGAAGAAAAACAAAAATACTGTTTTTTTCATACACTTTGTAAACAATTAAGTTGTAGTAGGCAATGTTGTTCTTGTGGAGTGTAATTTACCCATGGGAAAAGTCAGCCAAGAAATACTGCCAGTGGATAGTCAAAAGTTACCAGAGTTTGTAGCACTACAGGATTGTATAGTTTCTCCGTGCCACAGTCCACATGAAACTAGATTGAAGGCTTTAGGTCCTCTACTCTGTTTTAAGTTGAAATTGCACTTCTTCCCCCTAAACTTGCTGCTTTACTGTCAAAATAAAGGAGACACCCTTTCTTTGCATTACAAGTTATATTTTAAAATCTAGTTTGAGTCCATGCATTACAGATGATCAACATTATTTTATGATTCATCACTGTGAATCGTAAAATAATATAACTTTACATTATTATGTAACTTAATATATACATGTGACATAATTGCCACTTGACATATTTTTTGCTTTTCATTTTTTTCTTGCCTCAGCTAACTAAATGTTTTCTTTACATCAGGCCAACTTGGGCTAAATTTTAATTCATTTGATGGAGTGGATTCAGATCTGCCTAAGTTTATTTCTTAATAGATATGTTATTCTTCAACGTGACTCATGACTCTGAGCACCTTATAGTGCTAGATACTGGAATAGTTTCTCTATTTAGTCCCACATTTAGAGACATGCATAGTGTATGGTACGTTTTAGAAAGCTTTGGAAAAACAATACAGAAGCTCTCATCTATCCAGACCACTTAATGCTGCAGGCCAAGTCATTGTAATCTCTGACCACAGAGGCAAGCAGTAGCAAGATATATTAATTATAGTTTGTGATCTGAAACTTTCCTTTCATTCTTTTGGGAGGTGAAATGACACAGACACTGTACTGCGTTTGTACTCTTATTTTCCTCAGGAATTCCTTGGTCAGGGCCTTATTATGGCACTCTCTATACATTGCTGTCGGAATCATTGTAGAAGCAATTATACTTTTTGGAAGGTTGTATAAGGGTGGTTTTTCTAAATATGGTCGCACACCCAGTACTACATTGCATCTCAGCACTTCATAGAACAATAATAGAGACCTTTTGCAAGCAGTTGAGCTTTCTCAGCGATTGTTTTAAGTGCAGTCTTTTTCCTAACCTAACACTCCTCAGGAACAGCAATTACTTTCAAACCTCTGTTTGTTTATTTCTAGTTATTAGTTCTTCCTAATGTATGTTCAGCCCTCCACATTCACTAGGGCTAAGGGTGCAGGACCCCTGCAAAAGTGGAAAAAATCACAAATATCAAAGTGTGTGTGTGTGTGTCTTTAGGAAGGGGGCCGTGGCGTGGTAGGGAGAGCAGACACCCAGGGTCCAAACCAGGTCAGGGAAGGAGAGGGGAAAGGGATGATTGGCATGGTGACCCTCTCTCTTTCAGCCATCTCCTTCTTTGGGTAAGGAATGTATTGGGAGAAGATTTGTGGGGCTGAGAAATTCAAGTGAATCTGTCCTTAGCTGGCCAAGCAGTGGCTGGTAGGGGAGGAAGAGGACCAGAGATGTTTTTTTTTTAAGGTCCGCACAGCCTGATTGGGTCCAACAAAAGAGAGGGTTCCCCAAAGAGAAGCACTGGAGGTGGGGTGGCATGATTTGGAAAAGCTTGCAAATAATCAAATCTGTGAAAGTTAAACCTGCAAATGTGGAATGCTGACTGTATTCATGCTCTAACTCTTGCTGTACTTTGGCTTCTGTTTCTTTCCCTTCCCTTCCCTCCTCTGTCTTTCACTTCCTAGTCATAATTTCCTTATTAATTCCTCTGTATTCTTTCTTTTATTTTCTTCTTTCTCTGTCCTTATGGCCTAAATCCAGTTGTTAGATTTAATTGGAAAGGCTCCTTGAACCAGTTAACCTTAGTAAGTAATGACATACCAAGTTCTTGTTGATTCAGTGGATGTGCTGTCGTTGGGTCAAACAGATTTAGCCAAACTCTCCTATTTGACTGGATGGGCAGGCAAGTACTTATACTGTTGCAAGCCTGTGTGCATGGCCCATATAACTGATCGCACAGTGTTCTTCTCCATTAAAACTCTACTGGCATTTATTTATCACACGCTAAAAATGTGTGGGGTCTTGGGTCTTCTTTCTGTTCTCTACCTCAGTATATTTCAGTTCATTGTTGTCTTCTCAAATCATGTGGTGAGTCTGAGGTCTATGTGTCATTATTCGAGCGGGGGTAAATAAATGTGAGGAATATCAAGTGGAGTTTTGGGAGCTGGAAACACATTAGAGCTGGAGTTTTTCCATGGCCATTCCTAAGACTATAAATTATATGTGTTCATTTTTAAATTTATAATTAACATATACAACTTGTTAGGCAACAAGTAACTGATTATGCTTTGTTTTATAAGAGTTGGGGTAATTCATCTAACTGTGAATTAGCTCCTTATTTCTAACAGTGGCTACACCAAAGTAAGCTTGTGTCAATTGAAAGTGAGACTGGCTTTCCTTTAAGCATGTTTTAAATAGCACCTTTCATATAATAAAAAAATGGATAGTTGTAGAAATGGATAGTTTTATGCATTTAAAATAAATACTGATTTTGCTTGAAACTCTTCATGATGTCAGTGTCCGTTGCACCACAATCATGTGGCATTATCTTTCTTTTCCCAAAGGTCTTTGTACCGAAGGTCTCTATCGTGTTAGTGGGAATAAAACAGATCAAGACAACATTCAGAAGCAGTTTGATCAAGGTAATGGGGAACATTGTTTACACTTGAACATTTATAATGGATGATGACTACTACTATGTTTTTATGTTTTGTATAAAGTGCTGAAGCACATCCTTTGCATTATACTTATAAAAGGAGCAAGCATTTATATCATTGGCTGTATTAAGTGCTAATTATGATTTGGGAATAACTGTTACTATCTAATGTGCAGCTAAGCCACAATCTCATGCAGTTTTAAAGTGGGTATTGTAACTAAATGATATGTATATGAAAATAATATATATAATAAATAATCTTAATAGATTTTTGATATGTGTTTCTCTAAGATGACCTTCTGAGTTTATTAAAATGAAGCAAAGCAAAGCAAATAAAGCTTTGGAGAAAAAAATTCAATTTGAAAATCACAAGAATGTATTAAAAAAAAACTTTTTTTTTCTTTTAAAAGTACCCTTACATTTCCCACTTGCCCCTAGCAAGGGCATTCTGAGTTATTGAATTGCTGTTCTTCAGTTGATAGCTATTTTAAATGTGAAGGAAGATACTCCTACCCTTTTTCTAGCACATGAGTTCTTTTGTTTTCTTGCCCTTTTTGCCTGTATAGAATTATATTACAGGTTACTTAGCCTGTTAAATTAACACTTTTTTTATTTTATATGAAAGTGCTTTATAGACCACTGGTAGGATAAGAGCCCTCTCAAGGCAGGTTACAAAATTCAGAAAATAAAACAATAAAAAGTGCAGTTAAAATCATGTTGACAGTTATATAGCCAAATAATAAGACTAAAACTAAATATAAATATCAAAGCATTTCTGCAAGTGATCCAATAAGAGGAAGACACAGAAAATAAATTTGGTTGGGGCTAAGCCAGTGTGGTGTAATACCAGCACGATATAGTGTTTAAGCATTGGGCTGTGACCCTGGAGACCAGGGTTTGATTCTCCGATCAGCTATGGAAAGTTGTAAATCCACTGGATGACTCCGTGTGTCACATTCAGCCCCAGAAAAACGTGTGATAGGGTTGCCTTAAGATCACCATGAGTCGGAAATGACTTGAAGGCACACAGCAATGACAACAACACCCCCCAATTGCTTCTGGAATATTTTAGAGCTCTTTACAGCCATTTGCTTGAACATGTGTGTGGCTGAAACTGGGGAAGGGAACATGGGTGGCAAATAAACTCTGGTTTCAAAGTTTGTATGCATTTCAAAGTAAGCTAGACCTTTGCACAATGAGAACAAAGGTCTAAGGAGCGCTCAGAAGTTACAGAATTCTCACGAGTGAGAATAAGTGTGTTCAGCCAAATATTATGGAGCCTGTATAGACTTTCATGCTTGGCATGTAAGGGTGTCTAGTGACCCTGAGAGACAGGCTTATGTGCGTATTCATGTTTCTATTGCCAGTTTTCACCCAAATGCCTGAACAGGCATCAGGTGGTCTTGAGTTTGTACTATGTTGCCACTGGTGAAAAAAGTCTTACCTCTTCTGCCTGACAGTCTGATTGTAAAGAATAGAGTTAAATATTACTAGTGTGAGAGGTAGGAATGACTTGCATCTGCCCAAATTATGAAACTGAAAATAAATTGATTGTGGGATCAACATGTTTATGTGTGTTTGTACCATGGGACTGAAAAACAGCAAGTCATAACATCTGAATAGATGCCCAGTAGTACTAGCAATTGATCAGTACTTCTATTAGACAAACATAGCATATTAACTCAACATATTTTAAATTGAGTATTAAAAGTACCATTTTGTGTTCTTAGTTAGTATATGATTTTGAGAATGTAATATGTCTAAGTTCTCACATTACTAATACCTTTTTGGTTTATATTACCTTATAGATCATAACATCAGTCTGGAATCTATGGATGTAACAGTAAATGCTGTGGCAGGAGCTCTGAAAGCTTTCTTTGCAGATCTGCCAGAGCCTTTAATTCCTTACTCACTACATCCAGAATTAGTTGAAGCATCAAGTAAGCAATTGAATTTTCTTTTATGGAGCATGTGTTGTGAATAACTAGTTAAAATAATAAAATGGAGTCCTAAGAAATTTATTGAAAAGTTGTGAATAATAATGTATTGAAATAAGAGATGAAATCAAGAGGTCTCTGCCTGCCAATGGAGTGGATACTGTTGGTTGGACAGATTGACCTTCTCCATGTTTGAAAAATTTGCTGGAAGGATGGAAGATCCCAGTAATCAGATTATAGGGGAGTGGATAGAAGAGGGAAAGATAATTTCTTTTTTCTTTTCTTTACTTTTCTCTTCTGTTTTTTTTTTCAGCACAAATCTACCTGTTTTCATAATTACAACACGAGTACCTGTTTGTTGCCCAGTTATGTATGTCATATAAATCAATGAAGTTCTAGTTGTTCTGAATCCAGCATCTTGCTAACAGCTGCCCACTGTAATGGTGGGGCTTTCTTATCCTCCTTTCACAGCATGTGATATGCTTGGGGTTAGGGGTTGTCTCTAGATTAATGGCTGCAGAAGGAAAGTCACTCTTTTTCTGGTCTTACTGGTGGAATGTCCCCTTTATCAGTGAAACAACTACATTTGATCCTGATCAGTGTCTTCTACAAATCAAGTGTGTTGGCTGAATCCAGCAGAACCTTTGTCCAAATTGAAGTCTTCCTATTTGCAGTACTGGAAGGCTCCTTGTTATGGAAAATTATATGTATGATTTTCCCCAATTCCCTCATCTTCCTTCAACATTCTGCAGCACTTCTCATGCTGTTCAGAAGTTTCCTTCAGCCTCCCCCACCAATAATTTTTGGGGAGGGGGATTTGAGATGCTGGTAGATCTTCCTCCTTTCATCCATGAGTGGCAGTGTTATGTGTGTGGAATTTTCTTGTGTCAAATTTCCATATATATGAATAATACAAAAAAAACCTACTTTGGCCAGTTTTGGAGTTATAAACTTAATCTCCTTGACTGAGTTGTAGAATTCTTTAGTGGTGGTTTCTTCACTGTTATGGCTATATAAAGCTTCTGTGTAGTGTGCCAGGAAACCATTGTCTCTGTTCAACTCACTGTCAATGGACTGGAGTTTGTGGATATATTCTCTTTTCTGATGTTGCTCCTTTCTATTGTTCTTGGTAGTTTTTCTGTTCAAGGACTGCTGTTCTGAGGTCTGAGATAGAATGCCCAAAAAGACTGAAGTGTTCTCCAACTTGTTTTGTGTATTTTCATTCCCAGTGTCTGATTTATGTTCATTTATCCTCTGGCACAGAGACTGCCCTGTTTTCCCAATGTAGAGTGCTGAAGGGCATTGTTGACAGAGGATGGCATATATCACATTAGAAGATGAGCAAGTGAAAGTACCTATAATACTGTGGGAGATGTGATATGTGATTAGATCCTGTAATGACATTTCCCAAGTAGCTGTGTGGGCAGAGTTGGCATTTGTATTGGTGGCAAAGTCTTGTACCTGTTTCCCATTCATGTTGTGTGTCCTTCTGTGGGTAAGTAACTGTTTGAGATTAGGGGGCTGTCTGTAGGCAAGTAAAGGCTTGCCACTCAGAGAGTAGCATTGTTGTCCAGAATGGGGAGCTGTATGTGACTACTAGTTGGGTTGTACAGTTTCCTGTCTTTAGTCTGTTCTGTAATAGGTTAGTAACCTATTAGTCCTGAGTGCAAGCCTTGCCATGTTGATTTTTTTCCCCACTTCGTATGGTGGGTACTGTAGCTTGAGGAATGCTTATTGTAATTCTGTGAGTTTGGCATCCCTGGCTTCTGGATCTGAACAGATGTGATTGTATCAGAGGGCTTGGCTGTAAACTTTGGCTTTGATAGTTTGTTCAGAGTGGAAACTAGAGGCATCTAAGTACTTGTAGCAGTCAGTGGGTTTATGACATAGTGCAGTGCTTAAATATGTGTTGTGTAGCTACACATAGTGTCCAGAAAATGACCTTGTTCTTTGATAATTCCATGCTGAGAGTGACGGTAGGGTGGAAGTTGTTGAAATTCTGGTGGAATGTCTTGAGTGAGTCCTTTCCTTGAGTCCAAATTATGAAGACATAATCAGTATACCTCAGGTAATGGAGAAGTTTTTGGTTCCAGGAGTTAATGCAGCATTGTTCCAGGACGTCCATGAAGATGTTGGCATATTGGGATTCCATGCATGTGCCTGTGGCAGTACTGTTAACTTGAAGAAAAGTGAAGTAGTTGTATGTGAGAACAAAGTGGCAGACTTTGGTGGCTAGGTTTGGTATGGTCCCATCTGGAATGCTGTTCCTGACAACTTGTAGTCCGTCGTTGTCTGGAATTTTGGTATACAGGGGTCCCAAATCCATAGTGGTAGAGTATGTTCCCTGGGAGGTTGTAGATGGACTGTAATATCTGCAGGAAGATGATAGTGCCCTTTACATGGGTGGAAGTGTTAGTTCTTTATAGTCTAAGAATGTTGTCCATATATCCAGAGGCATCAATTGTGAATGTTCCAGTGCTTGAGATGGTGGGCCATCCAGAGTTACCATGTTTATATATTTTGGACAAGAGATAAAATGTTCCTGGTGAAGGCTTTTTGAGTGTTTCAGTTCGGATTTGGTTCTGCATTTCTGTTCCCTGATTAGTCTGTATAATTCCTTCCAGTATTCATCTGTGGGATTGTTAGGCAGGATTGTAATGTTGGACAGTTGCTTCTCACCCTCCTGTATGTAGTCAGATTTGTCTGTGACGACTAGAGCTTCTCCTTTGTCAGCCTCTTTGATGACAATATTAGGATTGTGCCTGAGACTGTGTATAGCATCTTTCTTGTGGCTGGGTGATTTGGTAAATTATTGATTATTTCTGTCTGGACACAGCAAAAGAAGTATTCTATGTAGAATTCAAGGTCTGTGTACTGACCATCAGGAGGAGTCTTTGGAGTTTTTTTTCTGACTCTGAGTATTGTGTTGTATATTGGTGTAGTGTCTGTTGTATTGTGGAGGCAGGAGTGATCCTTGTATATTGCTGTCTTGACAACAGTGAACACTTTAAGTATTCCTTGAGGCATAGGTGGTGGAGGAAGACCTCTAGTTGACCACCGAAATGTATCATTTGTTTGGGTTTGGAAGGGCAGAAGGATTAGTCCTGTGACAGAAAAGACTCCTCTGCTTGAACTAGGATGTGCCTTGATAGAGTTACGATATTGTTGTTGATTGTGGAGTCTTTCAGTAATAAGAAAAGTTTCTTCTTTTTCATCAGAGAAGAGAAATGTGTCTCGTCTATGGTTTTTCTGTTCTTGGAGAACTTATTTCTGCTGATGAATAGTATAAAATGCTGGTTCCTTTCTTGTGCTTCTAGAGTGGAGATTTCTTTCTTGATCTGTTCTTGTTTGTTGTACAAAATGCTGATCAGATGTTTTAGTAGCTTCCTGGGGAGAATGCTACATAGTTCCTTGCTGTAGTCTATGTTGTATACCAGTGGTTCTTGACTTGGGGTCTGCTTAGAGGGAGTCTGCTGAGCCCTGCTGCCGGACATCATCAGCAGTGGCAGCAACAGGGACTTGGCAGCGGTAGGTGTGTGCAAGTGCCCAAACTGTTCTCTCGTTTGCAAACAAGGGAGCAGTTGGGGTGTGTGTAAATGCCTTCTGAGGAGTCTTCCTGGGCTCACACACAGCCCACTGCTACGCCTGTGATGAAAAGGACCTTGTGGCAGGTGCATGCGCATGCCCAAACTCCTCTCATTTCCAAATGAGGAAGCACTTGGGGCATGCACATATGTCTCTTTGAGCCCCCCCTCCCGCTTCTGCATCCTGCTAAAAGGAACCCACTGACAGGTGTGCACTTGTTCCCAAACTGCTCCCTTGTTTGCAAATGAGGGAGCAGTTGGGGCATGCATGCATGCCTTCTGCCATGTCCTTCTGTGCCCACACTCCCCACTGCCATGTACCTGACAGAAGGGACCTGGCAGCAGGTGCATGTGCATACCTAGACTGCTCTCTCATTTGCAGACAGGGAAACAGTTGGGGCACATGTACACACCTTCTGTTTCTGTGTCCTCACTCCCCGCTGGGTGTGAAAGAGACACAGACGTAGGCATGCATGTGTGCCCAAACTGCTGTCTTGCTTGCAAACCAGAGGGCAGTTTTGCTGCTTACACACACATCCCACTGCTTTGTCCCTGACAAAAGGGTGATGGTAACAGGTGCGTGCGTGCATCCAGACCTGGCTGGAGACCAGGGTCTGAATCCCTACTCAGCTATGGAAACACACTGGGTGACCTCAGGAAAGTCACATTCTCTCAGCCCCAGAGGAAGGCAAAGGCAACAAATCTTGCCAAGAAAACCTGCGTGATAGGTTCACCTTAGGGCTTCCATAAGTCAGTTTTCAAAGGGAAGAGAAATGATGTCTAGAAAGAAACTTCCCCAGTAGGCAGCAATTTGTTCTTGTATGCATTCAAGTCACTTCTTATGTACGACAACCCTAAGATGAACTTATCAGAGAGTTTTTTCTTTCTTTCTTTTTTTTTCAAGGTTTGTTCAGAGTGGATTCGCCTGTGCCTTCCTCTGAGACTGAGAGAATGCGACTTGCTGATGGTCACCCAGTGGCTGAGTGGGGATTTGAATCCTAGTCTCCAGAAGCCTTTAATAATAAATAAATAAATAAATATTTAAATCTAAATTTAAATATTTAAATATTGAGTTAAGCCTTGGGGTGCCCGGCAACAAATTATATTTACAGGGAGTCCCCAGTAAAGAAAAGGTTAAGAACCACTGTAGTATGTAGTCTGTAGTGGGTTCTATATCTGTAGTCTTTTCAGAATGACATCCTGTTGTTTGCACTTGTTGAGAAAGATTAAGTCTGTCTGTACCTGGGCAAGTGTCTTAAAAAGGCTAATGCATTTCCACTCTAATCTGGATAGATTTGGTGCTTTCTATGGTGGTAGAATTCCATGTTAGTCTGGATCAGTATGGCTTTCTCTTCTTATGCTACCAATTTCATTCTTTCCTTTAATCTCAAAGGTGCTACCAGATCCCTTTGCATGCTGATCCAGATTAACTATGTTCTTAGGTATGACTTTAGATTTCCATTCTAATTGAGTGTTGTTGCTGCTGTGTGCATTCAAGTCATTCTGAGTTATGGTGACCCTAAGGCAAAATTACCATGGGATTTTCTGGGGCTGAACATGTGGGTTTCTGTGGGTAAGTGGGGAATCAAACCCTGGTCTCCATGATCATAGTCCAGCATTCAAGCCACTATACCACAATGACTTTCTTGGTTGGATTATTATTATTTCGTGCCTTTCTGCCTTGCCTTTTCCCTGGTAATGGGACTGAAGGCAGCTTACAAACAATTAAAACCAGGAGAAATTAAAAGAACACAAAAACATCAGAGAGAGGGAGAGAGAGAGAGATACACACACACACACACACACACGCACACATTTCTGTATCCGTTTGTGTGTTTTAATCTATACAGTTAAAACCATTTAGACATTAAAAGACTAAAAAGTCAACAAAACAGCACACATTTAAAACTCCTTCATAGTCAGTTCATAAAACTGTGACGGAATAGGAAAACCTTCATCTGCTAGCACAAAGAAGGAGCCATTCTAGCCTCCCTAGTAGGGGAGTTTTCAAAGTCTGGAAAGATCCATTGAGAAGTTCCTCTTCCTTGTTCTTATGAAATGAACTGGGAAGATGCTGGGACAGAAAGAAGGACCCCCAAAGATCTTAGAGTTTGAACAGACTCATTTGGGGAGATACTATCCTTCAGATAGCATAGATTGAGCTATATAGCCCTTAACTTTAGAGTTGCTCAGATATGGACTAGTAGCCAGTGAAACTGTTGCAGCAAGGGAGTCATATGTTCCTACGGCCAGCCCCAGATAAGAGTCTGGCTGCAGCTCTTTGGGACAACTGAATGCTTTTCAAAGGCGTTCATAGAGCATGTTACAGTAATCCAAATGGAATGTAACCAAGGCATGTGTTACCATGGCCAGATCGAAGCCTTCTTCAGGATTGGGTGCAGCTGGCCAGCTGGCATACTAGGTTTCACTATGTGGTAGGGTTTTTTTTTTTCCTGGCAATCATCTTGGCCCTCGGAGTCCCAGTTCAGAGTATATATCTGTGGATCCACTAGATTTACCTACTGCTGCTTTAAGTAGGAAAAGTAGCACATGTATTGTAGAGATAAGAGCTAGAATGTTGTAGTGGTTTTGAATGTTAGACCAGGACTCTGGAAGGCTAGGAGTTTGAATTCCTACTCAGCCATGGAAACCTACTCAGTGACTTTGGGCAAGTCAGACTCTTGCAGCCTCACAGGAGGGTAGTGGCAAACTCCCTCTGAACAAATAGTGCCAAGAAAAGCCTGTGATGAGTTTGACTTGTGTGTGTTTGTGTTTGCAAGTTGCCTGTCAATGAATGGCAACCCCATGAATTTCATAGTGTTTTCTTCAGCAAGGCATACTGTTCCTTCCTCTGAAATACAGCCTATGGCAACTGATATTCATTGGCAGTCTCCCATCTAAGTACTACCAGAACTGACCCTGCTTATTCTTCCAAGATCAAACAAGATCTCATGCCTTTAGGATATTTTGCCTTTGGGTAACCCTATGTGGGAAAGGAATTGGAGGCACACTACAGTGGTAGAGATGGCCTATCTAGATTTCCAATGAGATCAATCTTTTCTATTTTTCAAAAGAATTCTCAAAAACTAAATGATTCCTTCCATTGTTTTTGATGTCTCTGCCTTCTCTGCTGCTCTGACTGTTTATCTTTTTTGCAAACTGACAGGGTGAGAAACCATGGAATATGGGAAAATAGAAGGCTGTTGCTTATCTTTCCAGTTTTAATATTGTTTCTGTTTTTCTGTTTTTGTAAAAATGTTTCTAAAAACTTACTTCCACAGAAATCCTTGATAAGACAGAGAGGCTATATGAATTAAAAGAAATTGTCAAAAAATTCCATCCAGTGAACTACGAAGTCTTCAGATATGTAATAACTCATCTGAACAGGTATATGCTTTATCAAAAAGCAATGTAAATGACGAAGAATATAATAATGTAAATTATATCTGATACAATGATTAATGAAAAAAAATCAAGGAAGAAAATACAGAGATGGTTACAGTGGTATATTAAGGGGAAAAATGACCACAGAAGATTTATATTAATTTAAAGTTGAGGATGAAGTCATTGAAATCATTAAGATTTTCTGTGCTTTAGTTCAGTTGTCAAACCAAATTGAGACTAGTTAAGAAATTAGAAGGCTAACACTTGGAAAGGCAACTGTGAAGGAGCAAGATCCTCAAGTATACATCATTGAACATATATTGAATATACATAGAATTGTAATTTGAATATAGATAAAGTTATTAAATGGCATAATATTAAATCTTGGACTCAACTGGAAATTGTTCCTTGAAGGTGGTATGAAGAACTAACCAGTCTCTGGCTCATGCATACCCATGTTTTACTCATACCAGTTTGGATTCTTATTTGTTCTTATCAATTCTCTTTCTTGTTATCCCAGTTGATAATAAATCTCCCTGACCTTTCTGTCCATACAGGCAAATGACTGATTCAGGAGATTGGATAAAGTTCTGTGATGTAGTATTGTTTACCTAGGGAAAAGTGGATGTGAGTGGAGACTAATATGAGTCTGGTTCTATTTTATACTGCTTTTAGAAAGTAATGTTTAACAGGTCCCCTGACTAAAAGATGCTGCCGCTTAATATGTTGAATGTCATTTGTGTAATATATTTTCAAATAAACTTATTACCTTCTTCAGCTTTACTTAAATCAACTTTGCAACATTTTTCTTTACATTACAGGGTTAGTCAACAAAGCAGAATCAACTTTATGACTGCAGACAACTTATCTATCTGTTTTTGGCCCACATTGATGAGACCTGATTTTGAAAACAGAGAGTTCTTATCAACCACCAAGATCCTTCAATCAGTAATAGAAACATTCATTCAACAGTGTCAGTTTTTCTTCTATGGTGGGGAAATTTCTGAAACCTCTGACAGTGTGGCACATCAGCCTCCACCTCCCAACCCAGTGCAGATGGTTGATCCAATTTTGCCACTACAGTTACCCCCACCTCTACAACCTCAGCTGATACAACCACAATTGCAAACAGATCCTCTTGGCATTATTTAACTATAACAGCTGGTATTAAAGAGGAGGTTGCAGGCAGCTTGGCACTGGGTAGAAAAGAAAAACTACATGTGCATGTTCCAAGATACAGAAACAACTTTCACAGTTATGAAAGAATTTGGATCCAAACTCAGACGTTTTTGTTGTAGTCATACTTCACATCTTGTGCATAAACACTACAGGCCAAAATTATGTGATTAGCATGACTGGAGAGGTTTAATTTTTTAAAACAGAAGTAACTAAAGTGCAAAGCTGCTGTTGCATGAACATTTATTGCAGTCACTATCATTCCTGTGACAGTTTGTCACAATATATTGTGAATAAAACTTTTCTATAGAAATGTAATGATTAAATAAATCATGTATGGAACATTCAAAGCTTAACAGCCTGCTTTAGGGCTGTTTTTGTTATTTAATGCTTTTTTTCCTGATAGTTTTATTCCCATGTAGCCCTTTGCTGTAAACAGCCAAAATACAGTTGTATCACGTTTGTAAATTCTGAAGTACTTATGCTACATTAAAGTTTCTTATAACTGCACTGTTAAAAATCCCACACTCGTACATTTTCCATTTCTCCTAAAGAAACCTGTGGACATTTTTGTTTAAGGGGTTGGTAAAATTATTTTTTCTTACAGCACAATACCAAGGACATGCTTATTGTAAAAGTGAGTTTAACCATTGTGCAAAAATATTGCTATTACCTACTGTCCCTTTATTTTACATTAATGGATGAAATGTTTTGTAATACTGTTAACTCTGTAAACAGTTGCATGTTTGGAAGATCATTGATGGGTCTTATAAACCCAATCTAATATATTTTAGATATTTTAATTTTTCCCACTGGGGAATTCATCTAGTATATAGAAAAAAAGTTTGACATTTTCATATAAGGGTATATAACTTTTCATACATAAATGAGAACTTTGTTGTAGTGTAAACTTGCTAAACCAAACAATCTAGGTCTTAAATTTAACATATACACTATATCTATTTTTCTGTGGCCCTTTAAAGGTATAGAAAAAAGCATTGCTAATATATAGCAATAAATACTTTGGGTACTGAAGCTTCATTATGTGTACATAAAATGGCATTTGTATTCATGTTTTTTTTCCCTGTACTCTGTTGTACTAAAAATTCAACGTTACTATGTTTGCACCATTTTTTTTTTACCTTGGTACATGTTTTGCTGTAAAAGAATGCTGCTTAGGTTTTAAACATTCTTGGTTAATCTTTGATGTCTAGTAACTGTGATAGCAAGCTAGTAATGATGAAATGTATTAGAGTGAACCTAAAATATTTGGGTTGAACTCAGACTTTGCCATCTGCAAATGGAAGGGTTCCTTACATTTGTGGAAGGCTTTTGATCCAGTGGAGGGTCCCATTGCCCAGATGTGGAGCGGAGAGGGAGATAACTTTTATCAGTTGTCCTCTGCTGTCCTAAGAACCATCTCCACAATCTGTAGCAGAGGTTTGGAAGGGCAACAGGAAGAGACATAAATTGGCAAAAATTGTCCCTCTCTCCTACCAGTGGAAATGGTTTGGATCTAGGCCCTTTTGTTTCCTTACTACCTTTTTCCTTCATGTTCAAAGTGTGTGTGTTAAAAAGAAGCTGATTTTTTTCAGTTGCTGGGATTTTTTGAGTGATGAGAAAAGTTTATCGTGGCCGCTAAGAATTACGGTTCTTAAGAGCTTTGCTCCATTTCTCCAAAATAAAAATCACCTTTTCAGTTGTTATGTCCTAGGTATTGTACTTATACTTACAATCTGAATTATCATTCTAGTTAAGATACCATAACACAGGCTGCTGTTAAAGTATTTGTATATTATAAATTATCTTGTTTATTTGTGTAATATTCAAGCAGTTATCTTTTCTAAACAACAACACCCCTCCGTTCTGATTCAAAGCACACAGGATTTAAATATAATAATAAAAATTGTCCTATAAATGTAGTAGCATTAACTTGTTTTACATTACATCTGTGGTCTAAATAGCTTTTATTTATAATCATCAGTTTAACATAGGCATGCTAAAAGAAGAATTAAACTTCAATGAGTTTTATAAACTGTTTCTAGGTTGCTAAAGAATTTATTTTTCTACTATAGATGGTATAGACAAAAGCATCAAACTGTACAGAAAAAGCTTATTTCTATTGCAATTAGGCTTAAATTTTTCAGTGTTATACATATGAAGAATATTGTCTAACATAATGCAAGTTGAGATTTGTTTTTCCATTTAGAATCATCTTTTTTGTATGCCACTGTAATTGAGTTATCTTATGTTGATACGCTGTTTTGTTACCCATATGGACCAGTTTTCAGAACTTGCTTTCAAATCGTCATAGTCAGTGATTTGAAACTACTGATTCTGGAACTGCTTATTCTGTAATCTGTTTAAATGCTTTTTAGTTGGCCTAGGACATCATGGTCATCTTGAGCACCTTGGTGGAACAGGGCATTAGTATGTCTATGTGTGCATATCCCATAAACAGACTACAACTTTAGCACCCCATGCTGCTACATAAATCTGAATCATCTCCATTGATGGCAAACTTCATTAAGAAAATATTTGCACATGTCACCTATTTGTCATTCCTTCTGTAATTTTTACATTAAAATTAAAATCCTATGGATGCTATCCAGGAGCCTCTCAGCAGCATATATTTTTTGACTATTGCTTTTCTTCAGCATTTTCTTATACATACATATGTGTATGTGTGTGTCACACTCTCTGCTTCCCTATTTAGAAGCATTAGGATGGGCTGTTAACTTAAGCCAAGAGGCTAACCGGATAAAGTGTTTGTAGGTTGAAGGCATGTCATTATTTGTGAGAATTTTACACATATCATAATGTTAAAAAAAGACCTACACTGAATTGTTGCATCTAGCTTGTTCATTTTGTCTAATGGAGTATTCCCTTGTAGTTTGTGTTTTTCTGAGATTTCAAGACATGGAAAGACGTGGAAAATTTGTTCATACTGTGAGTCCAGACAATTTTACAGTAATGTGAACAGTGCTGAACATTTGTCAGTTTGACTTCTGCATCGTTCATGCTGGCCTTTTTTATATTTTGTGTGTTCATGAAATGTACAGCTTTAGGCTGTAATCCTGGGCACAATTTTGCTTGCATAAATGCCATTGAATTCAGTGAGATGGATTGTAGCCTTAGGCCATGATCCTGATCAGTTACTAGGGTGTATTTCTAAATAACTACTTAGTAACAAACAGCTGCTGTGTTTTCAATCCATATTTGAACATTTTATGGGCATGTTTAGTTTCAGACATAACACATTAAGTGGCATTTTATATTAAATGATGTTTTACAAATTATTTTTACATTACATTCAAACTTTAAGAATTTTAACGTAGTGTAAATAGGTATACAACTTTAATGAAGAACAACAATTTTTCACAGTGTATTTTTTCTGCATTACTTGAATACTGGATTCTAGAAACTATCATTAACTTGTTTATTTTTGAGGTACTGGACTTTACTTTCTAATCTCTAAAACTGTAAAAAAATGAACTAATTGGCATTTTTTTAAAAAAAGTCTTCGCTTCCATTGTGATTTTGTTTTTTTTAAATAGTAACTGTGATACTATAACAACTGAGTATATATAATTTTAAAGTTCTTTATAATTCATGTAATCTTGTCACCACCTACAGAATGCTACAGTGAATTAAATATCAGTGAAGCTTATCTGTATGCAGAATGCAATGAATAAAACATTAAGATGCCTACTGTGTATAATGTTTTAGTTGCATATTCAACTTCTGAAGGGCAAACCTGTATCCAAGGATACACTGGTAAAGTTTAAAATGTTACCCTTAGTTGGGTAAAATTTGAGGTTTGATTTTAATAACAAATAATGAATTGTTTCCAAAAATTAGTAGTTCAAGGCTTTATTTAAATAATAATATGAACATTTTTAGAGAAGGGCATATGGGTTTTAATCATAGAAATGTAGAGTTGGAAGAGACCACATGGGCCATCCAGTCCAACCCCCAGCCATGCATATTTAATACCAAGGTGTATTTTATTCTTTCATTTATACTTCCGCAAGATTTATATTTGTGTATACCTTAATGAGAACATAGCAGGCTTAATATTTTTAGTTCTTATCATAATTATTTTCTGCCCAAAGAACTCGTTGAAGAGTGAAGTGTAAACACCTCAGATTTCCTGTTAATCTGGATGAGATTTACATACTTGTAACTTAGAATTGCTGTTTTATACTTTTGTTGTTGCTGAATTGATGGTGGTGACTTTCTGTTATACATGGCCTTGCAGACGTATTCAGTCTCCTTTGACTTTTCCACATTTTGTTACGTTACAACATGAAACTGAAATGGATTTATTTGGCATTGTTACCACATGGTAATTCTGTGAAAGTGAAAAATATTTATTGTGACACAAAAGAAACAAATTAGCATGTTTTGGTGAGGCAAATTTTCACCCCCTTTGCTATGACATGCCGAAATAAGCTCTAGTACAACTCACTAGCTCCAGAAGTCATGTGTGTTGTTGAATGAAGTCCACTTGTGTCCATTTCCAGTGCTGTTTTATCTCTTGTTTCTGGATGGCCTCATAGTTTGCTGGGGAGTGGTTTTAAACCTCCTCCAGAGCAACATTAAATGCATTATTTTAAAATAGAGTAACTCAGTTGCAACTCTGCCTATAGTTTGGTTGAGTCATAATCCACCAAAACTCATCGACCAAGTAAGAAGAGCATTAATAAGAGAAGCAACCAACAGGCCAGTGGTAGTTCTGAAGGAGCTGGAGAGAGCTGAAGCTGGATGGGAGAAATTATCCATGGGACAACTATGAGCCTCATGCTCCTCAAGCTGGGCTTTATGGAACAGTGGCAAAAAGAAAATCATATCAAAGTTCATTTGAAGCTTGCAAAAAGGCATGTAGGACACATCAAACATGGACAAAGTTGTTCTGCTCTGGTAAGATCAAACAACATTCTGGCCCTGCTACAAAATGCTGAGCATTGTGCCAAATCAAGCATGCTATTGTCCTGAGAATATCCTCACAGTCAAACGTGGTGGCAGCATCATTGGGTATACTTTTCTTCGGCAGGAACTAGGGAAATAACATGATTGACCAAGTCAAAGCCCAGATCTCAGTCTAATACAGCACTTGTGCTAAGACTTGGAAGTGCATCTTCAAACCTGATAAAGCTAGAGCAATTTTGCCAAGAAGACTAAGGGAAAATTACAGCTTCCTGATAATGTAAAGCTGATATCCAAGAAGACTTGAAGGTGTAATAGTGGTTCTACCACTTACGGGGAGGGACAGTGACAAAATAAGTAACAATTTATTTTTGTTTGTTTAGCTGTTGTGCCAGAAAAAAAAAATCATCTATTGTGAAATACAAATTATATGCAAAGTATGGTATAGACAGTTTTAGAAAATCGCTGTGTAGTTAGCTGGAAACCCAGTATTTAATTTTTGGAATATTTTGTCTTTATGCACAAAATCTTACCCGTGTTTTTGATACACAAAGTAAAAATTCTAGAATATATTTCTTGTTCATGGAGATCAGTTAAGCATAATGGTTTTATTGGCTCTATATTTATTTCCACCATTATTTTCCCTTGGTCATTTTCATGGTGACCTAAGTGAGGCTCTTTTTTCCTCTCAAGTTTTTCAGATAGAAGTTCTGATTGTCTTTGGAAACTCCCTCCTCTGGAATTTAGGGGATGCACGGGCTGAATTAGAGAGACTGTCCATCAGCATTAGACTGTGTCTGTGTGTCTGTGTGTGTGGAGTTAATTAAAAATTTGATATGCTACAATTCCAAATGCTCAGAAAGCTTTCAAATTGTCTTAGTATCTAAAGAAAATGATTACCTGACAGGGATTACTCTTTTCTGGTGCTTGTTATGCTTGCAAAATGTAAATAAGTACAGACCCTCAATTGTCTCAGTAACTTATTTACTGACATATAACAGTTACTGCTTTTTAGATCCTTCTTTTGGTGTCTCTCTAAAAGATGAAAATACATTATTTCTGAAGTTTCGAGAGGTGTTTATAGCATTTTCTGAAATGATATACAGTTTGAAATTATTTCAGTAAAATTGTAGATGTTTATTTTTAGTAGCAGAGGATGATGGAAACAATTTCTAGTGTTCTGTCCTGAAGGTAAGCCAGCATGCATATTTTTTGTTGTCTTGAAGACTGAAAATGGATTGTATCATTTCTGTTTACAAATCCACCCATAGCCATTGGCTGAACTGCTATAATATGATGTAATTCTCAGACATTCTCATTTCTTAGGAAATGGTTTAGCTATGGAAGGACTGTGGTGGTGGACACTGTATCTTCATTGTGCAAGTCCTGACAGTTGTGTTTGTCATCCCCCAGTCACTGAAATCAGTGGGACATACTCTAGCAACTAGATCAGAGGTACATAGGAAAGTACACAGTACCATTCAGAAGCGTAGCAGTGCAAGGGCATGCTGTTGACAGGGTCACAGGAAGAAGTAGAAAAGGCAGAGATTTCCTTTGCTTCCCACTTTGCAATTCTATGAATTCCTAGATGTAAGTCTCATTTAGGCTCACTTGAGAAGGGAATATATGTCCATGTGTGGTTGCTTTCAACTCACCTGTGATCTTATGGCAACCCCATTCATTCTATGGGGTTTTCTTAGGCAAGATGATTTTGGCCAGTTGCTTCTTCTGAAATATATAGGACTGCATTATTGATATGTTTTTTACTAATTTGCACTCCCATCTCTCCTACCATTCTTACACAATAATACTTTAAGTGTTTCACTTTGATGAGATAGTATGTCACTATCACACCTTGTAGCACCCTCTTAATATCTGTGATATCTCATCTATTTTTTTTTACAAACCCAAACTACTGATGGTGAGGTGTGCATATTGTTTGCTTATAATAATGGTTCTAAGCTTCAGATTCTTCCACGTTGAGCTCCAAATTATGTTGATTTCTATGACATGAAAAATAAAAAAAGACAAAGAGGTAAGATTTCCACCACTGAGGTTGGAATGCTATTGAATAACTCATTTTAGATGTTGATTGTAGCAAGCATAGCTGATTAAAGGGAAGCACAAAGCATGGATTGATAGCCAGTGTGGTGTACTGGTTTGAGCATTTTACTATGACTCTGGAGAACAAAATTGAAATCCCTATTCAGGCATGGAAACCCTACTGGGTGACCTTGGGCAAGACATACACACTCAAGAGTTTCAGAGGAAGGCAAAAGGCAAACCCTTTCTGAACAAATCTTGCCTAGAAAACTCTGTGATAGGTTTGCCTTAAGTTGGAAACAACTTGAAGGAACATAACAACGAAACATGGAGAGTAGAAAAATAAACATTTTTACCAAAACTGTTTTGTTGTAAATTGTTAATCTTTCCTTACACCACAGTGTGTAGTTTGTTTGCTTTTTTAAAGAAGATAAACTATTGAGAGCTTGCAAACTTAGAAACGTTCTTTTGTGAATACTTCTGGTAGCTTGCTTAGTACAGTTGTATTCTACTTGTAGGAGATGGGGAGCTTTTGGCCCTTCACATATTTTGAACTGCATCTCCAACAGGTCCACCACTGGCTTATGTTGTCTGAGGCTTTTACAAGTTGGAGGTTGGAAATATCCAGAAAGCTGCATAGTCCCACTCCAGTATATGTTCTTAATTTGAAAAGTGTGCTAGCCTTATGGGATGCCTGATGCCTTTGAATGTAGGAAGGGCATACCACTGCTAAGGAATTTTGTGATTGGTTTTTGTTGTTTATTTTCTCTGTGGTAAAGCGGGAGTTGTCTTTCTGAGCTACTTGCTCATCCTTTCCAGCAAGGAACTAAGACAAAGAACAAGATGTCCCACTTGTCAGTGCTTCTGTGGTCAAATATTGACACAATAGGGAGCTTATTCAGAGGCAGCTTCCAGACCACCAGCTATGTACCATGTAGCACTGAGAGAGTTCAAAGAACTGCTTTTCTGTGTGTCAGTGCCTAGTTAAAGATGACCCCCCCCTTTTGTATTCACAATCACCCCCGCCCCCAATTTGGGGCCAGATTTTTGTTTTGATTGAAGGAAGAATGTAGTATCCTTGCTGATACTCATTTTTGTTAATGATAGCTCTACAATAAAATTGAAGTTCTGAAAATTTAGGAATAGGATGAAAGTTGTCCAATATACTCATAGAAATGGGATTTTCTCACATTTCCCTTAAAACTATAGTTTCTTATCTTTACAGTTTTGGGGCCCTTGAGACAGAGAGGCTCTTAGATTCAGAAAGAGGGAGGTGTGTTCAAAAGTTTTGAATCATTTTGAAGCCAAAACAAGTGTGATTTTAAAACAAGTTTAATGCCAGTTAAATCCATTTCAACTTCAGGTTGTAATACAGCAAAATGTGGAAAAAGTCAAAAGCAGTGGATAAATGTTTCTGCCAAGGCCTTGACCCCCCCCCCCCCCCAATGCTAGTTGTAGAAGCAACTCTGTTCAAGTAGAAATTTTATAAAAATGGAGAAAACAGAATACACAGCCTTCTTGAAGAATTCTCAGATTAATAGAAGAGTTAGTTCTAGGTGTTAAGATCTATCTCAATATAACTAGGGCTGCTAATAGATTTGTCCTTCAGTTAAGTTTACAAGGCACTAAATGAAGATTAAAAGAATGATAACACAAAAGCTCAGATGCTTGCTATATAATAGGATTGTCCAGGGTCTCTAACAAAATCTTGAATTGTGAATTTGGCTGATTCAGAGTGATCTCATATAGGCCGGTACAAAGTGATTCAAGCTGATTCAGCAATTTGGAACTTCCAATTAGGCAGACATTGTGTCTGTTAACAAATGTCATTCAGTGCAAGGAAAATGCCAGAAGAGGGGGGAATGGACTGAACTTGTTTATTGACAGCCCTAACTTCCAGTGCAGGACAAGAATTTCATCAGCACTCTCCAATCAATGCGGTTGGAAAGAAGGTGTTGTATTTATGAACTGTAGTCGCTGAAATGCTTCCTTTTTCTCATGTTTTTTTTTTTTTTTTGCTAGATAGAACTGTAGCAGCGTAAAGTTTTGAAGAGCTTTGTGGGTGGTTCATTTTATTAGTTTCTGTAGTCTGCTTGCTTTTTTCTCCTTCCTTTCATCCTGCCAGTACAAACTTGCATTCCTTTACTTCTGTTGTTCCTTACCCTTGTTCAAGTAAGACTGTCTTTGGCTCATTTATTTCTTTAGTAGTAATCATTATTGCAGTAATTCAATTTTATTAGACAATGGCACTTCTCTTACCCCCTTGATTTCTCACTTGCCCCTAATTTTGGCTTGCACAGTCCCACAGTTTAATAAAGACTATATAAGAGGAAAAAGGAATCAGGAAGAATCAAGGAAAGAAGAAAATCCAGGCACCAATTTTTAGTTAAGTAATGTATGTACAATGAAAATGTCTAGGAAGGTGAGTATGACAAAATTGAAATGGCCATACTAGCTGCGTGGCGCCTGAAATTGAAAGGGCATATCTAGCTGATAATGTAATATTCAAACCTCTTACTTGTGCTCTGCCTCACAGCAGACGTATCCAAAACTAAGAAGCATCATTGGCCCCAAATAACAAATTTCTTGTTTTCAACCGGTGGCTGCCTATGTGCCTCATCTCATTTAATTCCAGACTTAATGAATTTGTGCTGATTAAGCAGGTTTTCTGAATAGCAAATCAAACACTAATGGCATACTGGCCATCAACTATTCTGAATCAAAATATGCACATAAAAATGGCTCCATGTAACAGTTCTTTGGGCTGCACATTTTTATAGCTTCTACTTTGTACTTATAAATATGTAGCAATAGTCAATTCTAGTTAAGATATCAATAGATATCTCTATAAAAAATCTCTTGAGTTTTTTTTTTAAAAACCCTCATTACTGGCTTAGTATTGCATGTCCCCTTGGCAATTCTTTGAATTGAGAGAATGGATTTACCAATAAAATTGAATGAGGGAGTGAAGAAGGATGTATTTGGGCTTTTAGATTCATTCTGTGTTGTGCTGGATCCAATCTGTGATTGTCTTGGATCTTGACCTGTTTGTCAAGGTCAGAGACCTGGACAGCAGGCCAGCCTGGAGAAGAGAGTGGGAGAGCCAGCAAAGTCCAGCCAGGAGGAGACAAACAAACACTTAAGGAAGTTCATTTACCAGAGCACCAAGCGAAGCCGTAGTCAGAGTTCCAAAGCCAAGGATCAAGAGTCCAGAGATCAATTCAAGGTATCAGTAACCAGATGCTGGGAGCAAAGTACAGGCAAGAGGAGGACTTAGAAGAAGTTTGCCACAAGCAAAGGGAAGCTTCCAGGCAGGCAGTTATATAGCCCCAGGCACAGGTGTGTCCAGTCACCGCTTCTTAAATTTAGCCAAGGAAGCCTCCCTTTGCACAGCCCTCTTGAGTCTCTGCCTTGATTGGGGGCTTATTGAACCAGGCTCCAGAGCCTCTTCAGAATCGGATCCCTGTTGCTCCAAAGGAGCAGGCAGAGGGACGTCCGTGCCCGCTTGGTCCATGGCAGCAGGGGGAGCTCTTGAGCTGCAGGACTCATCTCCAGCCAGAGCCACAGGGACCAACAGCTGCTGCTTGTCATCTCCACCCTGAGCAACAGGGGCCAGCAGCTGCTGCTCATCATCAGCAGCTCTGACAGGGGCTTCAGTTATCACACTGTGCTCTGTTGGTATTCATTCCAGCATATCAAGGGAATTTTTGCAGTGTGCAGTTATAATATACACTTGTTTGTACTCTAAGACAGTGATTCCCAGAACTGGATCACCCAATATTGGACTACAACTCCCATCATTGCTCTTTTAAAGTTGTATTCCTTTTAATTTCTTGGATCTGGAGAAGCATTAGTGGAAGATGATGGGTGGAATCTGACTTTCTGCCTATAGCCTCAAACACATGGTCCCAAAGCCTCTATCTCTGGTCTGTTGACCTTCTTGAATGCAGGAGACTTGCGGTGTGAGGTCCAAGGGGAACAAATGGCTTGCTGAAATTGAGTAGAAGCAAATTTTGTAAGTAAAAACTTAGAGGCTTGTGTGTCTCAAATTTGTGGATCTCAGAAATTGCTCGGGGGTGGGTGGGAAAGCAAGGTAATCTTCCACTCTTCGTTTTCTTCTGTCAACTGTCTAGAGATAAACCATAAGTTTTAAATTCCTTGTGAACTGTGCCCAGTAATCTTAAAGAGCATAAAACCATGTAGTATTGTAATGCAAACCTTATGAGACAGATCATGCTGAAAGAAGTTTATAACTGAATGTCCCATAACCAAATGTAATTTTAACATGAGGGTGGAGAAAATTTGGTCTTCCGTTATGTTTTAAATTTCATTTTCCAGGAACCCCAGCTACCTTGATCAGTGGTATGGAGTTGTGGACATTATGTTCAAAAACATTGAGAAACCCAAATTTTGCCCATCTCTCCTTAACCATGTGTCTCCACAGTGACTCTGAAATATTGAGCCTAGGACTGTTTGACTCAAGGCAAAGCCACAAATATACCCAACTGGGAATCGTTTGGCCATTAGTGAATATGAAGCAGCATTAAGCTGCTCTAAATTAATCAGGCTACAACTAGTCAAACCCGTATTTGAATATGTTGTCTGGATGTATCTCTGTGATCTGTACTTCCATAGGAGGTATTCCAGTGTCTATGCCATGGATACTAAATGTAACATTGAAAATAACTGGTTATAGCATTTAAGAGACATCAGGAAACAGATTGTGCTGGTGATTGGTCACCTTATTAGGAAATTGGCATGTTTCCATGGAGATAAATGAGAATTAGATGGCAGAAGACACAAACAGTCTGTTGCAGGAATATGTCATAGTATGGTGCTCACATTTATATAAATCATGACTTCTTGCCGATCATTTTTATTGCCAGTCACATCCTCTTGTGTTTTTGCTCAAAATGTTGCAAAATCATTGAGATGGTTAGATGACTTCTTTCTAGTTGTTTTGCAAAATATGATTTATGTATTTACTGGTCTCTGACAGCCAATTTGTGTTTTTCTTTGCCAACACTGTGAGTAGCTGTTACTAAGAAAGCATTCTGAGGTGTAACTGGTGCATTTTAGCTCTATAAATAACAGATTGTCTATATGACAAAAGACAATGAAAGACTTTGTTTGACTGGCAGACTCTGTGAACTGTGTGGCTTTGGTAGGTCAATGCAAGAAAAGCTGTGTTAAATTATACTTGATTATATAAGTGGACAGTAAAGGGAATGAACATTTTGTGACCATGAGTGGGTATGTGCCTTCAAGTTACCTGTTAATTTATGTTGACCCTGTGAATTTCTTAGGGTTTTCTTAGGCAAGGAATACTTAGAAGTCGTTTTGCCAGTTCCTTCCTCTTCAATATTGCCTACAGCACTTGGCATTCATTGGTGGTCTCCCAGCCAGGTATTATCTGGGGCTGACCCTGCTTAGCTTCCAAGATCAGATGGTATCTGGTGCCTTTAGGATATTTAGGCCTTTGTGTTAAATAACAGTTGGAAATAGGGCTAGTGCGTGTATTTGTAGACCAACTGGCCTATTAGCAGCACAATCAGAGACAGCCTAGGTTTGATGTTAGCTTTAGAGGCTGAAATAAGACAATTTGTTGTGACAAGAAGTCTCAAAATTAGGATATTGTGATAGGTCAGTAGAAATAGAACAGGATTAAAACAAAAGTAGTAAAGGGACTGGCAGCAGATCTGTGTAAGTCATATCAAGCATATTATTACATGTTATGTTAAGGGCCAGTTTAAAACTGATGATCATGCATTGAAAGCACTTAATCTGTATCAGTGTAGCATGCAGTTGCAGAGTTGTTTAAAAGCTCTTGTTGCATACACCAAACTATTAAGACTCAGTAAAGTGTTAGGAATGCATGGCATGGGCCAGTGCACTGAGGATAATTCCATACTTACAGCCTGGTGCAGGGAGTAAATCTTTTTAAAAGTAAGATGGCAATTGCATGGCATCCCAACACAAATAAGTGTTTTCCACAGAGCTAGCATGTTGCAGGTGGGGCTAAATACCCCAGAGGTACCTGATCCTATCTGATCTTGGAAGCTAAGCAGGGCCAGCCCTAGTTAATACTTGTATAGGACACTGCCAATGAATACGAGGTGCTGTAGGCTATATTTCATTGGAAGGAACTGTCAGAATTACCTCTGAGTATTCCTTGCCTAAGAAAACCTATGAAATTCATGGAATGATCATAAGTTGAAAAGTAATTTGAAGGAACATACACAACATGTTTAAACTTTCTTGAAAACTAACCAAGATAGCAAAATGGTAGAATTGATTCTAGAGGGCAAAAACTCTGAGTGCTGTGAGTCAATCAGCAGAGGCTTTGGAAGGAAAAGCATCACAGAATAAATACTGTTTTGCAAACAGTGACAGCTGGTGGTATAGTGGCAATGAGATTGAGCTGTGAGTGCTTAGTTAAAAATCTTACTTCAAGTTTTAATGGCTTTAAGCAAACTTCAATTTAATCTGAGACAGCAATAAGCAAACCACTGTCCTTTCAGGCTCTCTGCATATATGCAATAAAAGGATTAATCCTGTTACCAGGGTAGGGTGTGGACTGCTATGTTATGCTATTTTTAACTAGAATTTGATTAGTTTAACCAGCTTGTGTCTTGCACCATATCAATTTAATGCATTATCAGCATTATGCCAGTTGATTATCCTTATGATTTGTTACTCATGGATGGATTAGTAGCTTTATATAGTAGATAGATTGTTTATTCTAGGACTGCGTATAGACTTTGGAACCAACTTGGAATATGATCCAGCAGTTCAGATTTTTTGCTCCAAACTAAGCCAGGTCTGCCTCAAATCACTTTACTGGGAAATCTAAAGCTTGGATACTTTTCTGTTTCTGGATGAAACTGGATGAAGCACAGTAAACCCTTAAGTGAATTGCCAAATTACCTGCTGTTAGCTCCTGGAGCTTGCAAGTTTGGCAGCTTCAGAGTTTAAGCTTTTACCAAGTGTTTTGAAAAGTACAAAGTACAAAGAACAGCATGTGTGCTAGAACTGTTCTTGAAAGTGTGTTTGTGTTATACAGTTACAACAGTTATATACCATTTTAATTGCCATGGCTCAGTCTTACAATTCCTGGGATTTGTATTACTTTAGAATACTCTTAGAATACTTAGAATTCTCTGTTAGAGAGCTGTAGTCGACTCCTCTGGTCTACAGTTTCCAAGGTACATTGAGTGCCTTGCCTTGTTGTTGTGTGCCTTCAGGTAGTTTTTATCTTATTGCAACCCTAAGGCAATGCTATCACAGGGTTTTCTTGGCATGACTTGTTCAGAGGGGGGTTTGCCTTTGCCTTCTTCTGAGGCTAACACAGAGCTTTCCAAACTTTTCACATTGGTGACATGCTTTTTAGACACGCATCATTTTGTGACACAGTAATTCAGTAAGTAATTCAATAAGTAATTCAGTAAGTGGAGGCAGCTCCTCCACCTGAGCCTGGCCTGGTGGCGGCAGCCCCTACACCCAAGCCTGGCCTGCCACCGCTGCCCTTACCAGGGTCTTCTTTGGCCTGGGGTGGCAGCAGTGGCATCAGCGGCAGAGGCAGCCCCTTCACCTGAGCCTGGTCTGCTGCCACCACCATCCTTGCTGGGGTCTTTCTTCTCTGGGGTGGTAGCAGCAGGAGAGACAACCCCTTCACCCAAGCCTGGCCTGCCACTGCTGCGCTCATCGAGGTTTTTCTCACCCGGGGCGGTTGCAGGAGACGCAGCCCCTCCACCCATTATGTTTGCACGACACACCTACAAACTGCAGCTGACACGCTAATGTGTTGCGACACACACTTTGGAAAGTTCTGGGCTAAGAGAACATGACTTGCCCAAGGTCACCAAGTGGGTTTTCATGACTGAGCAGGGGTCAGAACACTGGTGTCAAGAGTCATCCAATGTTCATACCACTATGTCATGCTGCCTACACTACAGTATCAACTGGATTTCAATCTTGGTATCTTTTAAATACTTCACCAAACTACAAGTTTCATAATTCTGTAGAATAAAGCTATATTCATCATGAGCAACTCAGACTACATACAGGAGGTTAAGAGACAACTGTCCAACATTGCTTTTTAAAGAATCTTCTCTAAGGAGCCCACTGATGAATATCTGAAGGAACTACAGAAATTGCTCAGAGTATTTTCCACTGATGTACAGAACTCATTTCAAATGGACACATCCCAGGAACCCAAAGTGGGCATCTTCTATCTATTATTTTAAAAATGCACAATGAGGCAATCCAGGAAGATCTATTGTCTCAAGCATTATAACCCTTACTGTTGGGTTATCTGGATATATGGAGTTGTATGTGGTATGTGTAAGTGTATAATAAAGGCACGTCTTCACCAACATCTCTTGTTGTTCTAAGGGATGGTGTAGCAAGCATCAGTGTTTGTAAAATGGAGAAGGTTTTAATGTGAGATATATGCCCTGGCAAACTGTTCTCTTTGTGTACATGTCAGATACACTTCAGCTGTTTGTTAGAGGTCACAACTGTTGATGTTGACCACTCTATTATAAGCCAGTTCATGCAAACTAGGCTAGGTTAGGAGAACGGAATTTGTACCAAGAGTGATGTGTCCTTGCTCACAGACAGAGAGAAGAGCAGGAGAATGAGTGAGCTTCGGCTTGCAATATTTTAGTCCCTCAAATCTGGGCATCTAATTTTCATATTGTACCAATTACTGTAATTATACAAATTATTAATTTGAATTTGACGCATTACAATTTCCCCCTTCATCTGTGTTTCAGCTTTGTGCCATTTTTATAGTAATTACCCTTCTGAGAGAACTAGTTTAAAGTGTTAGACCTGGCACAAAAAGACCGAAGAACAAATCCCTGCTTGGTCTTGGAATTTCACTTGTGACAGACAACCTCTCAACAAATTTACATTACAGGGCTGTTGTAGGGAATAACAGGAAGAGAGGTACCATGTAAAGTAGCCATGTACATTCCTTGTGTGGTGGTGGTACTTGATATTATTATTACCACCATCATCATAATCAACAACAAACTTTTGTCATGCACAGGCATTTCTGATGTCACTGTATTCTCATCAGTTCATTGTAGTGTTTTAAACTGTTCACATCCATTTTATTGTAATCTGTCCAGAGAATCAGGGAGGTAGGGTAGAGTATTAATATTTTAATAAATAAGTAATAAACAAATTGTACTTCTGCTACCTGTTTGTTGTTGTTGCTCCTTTTCTTTACTGATGGCAAAAAGGTACAGATCCATCTTATATCCAGCCCCTGATGACTCCATCGACAGAAGTACAGCTGAGTGTCATTAGCATGCTATAAGTGTTTTAATTTTTTTTTTTATTTATATCTCTTTCTTCCAACATGGAACCTATAGTAGCTTTGTTCACAGATACGGCTTTTTAAATTAATGGAACCATATCTATATCCTAGGACCAGATACTTCAAGGTCAGTGTCCAAGTTTGCTTTTATTTCTCTTCCTCCAGCTCACAATGGCTTGGCTTGGCTTGGCTTCCCTCCATTCGAGTTATACCCTCCTCTTCCTGATAAGAACCTTATAAGGGCAGCTAACAATCTACAATTTAAACTGCCTAGTTTAAAATCTCAAATTACAAATGCCTAAAACAATAAATTACAAATATCTGTGTCTACTAAAATACAAGAAACTGTTAAAGTAATACAAACAAGCAGTACTAAGAGACAAGTCAAATATGTGCCTTTTCTTTTAAGACTGGTAAAAGTATTTTTTCAATGATACCTGAAAGACAAGAGTGTGGGGGACAACCTGACTTCTGTAGCATACTACCACTGAGCGAATTTGCCACATCACTCCAAGGCAGACTCTCCTCAGCTTTTTTCAAATCCTGGGAAGATTGGTACTGGGGGAAAAAAGAGCCTTCTGCAACAAAAAAAGTAGAGGCAAAATACTGCGGTAGCAAGATTCTAGGTTTTCTCTCTATTATGGGTAATGCACTTGAACTTATTTTCGTCATAAGCACAATGGAGAAGCAACAGAAGAATGGCAAACATCAAAAAAGACCCAAGTGGAAGGGGAAAATATATTTACCTCCAAGCAAAGAGCACAGACTTGTCTCTTCTAGCAAGGCTTTTAATTTGAGGAATTGTGAAATCACCTTCTAAGATTTGTGGATTGCATGTGCCGGATGTTGGCTGTTTAAAGTGAATGTGCGATATCAATATTCTTCATCATTTGGGGCTTAAAGATATTCTTTCTGTGCTGCTAATAAATCTATGTAATTTCTTCCAAATGCTGTGACAAGACTTTAAACATCCCATTAAAGTTCCAGATTTAAACATTCCAGTAAAGTTGTGGAAATTAAAATAAGGCACCATTTCTTGAAGATTTACTCTTCAGCTGTCAGACTGAGGTGTAACTTGTTTAGTCTGCAAGGACATTTTTTCCCCCAACAGGGAATATGATAGTTCTTACATTACCCAGGACAAGAATTCAAAAAAATGCAGCACTATTTTAATAACATGTGAACGAAGAATATTTTAACAAGTCATGTCCATGCCTAAAAATGTCACATGGGGATTCTCATACTACGATTTCTTCTTCCTAGATACTCCTAGATCCCTGGCAGTTTGTCACAGCCTGTGGGATTTCAAGAATTTTACTTTAAAGCTAATTTTGGAGTTGAGATGACTTCAGAATCCACAGGTTTTTGCAAGTGTGCAGATTTCATGTTTCTACCATTTAATGCCCATCTGCTGAAATAAATACTTCTGTTCCCAAAAAAAGCAGAGTGATTGTAGATGCCAGATTTTGCAGGGAGTGTATCTGTTAAATGACAAATTCATGTATTTTGAACTTGCTTGTTGCATTGTTCTTAAGTCTTTCCATACACATACAGTGAATTGTGGGGAAGCTCAAGTTTCACAGTAAAAGGTACCTTTTCTGCCCTTTCCTTTGGTATATTTTGCAGAGTTCATATTCTTCTATATTTGGTGGCCCATTTCTACCTTTTGCATTTAAGAGCAAGTATACTGGTTTGAGGCCCATGCCACAATGCTGGCAGAAGCAGACCTCCCCACCTCCTTCTTTTCACAGCTGCACCTCCACTCAGTGCTATACAGACAGCCAAATGGGGTAGGTTGTATGGAAGAGAGTTTGAGAGAGTAAGGTGAGCCCATGACAGTCAGGTGACAATCTTCACCTGATTGTCATATGCTTGCCTTACCCTTTCAAACTCCTTTCATGTCTCCTTTCATAGAAAGTTCCTCAGCTTGCTTTTTTAGGAACTCCCTCCCACCTCAGCTCATGGTGCTCTTGGAGCAGGCTACTGGAGTGACCACCATGTTGAAGAAGGGATAGGAGCTTTGTTTCCATTAGCCCTGTTGCCTGTGCCTGTTTCTAGATCCAAATCAGTGTGTCTCACCTTTATAGTCTTAGTGATATTATTTGCATTTTAAGAAGATTAGGGAACCAGCTCTATGTTCCTCTGCTGTGAATGATGGCGACGTTACAGCCAGCTAGCTTCTCTCAGCCAGCATGTGCATCGTTATGGATGCCACCTTGCTTTGCACATTAGAATTTAGATTATGTCTTCATCATGATTTTTCTAACACAGACAGATGGTGAGTAACTGAGTCTAATGAGGGGATAAGTTGGATCACCGTGGCAGTGTCAAAGGGGATATTACTGGACGTCTGCTTTATGGAGGCTGAGAGTGAAACAAACACACATTATAGCAGAAACATATTGTTCCATTTTTCAGTGTTTCTTATTGCCTACCCACCCAAGTTTTTACAGCTGTCCAAGGCAATAAAAGTCAGTCTCTTATATTCATATTTATCAGAATCAATCTCCCTCCCTCCTGCTGGCCAGTCTTGCTGAACGGGTATGACTGTCTCAAGTAGCCATTGGTGAATGCAAGAACAGTTCCATGCAAACATGTATGAAGATGGGGGAAGGAACTAGCTATTAGATGTTCTGCAGATTCTTTCTTTTAAAAAAGAAAAAACAATCCACATCAGCTAACAATGTAAGAACTGAATTCAGTTTCTCAACCTGCAAACAATTGTTACGCTGAAAAACAGTCATCACAATATGCAATCAAATGGCCCTTCAAATGTAAACTACCTCTACTTCTGCTGGAGATCCAGTGTAGGGTAATGGTTTGAGTGCTGGATTACGAACCTGGAGTCCAGGGTTTGATTCCCTGCTCTTCCATGGAAACCCATTGGGTGAGCTTGGATGTATCCCATACTCTCAGACCCTGAAAACCCCAAGAAAGATTTGTCTTACAGTTGCCATAAGTTGGAAACAATCTGAATGCACACCTTCAGAACCCAAAAGACGGAACATCTCTAGTACAAAAACAAGGCATGGGACAACCCCATCACTACTTTTTTGGGCCACCTATAGATTATAACTAATTTTTAAAAAGTCTTCCAGCTACTTCCAATTCCTACAGAAGGGATGGATATAGCCTGCAGGGATCCAGGGTGGATGGGTGGAAAATTGAGCATGTGTAACTCTCCATGTCTGTGACAGAACATGTCCCCAGTGAAGCCTGTCACACCTTAACACTAGCTTCCACTGACACTTTAGATTGTAAAGCCTCCTTGAAGTTTAAGAATTCATCAGCAGCTTTATTAACAGCCCACAAGCTATTTTATTCCTCTTGTCTATTGTTTCTTTTAAAAAAAAATGTTTGGGGTTTTAAGAGTAATAGCTTCCGGCAATTGCTGGAAACAATGCTGCGTGTTTGGAAATAACATACAAAGAATGGCAACATAGGTAATGAAATGCAAATAGGTTTCACTTTTAACATACTTACGTTTTGAAAAATATACAGCATCAGGAGCATCTTACTATTCTGTCTTTGTAAAGTTGAAAGGGGCTTTTGATCCAGTTAAGAGAGAATTGTTATGGTCCAAACAATTTAATCTTTGTATGTCATCTTCATCCTCTATGTTTGTGTGGCTTTCTTTCTGTTTTCCAGCAGCAAGCAGATATTTGTGTGGGTGTGTTTTCTTTGGAAATCATACCGCTAAGCATGTGCCAGTAGTTTTTCTTTTCATGTTGTTTTTGTTTTACAGATGTCACTATCAAAGAGTTCCTCTGGTAATTCCCCCACCCAAACCATGACTGGTAGCTATTTCAAACTCTGAATTTCTGTTAGCTTAATCCTTCCACTGCTAAAGCTTCTCTCTTTTTGCCTTTCATTTTTTCAAAGACCTCAAAAATTATGGAAGCTTTAATTTGTTTTGAAATAGGGCTGTTTCTCAGTCTTACCAGCTACAGACCAAATGGCAAACAGAGAATGTGTAACAGTTTCCCCTTTCAGTCAGCCTGGGAAAGAAAAATCGCAATTTCTTTTATGGAAGACCAGACACTCGTCGTTTCCCAAATGGGGGGTGAAGGTCTACAAAAGGACTTGGATTTAGTCCACTTTTGTTTTTGTTTCAACGGCAGTGTGCGAGGAACACTCATAATGGGGAAGTAATGTACTCTGCATCTCAGTGTTAACATTTGGCAGGTATTTCTGGCATGATCACATTGCAGTCCTGTGACACTGCTGTTACAGCACAAAATGGATGATGCTATTGTGGAATTTATTTATTTACTTGTTTGATTTCTACCCCACCCTTCCCCAAAAAATTGGGACTAAAAGCAGCTTACAGTATAACTTAAAATATGTGGTACAAAAGTTAAAATGATATTAAACATTTGATCTAATTAAGACATTGCTTCGAGACATTAATTTAAAACAATTCAAATTACACTTAGTAATTATTGTGTATTTAAAACAGCACACTCATAGCATATCTTTCTACCCCCAACCAGTAACCTGTTTAAATAGGTAGGTTGTTGCCTACTGGCAAAAGGAAAGCAGAGAGGGGGCCAACCAAGCCTCTCTTGGGAGGGAATTCCATAGTCTAGCAGCAGCCACTGAGAAGGCTGTCTCCCATACCCCTCAGCAGATAAGTCTGGGAAGGAAGTGGGTGGGACAGAAGACCATAAGACTTGAACAGGTTCAATTAGCAGTTCTAGCCACAGTATTTTGGACCTGCTAAGTTCTGAACAGGGCCTAAATACCCTAAAGGCAGCAAAACCCCATCTGATCTTAGAAACTAAGTGAGGTCACTGGTTAATACTTGAGTGGGAGACAGCCAATGAATACCAGGTGTTATAGGCTATATTAGAGAGGAAGGAACTGACCAAACCACCTCTGAGTACTCCTTGCCTAAGAAAACCTTGTAAAATTTATGGGGCCATCATAAACCAACAGGTGACTCAAGAGCAACACACACACATTTTGTGTGCATGATAAACAAGCATCCTAAATGAGAGAGAACCAAGGACTGGTACTTAATTCTTTGAGGTGTTGTACCTCCAATAAAGGTAAAACTCTTTCACTGAACTACAATTTAGGCCTATGATTTGGCAGGTTTTACCTATACAACACCTAATTTTTTTTTTCCAGATGTGACACTACAGAGATTCCTTGAGGAACTGAATGTTCTCTGACTAAGAAAGGAGCAGTTAGCTTTGCATAGGACAGGGACAGCTGGTTCTCAAGAGAAGTTACTTTTTTGTTGCTAATAGAGTTGAAATTTTCTTACTTGACCTTTATTGCTCTTTATCCCTAGTTGTTACAAGGCCAATTAGGGGAGTGGCCTCTGCCTGCATTGAAATCCCTCAATACCATCATAACGTGCAACATCTCAGACAGAATATAGCCCTGTGATTCTAAGATTATCACAACTTTTCTCCTGTATCACTTTTAGCATCTTTGTCTGATGAAGAAACCGTTAAAACTTGCACAATGTATTTTATGCTTTGGAGCTGGCCCAATAAATGGTGTCTCTGCTTGTGAATTTTAGATTTTGTTGTCAGTTTTGGACAATTCCTAAGTACAGTGTGTTACAGCAATCCAAGCAGGATGTAATCAAAGCATTTGTTACTGTAGCCAGATCTGACTGCTCCAGGAGCGGGCACAGCTGGCACACTAGTTTTCATTTCACAAATACACTCCTGACTACTACCAAACCTTGGGTTTCCATGTTCATGACTGAATCCAAGCATACATTCAAGTTATGAGCCTGAAACTTCACAGGGAGTACAGCCCCATCCATTCCTGGTATGCCTTCCATACAAATAGCAGCATCTCTGTCTTTTCTGGACTGAGTTTCAATTTGTTTGCACGTTACAATTCAACCCATTACTGGCAATAGACACTGGTTTAATAATGATACAGCTTCCTTGGAGGTAGATGGAAAGGAGAGATGGAGTTAGTGTGATCAGCATATTGGTGACACTGAACCCCAAAGCTCTCTCACTGGTTTTATGTATGTGTTAAAACGGCATGGGGGATTCCACAGGCCAATGATTGGTGTTCTGAACAGGAATTCCCAGGCACCACCCTTTGTGTGTGTTCCTCCAGGAATGACACTGTAAAACAGCTCCCTGCAAAAGGTACTTTTCAGATCCCACAGAGCTGCAAACTCAGGTCTCTCTACCCTAGCATCTCACCTGAAAATGGAAATTCCCTTAGCAGAAATGCAAATAGAGCTTGATTAGATTATCTTTGGTGGCAGTGGGGAGTTGGGAGCCCTTTACTTCATTTTCTTTTCACTTTTCCCTATCTAGAACTTTCCCAAACATTTCTATGTGAAGAAGCAGTTTTCTCATAATTAGCTGCTCTTGGAAGGCACATCACCTGCATATCCTCCACTATTAATACTCCTTTGAGCAGACCAACACTCTGACGTGGTATTGTCTTAAAGGGAAAATCGGAAGGTTAATCCTGTTAACAGAAACCTGAGAGTAAAACAGTGCCCTTCTGGTACTGTTTCGCTGTGCATATGCTAAGCTGAACATTGGGATGGGAAAGGATTGAGTTAAAAACAAAAGATTTTGAGGGAATTCTGGGTTGTCTTCCTGGACTCTTTCTCCAGCCTTCTTTAGGGCTATGTGAACATTTCTTGAAGTGAGAGCCATATATGTCTTATCTGAATCTTTGTTTGGAGAAAGCATCAGAGAAGCAACTTGGCACACTCTCAGTTTCTTCCCCAAGTCACAAAATGAAAGATTTCTTGACGTACTTTCCAATGCAATCTAGGTCTTCAGATCAAATACCTGGTTTGCCTGCAGCATTGTAAGAACTAGTATGGCTAGGTTAAAAAAAAGGGAAAAGTCAGTGCTCCTGTGTCTTTGATAGCCGTGCAGAGAAGTGAATTTCAAGTGATGTAGCTTGTTGTGACAAAGTACACCTGCTGAATTCTCTTCTACACAGCTATTAAAGAGGCAAGTCCTACCCTTTTCAGCATCTGATTGTAGTAAGGATTTTATGGATAATTTCTCTCTCGCCATCTCCCTGTGTTCCTAAATTAGGTCCTCTGTGTTCCATCTAGTTCTATGATTCATAAGTGTATCATAGTTAGATAAGCTAATATGTCTTCTTTTTAGTATTTGCCTGTTAATTAGGTTTTCATGTAGGCCTCCTCCTTGGGCATGGAAAAGTATACTTCATTAGCACTGAGTCTGAATGCTTTAAAAAAAAAACACACCCACTTGGTCATAGTTGATTTGCAATGTTTGGTTTATATTTTTAGAAGCATTTGAATTTGCTGCCTTCCTTTGCTAAACAGATCAGGGCTGTATCTCATTAACAGATGACTAAAGTTCAAGGTATTAGTGGATTTCAGAGATGCTTCTTGGTAGAGTGTTATTCAAGCTTCTTTTCTATGATATAACTAGCTATTCTACCTTTTAAAAAGGTCAGCAAATGTATGATGTCCTGTAAGGTCAGTTATCTAGGAATTCACATCTTTTGCAAACCACTACAGTATTCCAAGTCTAGTCTATATTCAATAGTTTAGAATGTTGGCTTAGGTTTTATGAGACCTAGGACCAACTCTCCATGTAGAAACAAAACTGATTTGGTATGCTGGGGCCTGACATGCATGCTCCCAGCCTAACTTGTACAACCTCACAGGGTTGTTGTGAGGAAAAATGGGATGCTGGGGGCCCCAAGCATGGTAACTTAAGCTTTTTGGAAAACAGTGTATGCAACAGAAGTGTATAGAATAGAAGTGTATTAAATAAAAAGTTTATAGAGTATGTTCATTAGAAATGTTCATTAATCTAAAGCCTGCCAGTTTAATATCAGAATTCAGGCTCTCTTACATTGGTATGAATTGCATAAACAGACATTTACAGTATAGATATGGATAGAAGTGTATAGAATAGAAAAGTTCGATAATCAAAAACTTGCCAGTTTAAGAGATTTCAGAATCTCTTGTATTGGTTCCAACCCTGGAAAGTAGCAGACATGACCAATATGTGTGTTGTGCGTATGTACAACTTTCCCTCCATCATCAGGTAAGACTTTTCCTTTGTCTTTCAGGTCAACATTCAGATGGGATAGATGCAGTGCCTATGGTCATAAAAGATGCCCCACAGTGCCATAGTCCTATATTGGCTTATGAATCATTGGAGCTCTCTTCAGATAAAACACTAAGGTTACATTCAGGGAAACAAGAGAATCAGAGCTCATGGTTTGGGCCCAGGAAAGCATGGGAGAAGTATGTTTGTACAATCCATGAGAATGTCCCCCCCTCCCCTGGAATAGCCTGTGGCACAGAGGGGACTGCAGTTGGTGAAATCAGCAGAAATCTGAGAATCTCAGACATAGGAACGTGCATATCTATGAAGACCACATCTACAGCATTTGGCTCTTTCCTACTTTCACATCCAGTTTATGCCCAGTTCCATCATTCCATTTGCCTACTTTTACAGGCCAAGATTTCTACCTTTCTTTATACTGTGCACATATTTAAATTGCACATTTTGACTGAATGCACATTAGCCACAGGATAGAAGAACAATGAGATGTTGACGCAATATCCACATTTGTATTTCATGTGTCTTCTTTGGCTGTGTTTGAACTTTGGGACAAATATATCTATTTTTCATGCCAGTTTTACATGTGTTCACCCATAAGTCTGTTGCATCCTGTTTACGTACTACTTTGCCATTTTTTTAAAAGTATGACACAGTGCATTTAACAGCATTTTACAGTATAGATTTTTCAATATGTTTCCCTTCCAAAATCCACATTTTGACATATCTTTTGCATTGGAGACTGTTGTAATGTCTGGACATGTGTGAAAATCAGTAGCTAAAGTTCCAGTTTATACATTAATTTGGAAAATTTAGGCCAGCTCAGTTGGTATCAAAATTTATAAATGGAATTCCCTACCTCAATGGTTTTAAACTAATCTTGCTCCCACATCTACCATACCTCAGAAACTTCAGGAAAACACAGTTAAAGATACTCTGAATCTTGGAACCGTATTCCACATGCAACAAAATAAAAATGAACTTGTTGGTTCTTCCCTATTGTAATTTTTCAGAGTGACATTTTGTCATTGCTTTTCAAAATACAAGGACTGTTTATGTAATGTAGGATTTAGGGGGCAAGAAGTGGAACAAGGAAGGGATGAAATGATAAATAAATTCCCTATTTTACACAATACTTCAAAAACTCATTATGCTATATGGATTTAAAACCAAATATATAGATGACAGACATATCAAAGCCTTGTTGGAGGTGTTGCATAGATAAACAAGGGTCACAAAGGACATTGAGCTGGAATTAATTCCATACAATGCCCAGGATTTAATTTTTCACATTTGAATACAAAAATAGCTTGCAGAGTTTGCCAAATTTGAATCTACGCACAAGGGTGGCTGCTTGTTGTTGTTAACTGTCATCAAGTTGACTTCAACTTATGGCTACTGTATTAATGAGAGATCTCCAAGTAACTCTGTCATCAGCAGCCCTGCTCAGGTCTTGCAGACTCAAGGCTTCCTTGATTGAGTCTATCCACCTGTAATGTGGTCTTCCTCTTTTTTTCCTACTACCTTCTACCTTACCAAGCACTACTATCTTTTCTGGTGAGTTATGTCTTCTCATGATATGTATGACAGTTTAGTCATCTTGGCTTCTAGGGAGAGTTTAGGCTTGATTTGCTCGTTAGACCCATTTATTTGACTTTCGGGCAATCCATGGTATCTGTAGAACTCTTCTCCAGCACCCCAGTGAGTTGATTTTCTTCCTATCAGCTTTTGTCAGCTTTCATAAACATGCATAGAAATTAGAAATATGATGTCATGGACAATCTTAACTTTAGTATTCCGTGATATATCTTGACACCTCTTGTGTAGTTCCTTCATAGCCACCCTTCCAAGTCCTAGTCTTCTTCTGATTTCTTGATTGTTTTCTCCATCCTGATTAATGGCTGAGCCAAGATATGGAAAATCTTGAACTGTTTCAGTGTCTTCATTGTCTGCATTTAAGTTATGTATATCATCTGTGGTCATTATGTTTGTGTTCTTAATGTTCAGCTATAAACCTGCCTTTGCACTTTCTACCTCGACTTTCTTCAGGAGTCATTCCAAGTCTTTGCTATTTTTCTGCCAGTAGTATGATGTCATCAGCATATCTTAAATTGTTGATGTTCCTCTCTCCAGTTTTCACACCTCCTTCCTTTTGAGTCTAATCCTGTTTTATGCATGAGATGTTCAGTACAAGTTAAACAGATAGGATGATAAAATGCAGCCTTGCCTGATCTTCTTGCCAACTGGAAACTATGCTGTTTCTTTGCGTTCTGTCCTGATAGTAGCATCTTGTTCCGAGTACAGGTTACACATCAGGACAATCAAGTGTTGTGACACACCCATTCTTTAAGAACAATCCATAGTTTTCATGATCTACACAATCAAAAGCTTTTCTATAATCTATAATGCCCTGACCGATTTTCTTCTGAAATTCTTAAGTGTGCTCCATTATCCAATGATTGCATCTAATCTGATCCCTCTTCTTCTTCCTCTCCTGAATCTCACTTCGATATTTGTCGTTTCTCATTCTGTCTATGGTGAAGGTATGGCAAAAAGTCTTTGTTATAGATATTTGAGCTGCTACTATGCACAAAACAGGTCTTTATATTATCGGTTTGGGTTCATGAGAGACTAACAACACAATCCCAAGGCAGGGAGGGGGAGCAAAAATCTGCATCCACCTCTTCCAAAGTCCTGTATGCTCTCCAGGGGAGTGTGTGTGAGGCGGTGGAGGTTGTTGGTTTGTTTAAAATCTAGTAAAAATTGTTTCATTGCATAAACCTATATAGGCAAGAGTTTACCTCATCAACTGTCTGAAACTCATCCAGGAAAATGTATGCAACAAGATATTTATCTGTCTTTAATGTGCTACAGGACACTTTATTGTTTTTCTTGCCATAGAATAATGTGCTCACTGCACTGGAAATCTTAAGCTAACACTCACTGATCAACATTTGCTTATATCTTATTGCGACTTTTCAAGCAACAAAGGGGGGAACCAGACTACTGGGGGGAAGCGAGGCTCTTGCAACAGACAGCCTTGCTTATTACTGGTTGGGACTTCTTGGATGCTGTTTTTGAAACCACATAGATCTCTCCAGAGAGCAGTGAGGGGAAGGAGGACGAAGGAAGCTGGGTAGGCAATTTAACCAACAAACTTTCAGACCATTTCTGCACTAGACTGTTATAGCGCTATTATTCCACTGGCAACATCCTATGGAATCCTGGGGTTTGCAGTTTGGGGAGCCCCTTCTGAAACTGCAAACCCCAGGATTCCATAGGATGTTGCCAGTGGAATAATAGCGCTATAACAGTCTAGTGCAGAAATAGCTTCAGATTTCATAATGCTACAGACAACTGGCCAATCATAGATTTCTTGTGTCTTTGCTCACTATTGGCTGTGGAGATCTGAATAGACATACCACCACCACCACCACCACCTCCTCCTCCTCCTCCAAATTACATGTTTAAATACATTATTTAAAGAGAAGAAAAGATAAAACAATATCCGACAGAAAAGAGAGAACAAAAAAGAAGAGGCAATATAAAAATCAAATGCTTAAAAGGAACACTAATACAAAGCTTTAAATGTTGGATTGATAGTTATTAGCAAATATGAATGATAAGAATATTAAAAAGAAGAAAGTACAGAATGAAAACTGTTTGAAAGGTCTTTGAAAAAAGTGACTCCCTTCCCAAGCAGTGGTAGGTGCTTCCAGGGGAAAAAAAATCAAATTCTCTTGGGAAATTAATAAGATTATTAATTTCTCTACAGTGTAAAATAAAACTCTTTAGTTATTAGTTTAAATTGAAGTAGTCATATTGGTAAATGTACTGGATTTATTCTTCCAAATTTGTTGTTAATAAGTTCCCCCATTTAGAGTTCCATGCCTTCCTTTTTAAAGGTACAGTGTTCTAAAAATCTTACTGTTTTAGTGCGAAGGCCCTGTGTTCCACCACCCATAAGTCAAGAAGAAAGAAGAATGCCTTTTAGCAAAACTATATACCTACATGTTGCTTTCAACATTTCCTCAGTCTGTTCTCCCCCAAAAGTAATAAAGCCAACTGAGCGATGGCAAAAATTCAGAATCAAAACTTAAAATGCTCCTAAGACAGTTTGTGAAAACGATCACACGCTCACAGCTAGAACATGCAAAGTGGTATTCTTTATATAAAGCTAAATTTAGCCTCCAGTGCTATGGTGTAAAACCAAAAAAAGATTAAAGATGCTTGGAAATGAATTTGTTTTTAAAAGATGCTCCTTTTGGTCAGTGGCTCAATGTGAGATAAATATATATATATATATATATATATATATATTTGGCATATTTTTAATTGACATCCCACCTCTTTCCCAATATTGGACCAAAAATAGCTTACAGTCTAAGATAAAACAAAATATACTGAAAACAATATATAATTTGCTTGTTGTGTGCTTTCAAGTCATTTCTGACAACCCTAAAGGAACCTATCATGGGGTTTTCTTGGCAAGATTTGTTTTGAGGGAGTTTGCCTTTGCCTTCCTCTGAGGCTGAGAGAGTATGACTTGCCTAATGTCACCCCGTGGGTTTCTATACCTAGTCTCCAGAGCTAGTCTCCAAAACTGTAGTCAAATTAATAATTTGTAAGCCACTCCGAGAGCATTTGTGGTTGAAGAACAGGGTATAAATACTCTAAATAATTAATAAATAGTTCAGTGTTTAAACTACTGCTCCATACTGGCTCTCAAAACAATAGATAATACAGAATTTAAAACAATCGAGCAATCTAATTAAAATATTGAGTTAAAATGGTTTTTAAAAAGTCAAAATATAGTAAAAGATACAATACACCTTATTAAAAAAAAATACTTCTGCTCCAACCTGTTAAAAGCTGAAGGCCTGTTGCTATAAAGGTAAAGAGTACAGAGAGGGAGGTTACTGAGAGAGGGAAGGAGTTCTGTATCCTAGCAGCCACCAAAAAGACTGTTTCCTTTTCTCTCTCGTGCCCTCACAAGACAAGACAATGAGGTGGTGGGACTGAATAGAAATCTTCCTTCAAAGATTCTAAGGCCCTTTCAGCATGATAATGCTCTTCCACATTGTGGCACTGCAAATTCAGGTTGAAAGGGAGTGCATCAGCAATGGTCTCCTCCATACCTGCTCGTTCCCTGTGGAGGTCCCACCCTTTCCTTCCTTCTGCAGCGCAGCCAGGCACTTGTCATTGCTGCGCTGGGGCAGGAAGCAAAATTGCAAACGCGCGGCTGCAGCTTCCGCACAGGGGTAAGCGCCATAGGAGGGAAGGTGTAAAACAGATGTTATCCATTTTTCAAATACTGCACGAGTGCGATGCTTCGCAACGGGATGGCAGCGGGACAGCGACAATATTGTGTAGAAGCACGACCTGCTGACCGCTGCCATCTCATGACAGAAGTGGTTCAGCAACATTGTGCAGAAATGGCCTAAGACCCAGACAGGCTTATACAGGAAGGGAAGTATAGTTTTTTTAGATAGTCTGACCTGAATTGTATGGAGCTTTATAGATCATAACCTGCACTTCAAATCATATCTGGAAACAGAATGGTAGCCAACTAAGCTTTTCAAAGGGGAAGATATATGCTTTCTATAACTATGTTGCTGAGGGCTGACATAAAGAACTTTATCAAAATATTTATATCCACCCTGTATTATATCAGGGTGGTGTACAATTAAAATCAATTTGACAATTTAAAATGCCTAATAGTACGGAATAATTTCGACAGACTAAGAACATATCAAATAATTTAAGCACTTAAAGCTTTTTGACAAGCATTACAGGAAAGGAGAACCCACTGCTTTCAAGATGATACTGGACTGCAATTCCCACCCACACTTACTATTGGCTGTACTGGATTAGCACTTACGGAAGTTACTGTTCAACTGTATCTAGAAGGTCATATGCTCCCCTTCGTCAGCTTAAGGGGATAGTCTCATTGGATTTGGTGCTGATTTTCTGACAGTGAATCTGAACATTTCTTATGGTCTCTCTCTCTCAATCTCTCTCTCTCTTTTGACAGAAATGCAATGGGAATTAAAAGCCCAGGCTGTAGTATACAAGCGTGCTGCAGTGAGGTGCCAATCTTACAGCTTTTATCGCTGCAAGAAAAAGGGTTTCCTTAGCTAAAAATAACAGCCTTGTTCCTCTTTCTCCTAATCTTTTCCTTTCCTGCAGATTCATTATGTGGCATATGTGTATTCAGCACCCTGCAGGATTTACTGAGGTTTAATGACATCACAGATTATAAACCTTCCTCTGTCCCAAGGATTCCTGTGTGCTTAGCTGTTGGCCTCTGTTTGTTCCAATCAAATGCTACTAAAGAAGGAAACAATGTGCACTGCACATGTGAGAACTATGTCAGCATCTCACTCGGTATCAGAAAAGGTGATGCAAATAGAAGAAGTTACTGACTAAATCTTAAAACACATGTGTGCACACTATGTTCTTCTAAGAGCAGCCCTGTCAGGGAATTATGGCATTGCAGGGGCCTGGAAGCCATTTCCAGCAGAGGTCAGAGATCACAAGTGCAAAAGCTGTCAGAGGACTCATTCCCCCATGACATTCCTGTTTTGAGGAGAAGTGAATACCATGGATCTGTACAGAAGGATAGTATTCTCTTTGGATGAACGACACTTCCAGAATGAAACTGGGATTCTCTTAAAAGAGTTTGGGCTTTGAAGTGAGGTTGATATCCTTCAGAGCAGCCCAGACTGAAAACATTGGGAGGTCAGAAGGATACAGAGGAATAATGTTTAGAGAGATACAGAAGCATAAGCAATATGCCTGCAAAATTTGATACATTTCCCTCCCTCATCTCCATATAAGACAAATTTGGGGTGGGGTGGGGAGATTTTACAGTCTTGAACTGAAAACTCCAGCTCCCAATCAGGGAATGGCTTTACCAGGACTCCCATTTTTAAAACAAACATGTTCCAGATACAGTATTTTTGGAAAAAAATGGTCAAAGGATGTGTTTTCACAGCAGTGTGTGTTCCTGAGAATGTAGAAGCATTTCTCAGGGATTCCAGAGCTACTGCTAAGAAAGTGACACCCACCTGTACTCACGTCTGCTTACCCAGTGAGTGGATGCAGTTACAATTAGCTTCTCAACTCCTCATACAGATTTATGAAGTTTTCCCCAGACTCCGCATCGCAGCTCAAGATTGCCATCATTTTATCCACGATATAGTGGAAAACGGGGAATCAGTTTTATTAAAAGTGGTCTAATAACTTACAGTAGTGGTGGAGGTCACCAGCTCAGTATGGATAGGCAAGGCATGCAGGGGTACATCTGAATGAGTGAGAGGGGGAGAATCATATTTAGAGCTTGGAAAACTTAGTTTGGTGGGCTACAACTGGCCATGCTGATTGGGTGATTCTGGGCATATTAGTTCCAGAAGCAACTGTTCAAACAGTCTGACTGTTCACAAAACAGCAGAGAGAGAAGATAGATCTCAGACTAAGTTTTACTTACAGGTTAGAATGTGGAGAAGTGCATATTCAGATATACTATAATTTGCAAATGGTTTCTCAATACAGATCTCCACAGTATAGAATCATAGAAATGTAGAGTTGGAAGAGACCACACGGGCCATCCAGTCCAACCCCCTGCCATGCAGGAACACCCTCAAAGCACTCCTGACAGATGGCCATCCAGCCTCTGCTTAAAAACCTCCAAAGAAGGAGACTCCACCACACTCCGAGGCAGCATATTCCACTGCCGGACAGCTCTGACTGTCAGGAAGTTCTTCCTGAGGTTCAGGTGGAATCTCCTTTCCTGCAGCTTGAATCCATTGCTCCTTGTCCTGTTCTCTGGAGTGGCAGAAAACAAGCCCTCTCCCTCCTCTACATGGCATCCCTTCAAATATTTAAACATGGCTATCATGTCCCCTCTTAACCTTCTCTTCTGCAGACTGAAGGCTTCTGGGCTTCTCTGTTCCCTTGAAACACCTCCAGAGTTAAGAAGAAAACAGGAGAGATTTGAAGCTAGCGTACCTAATTTTCCTCTCATTGGAGCCAGAAAAAAGGGAGTTAAATGTGAAAAGGGATGAAGACAAAAATGCCACCCCTACCTTTTTGTCACTCTGCTGGCACAGCTGTGACAGAGCTTTGGATACAGTTGAGTCCTCTACTTTTGGATTCCTTTCCTATTAATTACATCTATTTCTGTGACTGGTAACTGAGCAGAAGATAATTTTTTAAAACCCACCAATACCCCTCCCCCCCAATACCTTCATAATGCTTGCAAAACAAGGCTTGTTCTTCAATTTCACAATTTACTTACTTGGAGTAAGTGTGATTTAAGAAAACTGTCAAAAAAAAAAAACAACAACCAAAAAAAAACACAATTGAAGAACTTTTAAAGAACTTTTTTGCACCCGTGCACCAATATATCTAGAATTTTATGAAGTTACTTTCTATGGGATACCTCAAAGAGACATGTCCTTTTTATACAAATTGCCAATGAAAGCATGGGTATGTAAGTTGATTCTTTTCTGAACACTCATCTCACCAACTGTAAATGCTGGCTTAGCAAAAATCTCACTGCATCTATCTGTCTGAAACCTGGGAGGCTTCATCTTCTCAGAATGGACAACTATACCTGAATACTTTGCTTGGTTATATAAATAGGAAGGCAAATGTTTGTTGATTTTTACATCTGATTATGTGGCGAAATAAAAAATTATTGATGGCTCTTCTTCTTCGTCGTCATCAGGAAATCATAATTTTAAATGCCACTTGTGCAAAAACTATTTTACCTATTTGTCTCAGAGAGACAAATAGGCTGTTGTCTCTCTAAAATTTACCCAGTTCTGTTAAAGTTGATAAGGAGACATTTTCTGATGTGAATTTTTGGTTCACATCTGAGTTGAAAAGCCTGGTCTCCAATTCAACCCATATACCTTTCCAAAATGCTAATATTAACATCCAAACTGACTTATCGTCAGTGTACATCCCCAGACCATACAACTTGGAACTTTATTATTACAGCATTTAGTTCAACAGCTAAGACAAAAGTGTTAAGCCTCTCAGAAGAAGCTTTAAGATTCACAGCTGCCATTTTTACAGCTTGTGGTTTTTCTTAAAAAACGTGATGCAATGACCATAAGGACATGATTCGTAGAGCTTGTCCTCATGCAATGTGTAGGATGGGTATGAAAGAATGTTTGTTTTTGTTTCTTAAAATACCAAACAGTTGCTCACCAAGCCTGAGAGATATGCAGAAAGAAAATGCCAAGACTGAGAATTCACTCAAATTAAAGAAGAAAGTTTTAATAGCAGGTCATAATGTGCCTAGTTGAAATGATTTAATAAATAAGGATTGATCGAGAGAAAATTCAGAAGATGCTTCCAAGTGTGGCTACTGTCACAACTCAGCTGGAGGTAGGCCAGAGCTTGATACTTGGAAGAAACACCATATGATTGTCCCTCCACATTTGTGGTCTTGAGTTTCATGAATTTGGTTCTTCACAGATTATTTTGTGCTGCCTCTGCTTCCCTCATGGACTCACTCACACACGTGGGTGGGCAGGTGGAGTGCAAGAAGGGAGGTTACATGTGCATTCCTGTGCTCACTTACTGATGTGGGCTGAGGAAAAGGGATGGGATGGGAGAGTGGGAGGATGGAGGGTGTACACATGAATGCATTCCCACCTTCCCTCAAGTGGGCAGAGGGAAGGGGTTGGAACAGAGGAGTGGGAGGAGGGAAGGTGTATGTGGGTTTCCTTGCTCACTGGCTTGCTTTGGGGAAGGGGATGGGGAGCAGGAGGATGGAGGTTGTGAGCCTTCCCTCATGTGGTCACTCACTAGTGTGGGGAGGAAGGGGATGGGATAGGACAGTGGGACGAGGGAGGGTACATGCATGCATTCCTTTGCTCGCTCACTCAGACAGGAAAAGGGAAGATATCCACAGTTTTCCACTTTTGTGAGGATCTTGTGCCCCATCCCCTGCAAAAGTGGAGGGCTGACTGTGTAAGAAAATATAACATGTTATTTTTGGGATAACCTTCTGCAGAAATAATATAGTGACTAAAGCACTGTGTGTATACATAATGAGTAATGTTTGCTTGTTAATTCTCTGTGTTATTTTAAGGTGTAAAAAATTCTGGGGAAGGCATTTTGCCAGGAATTGCAGATTTGGGGTTGTTTTCTCACTTTTGCAGATGGATTCCCTGCCTCCAGTAACTTAAGGCAACAAAAGTAACAGAATGAAAAATACAATTTTACTAACTGTTATGTTAATGACTTCTTTTTATCTCCTTGTAACAATTTACATAATCAATTGCTGTAAATAAAAAACCCATTCTAATTTCTTGGGTAGGCTGTTACATGCATGTAGATCCATACTGAAATCACTCCACAATGCTGGTTCCCCATGATATGATATGATACAATACCACTATATAACACAACACCAAACAAAACACTGGCTGCTAATGGTCCCTGCCACTTTCAGGTGGGGCACCCCATTTCTTCCCCTCCCACCTGCTTATACCACAAGCCAGTTTCAGTAACTTTTATTGAAGTTCTGTGAGAGACGCATTTCTCAAGCTCTTTATTCATCTTGGGCTGGACACTTCTGAAGAGCAGTCCTTATAGCAACCACATTTGAATTACAAGTGACTTCACCCAACTTGAAATTGTTGACCACACAGGGAAGAGAAAAGCCTGTCTCCCACCCCGACTCTGCTGGCCAGTTTTGGACTCAACAAGGAAAAAAGTTGTTTTCAGTTCAGATTTAAGAAACCAGTTATGCCTGTGATTTTGAGGTATATGTTGGGTGGTGCATTCCTTCAACAACAGCTGTCAACAGTGCTTTTTTAAAAAAGAAAAAGAGCTCATCTTGTGGATCGAAGTGCTGGAATCAACTAGTCACTGACTTAGTCCATCTGTTTTGGGGTTGTACTATTTATTTTATAGTAATCAATTCTAGCCAGGTCTTTCCTTTAGGGCATGTGTGTATCTCTCTTGTGTGTAAATGTGGGTGTACATGCCTGTGAACTGGTACCAGCCCAAACGCAAATTAAAATAAGTATTACTTATCAGTGGGCCTATTGCTGAGCCAGGTTGGCTGTCAATGAACCATCAAGGGGAAGAAACGATTAGACTAGAAACAGAATTCCATGGATGAGTGCAGGGAACACAGAAGAACAATAAACTCTGTGAGGAGAAGACTGTGTATTTCTGGCACACTGACAACCAAAGGCCAGTGAGAAGATTTTTCACAAGTCTGAAAAAAATCACTTTTGTGGTGTTTCCACTCAGAATCAGAAACTGCCTTTGTCACTTCAGAGTGGTTTGAATTGAAGGTTTGTTATCAATGTTTGTTAGCAGGCTGTACACCCCCACACTTTGATATGGTTTAGTTGGCAACATATGATTTAATTGGCAAAACATATTAATTGGCATAAATATGAAATATACCCTGTTATGGCTGCATGGCGGTGCTAGCTAAGAAGAAAAGCTGGCTGAACACTTGTGTTGTAAATTAGGTCAAGAAGAGACCTCCAGGCATAGCCAGGTCATAGTCAGGAAATCACCAGGAAATTCCAGCAATAACAGACTTATAATTAGCCTCCAATGACTCAACCTTTTAGAGACAATAGCATCTGGAAGAGTCTCATAAGACGGCTGATTGTCTTAACTCCTCTCCCTCTGACCAAGCAAACTTCCCTTTTGTCCTCACACCTGTCCAACAAGTACTGACCTATCAGGACTACCATTAGCTCTTTTTCACCTAATGCTAAGGCCATCAGCTCATTCTGGACTTCACTGTCCGCTCTCCAGGAGCCATTGTTTACTCTGCCAGAGACTCATTAGCACCTTAGTCCTCCAGGCAGAAACAGAGTATTTAAACCCCCATTTTTGGCCAGCCAACTCACAGTAGACTGATTGCTGGTTGCCATGCTGCCGTTGTGATTTCGGATTGTGTACTGTCCTTAGACTCACATCTAAGCCACATCACTGCTTCTTCGCTGCTCTTCTGGATTGATAAATATGACCTGCTATGCCCTAAAATCTCACTATTTGAAACTTACCTCCCTTTTCCCTCAGTGAGCCTTGTGTGATTGCATGACTGCTTGGATCTTGTATATGTGATTGCAATCACCCACAATGAAACAATTAAGCTTACTTTTGGATCTCCAGCTGGTTCTTCCCTCCACTAGTACTGCTAAACACAGGTGTAAAAGATCTTGTAAAGTTACCCCCCACCCACCCCACAGGCCTCCTCTTGGAGCTAATATTCCTCACTGTTTCATAGAAGCATTGGTATCACGGCTGAACCCCTGAGTCACCCACATGCATTTTGCATAAAATTATATTAGGAAGAGAGGGTATAATGCAGTGTTGTGAAATGTGTCCCCCAACTGTTGTTGAACTGCAACTCCCATCAGCTCCAGCCAGCAATGAGAGATAGTGGGAACTGCAGTCCAGCAACAGGTAGGGGACTACACGTTGCTAATCCCTATTACAGTATCCAAATGGCAGCTTCTCTCTCTTCATCTTCTCTCCCAATTTCTCTGACACACCTATGTGGATTCACACATACAAATATAGACACATAGCAGCTCAAGGCGTACTACAATATTTAGTAGAACATTACATGGAAACATGTACAAACACCCACAGGAATGTACCACTTGGAGACAGATGCATAGGACACAGGACAGCAGGAACGGCAACAAGTGCAGGAGAACACTACAGGCAATGAGAATATTGATGGGTCCCACAGAATGCTGCATATAGCTGAGGCTTCTGTAGGAAAGTAGAGACTGGAGCAGGGGGGAGATGGGCTATATTGGCTAGGGCTGTCTGAAGTCCAATAACATTTGGAGGTCCACATAGTTCCCATCCTGGCACAAAGTATAAAAGGTATACCAGACCTGTCAGTAAATCCAAGTTCTTTTAAACCGAAAGATAAAATGTGGGGAAGACTCAACAGCTACCACCACTATCCCTAGTTTACACAAATGGCTGGGAGAAGATTGGCTGGGTAGGTAGGAGTGGTGACTGGCCCAAGGACAACCAGTGAGCTTCATACCCAAGTGCGGATTTAAGTTCAAGTCTTTCCAGCTCTAGTCTAACAGTCTAACTGTTAAACCAGGTTAAACAGTGTGTGGAAGAGTTCTTCTCTGATAGGTACATGAGTTTCTCACTTCTTTTTGCTCTTACAAGCCATATATGACTGCATCCTGGATTTTTGCCTAAGGCCCCTATTCTTACAAGATGGAATTGACCTTAGGCATTTCATTTCCAAGGTTGAGTGATACCAGAATCTGCAAATGCCTGTTATTGATGGAAGCTCACTGGCCTATGAACCTGCAACAAGTTGTAGTTCAAGCCTTTTCCTTAACTATACTGAGCTAAATGGAATGGTGTGTTCTAACTAGAGTTAGAATGAATTGCTGAGTGATAATTTAACCTTATGTAAATTACATTGACTCAATGAATCTATCCTAGTTGTGACAAGCAATTGGATTTAGGCCAAGCTTGGGACTCGTGTAGCTTTCCAGATTTTTTTTTTTACTGCAACCCCCAGCATTTATACCAGTGGCTAGGGCTGTTGGGACTTGCAGTCACACAACATCTGAGGCCCTTTCACACTACACAATTATCATACTATATTCCACTTCAACTGCCAGAGGTCCATCTTATGGTATCTTGGTATTTACCAGGATTCCATAAACTGTTGTCTTGGCAGTTAAAGTGGAATAAGTTGTATAATGTGAAAGGGCCCTGGAGGGCTGTATGATTGCCACCCCTAATTTAGGCAATTGGTCCATGTCTCAAGAAAGCCATTACATTTATTTGACCTGTGTTTTTTTTTTCCTGCCTGTAAAGAACTGTGACACTTTTGGCAGTGCTCTACTTACACACTAATCCGCAAGCTGTTAGTTTGGAAAAACTCCCTTTGATTTCAATGCACATTTCCACAGAAGGCCTGCTGGAACTGATGTGCTTCTCCTTTTGATTGTGTGTGACGGTACAATGTTTGGAGGGCTTAAAGGAAGCCTGCCTGAATAACATTGCTGCTATTTATTTCTATTTACATGGCCTGGAAACAGGTGGAATAGGATAATGTTTGATTTTAAAGATTACCAAGGAAACATATGTTACAATTGCTAAGGCAGTCATCTGAAAACAAGCTGATTATTATGTGTGTGCATGCATGCATGTGCTTTCAAGTCTCTTCTGACTTATGGTGACCCTAAGGCAAATCTATCAAGAGGTTTTCTTGGCAAGATTTTTTTCAGAATTTGAACTCTGGTCTCCAGTATCGTAGTCCATTGCTCGATCCACTATACCATGTTGGCTCTGAGTAAAAAATGTTACAGAGTAAAAATTATCAGCATCTGTCTTGTGTCCCTGAGCATGAAAAATATTTAGATATCAATAGAGAACAAATTCACTTCCCCAGCATGAAAAAAAATCATGCCATAAATATTCTCCCCAGTAAAATCTAGAAATGAAACAGAACAGACATGTCAGTGAAGGCTACTATTGTCCACATATCCTGAAAATCATATACTAATGACTACTTAATTTTTTGTTTTAAAAAAATGGGCATACTTAATGTCCATCATGAAATTCTTATGGGAAAGGATGTTCACTGGGTCTCATGTCTCCTTCTGCCTTTATATCAACTAAGAGAATTATATTTTTGTGTCATGACGTCATGTGTTTTCCCTATGCGTATACATAGTCATCAGCAGGCAGTAATAGAGTGGTCTGATGAAACAAGAACTTAATCTTAATTTTTATTCCTATAATGCCATAGGATATTTATTTATGTAACTAGCATATTTACCCGGAATTTTATTTTACTCTTAAAAACTCACCAAACTGTCTTCTCCAGTACGGGTAATTTCTCCCCATATTTCCAAATGCATTCTGTATTCAGAGTTATTTATATACACAGTTTGGGTTCCTGAGGGAATACACTGTCCTCCTCCTTGCTGCTAGGCCTCTTCTCCATAGCAACCAGCTTATTCCAGTACCTGTAACTTACCCCCATATTCCCCAATCCAATGTGTATTCAGAGTTGTTAACATAATGGAGGTTTGGTTTCTGAGGGAATACACCGCCCTTCTTCTTGCTGGTAGGCCTCATCTCCATAGCAACCAGCCTGAGGCCCAAGAGTTCTCTGGCTGAGAATTCTCAAGGTCCCTCCCTAACCTGCCAAGCCCAGGATTCCATAGAATCTTCACAGCCAGCCAATCATATGAGGTCTTCTGGCCTCACACAGCCAATCGCATGGAGTCTTTGCTTGCCTGACGCAGACAAACAGAAAAACTCACAGACAAACTTTGACTTTTATATAGTAGATTAATTTATATCCCACTGTTGTCTCATAAATAGCATTCAAGGTGACTAACAACAGTAAAATTCAAGTAAAGCAAAAATATAAAAATAGTCTAAAATAAGAGCTTGGAAAGTTATTTATTAAAAGTAATCAGTTGCAATTAGAGTTCTACTGAGAGCCAACATGATGTAGTGTTTTGAGTATTGGTCTATCTACATTTCCGCACGACACTCTTATAGCGCGATGATTCCACTTTCAACCTCCTGTGGAATCCTGGCGTTTGCAGTTCCGGGAGGGGCCGGCTGGCCCCTCCCGAAACTGCAAACCCCAGGATTCCATAGGAGGTTGAAAGTGGAATCATCGCGCTATAAGAGTGTCGTGCAGAAATGGCCTATGTCTAGTCCATGTCTCTAGAATCATAAACTCTCCTCTCATCCAACTCATCACTGCCTCCACGCTTCCAGAAGAACACAAGGTAACAGCACAAAGAATAACAAGCGCTAGCACTTATACTGTGTGGTATTCCTCCTCTAGCATTAGTGAGGCCACAACTCCATGATTATAAAACAAATGCAATGACACAGTCACTGTGCAAAAAAGAGAGAAATTATTCCATGTTACGTTATGTAAAGTAATGTAACTGTATCGTAGTTACTGGGAAAAATGAATAAATTAAAAGTAACTAATTATTTTAATTAGACACATCAAAGTCCTGTTTAAAAATACGAGTAAATCACAACAGTAAACAAAGAAACAAGAGCTCTCACTCTTTTATCTATAATCAAAGCGTATGCTAACTTAATGCCTTGCCTTCTGCCTAGAAATTACATTCACAGCGATAGCACAGGCTTAGGAAATTACATTGTCCCAGGACAGTGAAGAAAGCTGACAGGAAGAGAATCAACATAGGCCATTTCCATACCGGGCTTCTGAAACGGTGCAGAGCAACCTCTCACTGAGGTCTTCTACACCGTAGAGTGGACTGGCGTGGACTACTTTTCGTAGTTCCACACCAGAATCCACTCAGGAGCGGCGGGAACTAGCCGCGCTGCGTGTTTTTTAAAAACCTCTTTTTCGAGGTTTTTAAAAAGCACGGAGCGAGCAGCCCCGTGCCGCTCCGTCACCCGGCTCTAAAGTGGATTTGCAGGGGTGCGCAAGTGCATGCCTGCGGATCTGCCGGGGGCGGGCTTCCGGCTGGCGAGCTTCTCCGGTTGGTGGAGAGCCTCCACCAACCGGAAGCTGCCATCTGGGACACCGGAGGAGTGTGGAGCAGCGAGCTTGCGCTGCTCCGCGTGGCAACGGACTTACCCGGCTGCGGGTAAGCTCCGTTTTAGCGTGTTCCCCCCACACACACGTGAAAAGGGCCATAGTTGTAACGTGACGCTGGAGAAGAATTTTGCAGTTGCTGTGGGCTGCTAAAAAAGACAATGGGTCTGAGAGCAAATCAGGCCTGAACTATCATTAGAATCCAAGATAACTGAACTGAGACTGTTTGTACTTTGGACGTATGATGAGATGATGTGACTCGTTGGAAAAAGATGATAACGCTTGGTAAAATGGAAGTCAGTAGGAAAAGAGAAAGAGTGCATTACAGATGAATTGATTAAATCAAAGAAGCCACGGCCCTGAGTTTACGAGACCTAAGCGGGTTAATTGATGACCAGGGCTCATATGTGTGCGGGGGTGTCTTTCTATCATAGGGTGAATAAGCAGTTGATGGCAAATAACAACAACAAAGCAACAACTTGCTATAGCTAGAACATTAAGATCTCTCTCTCTCTCTCTCTCTCTCTCTCTCTCAGAAGTGTTTCCAAGAAAGAAACTGTCTACGGCCCTTACCACACTATGCAGTGATCTTGCGTCTTCCCATCGCAATCCTAACAATGCCTTTACTGAGGTGGGATTAGGACCTACTGCACCAGTCAGCTGCTGGCAGATGGGTAGCATTTGGGACACGCTCCTTCCTTCTGCAATACAGCTGGCCTCTTCCTGCGCTTACTGAGGAAAGAAGCACTTGATAGGGCTTCTGCCCTTCCCCACATCTGCAGTCAATGGGATTGTTTTGTGAAGGGAGGCCGTTACCTGATTTTTTTCCAGTAATAGTGTACAGCACAATCGCGATGGCTGGGGATGCAACGGCAGCGGTGCTGCAATGAGGTTGTGCGATAAAGGCCTACACCTTCTGAAAGAAGTAAGTAATAAGTGTATATTGATTGCGCTGATCAGTGGACGTGTGTAAGAATTTCTCCACAAAATCTAGAGAGCCTAACACACCTTCAGTATCCTCATAGCAGGGGCTTAAAGCTTTGTAAGAGCATCTTTGCAAAAGCCCCCAGTATCATGCCTTGCAAGAGCTCAGTGTATTTCATCTTTATCAGCTGGAGCACAGGAGGATAATGCTGTTATTTCAAGGATTTCCCTCTGGTTATTTAGAGTCATCTCTCTCCCTCTCCCCACTTCCCATGTGGTAGGAAACTATGCCATTGCCTAAGCAGACAATAGACATGTCTGAAAGAGATTGAGGGAGAGAGAGCGACAGAGAGAGAATTCAAGTAGCTTCTCTTCCCTTACTGAGTGCCAGGTGGTATGCAGCCAAAAGGTTACCTTGGGACACAGCCTTGATAATCAAACAGCACAGGAAGATCAAGTCTTTCTCACTCTGTCTCTTGACAACAGTTGTGTGCCACAGTGCAAGCCTGTCTAGGTATAGTTGTAAATGACAGTTTGCTTGGCATAAAAGGGAGGAGGAGGCAGCAAAAATAACCCGCTAGTTTCTTTTATCAAGAGTGGATAAATTATTTAAGCTAACATTGATGTGGAAGATGGCTAAGCAATCCCTGAGGGTATTTTGCACCTTGACAGCATTGAATGCATTCATATTCTAGCTGGAGTCATTATTTTTGATGCATGTATGCCAATTAGCTATAATACCCCTTCTAGAATATTTCCTATTATACATTTAAAATACATTTGGTTGATGATAATGTGTTCACTCAGAGACAACCATGGATTATAAAGGTTTTTTTTTTAAGCTTCAGCTAAAGGCTTGCTATGTGCAAATGATGCTAGGTTCATTTCTTCAGTCTTCCACTTAGATGAAAGTTGCATATCAAGGACTGGACAGGACTTTGCCTGAGATCTTTAAAGAGCTGACGCCTGTCACTCAAAATAAAACAAAATATAACAGAATGGAGGCCGCTAGACGGATCAACGTTTTCATGTGATAAATGCTGAATTTCATATAACCATTCAGAATCACCAGCCAAAGTTTGAAGCATAATGCTTACCTTGCAGCATTTAGACAAGGCCAGTAGTTCTGTGACCCTTAATCCTTCCAGGCTCCTCAAACTATGCTTTTTTCTCCCCTGAAATGGTAAATTACTTCTTCTGGAGATAATAAAGATAATTCAACTTTTAGGTAGGCTGCAAAGTCCTCTTGTATTTACAAACATTTTTAAAATAGTAATTTCTTAAAATCAGAAGTGCAGTACTGACTGCTTCCTTTACCCCTTCCTCTTACCCCCACCCCCTATTTTTGTTAGTCTATGCAACTTTTGGAGTACCCTGGGAGCAAAAGAAAAAGAAAAAGAAAAGAAAAAAGAAAGAAAGAAAAAACCCTTCTTCTTATTCTCATTCTCCTTCTTCTCCTCCTCCTCTTCTTTTTTCATACTATGACTTTTCCACCGAACTAGGACTCAAGGTGATTTTTAAGTCAAAACTAATAAAATATAGTTTAAAAAAAAATATTAAAATAGAATTAAACTAAAAACTAAAAAAAAAATTCTAGCATACAATTAAAATATTAAAAAGCATTTTAAATTAGTACAATTAAAACAATACAACACGCTCTTACAAACCTTTTCTTTAAAAACCTTCAGTTTCCAAAAGCCTGTCAAAACAATAATAATTAAAAACAAGCAAACTCTTTGCTTGCTGATGGAGGAACAGCAAGGAGGCTATCATTTTAGATGCCTTGGGAAGGAAGTTCCAGAGACACTGAGAAGCTCTTATTGTGCATCCTTGCTAATTATGCCTATGAAGGTGATTAGACTGAAAGAAGGGCCTCTCTTCATGATTTCAGGGCCAAGACAGCTTAATATGAGGAGATAGCCTAAATCAGTGGCATATCTAGCTTGGAAGTTACACTCCTAGGTGCTGTTGCTGCTGCTGCTGCCGCCCCCTGCACTGGGTCAGGAAGGACCCTGGCAGGGGCAGAGGGGGAGCAACAGTGGTCCAGACCTAGGTGGGAGGGTGGGTGGGGGTTTCCACTTTTTTTGCACCCCCTGGCATTGGCGCCCAGGCATGCGCCCCAGTTGCCCCACCCTAGATACTCCTCTGGCCTGAATCTAAGCTGTACAGAATTTTATACGTCATAACCAGCACTTTGAATTAGTTCTAGAAAATTTTCCCCAGGCCACCACAATTGCCTTCCTCTAGTTTAGAAACAGGAGACTGGAGAAACACAAATTTGAATTTAACACCCAGCCTGTCTACACGCTCCAACTCTCTTGATTTGTCAAGTACATTCTTGATGAATTATCTGTTCTTCCATTTTTTCAGTTGCTTTTAAAATGTCCCAGTTTCTCTCTCCTCCTTGAGCCCTGGTGCAAACTGTGTTCAAATAATGCAAAAATAATTTGTGCTTTGTTAACTTGACAGTGGAGAAAAGAGAAGAGGGAGCAGAATCTTGCTTTCCTCAGAAGGTTCAGAAAACAAAACAAAACAAAATGCTGCAGCCTCTCCTAGTTGTGTCTTTATCCTCATTCATACCTTTTGCCATCTTGATCACACTGTAACATTGCTTAGCTAGAAGTGTCCTGGTTTTCACCTGTGAAACGTCAAAAGGTATGAAGCAGGCTTATACGAGATTACCTGCACCTAAGCTGTGTAGGCCAATACAGGCTATAACCAGCACTTTGGATGATGTGTAAAATACTGCTCCCTTCCCCGCATGTACCACAACTAACTTCCCCTAGTTTTGAATACTAGACCATGGCTGGAGAAACCCAGGTTCAAATCTGCACTCAGTCATGATGCTCATAGGCTGAGTGTGGGCCATTCACGAATTTTCAGCCTAACCTTACTTCACAGTTTAGAGAAAGTATGCTGGTTTGCATTCCTCAGAAGAAAATGTATGCTGGTTTGCATTCCTCAGCAGAAAAATGGGACAAAAATGTTTTTGTAGTTACCATTATTAAGGAAATCTAGTTAGCATTTTACTAGTAAGCATTTCCAATAAATTCTGTCTTGACATTTATTATTCTTCCTTACTAAAGATATATTAGCATGTTTCAGGAAGTGTACTAATGGTGCAGCACTCCACGCCATCCCCGTATATATAAAAGAAGACACTTTCAGATTTCTTAACTCCTTTGATTTCTTTCTGTATTCATGTTTTTCATGCGCTGTTTTGTTGTTTTGAATGCCTTGTCCTTTCACCCTTCATATTTCATTAAATGTGCAAGGAAACATATTTCAAATGTTTAAGAACACAGGCTGTTTCCAAACCGATTCTTTTTGGAGCAACTGAAAGAGATTAACTGGCTGTAAGAACTAACATGATTTGCTGACCGCATGGTCTTTCTGCCACCTTGTGGAGAAAAATCACTTGTCTCCTAAAATTAATGGAGAAGCAAACAAAATTGTTAATTTCATCTGCCTGGATTTCATTCAGTCCAGTGCCACGTACTTTGCTTATTTTCTTGAAGTCTCCTAGATGCTGAAATGGAAAATTGTGTCTGTTTTGGTTTCTTTTTGGTTTCTTTTGGTTTCTTTTCCATTCATATATTTTAAATATTTCATATTTTCTCCTCTATTTAATATGAAAAAATGGGTAATTTTTTTCCAAAACTACACTGAATTAAAATTCTCCTCTATTTTGATCAAATTCAAAAGGTAAATCTAACTCAGCTGTTGCTGTACCTGCTTGCCATGCAGGAAAGAGGAAAACCCTATCAGAAAAAAAAGGACATGGTGTCACTAACTCTGCTCCCATGTGGTTAAGAACATGGCATTCAAAATCAGGGTTTTAAAAACTAAACACTCAAAGTCCAGGAGGGAAAAACATGACTATTTCAGTTTTTTCCACACATTTCAAACTTTGAAATCTCCCCCATCCTGACTATAAAAAATGCTATAATTTCTTATCAAAAGTAAAAACTGTATGAAATGAAATTCTCACCTATCTCAAGTTATAGATCTACATGAGAATTATCTCAAAGTTTAGGGTGCTCCTGATCAAAAGAGAAAGTACTGCTTTTAAAATGTAATTGTTTCCCTTTCTTTTGATGGTAAAAAGAAAGTTTTATCATAAGAAGAAAGAAACCACTGCTGGATCAGATCTAGTCCAGCATTCCATTCACAGAGTGGCCTGTTAGTTACCCCTGAACTTATACTCTAATATTAAAGGAAATGCTGGATGAGACCCTATGGCTCAAATTATTCAGAAAAAAAGTGGGAGGAGTTGACAATGGATGGAGAGGTTGTTAAAGGTGAGGCTGATTGTTGCTGTGTGTCTTCAAGTTATTTCCCACTCATGACAACCCTAAGATGAACCTATCATGAGATTTTCTTGGCAAGATACATTCAGAACAGGCTTGCCATTGACTTCTTCTGAGGCTGAGAGCAGGATTTGCCTGGTGGATTTCCGTGGTCAAGTGATGATTCAAATCCTGATCTCCCGGAGTCCTGGTCCAATATTAAAACCACTTGACTGCTGTGGCTCTCATTAAAGGTGAGGTCCTGAAGGCACAACGACAAATAATACATGTAAGAAAGGAAAGTGGGACACAGCTAAGAGATACTGTGGTGGCTAAAAAAGACACCATCTGGTGAGCTGAGATTTCAAAGGATTGTTTATAAGAAACAGAAGGAGGGGTAAATCACTAAGGAAGTGTACACAAGAATATTTGAATTTAAGTATGTGGACAGGTATAATTAGGTAACTGCTTTGTATTCACGACCACTACTTAGTCATGATTTTGATACTATTGCCACAATCATAACTTGCCTCTAACCTGCTTTACTGGGCATCAACTGCCTTGGGAGAAGGAGATCCATTCTGCTGATGATTGGAACATGGTTGGCTAATGTTTCCATCTTGTATGGTGGGGGGTTTTGCCCGAAAAAATTACTTAGGCCATTTCTGCACTGCACTGTTATAGTGCTATTATTCCACTTTCAGCTTCTTATGGAATCCAGGGGTTTGTAGTTTATTAAGGCCCAACAGCTCTCTGACTGAGAATTTTAAATGCCCCTCCCTAAACTGCAAACCCCAGGATTCCATAGGATGGAATAATAGCACTATAACAGTGTAGAGCAGAAATTGCCTTAGTTAAAGTATAAGATGATACAGGGTTCTGGCCACTTTAAAAAACAAAACCATGGGTGCTGTATTTTCTCTCTTTCTTTTACCAGTTTTGGTTTGAATGCTTTTACACTTTAAAAATTCATTTTTAATCTGATTATTTTTTTTAAAAAAAAGCTTTTCTTTTACTGTCATGATTAATTTTAGCTATATTCTATTTTAATCTGTGTTGTATGCTGCCTTCGGTCCTATACTGGAAAAAAAGTGAATTTTTGTTTTTAAAGTCACTCATCTCTCAGTTATCTATGGCAAATTATTACCATGTTTTCTCTTTTATGTATCTGGTATTTATTGATTTTCAAGAGTAAAAACTAATATAATCAAAGGTAAGATATCTGTTGTTGATGATGATGATGACAATGATGTTTTTGTTGTGTGCCTTCAAGTAGTTCCCAATTTATGGTGAGTTTTTCTGGGGCTGAGAGTGTGTGATGTGCCCAAGGTCACCCAATGGGTTTCCTTGGTTGAGCGGGCAATCTAACCCTGGTCTCCAGGGTCATAGTCCAATTGCTAATGCAAATCCACTTCTGTCCATCTGCTAAAAGAACAGCATCCACCACTGGCGGATTCCTCCACTCCTTGCACCCTGTCCACAGAAAATTTTTGGTGTGTGCAGAGAACTATAGGGACTAAAAATGTTCCTTTGCCTAGGCAGAAGTTTGCTCACATAGTGCTGGCTTTAGTCTTGGGGTACTAATAATTCTAGCAGTGTAGGCTATGTCATTTACTGCAAGGATAATGAACCTTTGAAGTCTAGAACCAGAAAACCAATTTGAGGAAAGATTCATGGGCCAAATTCATGAAGTAAGTGAGTGAGGTCAACAGGACAGGCCAATGCAGCTGCCAAACAATACCTTATGGACAAGGAAAGCACACTGATAGGGAAGGTCACATTTAGAGCAGGGCAATCTGCTCAACTTTTTCATTCTTTTCACACGGCGTTTTGGAAGCGAAAGGGCCCCTTGAGCGTCGCGTAAATGTGAGGAGCGGTCTGCATGACACACTCACATTTACGCGACACTCAAGAGCGTGATGCGCAGCGCATATGCACCACTTTATTTTCGGCTTTTAGCCAAAAACGGTGCATGCTTGCACACTGGTCAGGAGCCTGGGGCAAACTTACCTGCCCTGTGGAGCCTCTGGAGCCGGGCTGGTTGTGCTTTCTGCCCCAGCGCAGCCTACAGCTCCCAGGCTGCACTGCAGAAGGAAGGGGTGGGGTGCGGGCGGGGCACTCGCGTGACCAGGAAGCTGCTGTGAAACCCAAGCAGCAGGGATGCGAAAGCCTTCCTCAGAAGGCTTCTCGCATGAGCGCTGCCCCTCACCTCCGTGAAAAGGTAAGGTGCGAAAAGTCAAAATACAGCAAAGCCATAATTTCTCCCATCTAAGGCCAGTGAGCATCAGTCATTTTTTTGTACTTTCCTTGCCTATCAGCAGAATGATGCAAGATCTTGAGACTATGAAAGATTACAAAATGTGCAAGGTTGATGAGGATGAGCAAAGCTTTCGTCTCCCACAAACCACAAAAAAGACACCAGGCTTCAAAATTGGTATCATCCTGGAGGCAATTGTTTGCTGGTTTTATCTCTGAATAGAAGAAACTTCCTGTTTTGTGGTTTTGGAGGTCTCTTGCTGCAACACTGTTGAAATCCCTGACTAGGAAATCCAGGCTATCGTGATTTCAGCTTAAAGGGAGTTAGGTAATATCATAGAATCATAGAGCTGGAAGAGACCATAAAGGCCATTGGGCCCAACCCCTGCCATGCAGGAATATACACTCAAAGCAGTTACCATACCCTACCGCCCTCCATCCTATGGGATTTGCTATTTTCATAACTGGACATATTCATGGCTGAAAAACATGATTGAGGGCACACTGACTGGAAGGTGTGTTACCAGGTCAGGCTGACCTAAGACATGGTTAGGTTGTTAGTTCAGAGAAGATTCAGCAAGAAACTCTGATGCTGATGGGTTTATGCTAATCCTTTCAACACCTCAGGCTCTGCGCACTCTCAAATTCAATGGAAGGCAAACTGTCCAGGTAAAGCAATCAGGGAACATCCCTTGATCTTGCCCTATAGAGATCTTCCCTATACCCCAAGAGAACGAGCCTGCACCCTTTTTTTTGTGACATCCCCCCAGGTATTTAAAGAAGGTGATCATGTCACCCCTTAGTCTTCTCTTCATCAAGCTGAACACGCCCAGCTCCTTCAACCTTTCATCACATATTTTGTTCTTCATGCTTCTTATCATCATCATTGCACTTCTCTGAACACACTCCATCTTGACTTCCATTTCCTATGGCGTCACGTCCGGTAGCTTGACGACGAAGCTCCGTCACGCCACTATCGCAAGCAGTCTAGCCAAGGGGAAAGTGGACATCGTTTTAGAACTCCCAAATTGGCCAAGCACTCCTTCGGAAGAAGAAGTCCAGAGGGGGCTTGGAGGGGACCCATATAGTCCACCCAGTCCCCCTTACCTCAGGTGAGGGGGGCGAAGTGGTGAGGACTGGGTCGAAGAGCTACCACAACTGCTTGTCGACCTGCTGTTTCCTTTTTCAGCAGCCTTAGTGATGCCACGGAAAGAATTTTAAATGTTTTAAACCGCTGGTTGACCAAGAAAAAGAACGAGCTCATTTTCTTGTGACCAAATAAGAGACTCCAAACGCAGAGACCCGTATGATCGTAAAAGCGCAACGATGAAGAAGAAGACAAAGAGGGAAAGTCTTAAGATAGCGGAGAATTGGAAGGGGCGAACCCCTGAAAGGCAGGTGGTACGCGGTATCGGGGAAAGGGAGAGGACTTTGATAAACAAGCTGGAGACAGGGCGTGATATCGCTGATTCGGGTGTTCAAGAAGCAGAGAAATAAAAACAAAAATTGACTAGCCTCAAATTAAGCAACAGACTAGATTGTGAACATACAGCTGTTAAAGCAGTAGCGGCAGCAGCTGTAGCAGTAGAAACTACCAATTGGCTTGGCTTGGCAAGTAATGAGCAGCAAGGAGACCCGAGAAGAAGGCAAACGTGTAGGGAATAAAGATTAAAGTCAAAATACCAAAATCAGACTGGATTAAACTTGAGACTCAGTTAGACAAGGAAATCAAGCAAATAAGTCAGAGGATCAAGAAAATCAAGGTGACTGTATTAAACACAAAACTGATTTAATGTTTAATGGAATTTTGGAGAAGCTTTGATATCATGTCCTAATCATTTGCTATTGCTGACTGAAAATTTAAATAATCTGTGGTAGTTAATGTGTATGTACGTATAGGGTATGTACAACTAAATAGTAGTATAATACAGGTTGTAGAAATTTGTATTTGAGTTTATCTTTAGGTTTATGAACAAATTAAGCTCTATGGAAAAACCATTTTCTTTTTTTGAGAAAAGTGAATAAGTACATAAGTATATAGTATACAAGGACGATTGAATTAAATTGAAGCACAAGCTGAGGATTGAAGGAAATATCCTGTGTTTATAAAAATTGAATTGATACTTAACAGGTGATTCGTGAAATGTGATATGTGATATTTGAGTTGCTTACCTTTACTACTTATCTTTGAGAGAAGAGTGAAAAGAGACAAATGGAATGGAAAATTAAAGGATAATTGGGAAATATTTGGAATATAAGTTAAGCTAATATTAAATCAAGTAAATATTATTGGGGGTATAGATTAAGAGTTCGATAAAAATTGTATTGTTTGTTGTAACTATCATATTCAATATATGTTATACATATCTTTATACATATATACAGACAAATACAGATAAGTAGTTACGTAGGATAAAATAGAAAAAATAGAAAAAAATGAATAAAAAAATAAAGATTCAATTACAAAATAATAAATTAGATTATGAAACCTAACAGAATGGCAGCAAAGAAAGCAATTCAATTACTCTCACAAGCTCAATCAGCAAAAGGAAGAAGGCCCTCAATAGAGCTGACTACAAGTATGACAGAAACAATGCAACCTCAAATGATGTAAGCAAAAGGCCCACAAACCAAACTCTCGACTACTATGGAAGATGTGTCAAAGCAAATAAGCGAGATGCTAAAAGAATTCAAGAACTTTAAAACAGAGATAAGGAAGGAATTAAAAGATGCAAGATCAGAAATTAAAACAGAGATTAAAAAGGAACTAAATTCCTTTGGAGAAAAATTAGAAAAAATTTCTACAGACATTACGACCATAAAATCTGACATAGGGAAATTACAGAAAAGAGTCAATTTAACAGAAGCAACAAATCAACAAATAATTAAGACTCAAGAGGATATAGCAATTACGCAGCTTGAACTTAGGTATAGAGATAAGTGTTTGAAAATGCATGGATTGGAGGAACAAAGAGAGGAGAACATATATGAAAAGACATTAAACATATTGGCTATGTATATGGAAGTGGACCCAGATATACTTGAACAAGACATCGATCAAATATTTTGAATAAACTCCAGGATAGCGAGGGATAGAAAACTACCCTGTGATATTATTATTAGTTTTACTAGAACCAAAACAAAGGAGTTAATACTACAACAAAACTACAAAAAGAAATTGATCATAGAGGACAAAGAAATTAAAATCTTTACAGATATACCAGCTCAAATCCTACGGAGAAAGCAGGAGTACAGATTTCTCTCACAATTTCTATTAAAACACCACATAAATTATACCTGGAACAGGATTGAAGGCCTCTCATTTATATATAAACAAAGAAGATACAAGATAAATACGATTAAACGAGCAAGACAAATTTATGAAAGAATAAAAACAGATCTAGAACTAGATTTTAAGAACAAGACAAAAGGATCACATTTGGAGACTTAACGATTCATTATTGATAAACACTCAGTATGTGGAAGAACTAAAAAAGACCATGAAAACATACTTTGAGGAAAATAATAACGGACAAGTCAAGATAAAAACAGTATGGGACGCTAGTAAAGCCATCATGAGAGGTCATCTCATTAAAATAGGACACATAAATAAGAAGAAAGAGGCAGAAAAAATGATGAGGATTTACAGCGAACTTACATCAAAAGAAAGAGAATTAGAGAAAGACATTAAGAATAAAATATTAAAAGAAGAAATTAAAGTGATCCAAAACCAGCTAAAAAAGATGCAACATCATGAGATTGAAAAAAAGATAAAGGACACTAAAATAAACTACTTTGAGAACGCTAATGTCAATGTCAGGCGGTGGCTAAGCAGACACAGAGGCAGGAGCTGAGTTTATGGCTTTAGTAATAAAGAAATTAAGAGGTTACGTCACCAAAACAAACATCCAAGTCCCAGGAGCAGCAAACCCAAACAGCAAGGTTTAGCCTGGAACAGAAAGCCCACGCCACAGGATGCAGATTCCCAGTTGATAGATGGTTGTTGCCCCGTGCCCAACTCCAACAGCGTCTGTCTTAAATACAAAGTCTTTAGCCCAGCTGGGGCTGTCAAATGTCCGTTGGCCCAGCTCACAGCTGGAGCCCCTCAAGATTTCAGGGCCGATTCATCAGACACTTCTCCTGCAGCCGCTGAGACCTCCGAACCACCCCCTTTTCCAGCCGCCTCTGGAGGAACGTGGGGGGAGGGTCTGCTGCAAACTCCGGGCTGGAGTCAGAAACACCAGCCTCTGTCGAGTCAGAAGCACTAGCCTCTGCCTCTGGAGCAGAAGCATCTGCTGCAGGTACTGGCTCGGGATCTGTGCCCAGGACAGCTGTGGGGTTGCTGGTAGACTCCTCCCTAGACTCTGAAGGAGCCCCCTCTCCCGAAGGCCCCTCCAAGGGATCCTCCCCCAGCTGGGAGTCCAAGTCTAAATCGGAGTCCAAGTCTGAATCGGCAGCACGCTCAGCCTGGCTCATGACAGCTAACAAGCCAGGCAAATGGCTAGCGTACAAACTAAGAAAAAATAAAAAGAAAAAGCAAATCTTACAACTTAAAATAGCAGGCAAAACCCATACAAAACAAGATTCCATTAAAGAGATATTCTACAAGTACTTCGCGAACTTATATAAAGAGAACAAAGGATCAAAAGGAGAAGGAGAATCTGTAAAATCATACTTAGACCAACAGGTGATGATGAAAATAACACAAGAGCAAAAACAAATGTTAAATGAAACAATAATAAAAAAGCAGATCTCGACAGCGATTAAAAACTTAAAAAGCACAAAAGCGCCAGGTCCTGACGGTTTCACGGCGAAGTATTATAAAACCTTTGAAGAAGAGCTTATACAGCCATTACATGAGACACTTAACCAGATTCTGCAGGAGGGAATACCTAAAACTTGGACTGAAGCGAATATAGTATTAATCCCGAAGGAGGGAAAAGATATAACTTCACCCAGTAGTTATAGACCCATCTCACTATTAAACAATGACTACAAAGTATTTGCTAGTATAATATCCGACAGACTGAAAAAAGTCATGCAAACCATTGTACATGAAGACCAAAACGGATTTCTGCCACGAAGATTATTGCGAAATAATGTTAGAACGGTGATAAACATAATAGAATATTTTGAAAGGCACAATGAGAAGGAACTCGCTATGATCTTCTTAGACGCCAAAAAAGCATTCGATAAAGTGAGGTGGAAGTTTATGATAACGGTTTTGGAAAAATTGCAACTGGGCGACAATTTCGTGAAGTGGGTACGAGAAATATATTCGCATCAAACAGCCAGAGTAATAGTAAACGGGGAAAGAACACAAGAAATACAAATAGAAAAAGATATTAAACAACAGGATAAGAGCTGACACAGAAATAAAAGGAGTTAAAATCAGAGATCAAACATATAAACTCCAAGCATATGCAGATGACTTGGTTATATTTCTACAAGATCCCCTAGAAGGAATAGATAAGCTCCTAAAGACTGTGGATGAATTTGGTGAAAAATCTGGATTTAGAATTAATAAAGAGAAAACGGGAATGATAACAAAAAACATGTATACTAAGAAAGAAGAGCAATTAGTTAGTAAGTCAAAGTTTCAGACACAAAAGAAAATCAAATACTTAGGTATTTGGATATCTAAACAGAATACAGAACTGTTCGACAACAATTATAAGAAAATATGGGCAGAGATAAAGAAGGACCTACTGAATTGGAACAAATTAAATTTATCATTATTTGGAAGAATAGCTTGATAAAGATGAACGTCCTGCCCAAAATAAATTTCTTATTTCAAAACATACCCATAATCAAGAATGATAAGCCATTTAAGATATGGCAGAAGGACATTACAAGCTTTATATGGCAAGGAAATAAGCCAAGGATTGCATGGAAGAATCTAATAGATCGGAAGGAAAGAGGCGGCTGTAGCCTTCCTGATCTTAGATTATATTATCAAGCATCATGTTTAAACTGGGTAACAGACTGGATTAAATTAAAAAATGTAAGAGTATTAGCATTGGAGGGAGCTGACAACAGGATGGGCTGGCAGGCCTACTTGTGGTACAAGGCTAAGATTGACAAGGATTTTACAAATCATTTCATAAGAGGAGCGTTACTGAAGGTATGGTTACAGATGAAGAAAAAATTATACAACAGAATATCAATATGGATATCTCCGCAAGAAGCATTCTCAGGAAGATGGACCAAGCCACAAATGAATTGGTTGAGATATAAAGATCTGTTAGAATGGGAAGGAACATCAGCTCCACAGATAAAATCTAGAGAAAAGTTAGAACAAATGGATCATAAGCTGGCTTGGTTTCCATACAGACAATTGTATGAAAGGTACAAAATAGACATCAAACTGGAAGGATTCAACATCAAACAGACAGTGAATGAACTTGAGAAAATTATATTCGACCATTCAGATCATATTACAGCTAAGCTATATCAGTATCTGTTAGGATATGAGTTACAGGATCAAATAGTTAAAGAGACCATGATATCTTGGGCGAGCATGTTAAACCAAATAACTGAACTGGACCAGTGGGAGATTGCCTGGAAACTGACACAAAAATTTACCTTAGCGCAAGACCTTAAAGAAAACTACACAAAGGTGTTTTACAAATGGTACCTAACGCCCGTTAAAATTCAGAAAATATATAAATCTCAACAAAACAAATGTTGGAAGTGTCAGGAAAAAGCAGGATCATATATTCACATGTGGTGGCTATGTCCAAAAATTAATCAATTCTGGAAACAGATAAATAAGATCGTGATGGAAATATTTAAAACCCAGATCTCTTTAAAACCGGAAATTTACTTACTAAACATGGTGCAAATGATGGATGGGAAAATTTATAAGAAATACTGGAGGGTCTTATTATATCTTGTTATAGCTGCTAGAATATTAGTAGCAAAAGAATGGAAGAATAAAGAACCCCCAACCATAGAGCAGTAGATAATTAAAATAATAGAAATGAAAGAAAATGATAGACTTACTGTTAAGATAAAGGAGAAATCCGAGGAGGTAATGAGAGAGTGGGACCCAGTAACACAGTTCCTAAAGAATAGATGGGGTATAGCGGGCATAGAATATTTATAATGTTTGAAGCAGATTGTAGAACAAGTATCCTTCAATGATAAGATGAGGGACAATAACATTAGACACAGAGAAATGCAAAGAAAGTATAATGAGGGGAGTATAAATGACAAGGAAAAATTTTTAACCGATTGGTTAACGAGTGAGTGAGCTCAGATCCGTGGAAGTAATAATTTTTGTTTTTGTTTTTGTTTTGTTTTGTTAATAGAGAAAATAGTGTCAATTACATGGATAATAATAGAGAGTAAATGGATAAATTATATGGATATGGATTATATGGATATCGATACAAGCAATTTCTGAAATAAAGTAAGGTAAGACTGTAACAATATAATGTAATTGAAATTGTAACTCAGTGATTGAGTATTTCATGTAAATCGTAATGTGTTAAGACTAATATTCTAATAAAAATAAAGATAAAAAAAAAATGAACGCACTCCATCTTGTCTATATTCTTGTTAAAATGAGGTGCCCAGAACTGAACATAATATTCCAGATGAGATCTGACCAATGCAGAAGATAGTGGGACCATTACTTCCCTTACCTTGAAAACTATGGTTCTATTAATGCAGACTAAGGCCATTTCCACATGGGGTTTTTAAACCAGTGCAGAGCATCCTCCACGGAGGATGTCTGCACCTGGAGCGTACTGAGTCAGACCTACTTAACGTAGATCCACACCCCAGCCCGCTCTGGAACAACCCCAAGTGGTTGTCCGGTGTGCTTTTGAAAAACCTGTTTCTTGAGGTTTTTCAAAAGCACGGAGTGCGCCAGTGCAAGCCTGCTCCCTTATGCAGATTCGCCGGCTCGCGTTGGTGCGAGCCTGTGATCTCCCGGGGGCGGGCTTTAGGCTGGTGAGCTTCAATGGTTGGTTGAGAGCCTCAACCAACTGGAAGCCACCATTTTCGTCCCCAGAGCAGTGCGGAGCGGCGGCCATGCACTGCTCCAGAGCAGCGTGGACCGGACTGGGGAGCCCAAAAGTCGGGTGAATAGCGTCACGGGGCAATTCCCTCGCCCCGTGCAGAAATCGCCTAAGACAACATTTGCTACAGCATCACACTGCTGACTCATGTTCAGTTTATGATCAGCATTAATTCCAAGGTCCTTTTTACATGTAGCACTGCTGAGTCAACTATTCTCCATTCCGTATCTGTATATTTGATTCTTGTGGTGTAAGTGTTGAATTTCATTTTATTTATCTCAGCCCAGTTTTCTAGTTTGTGAAAGTCCTTTTGAATTCTGTTCCTATCTTCCAATGTATTAGCTACCTCTCTCAGTTTTGTTTCACCTGTAAATTTGATAAGGATTCTCTCCACCCAGCACCTAAATCATTGATAAAAATATTGAAGAGTTGAAGAGGACAGAACCCTGCAGCATTCCACTTGAGACCTCCTTCCACTGGTGACAACACTTTGAGCACAGTTTCCCCACAATTATGGATCCATTTGATGATGTTTCCATATATCCAATATTTAGTCAGTTTGCTAATCAAAATAACACAGGGGACTTTACCAAAGGCTTTGCTGAAACTCAGATCACTGACATCCACAATCCCACCACCTACTAAACTAGTGACCTGATTTTTTTAAAAAAAATAAAAATGTATGATTAGTTTGGCAAGATTTGTTTGTGACAAACCCATTCTGGGTCCTACTAATCATTGCATTGTCATCCAGATAATTGCAGATGGATTCCTGTACAACCTATTCTAATATTTTTTCCTGGTGTTGAGGTCAGACTCACTGGCCGGTGTCTTCTTGGATCTTTTTTCTCTCTCCTTTTTTGAGGAGAGGAACAATGTTTGCTTGTTTCTAGTCCTTTGGCACCTCACCCATTCTCCAAGATTTCTCAGAAATGATAGCAAGTGGTTCTGTGAGTAAGTCAGCAAGTATGTCAATGAGTATATCTTTGTGTGTTGTCAGTTCCCTTTACCAGTTTCTCTCTTTTTTCTAAAGTGTGTGTGTGTGTCTGTTGGTGTATGTCTGTGTGTGTATGTGGGCACCCACCTTAGTTCTCGGTCTTTCTTCTTTCCTCTCTTAGCTGAATCTTAGATGGCTTGGATCTATGCCCTAGAACATCTTGCAATCTGAATCCAGCTACACCATTCCTTATACGACCACTTATTAACATTTCCCCATTTTGAAGCAATTTTTTTAGCTAGTTTTTTGTGTTTGCCATTATGACCCTCTGCCATAATCATTGCTGCTTCTCAGTTCAGTCATTGTGTATATTGTGTTTCATGTGTGATCAGTAAAATTTCCATTTAGATAGCTATGAATATGTGGGTTCTTGTGTCCAATCAGGGTTCTTGTATCCAATCAGCATAAGATGTTCTACTGCCAAGATTAAAAGATTCCTTCAGGTGTGCATACTCAGAACACATATACGCTTTGAGAGCACACCTATAACATGCCTGGCAGCCAAACATCTGGTGACAATCCTCTCTTTACTTAGTAAGGCTAGTCCTTGGATGGCAAGTATGCAGTCTACAATCAGGGCCAACTTAATAGAATTTGCCAAATTATGCCCTTTGCTGGCATAACTTTTGAGAACCTGGCACCACCTCCATCCCGTAGTGAGCAGGAGGAGTAAGTCTTTATGACAGTTAATAAATAATAAAAGCAAATAATAATTAAATTATATAAATATGTTTCACTCATCATCAATTTCATATATAAAAAGAAGATGTCTTTTGGCACTGTAAAGACTAATTTCTTTCAGCATAAGTTTTCATGGATTGTAGCCCATTTCTCCAGTGTATTTTTTTCAACCAGTGAGAACATCTCTCTAATACTACAGTCCTTGCCTGGGAGCAACTCTACTGAAGACAGTGGGATTTAGTTTGGTAGAATGTGATGGCTTATACTCAAGCGTACAACATCTCATGAATGCCTAGAATTCATTGTTTTGAAGACATCACATGCACAATAAATATTACTTACTTGGTGTTCTTCAAGTCAACTCCAACTTACAAAGACCCCAGCCTAGTTTTTTGTCATAGAGGTTTTGCCATTGCCTTCCTTTGAGGCTGAGAGACTATAGTTTTGCTAGTGTCAGGCATCCATGACCAAACAAGGGGTCAAACTCAGGCCCCTGAGGTCCTAATCATAGTTGTAATGTGATACTTAGTAACAGGTATTTTAGTTTTATTCATTGGTAATAATGAATAATCTGATCTTCTAACATGTAAAAGTCAAAGTTGGTTTATCTGTGTCAGGTAAAGACCTCATATAATTGGCTACCTAAGAAGATTCTATGGAATTCTGGGGTTTGCAGTTTAGGGAGGGACCTTTAGAATTCTCAGCCAGAGAGCTCTTGGGCCTCATGCAACTGTGTCTGTCTTGAATAGATTGGTTGTTATGGATGTGGCCTAGCAGCAAGGAGGAGGGCAGTGTATTCCCTCAGGAACCCAACCTCTTTATGTTAATAATGAATACAGATTGGATTGGAGAATGTGGGAAAAAGTTCCAGGTACTGAACAAGAATTGGAGAATTAGAGACAAAGGATGTCAAATCTTTCTAACAAGTATTATCTATGAGAAAATAAAATCCTAGGCAATGCCAGGTATATATGCTCGTTGGAAATAAAAGAGAATCATATGGCACATGAAACAAGACAAAAAGGGGCCTGGGATGTGTAGGCCTGACTAGTAACAAATTTTATATTGCAGTATACATCTCAAAAGATTCTTAAACAAACCTTCAATATACAAAATCTGATAAATGGTACTCTTAGGGCATTAAATCATGAAGTGTTTCTCTTTTTGTGTTTCATATCATTGTCTTCATTATCAGTAGGGAAGACTGCAGAGAAAAGAAAAGATTTAAAGCAGATCTCTAGTGTAAGGCTATTGAAATGCCCTGCTGTTCACAAGTCTGCCTTTTTCTGGATGGGTGCACACGATTTCTTCAGGGAATGATGGGGTGCTTTTGTTGATTTCTCCATGTAGTGTTAACAAAGATTGCATCAGTTTATATGTAAAGATAGAACAGACGTGGCAAAAGCTATCCATTTGAGAATATAAAGTATAACTGCACCCAATGAGGTATACTGGGCCCAATGTTGCCTATTAAAATGGCATAATTGAATCAAATTCTCCCTCTCGTCTCATAGTATGCAGTATTTTCACTCGTCCTGTGGTGAGATGTCATCTGTGATGTTTTTCTCAGACCCATCAGCAAAAATAATGGAAGGAGAGTAGAGGGCAAGGAAATGTACTGTGTGGATGGTGTCATAACACGCAAGAGCTGCCTGATGCTGGTCCTCCTGTTGTGGTGGTGGTGGTGGGGTTCCCTAGACAAAAAAAGAAACCCTACTCAGATGGGAAGGTTAAAATGTCTGCACCAAGTTCTACTCCCAATATCCTTATGTATATTGGTCCCATCTGCCTTATTGTTTCTAAGACTTTGCCTTTTGCAGATAAAAGCATTCAGATCTTCTCTTTTTTAAATTAACATTTTTATTAAAAGGTTTCCAGTACATTAAAAGAAGAAAAATATACAAAGAAAAAAAGAAAAAAAATGTAAAGAAATAGTAGAAAAACAGAAAAATAAAAAGTTTAACTTCCATTTTCCTAAAGGTGGTTTTATACATATAGTATACACAGTATGTAAAAGTTTTACTTCTCCAGTTTAAAGAAATGTCATATACTTCTTCAGCTTAGCTAACCCTACTAATAATCTAAACATTCAATTAACATATTATCCTCAAGTTTCTGCAAAAATACAATTAAAAATTATATAATTATAAAAAATTGCTGTTAGCATCTTAATCTCATTTTTTCACCACAAGACCTTCAAAGATTACCAAAGATTAGCTTCAAAATTATTATTAATAATTTTTCTCTAATCAACATACGCAACCTGTCCATGCTACTAAACCAGGCAATTTCAACAACCAGTTCTTCTCCTTTGACACTGCAATACTGATATTTCAAATAACGATTCTTACTTATAATAAGACATCCTTGTATTTTGCTTATATTTAATCTACCTATTTGATATATCTAACTTGTAACATATGAGCAGCCCAAAGTCATCCTTATACCAATATTTCATTTTTATAGATCAAACCTCTCTTGTCAATTGAACAACAATCGTTAACCCAATTGTTGTTGTATGCCTTCAAGTCATTTCCGACATGGTGACCCTAAGCCAAGCTATCATGGGGTTTTCTGGGGGCTGAGAGTGTGTGATGCACCCAAGGTCAGCTTCCGTGGCCAAGTGGGGCATCAAGCTCTGGTCTCCAGGATCATAGTCTAACACTCAAACCACTACACCACATTGGCTCTCCAATTACACATATTTATATCAAACCAATCTCAACCCCAGTGAAAACTGCTCAAAACTCATCCAAACAGACCAAAAGAACAAAACAAAATAGTCTGAAATAAATGATCACATGCACATAGTTCCTGTTGATCTTGGGCATGTTGTTTACTTCTCCATCTGCTTCAGCTTTCTATGTAGAATGCCTCCCCTCTCCCTTCATCTCCTCTCTCATAGATCCTTTATCTTCCCAAATCCTCATCTCTCCTCAAGCCTGGATGGCTTTAATCTCAGTAAGATTCTTCAGAACCATCTTCTTCTCCACAGTATTGAATTTTTTGGTCTAAGATGATTCCTTCAAGTCAAGTAGTTTTCCATCTTTCTCTTTCCTTCTCAGAATCTTTCATTGTAGCTTGACCCTCTTTGTTTCCCATGTGGTCATTGTAAACATACTGTATAATCTTCAGTTTCTCTAGAAATTCCCCTCCAGCTTTTATGCACCATCACTTCCTTCAGCCATGTCAGCTCTCTCTCTCTCTCTCTCTCTCTCTCTCTATATATATATTCCTTAGCTAGTTGTTTTCTCCTGTGGGTTTTCAATACTTTCCCCAAACAGCTCTTATTTTCATTAAGATTTCTTATCATTTTTGCTGTCCAATAAACTCTTTTCTATGATCCAGAAATTAAGTTCAGTTTTGGTAGCAAAACTGAGTCACCTGCTTATGTGTTGCTTTGCTAGCCAGTTACATGGGAACTCTCACACTCTTCAAAAGTAAACAAACCATTTACTCATACTCCTTAACCTCTAGTTTTCTTCATTCTTGTCTTTTATGTACAATTGAGATCCTTTTATTCATTTTTTCTGCCAAAGTTCCACAATTCTTAGCTTTTTGCTCTTAATAAAAAGTATTTTTAAATCTAAAGCTAGACACTACTCATAGCTCTTGGTCGCATGAAGTAAATTTGCTAGAACTGTTGATCTCACAATCAGATTCAGAAAGCCTCTCTTAAGCACCTGTCCATGCTTTTCTTCTTCATTAAGAAAGTAGATTGCTCAGGACCTTGTGTCTACGAACTGACAGGTTTCTTACACGGCAGGGCAACTTTCCAGCCTCAGTCTCCTCCATTCCACTTGTGATCTCTCACCACCAAGGTGATGATTAAATCTCCAAGGCCTTGCAGACCCTTGTGAATTATTCCCCAGTTTCCTTTGGATCTAGGGAAGACATTTTGCTGATCCAAACTCAGTTTGCCTGGTGGTCCCTTTGCAGAGTGTCCCCTGCTACAGCAGGATAGCTACAAGAGTGGCTTTTGGTCTGTTATTCCAACCCAGAAGTCACTCAGATCTGCTTTTGATTTGGATGCTGTCATTGATACAGATCCAGTGAACAGAACGCTGGCTCCTGCTTGTCCAGTTATAATGGATATTTTTCAATTTGTGCAACCTGAGGATGTGGAAAGGATTCTTGAAGAGGTGAGAGCCACCACATGTGTGTTAGATCTTTGTTTTATCTGGCTTAGTAAAAAAGCTAGAGGGGGATTGTCTGAGTTGGTAGGAGTGTTTAATGCCTTACTAAACGAAGACAGACATCCAGCTTGCCTGAAGGAGGCTATTACAAAATCATTACTAAAAAAATCCTCCCTCAATCCACAAATCTAGATAATTATCAACCAGTCTCCAATATCCCATTTTTGTGCAAGGTTCTGGAGCTTGTGGTAGCATTCCAGCTCTATGGGTTTCTGGATGAAATGAATTATCTAGATCCATTTCAATCTGTTTTATGGCCTTGTTATGGGACAGAAACAGCTTTGGCTGCATTGGTGGATGACCTATCCAGAAGCTAAACAGAGGGAGTGTGTCCTTGTTGGTTCTACAGGGCCACTTGGCATCTTTCAGTAATAATGATCATGATATCCTTCTGGGTTGCCTTGCTGAAATGGGACTTGAGGCACTGCTTTAAAGTGGCTTCAATCCTTCCCAGAGGGGCAAGCCCAGAAAATGGTGCTGGGGAGCTCCTGCTTGACCCTTTAGCATTAGGATGTGGTATTACCCCAAAATGTGAGGGACCTTGAGGTCCTCCAGCAGTAACCATGTCTCTGTGAAAAGGTGGAGAAATATTAGCTCAAAAAGGGAGGCCTGTGACAGGTGGGATAACCTTATGGGATCTTTTCACCAGTGTATACTTGTGTTAGCTATAGGACACCAGTTGGAAATTTTAAAAGGTGTCTTTATTGGGAGAAATTCACAAACACACACAAGCAATTAAACAGTCTCACAACCATACAAGGATAGCAAAGATAAAGGAGAGCATGTTCTTTTGAATTATTTACCAGTTTCATGGAAATTAACAAATGGCTAATGGAAGTGCATTTTTCACATCCTTTTGATTACTAAACAATTGATACTTCATTAATCTTTCCCCACTTCGTGATCCAATGGATAGAAGATCTAACAGCACTTGCAGCGTTTGAAAGAATGATGTACAGACAAAATTTACAAACTGACTTATATTTGGATATTTGGTGAGCTTTTATGGAAACTTACGACTAATGTGTTCATTTTTCCTCCTTTTGTGTTTGTATTTTCCTGCTTTTGTTATATTGGAACATTATTGCATGTAACAGAGATCCCTTTTGAAATAAAAAAAATCTAATTAATTTTTAAGAAGTTTTCCTCTCCTCTTCCTCCTTTCTTCCTTTGTCTTCAGCTTCCTTCAATTACTACAAACTAGGTTCATAGTCCAAAAGCTGTTTGTAATCTATTAACTCAGCAGGGGAAGAAGAGAGGAGAGGGCGGAAACTTGCCCTTCCCAGTAGGTTAAGGCAAAAGTAAACTTCAAAAGTAAACTAACTTGTGTCTTCTTCTTCATCAGTAACTTTTTCCATCTTCACCACACTCTGTTGTTTCTTGGCCATATGGGCCCAGGTTCTCATCTGTGAAATATCAGAGATATATTCTACTTGTATTCATGAACAAATAGCTCCCTAGACTTTGTTGGTCAATACGGTAATGTGAAAAACAGGATGGATTAGAATGTTTGAGAGTGGAAACTTTGCCCTGAGCATGAGTATTTTGAATTCCTAAATAGAACAATTGTGTCATTGTAATCTGAACACTGGAAAGGCTAGACCAGGTTAGGGGGCACATTGGCTTCTTACCTCCAAGTTTTAAATTTTATTTTTACCCAAAATTGCCCCTGTGCCCAAGGGGCAATTTTGTTACTTTCCCGCTGCTTCCAAGACATTTTTAGGCCCAGGAGAAGCCTTTAAAAATTTTTTTTAAAAAAAATACAAGAGCTCAACCAGAAGTCAGTTGGATGGAGAAGTTGCTCAAACAAGTACACAACAACAAAGGTTATGAATTGGCTGCAGAATTTTCTCTGCTTTCTTCCTATACTCTGAAAGGAGTAAACATGTCATGGTGTGTTGCAAGAACCAAAGGAACCATTACCAGCAGATATCTCTTAGGGGAGCTGAAAAACAGGGGGATATAGAAGTTATTTGATTTGAAATATGTGTAAAATGCCTCTCCTTTTAATCATTGTTTTTTAATCTATTATCTATCCAGCTTAATACATGTTCATTTTCAAACAGCAGAAAAGATTCACATCCTATCTCATTTTAAAGTGTTTGTAGAAAATGCTACAATGCTTTAAAATCAAGGTAGATAAGGCATATAGATATATAAGTATAGAGCTGGAAGAGACCACGTTGTTCCAACCCCCTGCCATGCAGGAATACAACATCAAAGCATTCTTGACAGATAGTCAGCCTCTGTTTAAAACCCCCCAAAGGAGACTCCATCATACTCCAAGGCAGTGCCTTCCATTGTTGAACTGCTCTTAGGCCCTTTTCGCACGGCATTTGCCATGCGAAAGAGGGCCTGGAGCGTTGCGCGATTGTGAGGAGCGATCTGCACGATGCACTCACAATTGCGCGATGCTCCAGGGGCCAGCAGGTGCCGATTGCACATCTTTTCATTTTCAGCTAGAAGCTGAAAATGGTGCATGATCGCACATTGCTCCTGGGCCCCTCACACATTTACCTGGCATGCGGAGCTTCCGGAGCCACTCCCGTTGCGCTTCCTGCCCCAGCACATCCTGGGAAACTCCCAGGCTGTGCTGCGGAAGGAAGAGGTGGGGCTTTTGTGCAAGCAGGCAGCCTGTGCAGAGCCGAAGGACCCCGGACACGAGAACCTCTCGCCGGAGGCTGCTCGCATGATCCCCGCACCCCAGCATCGGAAGACGGTGAGGTGCGTAAAGGCCCTTAGTGTCAAGAAGTTCTTCCTAATGTTCAGATGGAATCTCTTTTCTTGAAGTTTGAAGCCATTGCTCTATATCTCTGGAGCAGCAGAAAACTGGCTTGCTCCATCCTCTATATGACATCCCTTCAAATATTTAAATATAGCTATCATGTCACCTTTTAACCTTCTCTTCTCTGGGCTAAACATACCCAGCTTCCTAAGCCTTTCCTCATATGGCATGGTTTCCAGGCCTTCTACCGTTTTGAGTGCTGTCCTCTGGACACACGCTAGCTTGTCAATATCCTTCCTGATTAAAGTCACCACGAAGTCTGCCTGGCACACTTTTAGAAACATAATCTTTTATAGAAGCTGCCCTAGCCAGTAAGTCAAGCTAAGCTATCTCAATGGCTTTGTACCATAGAGGTCTAGTTGGCCTTCTCCAGGGTGGCACCTAGAGTTGGGAGTACTATCTCTTCTGCTTCATGGTACAGTTCTAGAGAAGGCTATCAGATCATGTTTGTTCCATCATACTTTTCAATTTTTAGGTTCACTGGCTTTTTGTTTGGTTTGGTTCTATCTTCTGCAGGTGGGAGTTGCCTGTTGGCTTAGAGTTTTTATGATTTTGTTTGAAGACTAAATTAATATTGACTCAGTGGGTGTTTATAGCTATATTTATTGTGCATCACATTATGCACATTTTGTTTTATGATGCACACTTGGAGGAAAGGAAGTTTATACATTTTAAAATGAAATAATATAGTAGTTTTAAAAGCTCTGATTATGCATAAAGCACATAAACAGCCAGGCACTTTGTAGTAATTGTGTAATTATTTCTTCTCTTTTGTGAACAAGCAAACAACATGTTTACATGTGGACTGAAAGATTTCAATTGTGCAGTTTATCAAAGAGTTTAAAAATCTGCAGACCTACAGTCCTTGGGAGAGTGTAATGGAGTGATGGCACTAATGTGATCTTCCACTATGAGGTCTGAAAGACAGTTCCAACCTGACTACTTGCTGCTACTGGAGAAAATTACACTGTTCTTCCCTCCCTGTTGGTAGAGGTCCATCATTGGAATTACTACCTTACAACCCTGAACAGACTATATATGACTATATCAGGTAGGGTTGAGGCCATGAGATGGGTGGACTGAGAGATGCATTCAATGCCCAGAAGGATCCAAAGTGTTTTTGGGTTTCACATAAGTACTTTTATTTTCAGTTCTTGCAATGAACAGGAAATGGGTCCTTAAAAAAAAAAAGGAAGGAAAGGAAGATAACCCACTCTTTCCTAATTCTTGCCTTTCTAGCAATAGCCCAGAAAGTTGTTGGATTCTTTGGAAGGACTGATCTTGGTCTGCTCTGAATTTAAATGTTGGATTGCCCTGAATAGTTTTTGGAAATGTAGCGAAGACATACATAGACTCTGAACAACATTAAAGGTTGAATGGTAAGAGTCTGAAAAGATCTGGAAAGATTTGTGCTATCTCAAGTTATGTCAAGTTGCCTGTTACCCTGTGTACTGGGGGGTCGCGGGAGGGACACCAAAACGTGCTCAACTCAAGGTGGGATAAATTAGCTCAGAGCACTGCTTAGCGTTACGAGAGGCAGGGTAACGTAGCAAGATCTTGAACCCTATCTCTACGGGGTTGGGTCAAGTCAAGTAGCACACAGAAGTTGAAATAATAAATGATGTTTTATTAAATACACAAGCAAAACAGTGTATGCGACACACTCACACAAGATAACTAAAGGAAATAAAGGTTTGAGTGATATAGAGGGATTTTTAGAGGGATTGTTGGTTTGGGTGATACTTCACCTGTCTGAAGCCCAGAAAAATAGAGAGCGAGGCTGGGGTGCGATGTAGCTCAGCACATGGAGCTGAGGGGAGGCTCGCCAAGCAAAGCGGAAGCAAGGCGGGATGAAACTCGGGAGCGTTCTGAGGAAGGTCTCAGAATCAAGGTTTTTATAAGGAGAATGTGACTGCAGGCTATGCCCTACTTGGGGGAAAACAATAGATTTGGAGTTGGAGACAAAGCCTCCGAAAGGTCAGAATCTGAATGATTGAGTTATCGTAGCGGTTCCCAATAGAGTAGCCAGTATGCAAACGCAGAGTACTTGGGTATTGTATAGTTAACCCATCAAGCTACCATCGCGGGGCAGAGGCTCTTTTGTAGGTTGCCTGCATATCTAATTAGAGTACTTGCCCGGAGGTCTCCTAAGCAGTGAGTCAGCTATTTCTGGCCTGCCTGTATTGTTGTTTGAATATTACGGTAATTAACGGCCGAGCTTGCATGCGTGCTTGTCTGTTAGCCTCGCAAGCACGTGAAGAGGAATAGAGAAGTGAAGCCGAATTATGATATCAAGAGGATATCTTTTAATATCCCCAAAGCTCGGACTAGCCAGGGCAGTAACATGCCTTCAGTCCCAATTTTGGGGAAAAGCTGGGTAGATAAAATTATTGATAATGGCTGACATTCTATGCTACAGTTATGGATTTGTAACCTAGAGTTACAGATCCATAACTGCTCCCTGGTCAGTAACACAACATAAGCACGATCATGGTAGTAAATGTCTCTTCCAGTAAACTTTTTTAAGGAGCAGCCACACTGAGCAAAGGAAGTCTATTCAGGTGCCAATAGGAGTGCAAGGATGATGATGTTTCCAGACCCTTTTTGCCAGTGAATGAGGTTGTGACTCTGACAATCATTGCAGCCTTGCTTGCTGGTTGGAAGAAGCTGGAAATATCATCCTCCTTATTTCTCAATCTGCCCCTGAACAGACCTCCTTTGCCTGATGCAGCTGCCAGCTGTTTAGGTGGATGGGGGAGTTGAGATGTGGGCAAATATAATAAATAATAATATTTAGTTTATGTCAACTGACCTATATGAAAAATGATTCTAAAAGCAAACAATGGGATATTAAATCTGCCTCAGATTAAAAAATGGGGAAGTAATTTATGACTAAATCTGTCTGTTTTCTACTCAACCGCTGTGTGTGTGTGTGTGTGTGTGTGTGTGTGTTTTGAAAAAAAAATCTAAACATTCCCAAAATCAGCGTACCTAGAAAATTCCTTATGTCTGGTGCTGGAAGTTGGCTCTTTTGACTGTGCCAACAGGTCTCACACAGTGGCGGAGCTTGGAGTGTGTGGAAGGGAAGCAGGAGGGGGTGGGGCTACGGCACAAGGGGTGTGGCCACTGTGTGGGGGGCATGGCTGTGGTGCATGGGGGCGTGGCCAGGGCACATGGGGGCATGGTTACAGGCCAGGATGCCCCAGAAACATTGCTGCTGGAGCAAATCACCTCCCTACCCCCACGCCCCTACGTGACTGGTCTCACACCTGTTATTAAAATGGCTTAAAACTTCAAAAACCAAACAGAGATGTCACCAGCACTCCACAACCGTGTTGCTATCTTTCATTTCAAGCACAGATATACAACACCCCCAAACCATTGCACATCCTGAACAAATATCATATCATTATTATTAAAGTTGCCTCTGTATAGATTGATTGCTATACCAAAACTCACAAAACTTCTTTGATGTCTCTTATTTAATTGGTCATTGTTGCTGTCAAAGTGTCTAGCTTCACTATCAAAATTCAAGAGACATATATCCTCCAGAGTGTCTAGCTTTGTTGTCACCTATCTTTCAATTAAAACAAAAACCTTGAATTCGTTAGCTTTAGTAATAATGCAAAACAAAGTAAAATCAGCTTATCAAAGATACACACGGTTGTATCAAACTGAGGTAAAAATAAAAAGTAAAATTTATGTAACATATAATGTATTTCGACTCTATGGCAAAATCATAGCATTGTTGCATAAAATAATCACAAATACAATACCACATAAATTTGTTTTATGCAAAGCATTTCAAAAATCATATATTGACTGCTGTGTTTGTTTTGCACTATTCCATAGTCAAAGAAAGAAGAGAGAAGCTCTCAGTTTTGAAGATATTTCAACTTTCTAGTGCAGGTGTTGTTTTTATCTTCAGATGGCCTTCATTGACACATCTCCAAAGGAGCGACCAGTCCCTCAGCGGATATCTTCCAATCTTGTGTGGCATAATTTTTTCTTCAAACGCAGGCTTGGGCTTCTGCATTCCCCATAACTGTAAATATTCATCATGCAGTTTGTGAACCAACATTTTCCTGAGCCAAAGTCTTTGTTCACAGGAGGTGATGAGTCTTTATGCCTCAATCAGCTTTCCCTTTCTTCGGGCACTCTAAAGCATACAGTAAATAAAGTCACTTTCATGCTCTTCTGATAGGCTTCACATAGTCAATTGACTGGCTACAATGCAAACAAAAAATCAGACTAAAGAGGTGCTTAGTCTGATCCAGCATTGCTTTTCAAAGGTTGTTGCTGTCATTGTCCGAAAAATAGTCCTATGTCAACATAACCTAAAGAGCTTTTCCAAGACAGGCATGAGGGGCGAACATCATCAACCACTTGTGGCAGATTTGGAGGCCTACTAAATTAGTCCCATAGCTTCATATTCTGACATATACTTGCACTTGTGGGTAGCTGAAGTTACTGCATGACAGTGGCGAAGCTTGGAGTGTGTGGAGGGGTGGGTGGGAGAGAGGTACGGCATGAGGGGCGTGGCCACTGTGCTCAGGGGCGTGGCTGCGGGGCATGGGAGTGTGGCTGGGGCCAGCAGAGGTGTTGCCAGGACATGCGGGGGCATGGCTATGGGCCCGGACACCCCAAAAACATTGCCACCCAGGACAAATTGCTCCTCCACTCCCATGTCCTTATGTGACTGCTGCATGTACAGGCTATCACATAGGAGAGCTGTTTGCATAGTCTTCTGTAGGCCTACCACCTGAAGTGTGGCCAAATGAAAGGAAGACCAAATTGTGCCATCTGCTGATCCAAACCGACTTGTAGGTTGTTGCTAATGGTCACCTCTTGTCAGATCTCATCATGAATATTCTATAGACTATCAGATGCCAAATTTCAGGGGACTGGATGTGACAATGGTGTGGCCCAATATAGAATAAAGCAAAGTTTATTCTTAGGAAGCATAGTCAGAGCCAGAATAAGGTTCATGTGGTAAGAATTATGATCTTAAGAAATAATGCTGGGCACATGGTCAGTTTAGGCAGGGACTGTGTAACATCAGACAGAATCCTCTCAATTGAAACAAGATGCTGAAGCTGCATAGCTTTCTCCAAAGACTGGGATTGATAGGGCCTGGTATGGTAGGATTAGCCCTTGGGACCAGTATATTATCCTAGATGATGTTGTCAAAGCCCAGAATGTAGTCTATCAAAGCTGACTGGAAGAGCTCTGGCAGAGCACAGGATAAGACGTAAGAGATTGCTAGGAGCTCTGGTTTGTTAGGTTGCCAGGTCAACACCTTCCTGTTTCCATTCTTTCAGTTTTTAAAGTTAAAAGCAAAAAATGGGCTGGGTGGATGGGCCCAACTGGTTTCATAGTGACAAGCTTTGTGATGTAACAGGGAACTCATTTTTTTAACACTTGAAAAATAATGTATATGTGCATATATGTCTATGTATCAGAGAGTGAGATAGACCATGTGGATTTCCTGCACTACTGCCCAAACACATTTTGGCTGGAATCCATTGTATGTGTAAGTTACCGCCTTAAGAAGTGGACATTTTGCCCAATATGTAATGTCTACATTCAGTTCCAGGTTGCAGAAGTTGTGCTGTTAAGGATGTGGATACACATTGGGTTGTGCATTGAGTTGTGCTAGGTTGCATAATTTCTGGATTGGATAAGTGTCTGAAGCCCTACTCCAGTAATTGAGCCTCAATAAAAAGATTATCAGAAAAGCCTTGCAGATTCATGTTGTATAAAGGATGAGCTATGCAGTATTTGATACTCTGCGATTCTGTGTGCATTCATTCTTCAAACTTTCTCTTTGCCTATGGCCCTTTTTGCACGGCATTTCCAATGCGAAAGGGCCCCTTTAGCGTTGCGCACATGTGAGAAGCGTGAGCACAATGCACTCACATTTGCACGATGCTCAAGGCCCTGATGCGGACCACACACACATTTTTCCATTTTCGACTTGAAGCTGAAAATGCTGTGCAGTCACGCATCGCTGCAGGGCCCCGCGCGCACTTACCTTGCGTGCGGAGCCTTGGGAACCGGGCCGGTCGTGTTTCCTGTCTCAGTGCAGCCTGGGAGGTCGCAGGCTGCACTGCGAAAGGAAGATGTAGGGCTCTCGCGTGAGCAGGAATCTCGTGTGGAGCCGAAGAAGCAGGGAAGCGAGAGCCTCTCTCCAGAGGCTGCTCACGCAAGCCCCACATCCCAGCACCACGAAAAGGTAAGGTGTGAAAAGGGTCTATGTGTGTATCATTTGTTTTAGAGGGCAGCCCTGTTCTTTGAAAGAGACACCTGTCTCAGGTGGCAGATAGTGTGGATGAGGGTAACATGTGTCCGTATCCCAGATGACCTTCTTTGGAAGGAGGTCCTGCAAGCTGCCTTCTGATCTACTGAAGGAAGTTGTCCTGGTGTGAGTATGGTAAGATTGAACTGACAGTCTGGTTGGCCTCTGTTGGTAAAATCAGGGAAAGTGCACCATCTTGTCCACCTCAAGTATCAAAATGTCTTGGTCCATCTCTCATTTTAAATACCATTATCTGATGACATCTTTTCCCCATTTCCCCTTGTTTAATCTATCCTGCTCTTTCACATCTAGTCTGTGTGTGCAGATGCATGGTGTTAATGATTCTTTCCAATAAGTCCACTTAGTGTTATCTAGCTTCCCATGTTTTGGGATGGAAGAAGAAACCAGAATTATAGAGTCTTTCTTCTCTGCTATTGATGTTGGCAGATGTGGGTGACGGACTTCTCTTAATATAAATCTTTATTCCAGAATTTCAGAGGTCTTGCCCTTCAGCTTTCTTTTCTGGCCTGGAAAGAAATAATTAAAATTAAGTATTCCAAATGCTGCAAATAAAAAACCTTCAGATCCTTATTAATACACAATCAACCTTCTCCACAGGTGCTCTGGGACCTGGGTTTCTAGCTGGCACAGCTGAGAAGGCTGTGAATAATAATGACAATGTTCTTCAGCTTAGAATTTGCTACTTTCAGTCTTCTGCTTAATGCATAGCCAGACAAAGGGAATGTCATTTGCTGATAAGCATTTAGTACATTGTTTGCAAAAAATTACTGATCTCAATCTAGGCCTTTTCCTATGCATAAAACAACACTATACATAAAACAAGACTTCCACCTAGATCAGAGTGGCCAAAGTGCTACCTGCAGGGTGTGTGTGGCCCCCTCTCTGTGTGGGTCATTTTTGTGCCCCTCCAGGCCTTCTGGGGATAAAAAATATACTTTTATCAAAAAATTGTATAGTTTTTTTAATATGCATTATAATATGCATAGTTTTTAATATGCATAATAAGTTGTCAAATATCTTGTTAGTCAACTTGAGTCCCATTATTGGGAGAAGGTTGGGATACAAAGAAATAATAGTAGTAACAATAACGATGACAACAACAATAATAATACGAATTTTTTTTGCAAAATTTTAAAAATCATATTTTGGCTCCAGAATGCCCAAAATGCACTCTAGTGGGTGTGAAGGGTATTTCCATCACATTTGGAGACATCTGGATCTCCCAGGAGTAAAAAAAAAAATTGTCTCAAAATGTTCATTAAGGGGTGTGGGGTGCATTTCTATCACATTTTGCAGGGGCCCTGGGCAAATTTGGACTCAGGAGATACTTTTTTTGAAACCCCCCAAATGGTAATAATACCCCCATAACCCCTAGAAGCACTTTGGGGCAATTCCTTCATTTTGTTATTTTGTATTCTTTATCTATCAATCATCTATGAATTTATTTATTTGTTTGCTGGAGCATAGGTATGGCCCTCCAAGGTCTCCTAAGGGACTAATGTTGTCCCCTAAACTTCCACAGTTGACCACCCTGACCTAGATATACCAGGGGAAAATCTGTGCTCAGATATCTTTCCGTCCCTCTCTCATGTCTGCATGTATGCCTGCATTTTAATAGCTAAATAAATAAATAAATGCAGCAGCTGGGGCCTCTAATTCACTTTGTAGTTCAACATGGAACTCTGCAGGAGAGATTTATATTAGGAATATGGTGTTGGGAAACTAATCAAACTTTTCTCTTCCAGAGCTGTAGACTAGGGCCCTTTCCTCAGCTTACCTGCGTCCAGCACGGGTGTGCAGGGATCAAGTGAGCAGCCTCTTCCGTGAGGCTCTCACGTCCCCGCTGCTTCTCACACTGGCCAGCAGGCAGTGTGAGGGCTCTGCCTCTTCCTTCCCCAGTGCAGCCGGGTATTTTCCCAGGCTGCACTGGGGGAGGAAGCACAAGGGCCACGGCTCCGGAGGCTCCGCACGTATGGTAAGTGCGTGTGGGGCCCTGAAGCGATGCGCAATCATGCACCATTTTCTGCTAAAAGCTGAAAATGATATAATGCACGATCAGTGCCTGCTGGCCCTGGTAGCATCACGCGATTGCTAGGATGTCGTCTGAAATGCTCCTCGCAATCGCACAACGCTCCGGAGGCCCTTTCGTATGAGAAATGCCATGCGAAAAGGGCCTAGATCAGGTTATGTTCTCTCTTAGTTTACATTTCTAAGAACCAAAGGTTGGAAAAACTATTTTTGTACTTCAGCTCCAAGAATTCCTTGTGCTGGCTGGGGGATTCTAGAGCCTGTAATCCAAATAACCTTTCCAAGCTCTCTTAGGAACCGATAATGGAACTTCCATAATGATATCTAGCTTGGATGTATGGAAACAAACTACTGTGAATCAAGCATATAAGGTAAGCAAATTGCTTGCCTCGATGTAGAACCTGAAATAATGCTGTTAGATATGGAGCTATAGTTGATACGTATTTCACAAAGTGAGTTCAACTGGGCTGGAAATTTCCTTTTCTTCCTCAGTTTGCTTCAATCAGGGGTTAGGTTACAAAATGCTAATATTGTTCACAATTCAAATTTATATTTGCAGAAATACAACATCTGCTCTCTTTTACGACTGGGCCAGATGACTCCTGAAGACATCTCAATTATTATTGTCAGTGTTCTTGTTTCCAGTCACAGTGACTCAGCTACAAAAACTCTTCATTAGGGCTGAAATTTAATGTATATGATTTGATGATTTCCCAAAGCACTTGCCTCGTAATATCATTCACTCTGCTACTCCTTCCTTTGTTAGTTCAATTTCTACTTCATTACAAAATGTTCCAAATGGCTTTTAAAATATATTTTAACCCGCTAACAACCAAGTCCCAAGTAGACAAACCATGTGAACTGTAGAAAAGAAAAATATGTTCTAGTTTTGAATTGCGATCAATTGAAAGAGACACCAAAATTGTAGTGAGTAATCCCACAAAAGCAGTATGGATAATTTTCAGGAAGTCTGCCTAAAAATTCTTGAGAAGTAAGAGTGTTTGTTTCTTCCTAAAGGCAGCAGGAACTATCTTCAAATCTGCACGTCTTCAGGAGCAGTGTCTTTTGCTTTGTTTTGTGCCTTCAACTTGTTTCTGACTTACAGTGACCCTAAGGTGACCGAATCTTGGGGTTTCCTGGGGCTGAGAGTGTGATGTGCCCACAAGCACCCAGTGGGTTTTCATGGCCAAGCAGGGAACCTAGCTCCAGAATCATAGTCCACTACCTTCAAGTCTTATGGCAACCATATCCTAGGAGTTTTTTTATGGTGAGATTTATTGAGAGGTCTGCCTTTGCCTTGTTTTTCCCCACCTTGATCCATAAGGAGAAGTGAGTAACCATAACAACAATAACAGTAACAATGGCTTTCCTCTTAGGCTGAGAGAGTGTGTGACTTGTCCAAGGTCACCCGGTGGATATCCATGGCTCAACAAGGATTTGAACCCTGGTGCCTTTTGATAGTACACAGTTAGAGTGCTGTGATTCCACTAACTGCCATAGTTCCATCTAATGGAATCTTGGGATTTGCAGTTTAAGGAGCGGTATTTGGAATTCTCATCCAGAGAGCTCTAGTGCCTCATCAGTCCACAGATTCCAGGATTCCACAGGAAGCAGCTATGGCAGTTAAAGTAGAATCATAGTGGTAGAATCATGTAGCATGAAAGAGCTCCGACAGTCTTAACACTCATTAAAAAGGTCAATGTAAAAAGAAACAACGAAGAAGAACCATCTTTTGGTGCTTCTTTTATCTTACCATAACCTTCATGTTACTGTAAATGGAAGAGTCATGGTGAAACATGTAAGAGACAAATGAATTTTCAAGTTTAACAAAAGATTCTTAATATTGGCTTACAGTAAGTAAACGCATGTGAGTTAAGTAGATGCCATCAAGTTCAAATGCCAAGTTTTATGAACCCTTTCATTCATTGATATTGCAGAAGAAATGGGTTGTCTGGAGGTGATTAACATTTTTCAAGTAGCTAAATTCTACACTAATTCCCAATACTCAGTATGAGCTGCATTCTTTAAATATCCCAGTGGCACATGAAGTGGATTTAATTGAAAGTGGCATCTAGCCATCTGACTTATGAAAGTTAGATTGTTTTAAAAGTTTTAAAATAGGATTTTAATGTGTTTTTAAATGTTCAGATTGTGGGAAAAAATTCAACCAGAGGTTGCATCTTGCAGTATATGAGAGAATGCTTGTGGGCAATAAGCCTTAAACTGGCTCTGCATCTATGGAACAATCTTCCTCTGGACTTCCAACTGTAGGACAATCTCACTCATTTTGGTAAGAGATCAAAGACCTTCTTCTTCAATTTGCCAGTATAAGCTGCTGGTTGTGCCTGAGGTTGCTACATTGGGCACTGGCTGGTGGGATGTTGGGTCTGTCTGTCTGTCTATCGATCTATCTGGAATGCCCCTAAAATAAATGTTGTTGTTTTTGTTGATGTTGTTGTTGTTGTTGTTGTTGTTAAGAATGCTATAATTTTGAGCAGGTCTGAGGAAGGCATTTTGACCTCATACTAATGTATAATTGTTGTTGATCGTACTGTGCATATATACAGAATATTATATTCATTGATTTGGGTTTTTTTTTAGGCTTACAACTCAGTACAAATCTTCCAATGTCTCTCTGTTTATAATAGTTTTATGCATTTTTCCTCACTAATAAATTTTGTCCAGAAAAGAGGGAGGCTGGTGCCTGAGTTGACTTACCTGTGCCTCCTGGTGTGACTTGCGCTTTCTTTGACCTAAATTCTATCGTTAATCCTAACTAAAGGAGGTTCGCTGAATCAATGAGATTTACCTATGGGCCTTTCCGCACTTACACTGTTACAGTGCTATTATTCCATTTTCAACATCCTATGGAATTCTGGAGTTTTCAGTTTAGGGAGGGGCATTTAGAATTCTCAGGCAGAGAGCTCTTTGGCCTCAGCAAACTACAAACCCTAGGATTCCACAGGATGTTGAAAGTGGAATAGTAGCGCTATAACAGTGTAAGTGTGGAAAGGCCCCTATGTGTTGATTCACCAGTCAACGATTGATTCAACAGGCATACTCTATCAGGGAATAGCCAACAGAATTCTGGCTTCTCTGTGTCAGTGTTGAAGTATGCAGCATTAGGATGGGAGAGAGCAGACAGAGAATGAGGGCTAAGAGGTGAACACAGAGGCTGCTGATGGCATGATGGAGAAGGATGACACTTGAAGGAGGCATGGATTAAATGGAGGAGGCAAAAAATAGGGGGAAGAAGATGAGGAAAAAAGGAACATTTGGCATGGAAATGCTAAGTGCTAAGTAAGCTGTGTACATGGCGGGAGTCGGTTAGTTAGTATAACTGAGTGAGGGTTTCTTAATAAATAAGTGTATGTAGTTCTGTAAGTTGAGAGAGAATATTCATGACATTATTATTTCACCTAACTACATACACCCTGTAGCCCTCATCTGCTTGCACTTGCTGGGCAACTCCTGCCATGTACTTAGCCTACTTATCTTAGAATATTATCTTGCAAATGTTCTCATTCGCTGAGGGCACTCCTGCTGAATGAGAACATTCATGACAGAATATTCTCCAAAAGATTATTATTTTTTAAAGATTATTATTTTTTTAAAGATTTTTCTAATTTTTGATTCTCTCTCTAAATAATATATTGTATTTGACATTTAGGTAATTTTACTTATTTACTTACTAATTTTTTTGTTTTGTTTAATAGGACTTTCTTGAGCTTTCTGGATTTTGGGACTTTGGGAGCTTCATAGAACCTTGTAACTTTAACTGCTGCCCTAAAATACACCATCCAATTCCATTGCCTCATTCTCCATACCCCTACCCCCTGCAGATGTTTTCTTCCATTTCTCCTGGTGCTGCCTTCATCTTCCTCCATCTCCTTCTCTGTCACTGTCAACATCCATTAATCTCTTCACCACCACTGCCCACCCTCTGCAGTAGTACAGACCCTTTTTGTCAGGGGAATTTATGCAAATGTTGAATTGTTGTTGCTATGTGCTTTCAAGTTGTTTCTGACCTATGGCAACCCTGAGGCTCTATCATGGGGTGTTCTGAGGGCTGAGTGTGGGAAGCACCCAAGGTTACCCATTGGGTTTGCATGGCTGAGGGGGGAATTGAACCCTGGTCTCTCAAGTGTTGAACTACCATTGAGCAATTGATTCAGTGAGCCTCCTCTAAGTTGGAATAGACACTTGGATTAAGATCAGTCTGACAGAGAAGAATTCATCAACATTCTGGAAAAATTGGTGTTACATAGATAGATTCTCAGAGGGCACAATGAGCTCATCTGCAACATTGTTTGATCATGAAACAGCATCCATTCTATCAAGCCCATATAACTTCGGCCCTTTCCGCATGGCATTTGCCATGCGAAAGGGCGCCTGGAGCATTGTGCGATTGTAAGGAGCGATCTGCACGACGCACTCACAATCGCGCGACGCTTCAGGGGCTGGCAGGCGCCGCTAGCCCACCTTTTTATTTTTGGCTGGAAGCTGAAAATGGTGCACGATTGTGCATTGCTCCTGGACCCCACGTGCACTTACCTGGCGTGCGGAGCCTCCAGAGCAGCACTGGTCGCACTTCCTGCCCCAGCACAGCCTGGGAAACTCCTAGGCTGCACTGTGGAAGGAAGAGGCAGGGCTCTCGCTCGAGCAGGCAGCTCGCATGGAGTTGAAGGACCCCGGACACAAGAGCCTCTCACCGGAGGCTGCTCACGCGATCCCTCCACCCCAGCGCCGGAAGAAGGTAAGGTGCAGAAAGGGCCTTGGTTGAGGTTTTTTTTTTTGTATGTACACATTATTGTTGTTGAAAGACAGCATGGTTTAGTAATTTGAGCAGTGGACTATGACCCTGGAGACCAGGGTTCAATTCCCCTCTTGGCCATGGAAACCCATTGGGGGATCTTAGGTGCATCACACACTTTCAGCTCCAGAAAACCCTGTGATAGGTTTATGCTTTAGGGTTGCATGATGTTGGAAATGACGTGAAGGCACACAATAACAACAATTATTTCTGTTACATTTATATTCCTCTAAGAAGTTCAAGGTGACCCGTGTGGCTGCTCTGCTTCACAGCAAACCTGACACAAATTTACCCCATGAATTTCATGACTTGAACTTCGGTCTCTCAAGTCTCAGTTCAATCCTGGGCTACCCTGGCTTACTTTTAACCCTTATTAAATATGTCCCATTGAGTTTAACAATTTTGCCTTAAACATGGCTAGGATTTTCTTTACTTGTAGGAATTCAAGTTAATTCCTCTGGTTCATGCTAGAAACCTTACCCCTCGTATGCAAATGTGGGGGCAGGGGACAGGTTTAGTATGCAAGAATAGAGCTTTCTGTGGCTTGAAGAGTCTTCAGATGTTGGCACATGAACTTCTGTGGCACCCTAAAGGCCTAGAGGCCTTGTGTTTTCTCTTGGGCATAAGCCTACAAAATCCAGAGCTTTTCTGTCATGTTGAAAGGCTGTTTTTTTTAAAAAAAAAAAACCATTAAAACCCCCCAAAATGCCTGGGAAAAGCAGTTGTGCCAAAACCTCTCCCTAATCTAAGTCGTACTGGCTAAGGGCCAAAAATGTGTCATTTGTGTTTAAGTGTGAATTGTCACACTCCTCTGTTCTAATCTTGCACAACGGCAGACTGTGTAAGTTGCATTCCTCTTTATTCATGAAAAAAAAACAAAAGCCACAGATGAAGATCAGCTCCAGGTGCTGGTGGTAATCCCTCCCCCCTCAGCCCCCGTCTTGAACGAGAAATGAAGAAGAGGGTCTGTTTACTGTACTGCTGCTTGGCCTGTGGCACTGTGGCTCAGAAGGCACACAGATTGCTCTCAGCCTCTCTTGAATCTTCATTTGTGTGTCTGTCTGATAGACAGATGAAAGGCAGACTACTCAGCATGCAGATGATACTGCAGGTTAGTTTACTGTTGAGAAATGATGGAGTGTTGGTTTTTTTTCTTCCCCTTGGCTGGCTAGAAAGTTCTTTTTTTTTTTTCCTTTTTGTCAATAGCAACAAAAAAGAGATTGCTTTAAAAAGAAGTTTGAAAACAGTGAACACCAAATTGCTAACATATGTATGATACAGCTTTAACACACAAACACACACACACACACACCTCAAATAAGATTTCTAAGAGCTCCAGACTTCATGAACTAATTGGGGTGGGGCAGGGCTCGGAAAGAAGACTTTAGTTCACTGTCTAAAAGCCTTGATGCTGAAGACGTTGTCACGCAAATAGGCCGAGGTGACTTATGCACAGTGTGGTATTTAGACGATGACTTTAATTAGGCTGGCCAAATTAATGTGTCAGTACCATCATGTTTTCCTACACAGACATCATTTTTTAATCTGACTATATGTAGACTAGTTGCCAGAGCACAAGAGTAAAATCCTCGGTCAATGTTTTGCCAGAATAGACATCTAAAAAAATTGGCTACAAAACTTAAATGTATTTAAAAAAACATAACAAAACAAAACAGTGACACTGCACTTTCCCATTCCTTCTTTCATTTTTTTTTGTCTGTCTCTTTAAAAAGCTTCTGTATTGTCTTGGGCTCCCCTGGAAATGCAGTAAGGATTCCTATCACATCTCGGTTGCCATGGCAACAGCAGCCTTTCCCATAATGAGCTGCATCATCTGAACTGATGTCACAGCATCATGCAGCAGGTCAAACAAGGCACCTCCTAGTATCGCATCCTACAGATTGGGCTGTAAACATCAAAAAGAGGATGGTGTGAGCAGGCGATGGTGAGTGTTAACACGAGACTATTCGTATTTGTGTGTGTTGTTTGCCTTATCTGTATGAATCTTCTCCTATTATTAGAGTGCCTGCGTTTTGCCTCCTGAGGATTGGTTTGGTGGAGAGATGCTGTATGCTGAAATATATGTATTTTTTTTCCAGCAGAAGGGCTTAGACAAAGGCCTACAAGAGCCAGACACAGCCAAAAATATTGATAGCTAGACTTAGCTGCTTTTCTGAAAAAGTCCCTAAGATGTGTGAATTCCACACCTTAATCTCTGCTGTACCTTGCCGATGTGTTTCTTATTTCTGTTATCTTGGAGGCAAGAAGGTTTCTTTCAAAAATCCATACTCACCTGCCCCCACCCCCTTTTTAATGAAAAGGGAACATGCTATATGTTTCATCCTTAAAAATCTTTGGCGGCTTATAGCCTTATTTGCTTCTGATAGGTTTTAATGGCAGAAGAGCAGATTTCTTAAAAATGCTAACCCATGCTGAATAAGCAGTTGACACTGCATTGACTTTAAATGGGATGCTGCGCCTTTCAAACAGTTTCTCAATGATAAGACACAACAAACTCCTCTCCTCAAAAATGATACGGAAAGGGGTATGTTTTCTCTATCAAAGAATGTTGCTATTAAACTTCTAAAAGGAATTTTTAGTGGGTGTTGGTTGCATCTCTAACAGGAAATCAAATGAGCTTTCTACTGCAATTGCAGTAAAGGTGTAGCCAACAAAATCAGGTTGGCAGCTGTTATTGCTGCTCTTACATAAATACAGGGAGAAAATTAGAGGCTGGACAAACCTCCTCTTAACTCATGGAGAAAATGTGCCTATACAGTTAGAGCTTCATTTGTATATTTAGTATCAGAGTGGTTTTAGGTAATTCTCCGTGGTTTCTCAGTGGTTTTGCTTTATAATCATATTTTTGTTGTTATTATTCTTGTTGCTTCTGGGTGCCAACATGGATTTCAGTTCACTCACAGGGTATCCTAGATGGGTGGGATACAGCAGTTCATTGTCTCTGTGCAATTAGATGAGTCATTGTTTCAGCTCTTTGCTGGGAAAAGGAAGAGAAATAGCGGACACGTGTCAGTTTCACTGACCAATATGTCCACTAGGAACTAGGGAGTGGCCTCTGTTTCTGCTTTGCTTATCACCGTTCTCATATTTTTTTTTTTAAAAAAATGCAGCTTGAACAGAATAGAGAAAGAATAGATGCCGTGAGTAGTTTTGTCATTTGATGGAGAAGCAAAAAGTGAAAAAGGAAAAGCTCAAAGTGTATGTATGCTTATATCAAGTGTAAAAAAAAAATGCCGTAAAGAGCCAATTGTTTTTCATAGCCATATTAAGCACAAAGGCCTCATCTGGCATTAGCCGTAATGGATCTTTTTGATCTTAATTAGACAGCTTGTGCTGTAACTTACATACATTATCCAGCCTGGTCTAAGTATGCATCTGTCCTTTTAAACCAGGGAAAAGACATTAGTGAGTGGTTTATTTACCATGATGGTTTAAAAAGGGAGGGCATTGTGCTGTCCTACATGAAGAAGTCTCAGGGGGCTATTGGATGTTCACAAGTCAGGCGAAAAGGGTGAGTTAGCAAGACAGAGGATGTCTGGCAACAGCCTGGATTATGAACCTAAGGCAAATAAGACAGTATCTGGGGAATTAACCCCAGCATATTTCTTGCTCAGAAAAATGGCGTTATTAATATAGAGACACATCAAATCATGTTCATGCAACAGAAATATGTCTCTGGAACAGAGGTAAAACCAGGAAAGTATAAATGTATGTAAATGTAACAGGCATCAGTTGCCTTCGTCGTACAAAAGTCAAACATACATTATCTGTGTGCACTGAGTGTTATAATGAGTAACTCAAATTTCTATTTTATTTAAATTTTAAAAGGCCAAGAATACAAACACTGTAGCATTAGGATGTTCTTGACAGGCTACCTAGGTTTTTTGGGGTGGGGAGGTAGTGGGTGGGTAAGGTTTTCCTCATAGCTTGAGTAACTGAAGGATAGCAGAAAATGGAGAATCCATATGGGTTACATTTTCATGAAATATCTTAGTTTGATCCCTGGTAGAGACAGTAAGGAAGGACAGACACAGTGACCTGGAGGATGGATAGACAAACTGGGGGGAGAGAACACAGCTCAGTGGTGGAGCATCTGCTTGGCACGCAGAATATTCCAGATGCCATCACCAAGCATGGCTGAAAAATCTCCTGTCTGAAAACTTGGAGAGCCACTGCCAAATCATGTCAAAATACTGGGCTAGACTGGGCTCCATCAGTGGTCTGACTTGATATTAGCAACTTCCTGTGTTCTTATTTAGAGAAACCAGAAACAGACATCTACATTTGAATAAGAGGTCCAATGTAATCGGTATACGTTTGCAAATAGTTAGTCAATTAACCAGGAACTTTATAAAGATGGCTCAGATAAAATGGTGAATTTCTGAAAAATCCACTCACATGCTGCCAGTGCATCTCTGTCACCATATTTCTACAAATTTAAATTTATTTTCAAAGCATTCATGTCCTACCATCGTTTTTCTCTGAAAAAATATATTGCTAATAGATATCTTTCATGATGGGGTTCTGTCCTGCGCCTGGTGCTGTTCAGCATCTATATCAATGATGCAGATGATGGAAAGAGGGCATATTCATCAAATTTCCAGCTGACACCAAATTAGGAGGGATAGCTAACACCCTAGAGGATAGGATCAGAATTCCAGATGACCTTGACAGATTAGAGAGTTGGGCCAAAACTAACAAAATAAGTTTCAACAGAGAGATATATAGGATACTACACTTAGGAAGAAAGAATGAAATGCACAGATATGGGATGGGTGACACCTGGCTTGAAAACAGTATGTGTGAAAGGGATCTCGGAGTCCTAGGCCTTTTCCACAGGTTACCAGATCCCAGCAGCATCCTGCGGGGATCCTGGTAGAGCCTCTCCTGGGAGGGGAGCGTGACAGGAGCACTCCCCTCTGCACTGACTGCCTGTGGGAATGGAGGAGGCATGATGACGATGCCTCTTCCTTCTGTAGCACAGCCGGGCGCTGTCCCAGGCTGCACTGGAGCAGGAAGCACGGGCATCGTGCTTCCTGGACCTCCACAGCTCAGTAAATGTGGGAGGGTGATGGGAGGGCTGCGTGATCTCTGGTCATTGATATGTAAAACCTATCAATGATTTGTGGTACAATTGTGCCACCTAGGGATGGGAAAATGACGGAACATGGACGTCGCCGCGCATAGGCATCATCCGGGTCCCGTCCTTCTCTCATCCCCAATGTGGGATGGTGACATCCTGTGGAAATGGCCTTTGTGGACTACAAGCTGAACATGAAGATGGAACAAGCTTGTTTTCTGCTGCTCTAGAGACTAGAACAGAGAGCAATGGATTCAAAATACAGGAGTGGCTTCAAACTTTAGGAAAAGAGATTTTACTTAAACATCAGGAAGAACTTCCTGATGTTAAGAGCCATTCAACAGTGGAACATTCTACCTCGGAGTGTGGTGGAGTCACCTTTGGAAGTTTTTAAACAGAGGCTGGATGGCCATTTGCTCAGGTGCTTAGTGTGTGTTCCTACATGGCAGGGAGGTTGGACTCGATGGCCATTGTGGTCTCTTCCAGCTGTACGATTCTGTGAAAAGAACATGTTAAGTATTATATTCAGCACTTATGTGAGAATTAGATACTGCACACACACACATGCACGCACGCATGTACACACACCTAATTTACTTAATTTAAACTCGCTGCTATTACTCAAAGGATTATAGTAGCGGGGAAAAAAATGCCATTGTATTTCTGCTGAAGAAAGTATCTATAAATAATTGCTTGCTGCTAGCATACAGTATAATGAAGGATCTCAATAATAATTGGCTGTTGTTTGGAGCAGTTAGCATAGCATCCATGAAAACAGTACTACATGAGCTTCTAAAGCAGCCTTCCCAAATCTGGACCCATCCAGAGATTTTCAGTTCCCATTACTTCTACCGCTGGCTGGTGGGATTTGCTGTCCAAAATGTCTGGAGGGTATCAGGTTGAGGAAAGTTAATTTGAAATCTGACTTGCTTTCTTCCCTATCTTCTATCGATGCTGAAAATAGAAGCACCCTATTTTGCTTGTTTCTGTGTGTGATTTTTACACTATTGTTTTTATGTACGGAAAACCTCAATTAGCTTAGTAAATCTTGAAGTTTCATGCAAGAGGCTGTTGTTAGGACAGCATAAAATATTATCAAATGAGGTGCAGTTGTGGTTATTCAACCTTAGATTTCACTGATTTTGTTTAAAATAAATTATATGAGCCCTGAGGCCAAATCAAAACGAAACTAGGTTCACTGAACGCTATGATTTGCTCACTTCAGAACAGAAGCCTGTCTTAGGAGATATTTAGTTAACATATGTTAGCACAGCTGAAAGCAGTAATCAGCACAATTAGTGGATTAGTGGAATTAATCACAAGCTAAAAGTGTGGATTTTTAATTGGAATTTCTGTTGAGCTAGGAAGAGTTATTCCATTCTGATGGAAGCATATGATTCTAATCATTTGCTGGATTATGTTCTTCCACTTTCTCCTACCCCATCAAAACAATCACATCATCTGTATTAAAATATGATAATTTTTTTAAACCAATCACTTAAAAACAAGGTAGAGAATTGCCTACATAGTTTAGTCTTTTGGTAATTAACAGTATAGAAAGACAATACTCATAATTTAAAATATGCTCCTATTAAAAGTGGGAGCCTGAAAAACATGGGAATCACCAGGCCAAACACAATCCACTGGCCACATATTGTGTCTGACTTGCCATTTGACTATCTTGTTGCAATGCCAGTCAAGTGCCAAAATGAGGAGGTATATCAAGTAGCTGGTAGACTGTAATATGTATTTGGTCTGCTGCATTTGGTCTGAGAAATTGTGAAGACATGCATTAATGCAAATAGAATTAGGGTCAGGTTAGTACCATGCCAGGTCCTAAGACTGCTGGTTCAAAACCTGAGATCTAATGATGGCCCCTGATGATGTCACAGTACACAGACCACAGTTATGTCATTCAGAATGATATATTAAACACCAAACACAATTGCTCAGAGTATGTCTTTCAAACTGAAAAAAATAAAAATAAAATAAGTTTAATGGAGGAGAATACACACACACACACACACACACACAATTCAAGGACTGGAGAAGATGATTGAGGTTCTGGGATTCATGGCCAAAACCAGAGACCTAGGAATCCTAAACAGAATAGAGAATTATGTCACAATCTATAGCAGAACTTGGAATTTTCTAGTTCGCTTGTATCAGAAATCTTGCATTTTAAATAAGAGTGCCAATAAATGCTAATAAAATGTATATTTAGTTTGCAGTTAGAATAAAGCACTCCAATCTGGTACCCTCCATATTTTTTTGATCTACAGTTCCCATCAGTCCAATTCATGATGAGCATTTGTCAGGGATTAAGCTACAAGCTATCTCGAGGGCACCAAGTTGGATTGAATGGGTAAGGGTTTTTACTAACAACTGAATTGCTAGATGGATAGAACATATTTTGCCCAAACTAAAGTATTTCTACCATTTATGCATAGATTGTTACTTTAAAGCAGAAGTAGCTGATACATGGCCCACCCTAACCCCGGCTACCAGTGCCACATTTCAGTGGTTCAGCAGTAAAGGGCAAAACCATTTTTCTACTAGAACAAGGTGCCACAAGGATGTGTACTTTGTTTTAGAGGAGAAACACACTCTTGGAAACTTCTGGGAAGTTCAGTTATCCTCTAAACAAGGTGTATACTCTTCAGATCGTCTTTTAGCATGACAGTGGGGTTTTTGTCAAGTGAGGGGGAAAAACACCTTCTGGTTGCTGCTGTACTGCTGATATTATAGTGGTTTGCATATTGGACTAGGATTCCAGGAGATCCCATGCAGACAGGAATCTACTGGATGACCTTGGTCAAGTTACACTCAGCCTCAATAGAAAGCAATGGCAAGCCTGCTCTGAATAAATCTTGCTAAGAAAACCTTATGGTAGGGTTGCAACATAAAGCCACATAACCACAATGAGGAGGGGCAGTCCTTGGTGAGATCCAGTTGAGGCAAATCTGGCCTCCAGACCCACTGAGGTTGCTCTGAAATATCAATAATAATTTTAAAAACAATTTTTTAGAGGGGAAAAACAAAACTTTTTCCATAAAGAGGCTTCTAAGTATGATAGGCAAGAGTCTTCTATCTCTCTACACACACAATGTTTTTGAAGGACTCAGTTTCTTCTGCTTATGGGCTCAGTGGCAAGTATCTACCTTTAGAAAAAACTGTTTCAGAGACGGCAGTAACGCCTCATCTGCTGGATGCTGGAAAACTGGAATGCATAACCATACATTTTGATTTTGGCCATTTCCACATGGGGTAATAAAAACGGTGCAGTGCGTCCTCCACGGAGGATGTCTGCACCTTGGAGCGGACTGGGTCTGGACTACTTACTGTAGATCCGCACCTCAGTCCGCTCCAGAACGACCCCAAGTGGTTCTCTAGTGTGCTTTTGAAAGACCTAATTTTTCCGGTCTTTCAAAAGCACGGAGCACGTCACTGCGAGCCTGCTCCCTTGTGCAGATTCACAGGCTCGCACCAATGCGAGCGTGCGATCTGCCGAGGGTGGGCTTTAGGCTGGTGAGCTTCAGCGGTTGGTCGAGACCCACGACCAACTGGAAGCTGCCATTTTGGACACTGGAGCAGAGCGGATTGACGATCACGCACTGCTCCGGAGCAGCCTGGACCAGACCGGGGAGCCAGAAGATCCGGTAAGTAGCGGCACGGAGCAATTCCCTCACCCCATGCGGAAATGGCCTTTGTTTGTTCTAAAGGTGCAGTATAGACACATTTCTGGAATACCAAAGAGGAGAGAAGGTCAGCCAATATAAGAGAGTTCTAGTAATTTTTTGATAGTCTAAAATTGTGCAATATGATATGATCTATCATATCTCACAATAGGTTTTATTGTAGTCTTGTTAAACCACTGACATTGGAACCTGGTGACCTCCTAGTGTCTGATGCTGTTGTAATATCCTCCCAATGTCTAGAGCTGAGAAATTCTAAAGATAGTACAAGAAGAACAGAACTAGGAAAAATTATCTTTTTGATTACAACTCCTTGAATCTCCCAGCCAGTATGACCAGCATAGGCCAAAGTAATCAAAAATTAATGGGACAAAAAGCTTGCAATTTCATGATGGATGTTGTGCTGCCAAAATCATCAGGAAAGCATACCTGCCAATAGTTCAAGTATGAAAACCTGGACATTTGGACAGCAGTATCAGAGTGTTGTTAAGATGGCAAATATTGATGAGAAGAACACACACAGTAGGATAGACTGGGGCAGTTTGCTTGTGGATGAGCCTACTGGAAGGACAACATTCTATTCCATCCTGTCTTCCTGCTGCCTGTGAGCTAATTGAGTTCAAAATATTTTTTGGACTTTGCATTTTCAGCCATTCAAGTAAACTGAGGATTTTAGGAGTTTTCCAGTCCTTATCCCACCAACTGTGGGGTTTTTCATTCAGGCAATCTCACTAGTGCCACCAGCTGTGAGAGTTCTTCTCAGACAATCCCACCACTGTTGCCACAAGTGGGGTTTCTACTCTTTAACCCACCAACTGTGAAGATTTCTGCAGTGCTCACTGCAATTACCAAGAATGGAGGCTTTCCCTGATCCCTACTTCTGCCACAGTGTAAGGACTTTTTCCTGTCCTATCTGTGTGACACCAGTTGTGGAAACCACCTAAATGCCCTCAAGATTTACTCTAAATCTAAATGCCCTCAAGATTTATGAGGATTTGCAAATTACTATCTTCAGTGGATACCACCTCTCTATATTCAATGCTGTCACCCCAGACACATTGTTTTAATCCAAGCTCCAGACAGATAGCATTTCTGGAGGCCAAATTTTATCAAAACAAAAATAAGTTTTTATTTACAAAAGTTAAACATATCAGAACAAAATAAGAGCCTCTCTGCACTACACTGTTCCAGTGCTATTATTCCACTTTCAACATCGTGTGGAATTCTGGGGTTTGTAGTTTACTGAGGCCAAAGAGCTCTGTAGCTAAACTGCAAACCACAGGATTCCATAGGACATTGAAAGTGGAACAATAGCACTATAACTGTGTAGTGTGGAAATGGCCCATGACATCACAAGGAAAAAGGAGGAAAGTGGGAAGAGGAGAGAGAAAGGAGACATTTTAAAAGTAGCTGAAAAGGTGGGACTGCAGAGGATTAAGTGGGACTGTTCCTGACAAATTGCAACAATTAGAAGGTACAAGAAGTTTTCAACAAAGAAAAGAGTTATGTATAAATTTGTGTGACAGTGGTTAGTAGAATGAAGCAGAGTGTGTGAACAAAGAAGTATCCATGCACGCTTATCTCTGTGTAAAAAAACAAGAGATCTTATTACATGATACATATTTAACAGATCATGCAGTCTAGTTCTGAAGATTTCTCTCAAGGAAACAGTATTGCAGTTCTGAAACCAGATATAGCATTTCCATTTCTAAGGAACAGGCACTTCTGGGTGGTAGCTTTACAGGGTGTTTGCCCCCTATCACACTACAATGTTATAGCACTATAATCCACTTAAACATCCTATGGAATCTTGGGATTTGCAGTGTAGGAAGGGGCATTTAGAATTCTTAGCTAGAGAGTTCTTGGGTCTCACTAAAAAACTACAAACTCCAGAATGCCACACGATGTTGCTGTAGCAGTTAAAGTGGATTATAGCACAGTAACAGGGTAGTGTGATAAGGATGTTAGTTTCTAGTAGATGATTCAAGTCTGTAACATTCACTTTATTTAAAAATATATCACACAAGCAGAGTCAATGGTAATGCTTGGAGAAGTTACTTTTGCACTACCATTCCGGAATCCTCCAACTGGCATGGCCAGTGGCAGATCCCCAGAAACCAGCTTTTTCTCCCCAGAGAAGAAGCTCCCTTTTCACCTCATTCCAACTAGAATCTCCCCTCCCCTCTCTCTCCTACTTTTGTTCCCAGTGTTGCACTTCTGAAGATGAACTTATTCATGAAACATTCAGAATCATTTGATAGAATATTGGGTATGGTGTGTGTGTGTGTGTGTGTGTACGTATGTGTCGAATCTCTTTGGAAAAATCTTTCCCAAATAAAACTGGGAAATCTATTTTGGTAAAATCAGTGATAAATTCCAATGATAATCCAGACCAGCCAAATATGTTAAGATGTGGCAGTTTTCATTGCCAACCACTTTTATCTTTAAGATCTAAACAATGATTCTCTTATCAGAGCTATTCCCAGGTAATTCCCATCAATTACTGCAATGTTAACAGTTAGTGTAGCATTCCGCTTCCGTCCCAGCACATTTTGGTGCAGTTTCAACTCCAAATCCATGCTTGCATCTATAGTTGCAGTTCAGTTCAGCTAATCTCTATCTCTGTCTCTAATCTAGATATCTCTTTAGTAGCGGTGTCTTCAGCCAAGAAAAAACACAGTGATACGTCCAAAGCGGTTTATTGTAATTGTGCTAAAGTTCAAGGAAGATTCAAAAGGATAAAGGCTGAGATCCTAGATAGTGCTTGGAGAGCTTAATTGCTTTATATGTGCAACTTTATGGCCCTTTTCACATGTCGGGGGGGGAAACGGGCGAAAACGCCCAAAAACGGAGCTTACCTCCAGCCAGGTAAGTCCGTCGCCGCGTGGAGCAGCGCGAGCTCGCTGCTCCACACTCCTCCAGCGTCGCAGATGGCAGCTTCCGGTTGGTGGAGGCTCTCCACCAACTGGAGAAGCTCGGCAGCTGGAAGCCCACCCCCGGCAGATCTGCAGGCACGCACTTGCGCGCGCCTGCAGATCCACTTTAGAGCCGGGCGACGGAGCGGCACGGGGCTGCGCGCTCCGTGCTTTTTAAAAACCTCGAAAAAGAGGTTTTTAAAAAACACGCAGCGTGGCTAGTTCCGGCCACTCCTGAGTGGATTCTGGTGTGAAACTACGAAAAGTAGTCCACGCCAGCCCACTCTATGGTGTAGAAGACCTCCGTTAGAGGTCGCTCTACACCGTTCCCCCCCCCCACATGTGAAAAGGGCCTATGCCTTCCACCCCAAGGCAGCTGTCAAGTTCTATGGGGCTGCTGCTATGGCCATAAAACAGCAATAGAAGGAGAGGAAGAAGGAATGAGGGAGGGAGGTGATTGGTCCATAGGGACTCTTTCCTGTCCCCTTGCAGTTTGCTAGAGGATCAGAGGGGCAGAAGAGTAGTGATGTCATTTTGTCCCCTGCTTCAAAGTGCAGGGGACAAGAGGTTAACCCTGCTTCCCAGGCAAGTGTTATCATTAGCGGTGGTCAGTGTACTAACTGTTTTTCTACTAACTGTACTACAGTCTACTGTAGTACTAACTGGTTTTCTACAGTCAATTTCATAATATTCCTCATACTTAAAAGATACTGGGGCCAATCCATCTCCAGTCAAAACTAACACCCTAATGGTTCTGAGTAGCAATGTGCTTCTCTGTTCATGTCAACAGACCATATCCAGGAAAAGGTGTGGTGCAAGGTTTACTGCAACCTGAGGCAGATTTTGTGCCTCCTCAAACTGTCCTATTCTGTCATCTGCTCTTCTCCTTGCATCCTCTTAAATAATTTCCCCCCCACAGCAGTAGTGTAAATACCCAGGGATCTCTGCGGCCATCATACCCATCAGTGTGTTGCACTGAGGAAGTAGGCCTTCCTCACAGTGAAGCATAATGAATGAGGTGGCCACTGAGAATGCCTGGGCCATTACCATATTGCTGCAAATACTGTTCAAACAAATAAAAACACTGATAAAAAAATAACAGACTGCAAAACTTCAGTATTTGCTGTCATCGTGGCAGCCCCTCCCACATTCTCTGCAGGTCACATTACTCACAATGCTTCACTCTGATGGACCGTTTTCTCAGAGCAATGCACAGGCATTCAGGAGAGCTCTACAGAGGTGTTGGTGTCCAGTTTGTTGTAGCAAATGTGTTTAAACCAGTTCAGCTGTGTGCTGCAGGAGCAAAGTGCCAATGAAAAGTGAGAAAGCTGGTGAAAGCTGGGTGAGGCATGGTGGTGGAGCAGTGGCAGCATTGGTCCATAGATGGGAGGGGTGACCCATCACCTCATCTGATGTACAGTCTGAGCTTTGTAGCTCACCTTGGCTGGGTCTGCAGGAATCCTATGACTGTGTGAGTCATATGAATGTTACAATATAGGCAGAAATGTGCAGCTGTGCCCAAACTGGCTGCACAAATGAAAGTCTGTTTTTCCATTCAGATCTCCCATGTTAAAGTCAAGATATCTATAGATAGTGCATACCAAAAACAGTCTGATATATAGGTATTATTCTTTGGATTGCACTGTTTTTAGCCCTCTTCCAGTAGAGTCCTATGATTTAAGTCCCACTGTGTTCAGCTGGGCATAATCCATAGTAAGAAATGTGTGGAGGATAACTGCCCACAACATGTGCAGTAATGTATAAGTTGACCTCATGTGTAAGTCTAGGTTATTTCACAGAGAACAGAAAACACCAGCGGAGCCACAGGGCGTCAGCCATTCTGGCTACTGCCATTTTCCACCCAGGCATACAAAAAAACTTTTCATCACTCTACTTGGAGAATGGGATGGTCCTTTTTTTAAAATAAAAGTTAAGGTGCAGTATTAACTCATATCAAAAAGGAGCCATCTCCTTTTCTGAGTAGATCGGCAAAAGGTGAGAGTTTAATCCATCCCAGGAGAACCTAAAAGATGCTCCAATGACTTCTACTCTCTCAGCTTTTTTGAAGGGAAGTGCCAAAAAGCCACTACCACCATTTCCCCACATTCAAAAAGGCCAGAAGCAGTGCCATGGCAGAGAGAAAAGAAGGGGGTGGGTTCTCCCAGGATGGTCTGAGCTCTCACCTTTCTTTACTCAGAGGAGGGGATGGTTCCTTTTTTGATAAAAGTTAAGACACGGTATTTGCACTGATCCATAGATAAGATGACCCAGGTTTCTGGGATTGAACTTTGACTAAAATTTCTAGACTTATGCAGGAGTATATATAGTAATTAGTTTTAGCAACTGCTTCAACTTTGATCAGTTAATCAGCTTTTGGAGAAGAGTCTCAAAGCACTTCACTGTTGGTTCTTCTTTCACATAATGATGAAACACATTTCTTTCCTGAAAAGTTTGACTCTTGGCAAGGCTGACTCAGCACTTCATCATTCCAAGGTCAAAAACAGAGAGTACTCTGAGTAAGAACCAGCTCTGCAGTAGACTATGTCTGTATCTTGTCTTGTCTGAGGAGCTCACAAACAATGACACCATCTATTTTGCCTGGTATTAAACCTTTTAGAGTAAGTTTTGCAAATGAATTCTCAATACAATATCTTTTTAGAGAGAATTCCCTCTTCTGTTTTGCAATTCTTGGTTATAGAAGAGACAGCAAGATAACAATCATGCTGAAAATGATTAATGTTATGTTTCTGCTTTATGGCAGAACAGCAAATGCCCAGGTTGTATTGCATCATATTCTCTCCAACGTTTATCACTTCTTTGCATTTGGAATCAACTGAAAATTGTAGGATTCCTGTTGATGTTACCTAATGGAAAACAGGCATCTAATGGAAAACAGGCAGCTTTAAAAATCAAAAAACAAAAGCAAGATTCTTTACTATTCGAATACCTTTTCTTCAAAATGTAATTTTACAGTTACATTTACTATACTCCTTAGTGCTTTAATCATGATTAAAGGATTGTTATTAATGGTCTCTTGGGGGCAGCTTTACTCATTAACTCTGGGCTTCCATGGGGACTATGCTCCCACTCTGAAACCTCTGTTACCCCAAAAGGTAGGGGGCCCTTGAGGTCCTCTAGCAGTGCCTGCACCGTTGTGCAAAAATGGAGAATTAACTAGTTCTAATTAAGAAGGCTGCAGGAGACAGGGTAACAAGCAGGATCTTTCCACCAATGTTTATGGGATCGCTGCAGGAAAACCAGCCAGAGACTCAAAAGTATACTAAAATGTGTTTATTGAGGGGAATTCAATCACACACACTCACAAGATTAAAACAGGCTTGCATTTGCACAAGAGCTAACTGAAGGAAAGGAAGGAAAAGGTTGACAGTGAAGTTTCAGGGTTTTGGGGTGATAATTATCGATCCAGAAGAATAGTGAAGAAACAGTGATGTGGCTTAGGCTTGTCTCTAAGGACAGTACAAATCGGGGTCCAGTATCTGATGTACTGCAACCATATGGTTGAAATGAAGGATTTTTATGTCCAAAATCTGCCTGGAAGGCATGCGTGTAAATGGCTCTGGCCAAATAAACAAAGGAGTTTGCAACAGATATAATGGGATCTGGAATAAGTTGATGGTCTTATTTTTAGGTGACAGAAACTTAGTAGATATCATGATAGCTCTGTAATAGTGGACAGGCTTGGGTACAATAAGGGAGATTGTCAGGCTGATGGGAAGAAGGTTGAAACCATTAATTGCTATTATCTGATAGCAGAGCTATTACAGCTTAGCTTAAGCCTGTCATTGCTGCAGCTACTTGGTAACTTCTTGACAATGACTTGGCTGACTGGAGGGGCTTTCTGGCCTACCTTTGTAGTGCACGTGTTTAGCCAGTGTCTTCCTCTTGTCCAGCCATCCTTAAATTAAATTTTGCCATTCAAACCATATCAAAGTCTGTGTCGGATGTATGGCTACTAACACTTTCCTTCAGAAGCGGCTCAAACCAAGGTATTTTTCAAACGAGATGATACAATAACTTCATCTAATACAGGATTTTTTTTCACTCTCCAGTTTTTTTTTTTAAAGAAATCTATTGGTTGATTGGTTGGCTGTTTGTGCATTTGTTTACTGTGGAGGAATGCTCTATCATGCTGGACATTACATAACTTTATGTATACTTAGTTCTGCAGCACAGATGCTAAGAAACCCTCTTAGAGAATGGAGAAGATGTACATTGATATTCCCTAGGTGGTGTCCCAATGCACAATGGGACTGATCTGTATTGGTCTTCATGCATTGGTCTTGATGTCCTATTGTGCATCGGTCCCAATGTATATTGGTCACTTTGTTGGCTTCTCTATGTAACAACATAACAGCAGCCATTTTCTAGATATAGACATTACAGAACTGCCCAATTCTAATTCCTGTAGATGCATGTCCACTTATGAAGATGTACGTCTCCAACAGGATTCCGGCTATTGTTTGGAATATTGTTATCCTATGTAGATTCACTCTGAAATAAATCTTACTAAATCCAATATGACAATGGGTAAGATACATGTTATTACCAGCAGGGTTGTGGTGGTGGTGGTGGTGGTGGTGGTGGTGATGATGATGATGATGATAATTCATTCTGCCAAAGTCATATGCACTCAAAGCTGGTCAAGGGGCGGAATACAATTTGACCTTGGTCTCAGTACTTGCCTGAGTCAATCAGATTAATGACATTCAGGAAATTTTGCCTTAAGATGAACATTGAGCAGATAAGCAGTTGAGATATGATCAGATGCCTTAGCTTGCTATGGAAAAAAATTGGGCAAAAAAAATTAAAAATAAAATAAAACAAAACTGTTCCTTTCCCCCCAATCTGAACAAGTACTTAAAATGAGGCTTGTGCCACCCTTCCCTTGCTAGATGCTGGCAAGAACTAAGATTATGGGAACACACTGAAATAGTAAGGAGTGCCTGTGCTTCCATGATGCCCTCTGTCTCCTACAATTGTTTTGAACATACTCGCTTTGATAATCACAAGTGCTGAGCTGAGAAGAATGCAACATAGCCTGTACAGCAACATTAAAGTGATGGCTAAGGAAGCTGTTCTTTAAACTGCAGTATTTTTCTTTTCTTTTCTTTTGTGAGCAGTCGGAATTTGCGATGGCTGCATTTCAAACTATGGCTTCAATGGACCTCCACCCAGTCTATTTGGCCTCTGTTCAAAAGGCCTAAAGTCTGTATATTTTACTTAGGGAACAGCTTAATCCTTATCTCATGGAACTCTGGTTCTTTTTTTATAATCAGCCACTAAGTAGATGTCTCACATCCCATGATATAAAGTCTGGTGTGAGCTGACATGCTTTTAAGAAGAAAGGTCTTGTAGTGTCGAGTTTCAGCCAGTAAATGTGTTCGTGTTCAGTTGAAAGTGTTTACAGTCAGGAGCAATAGCTCAGATCTCTTGTAATCTTTTTTTTTTTAATTCTACCAGTGGTTGGAAATGTACCTTTTTTGGATTACTGCTCCCAGAATCCCCCACTCATTGGGAGATTGATGCAGTAAGCTGTTGGTGCAGCAGGATGACATAACGATTCCAGAGTAGCCACTGGAGGAAAGAGGGAAAAGACCATGGATACAGCAGGCATGAAGGAAGTACGGTTGTGATATGTCATTACCCAGTGACTATGCAGATGCACCCAGTTAACAAATAGAACCACTTAAGGAACACAGTTATGTAAGAGGAGAGGAATTACCCTTTGCCAGTCAAGCTTTGTGGGAATTAGAAAGACGTCAAAACATATGGAACCTTTAATGGAGAGGGGCAGAGTTTTTTTTTAAAGCAGTCACGTAGGGACAGGAGGGTGATGAGGCGGATTGCCCCAGGCGGCAATGTTTTGGGGGCGTCCTGGCCCATAGCCACACCCCCGTGAGCCCTGGCCATGCTCCCATGCTCTGTGGCCATGCACCCTGTGCCGTGGCCACGCCCTTTCCCCCTTCTACACACTCCAAGCTCCACCACTGTTTTTAAGACAGAGCTTTTATTACCTTTGTTCTCTCTCATGCCTGTTCTGATTTGTGTCGCTGGCATGAATTTGCAAGAACACATGAATTTAAGAAAGGACTGGTAGAGGCTGGCATCCTGAAAGGCTAGACTCCTGGCTTCTCTGACCATGGAAAACTTGAGGACAGAATACCTACTTCTGTTTAAGTAGCACTGTAACACAGTGCAAAAAAAGTGTTGTAACACAGTGCAAGAACACAGTTCTTGGTGGCTTTTCCCAGGCTCTGGATCTCCCTCCTAGAGCAGTTAGTGTGGTGCCCTTCCTACTATCTTTCTTCAAGCAAGCAAAGATGTTTTTGTTTCAGCAGTCCTTTGAAGACTGCTCAAGGGGAATGGGCCTTGCATAATGGGCTGTGTTATCTAATTTGTTGTTTTCTTTTTAATGGCCATGTTTTCAGTTGGGTTTAACTTTATTGATAGTTTATTAACATTTTAAACTTTTGTACGAGGTAACTTTTAGCTATGTTTGTTTTAGCTGCTGTAAGCTGCCTTGAGTCTCAAACTGTGAAAAAGGTGAGCTATAAAGGAATATAATAATAAGGATGAAGATGATGTAAGTGACAAGAGGCCATTTAGTTAAGGGGTGTCAGTATTTATTTTTAGGTTTCCTAGCAGGTTGTCAGTTCCAAAGCTAAGTAGATGTAACTTAAAAAACAACAACAACTCTACAGCTTCTTAACTGCCCAGAGAGGCATTCCAAGTTGTATGATGCCTTACTAGCCTGATGCTATCTATCTTATCTAAAATAAAGACTTTCTTTCCATTGTTGCTGTTGTTCTTGTTGTTGTTTGCCTTCAAGTCATTTCTAACTTATAGTAATACTCAGGTGAAACTATTACATAGTTTTCTGGGGCTGAGAGTGTGTGATACGCCCAAGGTTACCCCATGGGTTTCCATGGCTGAGCAGGCAATTTAACCCTGGTCTCCAGGATTGTAGCCCAATGCGTCTTTCCATACCTCTTTGTTAAACTTTGTCTATGCTTTGGCTACTCAGGGACACAGGGTTCAGTTTTCTAGAGGGAGCAAGGATAAAAAAGCAAATTTGATTTAGTTTACTTTTCACCCCATTTCCCTCAGGAGAAAATTGGAGAAGAAGGAGCAAGGAGTGTATTTTAGAAAGATTTAAGTGTTTTTAGCTTTGTACCAAACTCCATTCCTTAGTTCTAGGATAGGCAGGAGGTAGATTTGGGATCCGCTGCTAGATCTCAATGTGCAGATGGCAGGATTTCTGATCCTGAATGATAATGATAGCAATAACTAAAACAGTTTCTTCTCCGCAGCTAAATTAGCTTGCTGGGGAAAAAAATGGGAGGTGGGGAGGATCACAAATGATTTTTTTTTTGAAACATGGTTCTGGTACTGATCACAAAATCCCTGGGCTGAGCATGTGAGTTACAAAAATTGAAAAGTAAAACAGGAGATTGCTGAACTGAGATGTATTCATAAGGACCAGACTATCACCAAAAATATGAATCAAGATAACAGTTTCTCAGCACGGTGTATATATTAAATAGGCTGGCTTCAGCATGACCAAATGTGAATTCACCTTGAACAAAGGTACAAGACTCACCTTTGAAAGATGCATTGGAACACTCTTGCTTTTTGCAGAACAGAAATGACACACTTTTTTTCAATGTTTTTTAATGCTTCAGACATAAGAAGGTGCTGACCAGGCTGGATCAGACAGCTCATATTTCTCATGTGTTAATTCCCACTTGTTGCCAGAATGTTTATGCTGAGTGTTTGTTTCCCAGTGTTGATAACATGAAAAAAATGCATTGTATTGGGAACACTGCTTGCAAAAATATGTACATTATTTTTAAACTTCATTCAAGAACAAAGAAATGAAAAACGTGCAATCTTTTCAAATGTTCATGTGACTTTTTTTTAAAAAAAGACAAAGTCCATGATGAACTGAATTTAAGTTTAAGAGAGAGAGAGAGAGAGAGAGAGAGAGAGAAGCTGACAAAACCAAAAATTGTCAGTTTCACACATCCCTTCTTTGCTACTTCACTTCGTTGCGGGGCCCCTGTGTAGGCTTTATCTCTAACAGAAGATCTTGTGATCCATTATATCATGGCATTTTTTTAAAAAAAATCAGATATCAGCCACTGTCAGTCACTGACGGTGACTGACTACAATTGAATTGAGTCTAACTGAGAGTACATAAAATACATAAAATACAAGATTATCCCTTAACTACTACAGACTGCTGTCCCTTTCACACATCCAAGAGTGAAAAGATTCTCTTATGGATTTTCTTCCTTACCCTTAGGGCTTTTGTATGAGTACATTTGCCACCAGTGAAATATAATGGAATTGCAGTAAAATGGATCCTTCTTCAAGCAAACCATTTGTTCCTGAATTTAGTGGCTTTAGAAGTCACCCTCATCCTCACTGCCATCATTACCATCATGATCAGACCATCAGTGGCTTTTGCCAAATAGCCTCCATTCAGACACTGCTGGAGAGAATGAACATGACAAAACAGTAATTCTTGAGGACATAATGCCCAGTGTTTCCACCTGGTTTGTGATATTGAATTACTAGTGCGCAAAAAGAGAAACATAATAAGTGGTACAAAATTCACTTGCTGGGACAATATTCTATCATGCTTTGTGGACATGGGTCTAAATGCAATACAATTTGTTGGTGTCATTCAGCCACTATTTCCTCTTCAGTTTACAATTTATGGAATTTTTTTTTCTAAAGTAGTGAGCTCTAATTACATTGGGGTAACCATCCAAATGCTATTTCTTGTGCAGCCATAACATAATTTCACAGTTAACCCACCAAGAGGTTTATATATGAAGATAATATTAATTAGTATTTCTGGCCATGTGTCTAGATTTCACAGGTCAGCTATTGTATTAACCATATTCTGGAATGCTAAAACAGAGGTGGGAATAATTTGGCCCTCTGGATGTTGTTGGACTGCAATTCCCAGCATTCCTCACCATTACTTATGTTGGTTAGGACTGTTGGGACTAGAGGTCCACATGATTTCAACCCTGTGCTAAAAAAAAATTGGGAGCTATGACTGTTGGACTATGTTTCTCAGGGATCCAAGGAAACTATAGGAATAGTTTGCTCATTACTGTCATATGGACTGTAAACCAAATTTCCTTTTCCCCTGAATTAAAAAGATTGGAATACGTTTCTATTCACCAGTGGAATGTGAGAGGAAATATTGTTTTAACCACTTCGGAGACCAGGGTTTGATTCTCTGCTTGGTCATGGAAATCCAATGGGTGTGGCACACACTCTCAGCCCCAGAAAACCCCATGATAGGTGCACTCTAGGGTCACCGTAAGTCTGAAATGACTTAAAGGCACACAACAACAACAACTGTTGGAGTAATATATTCTAAAATATAGTTTCCTTTAAAAAAATGATTAAAATGAGAAAACCCAATAAATCTTAAAAAGAAAAGAAAAGAAGGAATTGAAAATGAGTGCCATTTTCTGGTCTGCAAAAGAGCTAAGGTTGCAATTTTATACATACTTGGGAATTCACTGGAACTTGCCTGTGAGTAGACATTCACAGAGCTGCATTGTTAAATTGGATGATTTTGAAAAGTATTTTATACTGCCTATAGGATATTCTGTGAGAGTTAAATTAGCTCAGCCGAATCACCTCGATAAGGGATGCAACTATGTCTGCCTTCAGAATCCTAGGAAGTTCCTGTGGGTGTTAAAAAAGACCCCGCACTCAGACGAGTCAGTGGCAGATGGGTCAGAGGCAGGAAAATCTCGTGTACCATATGTTCATCCTAACAGAAAAACAGTCAAAAGGCAAAAGGCCTGCTTAATCCTTGTTACAAACAATTACAATAAGGCTGTATGCCAGGGATTCCCCTAATCCCAGAGAGCTCTGTTCATACAAAGCCACAGCAGCTTTTAGATATGTCATTTAGATCTCCTGCTGGTCCTACACGGCGGAAGAGGAAGAAAAATGTACCATATTTGCATCTAAACGTAACTGTTTATGTAGCTCTAGAGAGACTATCCAGTGTCCAAAATAAAATGAGCCTGAATCAATTTTTAGGCTTGAAGTTATTCAGATACTCTGGTGAAATCTGAATCTGTCTATCTAATTTATGTGCTGCCTATCTCCTAAAATGGGATTCAAGGCAGCTTACATTAATTTGAAAGAGATCCAGCTAAAACATTAATTTACCAAAGTTCAAAAAAAGAATTATATATTATTATTAAAAATATGAATAAAAACAATTAAAGACACTCAAAACATCCTTAAAACATAGTTTCAGTAAAAGATTTTTAAAAATACAGTGCACCACTTTACATGTACACTACTGCTCCATAATTAAAATTCAAAGGCCTGCCTGAATAGAAGTGTTTTCAGCTGCAGGCAGGCAGAGAGCAGGGAGGGGGCCAACTGGAAGGGAGTTCCACAACTTGGGGGCAGCCACAGAGTAAGTTCTCTCACAAGTCCTTATCAACTGTGTCTGAGGCCATTTCTGCACTACACTCTTACAGCGCGATTATTCCACTTTCAACATCCTATGGAATCCTGGTGTTTGCAGTTTCGGGAGGGGCCAACCTTCACATTTATGATTTTGCCACCTGCAGCTTCAGAAGTGGGGAATAGTATCCTTCTTATTTCCCATTACAGAAGCTTCAAGAGCTTTAGAAGGAAGGACCTCCTCAAGCCCATTGCCTAACCCATTTACTCTTCCCTCTGACAAATGTTTCCACACTTTGGGCTTGAGACAGATCATCAAATGACCAGTAAGTTGTAAGGTTTCTGGATGAATGTATTATATTACTGAACCAAGGGCAGCAAGTCGGTCACTAAAAATATGCAAGTCTCGAGTAGAGTTGAGTCAGTGTGTAATTTTTGCCAAGTCAAGTCTGAGTCGAGTCACTGAAGTGACTTAAATCTGACATGAGTCCAAGTCAATCAACTTGAGTCTACATCATTGTTGCTTAGTGTGGCTGCTGGCTGTTAGGGTAGGTTGGGAGGTTTGGGCCAGCGGTTTTAAGTAGACAATGTAGGATCTCAGCCATCCTTTGTAACCTGCTCTACCAACCAGCAACAATATTCTATTAGTGCATTGGTGAAGATGCTATATCCCGCCAGGTGGAGGATATTGGTCTATATGGCTATTCCCGGGAATGGACACTCAGGGTACTAATGCCTAAGCACTCAAACCTACTTGAAAAGGCAGGTGCATGTTTTCACAGCCATTCAATAGCTGGGGAAGGGTGAAGGTTGCCTGGGCAGCAGCCATTTGCACTTCTGTAGCCAAGAGAAAAAGGCAGCTGCTCACCTTCCAGATCTCAGTGAGTATGGTGGAGATGCAGGAAGGAGCTGTCTGCTCTTTTCTGTTAGCAACAGTTGGCTTTTGCCTGGGCCACCACATGCTTCCCTGGCCACTAAATGGTGGCGGAAGTATGGACCTGGCCTTTTCGCCAGACTTGCGAGACAGGGGAAGTTTCTTAGGGAGCTACCGGATGGCTCCCTGGAATAAGGCTATAGAAGAACATGCACATGCATGTAACCCTAGGTAACACATACATCTGTCAGCAACGTGATTCCAGCCACTACTTTTTATGTATTCAAAGTATATCACCTACATCAGGTTTTTTACTTAGTATTCAAATTAGAACTATAATCCCAATGCAACAGATAGAAAGATTGAAGCAGAGGAGGCCTAAGACATTTTACTCCCTCAAGTGAAAGACAAGATGACACCTTCCTTGTGTAGAAACCAGCTGGGCTGACAGTGGGATCTTACTTTGCCACTAGTGACATGACCGCATCTTCTCCTCTAGTGGCGGGGGGTGGCAGGTAGGTTTAAGGCATCCAGAACAGCCCTACCATCTGGTACAGACAACTCTCTCCAAATGCTCCTTTGCTTGCTTGTTGCAATGAGTGAGTGATGGAGTAGTTGGACAGAATTATCTGTGCCACGTGGCCAGACAAGGACATGCTTTCTGCCCATTTAAATGCTATGGCAGCAGCAAAAGCTTGTATCCCATGAACACAACAGTACACAAGCATTGGTATGTGAGTCATACAAGCTGGCTACCTCAGGCTTCTTCCTCAATCAGTGTCCTATCCCAGTTGCAGAACCTAGAAAAGTTACTCTTTGGGACTACATTTTCCCAAATACCCCAGTGAGCATGGCCAGTGGAAAAAACACCTAAGCTCTGCCCAATTGTGCCATCCCTAGTATACTGGGAGGAGGTGGTTATGTCAGCCAACCTGCTCAGATCAGCAATGAGTCCTCCCCAAAAAGCCCAAATTTGCATAGGGTAGTTTAAATTAAAATATACAAATCCTTAAACAATTTCCATAACTTAAGTGGAAATACTATCAATTCATCTTGGTGCAGATTTCTGTAAGTAGGCAACTGTATCTGTTTTGTCTGCTATCCAGATGTTGTTAATGTTGTTTTTATCCCCATAGCCTTTGGTACATCCTGCCACCATATACTACCTGAGAGGCTAATCTACTTATAGTTGCTTAACTCCTCCAGTGTAATGCTGTGCATTTCTACTTAGAACTAAGTCCAACTTTGTTGAATGAGACATACTCCAGATTAAATGTGTTTAGGACTGCAGGCTTGGTATGTTGCAGATTTGGGGTTACGTCATCCTAATCCCCTTTCTTTTTCATTTTATTCTTTATAATTTTTATATAGACTGGCTTTCTTCTCAGACCACTCACCATTACAAGTTAAACACAGTCATATTTTTTCTAAACTGAAATTGTTCATCATTTTATCCTGTCTTCACAACAAAGTGTTTTTTTTTCCAGCCATGAGTGTTGCCATTTCAGAATTATATACACTTGAAGTCTAACCCCTACAAACCCCTGGCCATCTTGTCTTCAAAGTCTTCACCACCATTCATTCCTCTGGGCTGTCTCTGTCTCTAGAGTAATCAATCAAACTCTGTCTAATGTGCTGGAAGACAGGATAATTTTTTCTCTGCCGATGTTGCCTTTCACTTTAGAGATTCTATCCAGGTTTTGCAGATTATGGCTTGCTAGTTTGGGACAGAAAGCAACATGTCTGTCAAACTGCTCCACCTACCCTGACTTCCCATGGGACTGAGAGGTGGAGAGGTGAGGCAAGAAGGGGAAGATAGAAGAAAAGACAATTCTTTTCCAAAACTCTTCTCTCATCCTTGTTCTAGACAGACTGGCCTTCCAGGTGAGTGACAAGACACTGTTTGAAACACCAGTCCTGTTGTGGCTATTTTTGATTGGAAGAATAGGGAAAGCTTTTGGCATAAGAGGAACATCTGGGGGCAGGAATCTATTGCCATAGGAGTCTGTGAATCGCCTCTCAGCTTTACAGCCACTTCTTTTGCATCTGGTGCAAGTTGTATAGGAGCTCTCCCAGTGTTGAACTTCTATCTGAAATAGGCTCCAGAACCTGGTTGGCTCCCATGCAGCCCTTAGCAGCTACAGAGGGAGTGGCCATAAAGCCAACACTAGAGAAAACCAAGGTTACAAATCCACCTGTACTGGGGTTGCTATTGCCACTTCTTATCTACTAGCATCTACCACTTGAGGCTCTCTTGCTCCCCCTGATGGCAGTCTAAGGTTATCTAGAGAGTTCCTGGATGAGTTACATTACAAATAACAGATTTTCAGTTTGGGAATAGGGCCAGGAATAATGCAGCCTTCCAGACATTGCAGTATTATAACGCCTATTATTCCTCTCCATGACTGTGTTGACTAGGGCTGGTGGAAGCAATAGTCCAACTACATCTGAAGGAATATGTTATTTCCACTTCTAAAATGAATAAATGTTTGAGTTTGGAGGCAACAGATGACAGTCTCTTATGGGATTTCTCTTTGGATGAGTTTGGTTGGATCTGATAATCTTTTATCCTCTCAACATAAAGACTTCTTGGTTTTCCTTTGGTTTATAATATTTGACTTGCTACTTTGCACCTTGAAGTGTTCTTTACATCCTCTTTCCAAACAATTGTTTTTAAAGTCTAAAAATTCAAGATGGATAGATCAAACCATTGTAATTCAGATGCAGGAGATACTATATGGCTGGTAATTTGTGCCAAGTAGAGCATGAATAAAGCTCATCCACCAGTTTCATTATGAAACTGAGCCATTTGACAGCCTGCATTTTAGTTTGTGGTCAGAAGTTTTGTGTCAGCAAATCCAGTTAAATGAGAAAGTTGCATGGGGAAAGTTACAATATGAGGGTCCAGGGGACCATTCACACTGCACAATTATAAGGCTAAAATTCGCCTTTAACAGCCATGAGATATTTAGTGTTCTCACCCAGAGTGATTAAGCACCTCAGTGAACTAAAAATCCCAGGTTTCCATAGGATGGCCATCCACTTTAGTCTATCCACGTTAAGGAGAAGGTCAACAGAGAGTATTTGATGATGGAATGTTAACTTTTATTTGTTACTGCAAAACTTTTGCTGTCTTTCTGTTGATGCTAAGAGGACCTGCTATGGGTTATTTCTTCTTTTTGTTTCTTCTTTTCTTGTTTTTAGTAGATTGTTCCCATGTAGAAGAACCAATGTGGTTTAACTTAGGCATGAACAAATTTGACAATTTCAGTTTTCCTCTGTTCCTCATTGTTCTATACTTAAGTTCCCCTTGTCTTGTTCTGTATCAGTCCACATTTTTCTTCAGTCAACACAGAACCCTTTATGTGTCTGCATGTGCACGGGGAACATGTGATGAGTGAAGGCAAACAGTTACCCCCTTTTGACACATCTACAATTCAAGTGCTGAACTTCAGTGTGTTTCACTTTTTTGTTATACTCTTGATTTCAGTAAACTGTGCCTTATTTCAGATTACAATTTTGAACAGGAATATAGCAAGATGACAGCTCAGAGGGGGTCCCTAAAAACATTTTCAGGGCTGATTATCTTTTTAAAAGAAAGTGAAATCAGTGACAAAGGGGGGAGGGGAAACCGGATCAGGCTGTTTGTTGTGGTGTTACTTTCACAAGTTACCAGCAACTCAAGTCAGCTTCTCTCCACAACTGTGATCTAAACGGGTAGAAACAAGGTTCCAGTACTGATGATCAAAACAATCCTCTCCGGTTGGTAACTCTCCCCAGCTTGCCCCAGTAAGCACAGATACCTTAGGGTCACCATAAGTTAGAAATGACTTGGAGACACACAACAGCAAACTTGCCCTGCTTTTTCTCCATCTTGGTTACCATTTACTTGCTCAATACAAGACCTTCTTCTACTATCTCTCCATTGTAACCTTTCTGTTAATAGAGAGGTGAAGGTGTTTTGAGGAGAAAGAGAAGGGAAGTTGCCAATCAACAGAGGGAAAGGGGTGTAAACATGGGGAGTAAACATGGCCAGAACGATTATATAGAAAGAATTATTGTAACTGTCATCCTCATTTTTGCTACTTTTCCTGTTTTACTAAATGCATATAGTCGAACAAAGATTTTCTCTGATCATCTAATCTAAAAGCTCTAGAGGCAGCATGGCAGTTGGGTGTGTTTGTGGCAGGAAGAGGAAAGACAACATGCCACTGTCTTCTTATCCCACTACAACCATATAGCAATTAACTTTAATATTTGGGGGCAGCTGTGGTGCTCTTCAACATTTACCATATGGGAAATGTCTCTATTTCAGCATGATTTTCAAACCTGCCTTTTCCCCTTTTGTTTTCCATTGCCTCCATGGTTTTATATGTATTGTATCTAAAGTGGTGAGGGTTGTAGATGCAGTGAGTTGTGAATCATGTGGCAGTCACCAAGCCAACATGTCATCACCCCACTAGAACAAATTAGTTTGTTTCTGCTTGCCTGCCAGAAATCACAATGCTGGGGAGAAAAGGGAAGAAGAGGCAGCTAAAGGAGAGAGATATACATAGTGATATATGTGACATTAAACATATGATATTAGACACACACACACCCCTTGTCACCACATGTGATGATGTCAGACACACAAACATCTTGAGAGTGCTACTTTGTTCCTGGAGAAAACACACCAATAAATGGCATTACAGCAACCCATTTTCTTTTAAATTGTTGTGTTTATTGCACCATGAAAAATGCATAGCTGCATTCAGGAAATGAGAGAGAACAAATCAGGACAAGGAGTGCTTTGTCTGGATTGTCAGAAAGAAAACACAGTGCCCGATGCACAAACAACCTTCAAACATGACAATGCTCCTGTTTGGTTTCCCGCAGAGCAAAGACTGAGTGCCATCAAATTTCTGATTTATATGTTTGGTTGTGAAAGCTGGACAATGAAGAAGCTGATAGGAACAGAATCAACTCATTAGAAACAGGATGTTGGAGAAGAGTTCTGTGAATACCATGGACTAACAAAAAGACAAATGTAGTGGTGTAGCGAGAGCTTCCGCCGCCGGGGGGGGGGTCCTTGAGCTTGCTGCCCCTCTCAAGGAAGGGAGGACCTATCCAAAATACCAAATAAAAACCACTCCACTGGCATTGGGTGATTGGGCTCTGGGCACAGGCACTCTCAGGGGGTGCTCTGCACGTGCTCAGAGGCACGCTGGCATTCCCACGGCAGTGAGGGCCCTCTCTCTCCCTCCCTCCTTCCTCAGAGGCTTAGCTGGGCTGGGCTCATGCCTCTCCCCACCTTCTCAGGGCTCCTCCTTTTCTCCCTCTCTCCTTCTCTGCCCAACCCGGAGGTCCCGGGACTTATGAGGTTGATCAGGCTGAGACACAGTGACTGCCCTAGGTTATTCTGTTGGTTTCTTAGCAAAGAAAGCTGGTAGAATGCGGGGGGGGGGGGGATTGGAGAATAGGAATGGACTGCTTTCTTTACCAGCCTGGCACTCCACTCCCCAGCCCAGTGTTCACCCTTAAAAAACTGCTTCCGTGACCTCTCGTTCTGTTCAGACCCGGCAAGCTCTTCATCGCGCCGCTCTGCCCGCCCCCGTTCTTGAAGTCAGCAAAGGCAGATCTTGGAGCCCAAAGGCGTGGTGGGGGGTGATGGGGGGGGGGCAGAGAAAAAGCTCCAACACAAGCAGGAGTCAGGAGTCCGACGCTTGCCCCCTCCTTTCTACATTAATCTTAATTTCTTACTCCTGGGGTGAAAACAATCCCCCTCCCCGCCGGAAAAAAAAGAAGAAGACTCGTTTAGCTTTTAATTTCCTTCTCCCGAAGGCAGGGAAAAACAGCCACGCACGCACCACGCCAAAGGGTCCAACAGGGCAGCGAAGAGCAAAGCCTCCGTGTCTGCTTTTTCTTACACGGCTCCTCTTTCCCCCCTTTGCCTGCCTGCTGCCCCTCTCGCCTCACTTCTCCCCGTTCCTCGTCTTAGCTGCATCTCAAGGGAGAGAGACGGGGGAGCGTGTGTGAGGGAGAGGGAGAGGGAGACAGAGGGGACTAGACATCGCGAGAAGCTCCAGAATCACCCAGAGAGAGAGAGCGAGAGAAAGCAAATGAATGAGCCAGCACGCGTGGGGGGAGTGTGCGCGCGCGCGTGGGGGGCAGAGCCGCCCCCCAAAACCCTGCCGCCTGCGGCCGATCGCCATCTCTTCCCCTTCTCTGGTCTGCCGCTGGACAAATGAATGGGTCCAAAGAGCAAATCGAACTTGAACTCTCCTTGGGAGCCAAGAGGGTTTTAAGCTGAGACTGTTGTACTTTGAACATCTCACCAGAAGACATGACTCCCCAGAAAAGACAGCGATGCTCAGAAAGGTAGAAGGCAATCGGAAAAGAGGACGACCAAATTACGGGTGGATGGACTCAATCAAGGAAGCCACGCTTCTGCGCTTCCAGACCTGCACAGGGCGACTTGGAAGGCTGTCGTTGATCGGGTCACCACAAGTCAAAAACAACTTGATGTCCGTTAACAACAAGGAAGACTGAATGGACACTAGCTGCCTCCTCTAGTCCCTTGGTGGCCGCGGGTCGGCCAGTCCGCTTAAAAGAAAGTTAGCGTAGATCTAGGCTATCAATAACCACTTGTTTGAGAAGTGTGTTTAAGGTGGGAGACGAAAGGCCACAGGCGGAACTGAGCTGATTTGCTTGGTTCATTTTCACTGTCCCTATTTTAACTTCAATGTTTGCTCTGTCCCGGCAATAATGGAGTTGGGTGATCATTCAGTGGCGGATAACGTGCTTTGTATCCAGATAGTCTACGGTTGAGTCTTGCCTGAAACCCTGTAGATACACTTATAGGCCATTTCCGCACTACACTCTTATAGCGCGATTATTCCACTTTCAACATCCTATGGAATCCTGGGGTTTGCAGTTTAGGGAGGGGCCGGCTGGCCCCTCCCTAAACTGCAAACCCCAGGATTCCATAGGATGTTGAAAGTGGAATAATCGCGCTATAAGAGTGTAGTGCGGAAATGGCCATAGTCTGTGTCAACAGTATGGGAATAGTTGTAGTACAGGTGATAGGATCAGGCAAGTGACTTTTTTTTCCAGTATGATCCATCTTGACTATTTAATCAATAGGTAGAAAAAGTGGATTTAATTTAGGAAGCCTTGGATGCTGAAAGGGAAGAAATTATATGTAACATAAACCCTTTCCATTTCTTCTGTGGTGTTTTATTGCCGGAAAAAATGTGATGGTGCAGGCATTCAAGAAACATGGTAGGATAAGTAGGGCAATAGAATACAAATACTCTCTGTATGGAAAACTGTAAATGTTTTATCTATTTAGTTTTTGCTATTTAGAATGCATACTTCCTTATTATAATCATTTAAGTTATTTCAGGCTATGCCAAATGTTACTTTTCTGGGTAAGACTAACAGGCTTCAGATATTTCTTTGAAGTACAATGAAAGGCATATTCCATCTACTGTTCATGGTTAATAAGGTAACTTGATTCTCTGGTTTAAATATACATTTCAGAAATATTTCTTGGCGACATAAATGTAAATATACATTTCAGAAATGACTCCTGGAGGAAAGTAAATGACTTGTCAGAGAAGTTTAACTGGAAACTTTTTATAATGAACTGAGACAAACTTTACTTGATTATGAGTACATGTTGGAAGAATACTAACATTCTTGGTTTTGTTTTGACATTTATGGATTTGCATTTGGGGCCTAGAACTCTTTGGTTTCACAGAGTTATTCCTCAGAGCCTGATATCATTTAAGCAGTGAACAATACCACTTAAGCACCAACAGATTTAACTTGGGCTGCCTTTGGCTGATGGGACTTCCAAATCCCCCCACAGAAGATACTGAAAAATGGAACAGTCAAGGCATCTACTTTTGGACCCTTACTTCTGTTTTCCCCTCGTCTTCCATAACCTCACCTAGGTTTGTTTTCCTGTACCCATTTACCTGAGACTGACATCTAAGTTACAGTCTGAGATCAGAACTATGCCAGGCCATGAGATTTTAAGAGCTAAAACTTAAGACCTAGACCCAACCTCTTGTGATGTTAGCAGAAGTGGACCCTGTGCTATTACAAGGACATTGTTAACAAGGGACAGCTTGCAGTGATGCTATTAAATGTAATACATTAAGCATCAACCACAATTAAACGAAGTATAGTATTTAATATCTTTTTAAAATACAAGTCTAACAAATGATGAATATATGTGTGTGTGTGTATATATGTACATGTGTATGTGTGTGTGTATGTGCATATATGTATGGGTGTGTGTATACACACACGCACACGCACACAGACTTTTCAAGATAATGCTAGTGCCCCAAGATTTCTCCCCCTCTGCTTTCCCTGAGAACTGTTAAAACAAGGGCAGGCCTTGAAATCTGGCAACTCAAGTCTGAGTAAACATGTGAAGGCTGGTGCTCTGTTTTGGACATCCCAGTCTTCTCTCTGCCTGATGCCTTGGTCCCTCCTAGACCTGATCTTCTGTTGCCTTTGCCCAACAACTTGATTCATTCATTCTTGATTCAACTCAGGTATAATACGGACCCTGGAATTGCTCATGCTTTCATCACTCCTTTCCCCCTTCTTAATGATTTTTCCCCACAGGGCATTCCCACACCTAAAACACCAGCTGCTAACAGCAGGTTTCTATCATATCTGTAAGTTACTTGCTATTAAAGTCAGCCACAGTATCGCTTTTGGCATCCTACTGCTTTTCAACTTTTCCCACTCTATTGCTAGCAAAAAATTGTTGCTGGCTTCTTGATCTGTCTGGGCCTTCAGAAACTATTGCTATAATCCCGTTTATGGCTCTGTGTTTTTCTGTAGATGGTGGCTGAATTAGATTTGACAAACCAGTGTTGCAAATACTTGCAGCTTCCATGTAGAAGTGCAAACTGACCACAGCATTTGAAAGCTATTTTCATGCCATCATTTATGCCTGCCACTTGGTTCCCAGTTTCATTCAGTGCAGTGAAGGTTCAGATGATAATTCCTGACTTAATATTAGCACTCCATTACTTATAGCAGGAGAGAGCCAACATGGTGTAGTGGTCGAATGCTGGACTACAACTCAGGAGACCATGGTTTGAGTTCCCCAGTTGATTGAATGGGTGACACTGGGTGTGTCACACACTCTCATCTCTAGATAACTCCATGATATGTTCAGATTAGGGTCACCATAAGTTAGAAATGACTCGAAGGCACACAAGAACAACTTAAAGCAACAGCTTCTTTTAAGCCTTAAAAATATGATTAATTTAATGTGCTACCTTTTTTTTTTAAAGATGGACATCTTGTTAAGTGGACTGGGGGTGGGTGTCAGCAAGACTTACAACTGATGAAGCAGCTGAATTACTGAACTGTAGAATCTTAGATTTGGAAGTGATTTCATGGGCCATCCTGTCCAGCTTCCTGCCATGCAGGAATACACAGCTAAAGAACTCCTGAAAGATGTCCTTTTGACTTCTGTTTAAAGTCCGCTTCCCTTTCAGGCAATCTATTCCACTGTTGAACAGCTTTTACAGTAAGTACCTTCTTTCTTGTGTTTAGGTGGAATTTTTCCTTTTTTGATAATTTGAATCCTCTGATTTATGTTCTGGTGTCTGTAGCACCAGAAAACAAGCTTATACCATCTTCTATAGGACATCCCTTCAGATATTTAAATATGACTATGATGTCACCTCTCAGTCTTCTGTTCTTGAAACTAAAGATGTCAGCTCCCTAGTAGTTGCTCATAAGGTTTGATTTCTATAGCTTTGACCTTCTTGAACTGTGGTGCCTGGAAATGGACAGTTTTCTGGGCGAAGCGTGGCCAAAGGAGAACAGATTGGCACTGCTACTTCCCTTGATCTGGACACTATGCTCCTAATGATGCAGTATCGAATTCCATTGGCTTTTTTGGTCACCGCACCACATTATTGACTCTTGTATAGCTTGTGGTTTACTAAGGTATCTATATACTTTTCACATGTACTGCTTTCAAGCCAGGTGTCATCCATCCTATATTTGCACATTTCGTTTTGTCCTGCCTAGGTGTAATACCCAACATTTATCCCTCTTGACATTCATTTTGTTAGTTTTGGCTCAGTTCTCCAATCTAAAGTAGACAATAACAGTACAAGATGTAATGTTAGGTTTATGGCATCACTAAATAATATAGGATAAGATCTGGTTTTTTTAAAAAAGAATAGTTTAATTGTATTGTGTTTTTAAAATATTGTATGACACCTTGGGTCCCATTCTGGAAGAAAAGCGGGATATTAAGTAAACAAACAAATAAATACCACCACTGCCAGAACCCCCAAGGGTAAATGTTCTCAACTTTGGAAAGAACTAATTACAAATAATTAGCAACATTGGCAAATTTCTTCTAATAATGATATTGTATTCTGTTATAACAACATATGACTCCGCTCCTTTTGTTCTATAATTGTAATGGTCTTACTAAATAGTGGAGGAGGGATATCATATGGTTCATTCACTGGCTTGTGCTGTGCCTAATGCTGCTATGTAATGCTCCGTAGTGAGTGTTGAGGTGATAACAAGGCAAACTAGAGGCGAGTACAACGCACGCTTGTGGCATTATGATTTTTTAAAAAAGCTATTGTAAAATTAACAATGTGAAAGGTAACTATTATCATTATTATTTTATTTATCTATGTCCCACCTTTCTCCTGACACTGGGATTCAAGGTGGCTAATGACATTAAAAAAGAACAAATTAAAACATCCACAAAATTATAAACATGAAAGTTTAAAAACCAAACCATTTGTAATGTTAAAACATTACATTACATGTTAAATTTTTTCTTTAAATGTATTATATTAAAATGCATTAAAAACTATACCAGCCTTAGAAGGAACCTGAACAGCATCAAGAGCCCCCACCTAAACAATTCATAAAAGCCTGCTGGCACCAAAATGTTTTAGCCTGTCATTGGAAGAAAAGCAAGGATGGGGCCTTCCTGGCCTCTCTAGAGAGGGAGATCCAAATTCTGAGAGTAATCAACAAGAATGCGCTCTCCTTTGTTCCCACCGAATGGATCTGAGAGGATGATTGGACAGGGAGAATGGCCTCTCTGGATGATCTTAAAGTTCTAGTGGGCTCATAAAAAACAATCTTAGTTACTTGGGAGGAACAAGAAAGTAAAACATTATTTTTAAATTTGGAGTTATAACAATTACCAACTGTATGTGTTCGAGGATAAGCTCTCCATTTATTTTTAATTTTAAGTTTATTTATTCAAGTGTATTTATTTACTTACAACTCCTAATATGCATTTTATTTATTTATTTATTTAAACTTGTTTAAGCGTAAGTTTATTTTTAGTGCTTTGCTGTCTTCAGATATTTCTTATTAGACCAGCTGACATGACTACGCCATACTTCTTACAGCATTCTTTCCACCTGATGCCTTGTTCATCACCCTTATGTACACCTCTTTGGCCCAATCATCTCCCACCAAACAGCGTTCATGGACCAGAGTTGTAGCTTGTTAGAAGCCCAGGCACTGCCCAGCCTTTTCCTCATTTATAACACTCCTGAATGTAGAAATCAATTCAAAAATGGTACCTGAGTAACACACATCTCCACCAGTTCCTACCTGTTGCCAGAGTTCTTTGATTCAGTGTAGAGGTGTTTGCTTATGTGTTCTACCTGTGCAAAATTGATGCACCAAAAAGCCAAGGCTGAGGTTAAAGGGCTTGCAAGAGAAATGGTGGATGTGTGCACTTGGACCTTTCATGTCATTAGAGCAATACAAGGATGCGAGCACCAACTGCAGTGCGGGCCTAGAAAAAGAACTCTCTGTGGGCTGGCCAAGATCTTTCCCTGATATCCAGTAATGGAAGATCTGAAAATCTCATGTGGGCTGTATGTTCAACTAGGAGGGATGAAAGACCTAGTGGGAATAACAGCAGCTGCAACTAAGGACACATTTTGCCACCTATCCAGCTACCAAAAAATGTGGGGCCCATGTACACATGTTCATTTCCACAACCAGCCAAAATTCTGCTGACACTTACCAGCTGTGCCTCTATGGCAGCAGAAGAAGCCATCTCCTAACATCACAAGGCCCTGCTCCTGTGAAACCACCAGTAACTGCACATGAATCTTAGGTATTGGTTCTGAAATCTCAGATAATGGAGCGCTGCTAACATGGCAACCCTAATCCCTACCAATATTCAAACATTCACCTGGCTTCAACACACTGATTCACACATTCTTCCCTAAGAATACTTTAGGTAAATGAATCTAGAAGTTTCTTTAAAATTGAATGCAAAATGGATAGTATTCTTTCACTACCTGTTCACAAGCATCTGCACTGCAGAATACACTACACCAGAGCTTTCCAAAGTTTTCATGTTGGTAACACACTTTTTAGATATACATCATTTTGTGATACAGTAATTCAGTAAGTAATTCAGTAAGTGGAGGTAGCCCCTCCACCTGAGCCTGGCCCGCTGCCACCACTGCCCTCACTGGGGTCTTTCTTGCCTTGGAGCAGCTGCAGCGGCAGTGGGAGAGGCAGCCCCTCCACCTGTTACTTTTGCATGACACACCTACAAACTGCAGCTGACACACTAATGTGTTGTGAGACACAGTTTGGAATGCTCTTCACTACACAGTTACAGACTTTGATACCACTTTCACTGTCATTCCACACTATGGAATTCTGGGATTTGTAGTTTGGTGAGATATTTAGAAATCATATTTAGTACTATAGCACTAGAGTTCTCTAGCAGAGAATTTTAAGTAACTTGCTAAGCTATAAATCCCAGGATTCCATAGGATGGAGCCGTGGCAGTTAAAAGTGATATGAAACCGATATAACTCTGTAATATAAAGATACACTGTAGTATATAGCTACACTCCAAACCTGCACAGACATTTATTTGACAGTAAAATCATGGAAATAGCAATCCATATGAAAGCTGACATTTTCTGCAGTACAAATGACTTCTTGACAAGCCAGTATTCAGAGTCCATACATTTTTTTCTTGCCTGAGGCAGAATTGCCGTCTTTCATCGTTGAGGCTCACAGTGTG